>CM042994.1:3195034-3920572 GCA_023678885.1 Pogostemon cablin | reverse complement strand
CCTATTTTTTTTTTTTCGAAAATAAAGCAAGTCATCCTCTAAAATCTACCCACCTCCAAAAATGCCACACAACACTATAAAGAGACTAAAGTTGAATTAAAAACTCATCCTTACCTGCAAATCGGACAGATGTAATGTCTGCAAGTTACTAGTAAAAGAGAAAGATAAATACAAGCATTCATGTAAAAAGCTCATAATATCAAAGATCATTATTGGGCAGTTAGCTTCAAGACCTTTCTCCTTACAATTGTGGTCCACTACTTTCATTCCCAAGCAACAATTTGCATGTCATGCAATGGAAGAAGTTTATACCAAGCTCCTCCTCCACAAATTGCAGAACGTACAGTAATAAACATCTCTTCTAGGTGGGGACATCGTTGCAAACATCCAGTAGGCAAATTTGTTTAATACTATACTTTAAAAATTTTCAAGAATACATTATACTATCACATCACACATCCACAGTACCCAAAAGCTCATATTATAATTTCAAGGATCGAATTTGAAAGATTTACTAATTATTTATTTATTATTGGTTATAAATACATATTGAATTAATAAAATTATAATAAATTAATTTAAACAATAAGGTTAAGGATGGGAAAGAAAAAATAGTAGAATAAATTGGGAAAAAAAGTTTCTCATTTCCTTCTTACTTTTAAAATATTAAGATAAAAAATATTAAGATAAGATATTTGTACTTTTTTAGATAAAATCCATAAAAAATACTCAAATAATAATAGAGTATATCACTATCGGATTCACACTAACACTAATACTAACTATTCCAATATTGTATATTATAATATCATACTATTTTTTAACCTATTATATATTAAAATATTATATTTTTAATTTTTTTTAAAACAAATAGTATAAAAATTCAATTATTGATATTGTACTTCTCAAGATGTACTATGCATGATGCATATCACTTCAAAATCCCAAATTTGGACAAAGAAAATGATAAATCTATTTTTTTAAAAATTTCCAAATTAGAGGACTCATTTAATAAACTAGAGAAATTTAAAGTAGTGCCAATTTAACTCACATTCTTTTGCAAGGAAAAATAAATTAAAGTAAAGACAATTAATAAGAATTAAAGAAAGAGGGGGAAATTTTTGTAACCTTTTGTTTCTCTCTCCTCCCCCCTCTCTCTCTCTCATCTGTTTTCCTACCAAAAGTCTCTTTGACCATTAGCCACCATCTCCATCTCCTTCTACCCTTCTTCCTCCTATCTGCTTCAATCTTTCCTCTCAATTAAATTATATGTCTCATCATTTCACATTGTATTTGCTCCAATATAAATCCCTCCTTTTTTCTCAATTTATCAACCTATGCTCCTCTGATTACATGGCTGATTATTACTGATCTCCGTTGAATTCTTCTTTGAATATTCAGAATCCATTGATTTGAAACAAAAAGTTCGAATCTTTTGGGGTTTTGTTCTGATATCAAGAAATGGGCAGCTGTTTTTCTACCACAAAAGTCAGTGGTGCCAATAGCAATACCCCTTCCACCTCCAACGCCACCACTAGCCACCACCAGAACCGCCGCTCCGCCGCCGCAGCCAAGCAGGTCCCTGCGACCTCCTCCTCAGTTACAGCGAAAAGGCAAGAGGGCTCTCATAATATTAAGACAAGAGAACATGCTAAAAATCAACAACAGAGGCCATCTCAGCAGATTATCAAGAATTCCTCAAAAAGGCCATCTGGGGTTATTCCATGCGGCAAAAGAACAGATTTCGGTTATGATAAGGATTTTAATAAGAGGTATACCATCGGGAAATTGTTGGGACATGGTCAATTTGGTTATACATATGTTGCAATTGATAAGTCCAATGGAGATCGTGTAGCTGTTAAGAAAATAGATAAGAACAAGGTAATCTTCTTTCCTGCATTTTTGTTCTCCTCTTTTCATTCATTTTCTCTATTTTCTTATATTAGTAGACAATTGGCTCAATGAGGCTGTTTTATGCTATGTTTTTCTTTTTAATTGCTCAAATGGTCTGTTGTTTGGTTCAGTATTATTGTTTACTTGTTCTTGTTATTAAATTGAATTCTAGTAATTAAAATGAGAGTGAAATTGTACTGTTTGATCTAGTCTCTGCCTTTATTTGTTGGCCATTTATGGTTTATGAGCTCTCTAGTTGAAGTGGTTAAACATAATGTAGTTTCAGAAGTAAGATTCATGAGAATCTTCATACTTGTGAGCTTCTGTGGTGTCAACTTTGCAAGATGAACATGTTTGAATGAGATATTTGCTAATTATCTTTTTTTGGGTATCAGGATCTCAATTTCTTTTTGTTCTAAATGATAAAGTCCACTTTGAAACTTTGTAATGATACAAAGGGCATTTACAATGTTCTCTGCCATAATGTATTATACTTGATGTTCTTCATTGCCGCCTTAAGACATCTATCAGCTCCGCTGTCCGATACTTTACCAAGACACTTGATGTGGCTTAACTCACGTTAATGGCTGTATTCTTTTGTAGACCTTTGTAGTATTATGTTCTTAATAAAATCTGATTCTTGATTTTGGACATATTTACTAGCACTCTGGCTTCCATTGTGTATCAATGTATATTGACCATCTATTTGGCATTGAGGAATTTCCTGGAAAATGGTACGGTTGGCATTGTATGAGAGTGGATAAGTTTATTCAGGATTTTTATCTAATGTGTGAATCCTTGACTACTGAAATAGTGAACCATCCTCTCTGAGTTATTTAGTTTCAGAGATGACAATTTCTTGAATGCATATCAGATGGTTCTTCCCATTGCTGTCGAGGATGTCAAAAGGGAAGTGAAGATATTGAGAGCTTTAGCCGGCCATGAGAACGTGGTTCAATTCTATAATGCATTTGACGATGATTCTTATGTATATATAGTGATGGAGTAAGTTTTACCTTCGAGTCTTCACTTTACAGACTTAATATTTACCCTATTTAAAGCAGTTTGTAATTGAAAACAATGCTCATGACTTGTTATCAACTTCTTCTTTTAAGGTTGTGTGAGGGTGGAGAATTGCTAGACCGTATTCTATCTAAGTAAGTGTCTTTAAGTTCTATGTTAAGTGTTTCATTTTGCGACTGCATTTATTGTGGTTCTTTTCTTTTGCTAGAACAATTTTTTCTGGGACTTCAAATTAGTTTTCTCTAACAGAAAGGATAGCCGTTACACAGAGAAAGATGCTGCAATTGTTGTAAGGCAGATGCTCAAAGTTGCAGCAGAGTGCCATTTGCACGGTTTCGTACACCGAGATATGAAACCTGAAGTATGTGCAAAATTATTTTGTTTTAGCTGGTAATCTTATTGATGTTCTAAGGTTTCGTTTTCTCTTCAGAATTTTCTGTTTAAGTCTACGAAAGAGAATTCACCACTGAAGGCCACAGATTTTGGTCTTTCAGACTTTATAAGACCAGGTAATTACATCTGGGAAATTTGTTGTCGTTTCATTTATACACTAATATTACTCAAAAAGCAAACCTTTTAAATCTTGACTTTTTAAATCTCTTCAAATTTGTTTCAGGAAAGAAATTTCAAGACATTGTTGGCAGTGCATATTATGTTGCTCCAGAGGTATTGAAGCGTAAATCTGGTCCTGAATCAGATGTTTGGAGTATTGGTGTAATTACTTACATTTTGCTCTGTGGACGGCGGCCTTTCTGGGACAAAACCGAGGATGGCATATTTAAGGAGGTTGGATGCTACTACTATGTTCATTTTCTTTTTAACCTAAAACTTTATATGATTCTAAAATTTTCTTAATCTGATCATAAATTCCAAGTAAGGATCATTATTAAATGCACTTGCTATTTTCCAATTACTGTGCACTTGAATTTCCAATAAATCCTGCTGTGTTATTTTGTCCATGTTCCATCTGCCATCTACTGCTCTAACATTTATGGTTATTAATCGATATATGAACAGTTATTGGAGTCCTAGTAAAAGTTTTGTTGGTGATTGATACTCCAAGAACTGGACTTTTAGAACATGATGATAATTAACCTCACTGAATTTATCTTTTGTATGTCAATTGATTTATGCCTGTATTACGTTTATAGGTTCTAAGGAACAAGCCTGACTTTCGGCGCAAACCATGGACAGGAATCAGCAATGCTGCTAAAGATTTTGTAAAGAAGTTACTGGTAAAAAATCCGCAGGCGAGACTTACTGCAGCTCAGGCCTTATGTATGTCCTGATTATCAAACAACTAATTTACATTTTATAATATTTACGGATTACTGCATTTCATCAGAGTATTCGGCATCTATGCTCTTTAGCTGTTGAAATATTACCTTCCATACATGCATACTTTATTTTTTATGATTCTCGTACAGACTATTTGCCTTATCCTTATTTCCTTGATATTAAATAACCTCATAAAATGTTAATCGGAAAAATAGCCCTCCACTGGAAATGGAATCTAGTATTGACTAGATCATTGTAGAAATTTCAAGTCTGAGACCAGTTCTATTTATAAAATGACAATGATAAGTCTCATAATTTTTCTACATGGAAAAAGGGTTCATTATCTGAAACTGAGTTCAATTCTGTTGGTTACCCCCATATTGAATCTAAACTTTGAAAGTGGTAGTCGAGGAAATGAAACCTGATATTTAGCAAACAGTTGTGCAGGAAAATGAGGTTTTATAATGATTTCTAGAAATCTACTGTCAGAAAGAGATGCTGAAATATAACCATTACTCCCTCCAGAAATCAGTATCTTTTTGTCTTCTTTTGCTTTTATTCATGGGTTCAAGAATGATTATTAGGTTTTATGCAATTTATACTTTTCTTCACGTTTTTCGTTTTCTTGGACTTTATAAATACAATGATGAGGTTTATAGTTTTTATGCAATTTAATCATGGATCAAGACCTGTTTGATATTTTTGGTGGCCAAAAAAATGAGTGCAATCGGGTTGAGTTAATTTTACTCTAGTTGATGTTTAAATTACTCTGCAGTAATGATCCCCTGGCATTATGACATTTATCACGCTGATGTTGTCCATAGATCAAATTTTGTCGTGCATTTTATTTGACTGTCTGTGAAATCCTTGCATGTGATTTCGACTTTTGAACCCGTTCCACTACTGGATAGTATACTAATAATTGTGGCTTCTGCAGCTCATCCATGGGTACGAGAAGGAGGTGAGGCTTCAGAGATTCCTCTTGACATTTCCGTTCTGTCTAACATGCGGCAATTTGTCAAGTACAGTCGATTTAAGCAGTTTGCTCTTCGGGTAAGTTGTAATTTGTCCTTGTGTTTCATCTTCTGCTCTTCCAAAATATAACTACTTGGATAAGTCTGTACTGAGATCAATTTGTATACCAGGCATTGGCTAGTACTCTCGACGAGGAGGAGCTATCTGATGTTAGAGATCAGTTTGATGCAATTGATGTGGATAAAAATGGTGTCATTAGTCTCGAAGAAATGAGACAGGTTAGTATGCTTTTTAGTATGCATTATCTAATTTTTTGTTTCTTGCTAGCATCCAAGTTTCAACTGCAAACACCATTTGTTTGTCTCGTGTCATCACGGTAAAACACGTTCGTATTTGGCAGGCATTGGAGAAGGATCTTCCCTGGAAGATGAAGGATTCACGAGTCGTTGAAATCCTCCAAGCGGTATGTTTTGCTCTATGCAAGAAGCTTGCGTCTATCTGTTGTTATTTGCTCATGTAAGGTACTGATATGAAATTTGGGTGAGCAGATTGACAGCAACACCGATGGCCTCGTAGATTTCTCGGAGTTTGTTGCAGCTACTTTACACGTCCATCAACTGGAGGAGCACAACTCCGAGAAATGGCAGCAAAGATCACGCTCAGCTTTTGAAAAATTCGACGTCGATAGAGATGGATTCATCACTCCAGAAGAACTCAAAATGGTTAGTACAAAGTAACACTGATTTATATATCCTCAAAACCAGAAACTCAATTCTCCCATCGTATGACTACAGCACACGGGGCTAAGGGGTTCGATAGACCCCCTTCTGGAAGAAGCAGACATTGACAAAGACGGAAAGATCAGCTTGTCTGAATTCCGCAGACTCCTCAGAACAGCTAGTATGAGCTCACGGGGCGTGACTAGCCCGTCTGCAAATCGAGCTGCACAGAAGATGCCGCTGCACTGAAGTATGACAAAGTGCACGTGAGGTGGTGGTGGTAATAATGAGAGTATCTCGAGAGTGCATTCCGACTACTATCATCATTTTTCGTCTGCTCGTATTCAACAGCGTTCGATGGATCTCTCGGGAGTTGTGGTAAGATCAGGTGGCTGCCACGGTTTGATACGTCGTGTTCATCGTAGCCCTCAACAATGGCAGGGTTTATGTTGCTGTAAATTCTGTGCTTGTACTGTTCAGTATATATAGTTGCCTTTGTAAGATGCTTGATGAAGTGGTCGTCAGTGAAAATCGTTGTCGATTGGTTGAGTTTTATGTTGTCTAAAAATGACCAGATTTTTGGCAAGTTGTGTGCAGTAGAAGATTATGAGTGACTCTATTCATGTAACTTGCTGTTAATCGTTGAAATTTCTATATAATATTTTATAAATATTATAGTCTAGAATTATCTTCTGTTTGTCATTTTTAAAAGTCAAATGCTCAAATGAAACGTTTCACGAGATAATTATTGTGAGAGAAATAAGAAAGATAAGAAGTACTCCCTCGATCCCGAAATAAGGTCTACGCATAGAGATTAAGGAGTATAATATTTTAATTTGTAGTGAAGTGAGAGAAATGATATTTTAATATGTAGTGGGTAGTTGTATTAGTGTAGTGTGTGAGTCCATGTGGATATAATAATGATTTTATGTAAGTCACATCAATCAAAGTGAAAAAATGTATACCTAGTTGTGGGACGAAGGGAGTAATAATTTTTATTGGAGGTAAGTTTATAACATATCTACAAAGCAAAAAAGAATAATTAATGATAGAGAGGTTACCGTTTTATTACAATTAATTAATTATGACAATTTTATGATTATTATCGTAATATATTAAAGGACAAAATACAAATACTCGAGAAATAGACACGTCTCAGAAAAACTAATTAAGTATTAATACTTACTTTTATGGGATTGAGTGATGGAGACTCGATGTTTCTCAGGACAGGGTCGAAACTACGTCGTTCCCGCCATTACCACCCTTCTGTATTATTTCCATTTCTTTCTTTTAATTTTACTGGAAATCGAACTTGTATTGCTATTACTCGTCAAGAAAATTGCCATAGTTTAATTCTCATGATTTTTTCCCGCAGAATCGCTTCGTGATTTATTTTCTTGAGGGAGATTGTATTTTTTTGAAGTTGCAGATTGCTCTGGCGGCAAACTAAGAAGTTCATTTGTTCTGTATCTATTTTTTTTATTATCCTTATTATTTTTCTCAAATTCTATGTTGATTTTGTGTTAATCGATTCAATCATGAATTTTCATAACCAGAGAACGGCGGATTTCCTTTCCCGTCAATGCACGGAAAAGAGTTTGTAAAGTGAAGAATGAAAATAGCGACGTACAATGTGAACGGGCTGAGGCCTCGAGTTTCACAGTTTGGTTCTCTTCGAAAATTGCTCGATTCATTTGACGCTGATATCATCTGCTTTCAGGTTCCTTTCGAATCCCTTCTACGAGTTCGCAATTTTTTTTTTCAAATTGATTTTAATATATATTACTTTGAATTCATTTGGTGAGTGTTTCTTAATCAGTTTAATCGGTTCAATTTACGCAGGAGACGTAACTGTCGAGGCAAGAATTGAAAGCGGATTTGGTGCAGGCGGAGGGTTATGAGTCATTTTTCTCTTGCACTCGCTCTTCTCAGAAAGGCCGGACAGGATATTCTGGTGGCAATGGCTTCCTTTACGTCTTGTTTTTGTTTATAAGTGATAAAATATATGTGCCTTGCTGGTTCTATTGATATAATTTACACGAGTTCATCAATTTAATTCTAGTTCTATTGCTTTTGTTTAGTAATGATTGAACTTCTGTACCAGCTTCTTAAGCCAAATTTGCTTTGTAGCATGTGAATTTAGGTTTGCGCTCTCTTCCTACTTGTAAACTTTCAGATTTTAAGCTTAGATATGAGTAGTGTTAATCGTTGGAGACCTATGCTTGGATGTGTTCTCATTCCTTGAAAACATGTTTCCTGAGACTAATAAATTGGGATGAGCTTGGTGATTTCTTTTCTTTATATAGAATTTCTTCTCTAACCACTTAGAGTTTGAGGTGTATTGAGGGGTTAAAATCATTTCCTTGAAAACTGGTTTCACAACTGTGGCAATAATTTACTCTTTTCCTGCATATATTCTGTCCTGCAGAATGTATGATAAGTTTACTTATTTTATATGCTAATTAGGAGTAGCGACATTTTGCCGAGTCAAATCTGCATTTTCAAGCAATGAAGTATCTTTGCAAGTTTCTGCAGAGGAAGGCTTCACGGGAGTTCTCAAGATTTCCTCAGTTATCGGGTCCAGTAAAAATGAATACTCATCTATGATGGAAGGGCTGGAAGATTTTTCTGCTGATGAGCTTCTGAAAATCGATGGCGAAGGGCGTTGTATCATAACTGACCATGAACATTTTGGTGAGTAACTAATTTAGTGGATTGAGACTGCAATTAAAGAGTCTCCTATGAAAGACTTATTTCTCCACAAGTAGATTTCAATGACTCTTTTGTGGCCAACTTGACATTCTTTTTATCCAAGGTTTCACAGCCTCAGTCCAAAATAATGTTTCTTTCTTCAGTTCTTTTCAATGTCTATGGACCGAGAGCTGTACATGATGATATTGAAAGAATCCAATTTAAGCACAAATTTTTCAGTGTACTTCAGGTAAATTCATCTGTTCCTATAATGGCTGAATATGAGAGTGTTGATTGTTCATTTACAGATCATGGTGTGCATACATGAAAATGCAGCCTGATTTAGTTTTACAGTAAGTGGGTAATGTACGATGATTCTTATAAATTGAATAATTGAACTCTGATCAAGCATTGATCACATTTGAAGCAATAAATATACTTTGGATGCATTCAGTTTTAGGGATCAAACTCTGATAATGTGGTACATTTTTTATTACTGTTGTAGTTATTATATCTTTGGTGATGAAGTTCATACTTTTAGAATAATGTTTATGATTTTGTTTTAGAAAAGATGGGAGTCACTTTTAGGTCAAGGGCGAAGGGTATTTGTTTTTGGGGATCTAAATATTGCTCCCTCTGCCATAGATTGTTGTGAGGCTGGACCAGATTTTGAGAAAAATGAGTGAGTTGCTAACTGATTCTGATTTTTTTTTTTTCACTTCTTAATAAATACATATTCTTATAAAGAAGTGAAGGTTTGTGCTGGATATATTACTGGAAAAATATCAGTTATACATAATTACATCATTGCAGGTTTAGAACTTGGTTTAGGTCTTTGCTGGTGAGAAATGGAGGCGTCTTTTGTGATGTTTTCCGGGAAAAACATCCTCTGAGGTTCTGACGCTTTATGTATTTTGCTATTGTTCTTATATTTTTATATTTGTGTGATTCAATCATCGTATAGTGTAGCGTGTCTGATGTAGTTCCAACTTCTGCATCTTACATGTTACTCTACAAACCTTAAGTGATCTTGCATTTCTAACAGAAGAGATGCTTACACCTGTTGGCCAACAAATAGTGGGGCGGAGGAGTTCAACTATGGAACACGTATTGATCACATTCTTGTTGCTGGGCCATGCTTACACAAAGGAGAAGTTCAAGAACACACCCTTGCCACTTGCCATGTTAACGAGTGTGGCATATTAGAGCAGTTTAAACGCTGGAAACCTGGTAATACTCCAAGGTAAGTGATGCGATTATTAACTTGGAATGAATGGTTCTCTATCTCTCTTCGGAAGCAATGCTTCTTCACTAATGATTCCTGGAATTAGTTTTTTTCTTTTTTTTTTTTTTCTTTTTTCAGTTTATGCTCATTAACTTAATTTTAGACATAAAAGCATGCCTGGGTTTGTCAATCGACATTGCTAGTCATCGATTTGGATTTGCATTGTAACTTCCTCCTATTTTATTAACTTCCTGCTATCTTTATTCTAGGCATAAAGATTTAAACTTGAGAAATGCTAAATTGGAGGGCTCAGATCATGCTCCTGTATACATGAGCTTGGTCGAGATTCCCGATGTGCAGCAGCATAATACTCCTCTGTCTACTCGTTACTGTCCCCAGGTCTATGGATGTCAGCAGACGCTAGGTACTAATTTCTCATAATTGTGTCTCGTGTGCATAAATTCGCAAGAACTTTTACATGTTTGAAGGTATCATTGCATTGCTTGATCTGGAGAACGTGAATTACATTTGAAAGAATACATTATAATGTTCCTTTATTTTTTTACCTATATGTATATACGCACTTAGATGTTGGTCATTGATTTTGTTGGCATGTATTCACTCATGCTCTGAGCTGAAGGTTGTAACGACAGCCTAGTTCTGTCTTCAATAATTGAAATCAATTGTATAAGCCTGGTTCATCTTTCATGAACATTACATCCCAGTTCTGGACCTCTGGTCTATTACCACAGTAAACTTTGCAAATGACTGGAAAGAGAGCTCATGAATTGCACCTACTGATCATGGCTTCCGTGAGAGACTACCCTCTGTCACCCAATACTGACTTCATCAACCTTACAAGGGCACAAAAAATGGTCCCTTTATTTAAGAAAAAGTTTTTCAACTTTGGCGGTTAAGAGAATTCCTAGGCTACATAAGAAACATATTAGGATTAAAGCTAAGCTTCAGTTTAAGATGATTATGAATAGATGTACTGAATTTTTTATATTGGGCAGATCATATGTTCAATCAGATATGGTGGAGATAAATTTTGATACTTAATTCTGTGCAATTTGTTTTCCAATGACTTGTAAATCCACCAGTCAGTTACTTTTGAGGATTTGGTCGTTGTTGACTCTATTGATAGAAAAGATGTCTGTGATTATGAAGCTGTAAATATTGCAGGTAGCTGAGATATTTGGATGATTTAAAGAAGTACTTATGAATTTATGTGAAGAGTATTTTCCAATTGCAAAGAATGTCCTGTTATGAATTTGGATGAAGGTATTGGAAAAATCTAATTTGATAGAATCGGTTATCCTGCGTAACTTTATTGGCTGGTGACTCTGGATATAAAAACATGAGGATAAAAAAATAATGATAGGATTGTGTTTTGAAAACAAATTTCATGAAGCAATGTGTTATCAACTTCTCTTTAGAGCTTATGTGGATTTTATTTTTTTGATGTTATGCTCATTGCTCTGTAAATAGATACTTAAAGCAGCTCAGTCTATCCTCTTTCTGGAGATGTTTTGTATCTCTTTACAGTTTTTGGAAAATGACAGAAGTTATTGAATTTGTTCTCACTAAGTTTTATATCTGTGCCTGTCATATACAGCATCAATGTTCGCGAAAAGCCGATCTGCTGAAGAAATTAACTTATCTGGAGGATTCAGTTCTATTTCAGACAGCAGAATTGTTGTTGAAAGGTGCAGTCAACTTAATAAAAGACCTCTACATCCATACCCAGCTTCATCTTATTCAATTAAACAATGTGGGATTTGTACATCAGATGACTGTCCTGAAGTTTCATTTGGTGAACCATCATCCGGCTCACCTCACTCTGAAATTGGTCATACTGAACCGTCCTCAGTGGTTTCCAAAAAAAAAATCTAGGCAGAGTCAATGGTCTCAGCTTTCACTCAAATCGTTTTTTCCAGAAAACTGTAAATACCAGTGCTGACTCCAGCAGTCTTATTTCTGATATGAAGGAGCTAACTCAAGAAGATAACTCCATTCCTTGTGAATCCAATGAAACTACCACTGATGGTGGTAAGAAGCATGATGCTGCAAAGGAGTTGCAGTTGGAACAAAGCACATCAGTGCAAGAGGACAAATTTCAGGCTTCTGAAAAAGAAAAAAATATGGCCTTAGTTGAGTGGCAAAGGATTCAGCAACTTATGCAAACTAGCATACCTCTTTGCAAAGGTCACAAGGAACCTTGTGTTCCCCGTATAGTGAAGAAACCAGGTCCTAATTTAGGCGCCGATTTTATGTCTGTGCTCGTGCTGAGGTATTGTGTGGCTATAATTGCTTCATTTCCATCCTTCTAGCATATATGTTTTTGGTGGAGAATGAATAAGATCTGTCTCTCTATGTTGTGTTATCTCTTGAACCTCTTAAAAAGTTCCTAAGACATAATATATTTGTAGATTGTACAATCATAGTTAAATACTGTATGCATTAAGCCAGTACTTATTTTTTGTACCTGGCTGTAAAGCTATTATTGCATCCTCACATCTTTGAGATAGATCCATTCTGGTAATTATTGTGGTTCTTTTCTAAGTTCATTTAGGAGCATGTTTAAGAGCTTGTCCTTTTCAAGAATAAGCTTATAGTTTTTGTGTACTAGACTAAGTTGCCCTTGGACTTTGGTATATCTGACTTATTTTAATTCATATCCTATGAGTTTATTTGTATGTTCTTTTTTATATATTGACTTAAAAATTTATAAATGCTATTATGTCACATGTATTGGTTCAGTTATATCATATGATAATCCAAATGTTTGTATGACTATTGTGTGTATATTTTTATACACAAATTTATACATGTAATATCTGATTGTTACTCATGCACTCACTCATAGGCATAAAGCATTTGAGTACAGCTTCAACACACGCGTACGTGTGTAAATGGTATTTTAGCAGCTGTATGACATTTTCTATGTATACATACACTACTACTTCTATTGTTGCACAATATTTTTCCATTATCTATTATCTGTCTGTAGAGTAACGTAATTATGATGAGCATAAGATTATGAAGTTTAATGCATATTTTAGTACATTTATGTATAGATGTACAATATAAGTGCATTTACATATGTTGTTTGGTGAAGAATTCTACAGCTAAATGAATTTAAAAGATGTTGTTGGGGCATTTTGAATTTGGGCTATTATGCAAATGTTTTTGTGGTAAAATTGTTCTGGTTACTTCTATTTGCAAAGACAAGTACAAGCTACTTGAAACACCCCATTACCACCAACTTATAGCTTGTAGCTTAACTGTACCAAGAAAATCATAAGTAAAAGTTGATCTCCGAATCACATCTAGCTTTGTTTAGCCAAATGCTGGGTAGCTACTCTGTGAATTCTTTTATTAATTTGTGTGCTTTGTTTTTCTCACATACCAATTTCTTTGAAGTCATCCATTCATAAGTAAAATCATAAGTAAAAGTTGATCTCCGAATCACATCTAGCTTTGTTTAGCCAAATGCTGGGTAGCTACTCTGTGAATTCTTTTATTAATTTGTGTGCTTTGTTTTTCTCACATACCAATTTCTTTGAAGTCATCCATTCATTCTTGATGCATACCCTTTGCTTAAATGACTATCTTAACGCTGTTACTAATATATTATATTGATGAATGATGAATCATTTTGTCCATGAGAGGCTTTAGGATTTAGAAATTGTTTAGATATAAATAGCTTTTGGTGCTGATATACTAGGATCCAATATAAAGGAAGTTTCTCTTGTAGATAAATATGTTCTTGATGAAACTTTATTTATATATATCTCAGGGACCTGCATCTAATCCTGAAGCAAATTGTGGATTTTTCAAATGGGCTTCTGTAAAATCAAAGAACAAAAGATGATTTCTATGGGCAATGACCCATTTCGTTTTTGGTCAATATTCAAATTTCAGTGATGGCGCTGTCACTACTAATTATAACTTCTAAAGCTCCTCTCTGTTCTTCTCAGTAGGTATTGTGTTCATTTGACATATTCATCTTACATTATTTGAGTAATAGAATGTGAAATTTTGTTATGTTTCTTCTATAGCAATCTGATACTCTTGTCTACTTGAATTTTTTAAGTTGAAAATATTCACACGTAGAAATTTCTGTTTCACAGTAAATTTGCTTAAATTGCATTGAATCCTGATTTCTAATTATGTTTTTAAACCCGCTACTTACCTGTCATCTTGCTGATCAGCGCTGTGCAGTTTATAGGCTGGGTTGATGAGTTGCGAGGTTCTGGGAGACGCCCTTAGACATTGAGAAACAGCTAACAAAATACTTGTGACGTTGAGAAACTAAAAGGAAGTTTTACTGAGTTCTAGTCCACTAATTTTGAACATATTAACTTCACATGATGATTGATTGCATCAGGTAACATCATATACATGTTTTAATTATGGGAATTTATCTTTTATATCAAAATGTAAATATTTGGGAATAACATGAATTGTGTGACCAAATATATTCAAGCATTAGTAGGGTCGAGTTTGGTAAGTGAATAGATTTGTCATTTTAAAAGGTGCTTGCTATTGGTCCCAACCCTTACCGCAGATGGAAGGGTGTTTCATGTGTGAAGTGGGTTCTTAAAGTGACAATGACATGATATACTTAGGAATATGTAATTCTGGTAAAGCAGCCTAAGTATGATTAAGGAGGTTTACATTGCGTGTCATATTTTGGTTTGTTATTTTATAAGGGGTCAAATACTTTAATATATGTGAGCATATGTGGTGTCAGATACAAAGGGATGATAGTTAATATTTCTTCATTTTTTGAACTCTTTTCGTTGCCATCCTTTTGAAGTAAAGACCTAAAAAGAAGGTAGGTTTCCTTGAGAAGTGTTATGTGAGTTTAGATTGAATAAATAAGAATGGGGCATACTGAGTGTTTAAGATCATTCCTTTTATACGATGATTCTGTCTGTCTGTCTTTTGGGATGTCGTCTTTGATATTGTTCAAATTTCTGTTAGGAGCTTATTGCTGATTTTCAGGAGTAAATATATATTTGGGCGTGAAATAGCCAATGTTGGTAGTGTGTTTTGCAACAGCAGAACAAGTGAAATAACAGGCTTGATATGTGAATTTAATGCATACATGTTGCTCGTTTGTGCAACTTGGGGAGGTGTAAGTTTCGTACTCTTCTGTTCTATGCTAGCGGACTCGCTCTTGCACAGGTAAAGCCAGCTTCTGTGGACCATTTATTGATTGGCACAAACATGTCACATTTAAATGCATGATTGCCTCTATGAATTGGTATTGTCATTGGTTGCCTGACATATACATACATTTGTACATACAGTTGCTAATATGATTAGGACTATAAAAATGAAATGTGTTTATTGATGGTATCGAATCAGGACAATCTTTGTGATTTTCACTAGTTGCTTTTATTAAAAGACAACATAATCTTTTAGTGGATTATATGCGTGCTGAATAATAATGTCGTTTAAATGCATATAGACTGTGGCTATAAACACCCCTTGATGCCCTATATGTGCCCTGTAACCCTGTAATTTTAATGACTAGGTTTTTCTTATATGAAAATGTCAATGTATATACTTGGAAAAAGTATCAAGTTGAATAAATATGATTATACTCGGTATATTTAGCATTTTAAGTTTATAAAAATGATCAGGTGCTCATAGTGGTTGCCAATTAATGTCAAGTCAAATGCTGGTATGCCTCGGAACTGTGTTTTATTTCTCTAAATGACAGATTATTATCAGGAGTATGACCAAAATAGTAAAAAAAATTTAAAGTTAAAAATGATCGTCATTCAATAATTTAATTTTATATTACTCCATCTGTTCCATTTCAATATTTACGTTTGCTTTTTGCACTGATTAAGGAGTATAATATTTTAATAGATAGTGGGTGGAAAAATATAATATTTAATGCAAAGTGGGTAGGTGTATTAGTGTTAGATGATATATTAATTGTTTTAGGTGAGTCCCATATTCCAAAAAGGAAAACGTAAACATTGAAATGAGACGCGCAAAATAGAAACGTAAACATTGAAACGGGACGGAGGGAGTATCATTTATACCCAAATGATGATTTTTGGACCAAGATGTTTCCACCCTTTTTTATTTTATAGTTTTATTATTCAGTGTTGGTAATAGTGTCTGAAACCCGACACTGCGACACAGGCTACCAATATCACGTTTGATACTATCGGATTCCATGTTGATCAAGGTGTCGAAGTCCCGACATAGGATACCGACACCATTGTTGTAGCACCGAATGTCTGATTTCATTTCGATCTTGTGTCGGGATTTCAATACCTTGACAAACACCAATTCCGACATTTGGTGCTATGATCATGGTGTCGGACTTGAACATGATGTTAGTTTTTTGTGTTGGGACTCTTACCACCCTGATCGATACTGGATAATTTTAAAAAAGAGATAAGGGAAGTGTGGGTATTTTAGTAATAAAATGATTATTTGGGTATAAATACTAGAAAGTTAAATTGTTTGATAACAATGATTTTTAACCATTCAAATTGATTATTTTTACCATTTACACTTATTATCATTAACAAATGTTAATATTTACTCTTTTATATTACATACTATTATTCTTCTTTTTAGAGAAATACTGGATGTTATGAAGAGTTTACGTTCGGCACCTTTAGTAGTTTTTTTTTTTTTTTTGTTCCCTCCCAAGTGAAGTGATAACACCTATCTTGATCTCATTTATTTTTAGAAGGTCCAAGAATAGAAGAAGCTAGGTGGGAGCTGGGGTCACCACTACCAGCCCCTCCTGGATTTTTTTAAAAAAAAATGTGTTGGTATTTTAGCGATTTAGTTGGTCTTAAAATAAAATAAGTTATTTATTTATATCATACCCTTTATATCAACCAAAAAATCCTTACTCCTTTTTAACATCAATAAACCAAAAGTGATATTTTTTATACTTCGTGACAAGGAATAGGGAGTATTACATTTGATTATACGGATTACGGAGTAGTATTTATAAATTTACGCAAAATGTATCATCAAATAAATTGTTCTCCTTTCAAGCTATGTCTTCGTGTCCACTTTCATCTGCATAATTAATTCGTATTTTATCTCAATATACGTATTTACAATATGATACTCAACAAATATCATCATCATACTAGATGAGATACGTATTTTAGAAAATAGAATCGTATGTGATGGAAAGAGACTGCGATGATGACATCGTCACATGGATATAGTTGCCTTTTTTTTAATATATTGAGAAAATGAATAAGCCACGTGTGCAGTATGTGGGACCAGACAAAAAAATAATGGAAGACCTTTTCCCACAAATTCAGCAAACAACAAAGGCATGTTCTTTGTGCTCAGAAGACTTGGTTCAAGATTAGTGTAGTTGACAATTCTAGCATACATAATATTAATGGAGTAATTTCACTATCATGGGGTAATTACTAATTTGCTTGGATTTAGTCATCCAATTATTTCTTTGTCCAATTCTTGACTCCATCAATATCTGCTTTCAACTTGGTTTTGCTTTAATAAGTGAAAATACATGACTTCTATTGATGATTTGTAATATTTTATTTGGAATTGTAGAAGGTATGATTTTGAGTAATAGTTATAATATTGTGATGAAAGAGTAGATGATTACATGAATATTAGTATTATAGTGATTGAATAAATGAGAAGAGATGAATAAGCATAATAGAATATGCATATTTGAATTTAAAATGTTACTAGTAAAATGTTATATGCATCTAAATTCACATCACATGGGTGTATATATATATATATATTGAATGTGGGATAAAATTTGCTTAAGCGCTAGGGCTATGCATAGTAATTGGTATTACCGAACTTATACCGAAAAATGAAGAAAAAGGTTTTGAACCAAAAAAAATATGTGGATTCTTTGATTATTCTGAACCGAAATATTTTAAGGTATATAAAAATATTAAAAGTTTTTGAATTGAGTTAAAAATTAATTACAAAAATATTAATTCGTGTAATTAATGTGCACATGTTTATAATGAATTATAGAGGTATAAAGTTATGAGCTTGAACAACAAAATCTAATGAGTTGGATTATAATATTTCTTTTTCATTTATCTCTATTCTCTAGGCCAATAACAAATTTATAAAATATTAACTATAAATAAATAAAAATCGATACCTAATAACCTTAATTCAGCCATATATAAACGATGTGAATAATTCATTTGTTAATTAACAACACTGGAATGTTCGATAGCATCATGACTACTAACCACGCTATTCTCACAGTTGTCAGTCATCAATGCTCTTTAGATATTTTTATTTAACTGATGAATGCATTATTGTATAGTTAAGTATAGTTAAATATTTCTTTATTAATATATTAATATCAGTTTTTATTTTTTAATAATTACCAACCCAAAAAAAAAAAACTCGAATTTATATAAAATCGATTTATCATAATGGAATTTTTCGAAATCTGAATAATCTGTGGCGCAAATTCGTTTATCTGTGTGTCATAGATATAATTTTCTTTGCCAGCTTTAGTTTAATTATTAATCATTTTTGTCGTCCAATTTTGGATTTATTTATTTAAATTCTTTTTACAACTCAAATGTTATGTCCGTTTTCCCAAAAACTAGCCATCCATTTTCCTTCCCTTTCTTTCCGGTTTCCACTTTTAAGGTGATGTTTGGTTTGAGATTATATGAGTTTGAAAATCATAAATAGTGTGTTATATGTTTGTTTTGGATTTTGAGTAGAATATATTTTAACTTTATTTCAAATTAATATATTAATTTATTTAAAAAAGTTAAATGAGAGAGGAAAGATAAAAAGAAAATATGAATTAATTGAGAAGAGAGAATTTAGTAGGTATATATAGGAGTGATTTTTAAAATTTAAATGTAGGTTTTGAAAACCAAAACCCGAGTTTGAAACTCGAAAATGAACATTGCCTAGGGATTTTATATTCTTGATATTAAATTTAAACGGCAAAGTAAAGAATGTTTTATTAGCTTTATTTAGTAGAGAATATTGCTTTAATTCAATTAACACTTAAATACTGAAATACTCCATTGTTACATAATTTTCTGAGTTGGTCTCTCATGTCACGGGGACACACAAGTTTTTGCTTAGTTTTTTATACATTTTTCGTGTTTCATCTGTCTCACACTTATCTTCATCACAATAAAAAACACCATATCAACCAATAAATTCAAAGTTAATTTTGTTTTAAAAATTATCACTCTCACCTACCACGCATAACATATTTGTACTTTATTTATTATATAAAATTACCACAATACCCCTAAAATATCTATAAAACAGTTTAAAAATAATTTTTCTTAAATTACGTATCTATAGGTTGGTGAAAATAAGTTCGTGATGGAGGGAGTAGAATTTTGATATGTAAATGATAGTAATGGGATGTGAGGATATTATTTAACATATAATAATAATAATAATAATAATATATTCCCTGTCTATTTAAAAGAGACTATTTTTCTCATTTTTATATCCGTACCTAAGAATCTTATTTTTCTTTTTTATTTTATATACTATAAGTATATATAAGTCTCGCTCATATCCGCTAATACTATAAAAATATAAAACTCACACATACCCTAATAATTATTAATAAATAAATTATGATGAGATGTTTTAATATCCTTATACGAATATAGAGTAGTTGAGCTAAAATCCTTAGTATTATATTTTTATTTTTTATTTTTTATTACGAGAGATTCTTCAGCACGTTATGTACCATTTAATAATAAAATATTTATACTAAAATGCATTTAAATACATATATTTTTATACAACATAAACAGTTGCAAATATGCATCTGTTTGGGCCGCGATTGATGTTGTGAAAGTGGCGCAATTTAAGGTAATGATTTCTGCAAATTTTTATTATTTGTAAGAGAAATTATTTTATGTAAGATGATATAAACACACTTTTCTATTTACTTGTGGAAGTCTTACAAAAATATACATTGTTTGAATTAATCAAACTAATTTGTGTTAACTTAATTAATTAAGAGTTGTAAATTATAAATTATATTACATTATTTTAATTTAATTTAATAAGATAACAAATAAGCTGTATGGTGTGTTGGCATGATGTATTAATTTTGAGTTGGTAAACTGAAAACATCACAGCAGAATCGTTGGTGACGGTTGACTCTTTAATAGTGGTTGAGATGAGTTAGTGGGGCTATTGTCACAATTTGGGTATTGACAGCCTAAATGTGTAATTAATTGATGTAGTAATTGTTAAAGTGGGTAACCAATTGTTTCCGATATTTTAGAAAAATAGTTAAATGGAATTCCTTACTATTCAAAATTTAGTGGCCAATGATAATATATGTATTTGATGACATATATGTATGTGTGTTTGATGACATATATTTGGGATGAAATGGTAAAATTTTCAAAATATCACCAACATTAAAAATGAATTTCTAAGTTTATAAGGAGTCATTAAAAGATGTGTGTGTTTGTAACATTTAAAGAAAGATTTGGGATGGTGGACAATCTAAATCTTTATATTTCCTTTTGGTTTCAATCAAATTACGATGAAAAAAAAACATAGAATTTCATATTTCAATCAAATAAATAAATAAATATCGTTTTTGTTAAATTTAAAGTAAAAAAAAAGTAAAAACAACCTAATTCATGTAAAAATCACAACCTTTTAAAGAAATACTAATATTTGAATCGATTTAAATTCAAAATATGAGTGGGTCTCATGTGTCCCAGGTGCACAAGGTGCGTATGAGTATAACATTTTATTCAAAAGAGTATATATTTTAACTAATAATAGTACAACATTTTGTTTTAAATGATATACATTTTCATTAAATTTTTATTTTATTTTTTCAAAAATTAAAGTGTACATGTCTTGTACTAAAAGATATACTAGTTTATACTAAAAGGATATTTAGACGAACTGCTTCGGAGCACACAAAGCCTCAAAACAAATTAAAAGATGGATCAAACTATTTTGTTTTCGTATTATACATTTATCCAGTGATATGGACAAGAAGTGATAATAGTAAAAAGTGATATCTGATTATGTTTTTCAAAAATAAAAAAAATATAAAATTTTAATAATTAATAATATAATTTATTAAAAAAATACTAAAAAAAATGTTTCAATTGTTTAACACACTGGCAACAACTTATTTATACATAATAAAATTCTTTGCTAAAAAAATTTGTTTTAGAGTGATAGGATGAAAAACTGTATATAATGGAATTTTCAATAATTTTTCAAAAATTTCAAGATATTATTTTAAAATTTTCAAGATTTAGGATTTAAAAAAGCTACGGCTTTAATTTAGTTACTTAACCGTACTAGTGTTAGACCAAACACATAACTATTTTCCTAAAATTGAATCCTCTCTCCCCTCACAGCAGCCTCACTTCATAGCCATCTCAATGGTCGATGCCAAACACCCTAACCAATTTTTCAAAATTAAATACCTATTTAGATAAAACACATACACAGATTTTTCATTTTTAAGTTTAAAAAAGAGTCATTTTTGTTTGAAACATTTAAAGATTTAAAATGGTGTAAATCTTTATATTTCTATTTTGTTTCAATCAAATTACAGAAAAAGTAATAGTTTTGTTGTTTTTTGTTATTATTTTTTTTAAAAGTGAAGGTAGAAAGCTAGTTTCATATTTCAATAGAATTAAGAAAAAAATTGTAAGTATTGTTTTTTTGTTAAATTTAAGGTAAAAAAATTTTTTTTTAAAAAAAAAACCATTCGAAAAATTGAAACAAATACGAAATATCCGACATTATTTAATCAAAGTTTTAAATTTTTTTTCTAAAATACTAAAATTTTTACCTAATTATCAATTGAAATATCTAGATATAGTCATCAATACATCAACAAAATATCAAAATATATGTAAAGTATCATTTTATATTTTGAATTAAACTCTTTAATTTACTTATAATACTATTCTTTTATTTACTTATAATAATACTATCTTTTAAGTTTCATGTTGAGTATTAAATAGAAATTTTAGGAATTAATATGATATTTATATTTTCATAGTTATATTTAATAAAATTACATTCTCATATATTATGTAAGCTTATATGAATATAAATTTAACATTGTACATAAAAATATTAAATGCATGGAATAAATATATAAATTGAATAAAATTATTTAAAAATAAACTTTTTTTTGTGCAAATTGGGTTTCTTATTCTATACTTTGTATTTTATATTTCATTAAAATTTCATCTTTTAGGGTTTGCCTATCGGTAATTTAAGAAGTACTTTTGATATATAACCGAAACATTGTTATAGACGACATCACGTTTGCTTCGTAAACAGTGAATCAACAGAATAAATAGGTGAATTATTATTTAATTAAATAAATGATAATGTACAGATATCGTGTAGGAAACAGATTGTAATTTGATTGAATTAACGGACGTTCTAACAGAGAAATACGCGTTTGACCTTGTAAACCCCGTCGACTGAGTTAAACGTCATAAATGTCATTTCTTTACAGTTGTTTATGTAATTGAAAAGGGAGCTCAGCTCCTAAAAACATATGTGTTTTGTTCAATCTTCTCACAACTATATTTCAAGAATTCAACTAGATCTGTTTTTAGGGTAAGGATTTTCGACAATTTTGATTTGGTGTTTAAATGGGAGATTTAGTGAAGCAAACTTTAGCGACGCCGATCCAGTTAACAGACCAAGTGATAAAGGCAGCAGACGACGCTGCAACCTTCAAACAAGAATGTGCTGATCTCAAGTCGAAGACTGAGAAACTAGCTGCACTTTTACGACAAGCTGCGCGTGCGAGCAACGATTTGTATGAAAGACCCACGCGCCGTATCGTCGACGACACGGTACAGGTTCTCGACAAGGCGTTAGGTCTGGTATTGAAATGTCGTGGAAATGGTCTTATGAAGCGCGTTTTCACCATCATTCCTGCTGCTGCCTTTCGTAAAATGTTATCCCAACTGGAGAACTCGATTGGCGATGTGTCCTGGCTCCTCCGTGTCTCTGCCTCCGCTGACGACCGTGGGGAAGAGTACCTTGGGCTCCCACCCATAGCCGCCAATGAGCCGATCCTTGGGTTAATATGGGAGCAAATAGCCATTCTGTACACCGGCTCCGTTGATGATCGGGCTGACGCCGCTGCATCACTGGTCTCTCTGGCTCGTGACAACAACAGATATGGAAAACTGATTATCGAAGAAGGAGGGGTTGGACCCCTACTGAAACTCTTGAAAGATGGGAAATTAGAAGGGCAGGAGAACGCAGCTAAAGCCATTGGATTGCTGGGAAGAGATCCAGAAAGCGTTGAACACATGATACATGCCGGAGTTTGCTCAGTGTTTGCAAAAAATCTCAAGGAAGGACCAATGAAGGTTCAGGCCGTGGTGGCGTGGGCTGTGGCAGAGCTGAGCGCCCACTATCCTAAATGCCAAGATCTCTTTGCTCAACACAATATCATTAGACTATTGGTTAGTCATTTAGCATTCGAAACTGTTCAAGAACATAGCAAATACTCTGTTGTTAGCAAAGCAACTTCGATGCACGCCGCTGTTGTTCTAGCTAGCAATACAACCTCCAACAACAACATCGCAAAGGGCAACGATTTTGATGAGGATAAAACTCTATTACCTCATCCTTTAGGCAGCAATAAGCAACCTAATCAGATGTATAATGTAGTAGCAACAACAATGTCAGCAAAGAGCACCATCAATGGAGCCAAAAATCAACACCACCATCACAGCCACCATCCATCCAATATATCACTATCCGGGGCGACTAACAAAGCAAGAGAAATGGAAGATGCTGGGACGAAGGCATATATAAAAGCAATGTCAGCAAGAGCCCTCTGGCATCTAGCCAAAGGAAACTCTCCAATCTGCAGAAGCATCACAGAGTCAAGAGCATTGCTATGTTTCGCCGTCCTCCTAGAGAAAGGGCCAGAGGAAGTCAAATACAACTCAGCAATGGCATTGATGGAGATCACTGCAGTAGCCGAAGGAGATGCCGAACTAAGACGTTCAGCGTTCAAGCCCAACTCACCAGCTTGTAAGGCCGTGGTTGATCAGCTCTACAGAGTTGTGGAAACAGGGGATTCAGAGCTCCTAATCCCCTGCATTAAGGCCATTGGTAGCTTAGCTAGGACATTCAAGGCAACCGAAACGAGGATGATTAGCCCTTTGGTGAAACTACTCGATGAAAGAGAGGCTGAGGTTACAGAGGAAGCTTGCATTGCCCTAACAAAGTTTGGCTGCACGGAGAACTACCTCCACCTCGATCACTGCAAGGCCATCATCGGTGCAGGAGGGGCAAAACACCTCGTTCAGCTCGTCTTCTTCGGAGAACAGGTTGTGCAGAAAAGCGCGTTGATCTTGCTATGCTACATTGCCATGCATGTGCCGGATAGTGAAGAGCTAGCTCAAGCAGAAGTACTTCCTGTCTTAGAATGGGCATTTAAACAAACATTTTTGAATCAAATTGAAGAGGTGGAGAAGTTGTTACTGGAGGCTATGGGAAAGTTGGAGCTCTATCAATCCAGAGGATCCAGGGGATTCAAGGTTTAATTATTACTACATGTGCAAATATTTTTGTTTTTCTTTTTAAGATTAAGGTTTATCACTCTTGAACCCTTTAATTTTTTTATTATTTATGTTGTGCTTTGAGTGTACATAGGGAGTGTTAGTTTATGTCTGTGATTCTTTGGAAAAGAAAAAAAAATTTAAGAATGTCTTTTCTTTTTTACTGTCATTCACATGAAAAATTACCAACTATTTTCACATTATATGATTTCTGATGATCCACATTGTCTGGAAGGGTAATTTTTATTATTAATATTATTTTTTATTGAGCTATATTGAACTTATATCTGCATTTTTACTATTCCTATCTTGTATGTTACAAATAATGACATTAGGGCAATGCAAGAAGTGGAATTAAAAATAAGATACTGATGATTGCATCTTATTTGGATTAAGAGATTTTTACCTAGAATTGCATATCAGTTGGATTGGAGATTTTAAATTGCCTAATCTAAACTTGGATCCTATTTGGATTTAGAAGCAATTAGAAGTTTTGAATTGCTTTATTCTAGAATTAAGACAAGCTAATAGACCAAAAATGGATATTTCCGTATGCCCAATCTAATTTTGCTTCTAATTTTGTAATATTTTCATCAAGCGTTTTCCAATGTTAAATAATTCAATATATCACCGTAGTTTTATTGTAGATATAAATTATGTTTGAGATAAAAATTATTGACATAACTTATCTTCGTCCCACAGCAACAAAATAGAAAAGTTATTATTATCAACTTTATTAGTTTTTTTTTTAATAAATAAAATGTAAAGTATGTTATGTGTTTATAACTGTAATTTTAAAATTAAAGAAACTTTATATATTATTGGATAGAGTATTATCTCACAGAACAAATAAATGAAATAATACATAAAAGGGTTTTATGGGAACAGATCAGAGTAGGATTTTAAGATAATAATAATAATAGTATAAAATGAAACATTGTATTATACAACAAAAAATTGATAGAGAAGACTATCCATTGAAAAGGTGAATCCAGAAAAAAGAGCCAATTCCATCAATTTTTGGTATATCATCATCTCAACTACAACTCTTACACAAGTAGCTTGTCTAGGAGTTCAAAAACTGATACTAGCTTTCTTTCTCTACAAATCACATCTATTAACACACTCCATGTAACCTCCTCTGGCTTAAATCCAGTCTCTAGCAAACCTAACAATAACTTAGCAGCATCGTTCGCCTTTCCTGCCTCACAAAGACTAACTAGCAACTCGTTCGACGTCCCAAAATGGGGCCAAAAGCCCCGGTGCAACATAAGAGTTAACAACTCAACTGCCTTCTGCAGTTCACCTTCTTTGCACAAAGAATTCAACACAATCCTATAACTAGCCTTGTTAAGATAGACACCGTCGTTGGGAAGTCTCTCTAGCATGTGAAGAGCTTCATCGTATCGGAATTCCCTACACAATCCACCAAGAATTACATTAAATGTTACCTCATCAGCTTTGCATTCTCGTTCTTTCATCTCTTTAAGCAGATCGATAGCCTCATCAGTTCTGCTTGCTCTACACAACCAATTAATCAGGGTAGTGTAGGTCACAGTATCGGGTTTCAGCCCACTAGCTTTCATCTCATCCAGAACTTCCTTGGCTTCCTCAAGCCTTCCATCCCTACAAAGTCCATTCATTAAGGATGAGTAGTTGAATAGATTGGGATTGCATCCGTTTTTCTTCATAAATTCGATAATCTTCCTGGCTCTATCGGTTTTGCCCCCACGACAAAATCCGGTGATCAAAGCATTGTATGTCAATGCATCAGGTACTATATGAAGCTTGGATACCATTTCCTCAAACATATCAATTGCATCTTCTAAACTTCCGCGAGCACAAAGACCATCTATCAGAGTCGAGTAGGTTATCAAGTTAGGGAGAGATATTTCAGACTTCTTCATCTTTTTCATTACATCTAAAGCAGATTCCACATCCCCTTTCTTACAATGATGTTTGACCATAATGTTGAAAATGCATGTATTGGGATCCAAGTGAAAGTCCTTTCGAGTACTCAGAAGGAAACTCCTCGCCAAATCAGTTTTATTCGCATCAACAAGAAGATTAAGACAAGTACTAATGGCTTTCAAGGAAGGCTTGGTGCGCGCAATAGGGAGAATAGAGTTAAACATCTCAAGCACCTTGTCATGCATGGATGCTTTCGAATAATGCTTCATGAGATTAAGGAATATACCTTCGTGGAATTTGCAGGTCTCGTAGGTCATCCGACGAAGAACAGCATCCAGAGACTGATGCCTCCTGCATTGAGCAAGCTTATGAAGAATCACAGCATAAGTGGAGTTGTTATGCTGAAAGCCAATTTGGGAAGACACTCTATCGAAGATTTCTAAAGCCTGTTCTGGACTTCTCTCACGTCTTATAAGGTCGATGGCCAGATCATGGGAGATATATTTGCTTTTCCTAGGGAATTCTCTTCGAGGGGGTGTAGTTTCAGTTGGGACGAGGCTCCGGTGTCGGAGGGGGGAGACGTAGTGAGACGTAGATGATAATGATTCAACAGATAATAAGGAGAAACTCTTGCTGGAAACAGCCTTCATCTTATCATCGAAAAAACTACCAGCCACTCACAAGTAAGCTGTTCCACAAGGCAACAATCAACTCACCGAGGTGGATATGAATAATAAAGTAAACCAATCATCACCATTAGATATGCAATTCTAAAGTTATCAACTCTTAAGAGAATTTCTAATTTTTAGTTGAACATAGTAACAACTCTAAAGCCTTTCCCCTACTTAGTGATTGGAGAAACAATCACAAAAAAAAACCATTCATGTGAAAGACAGTGAGCAGAGCTAACACCAATCCCAACTCCACACCATTCCTCTAATTATCATTCTAAGAAATTTTCTCAGATATCACCTTAACGTGACGTATGCACCTCTTAGCGCGAGAGGCCAGAGGCGCAGGCTGCGCAGAATTTTATCAAATGGTAGGATTTTCTAACACTATTACTTTCGGAATGCCCCTCAAAGAATAAGAGATGAGATTCAAAAAAAAAAAAAGAACAAAAGTAAGAGCAGCACCGGCGAATCGACGGCGGAATACGGCGGGCAATTGAGATTGAGAGGAAGGTTTGATGAAATCAAATGAAGGATAGTACCTGGAGAGCAGCGCGTGGTGAAGAATCGCCAGATAAGCTACGGCAGCCGTCGGAATGGAATGGAGGAGGGCCGGTCATTGCCCAGCAATCAATAGGCCAAGGTTCAGACCTGATTCAGGCCCAATGTCTTTAAGGGCCCATGACTTTTGAATTACATTAAATATGTGAAAAATACTAAGATTAAACAAAATATATTTATATTAATTTTATATACTCGGTCGTCGCGATTTAAAAAGGAATGATGCAAGATAGTGTGAGTAATATCAATGAAAAAAAAAAAAAACTCAATTTACGTCACACTTAATTAGGGTGTATGAAAGCATAGCGTTCATGAGTTGATTCAATAAGAGCTTGTTTATTTGATTAATCAATGAATAATTATAAATTTATTTCAAGCTTGTTTTATAAACAGACAAAGTTTTAATATTAGATGGTTTGTTTATTAAAACTTCTTTAATATATATATATATATATTTAATATACATATTTTTGCAATGGCATGCAGTTTATTACTTATTAAATTTTATTTTATTTTGGTAAAAGTTCCTGCGCCCCTGGGACACGGGGATATTGTGTCCTCATGTGAATACAATCATTCCCTTCCCTATTTTATTTAAACTTATGTATTGCTAAAGAGTTTAAATCGTAAAGGAGCATGGAAATTGCAAAGGGATACGAATCTAAATCTGTATGTCCGGGTGCACAAGAAACTCATTCTTTTATTTTTATTATTATTACTCCTTATTTATTTATTTTTGTTTGTTTATAGTTTCTCTTGGGGTGGGGGGTGAGTACTGAACAGGATATACACTACCAATACAAAGATCTTTGGTATGGTCATGTGGTGAATAAAAAAATCAAAGACTGATCAATCTACTAAGAAATATGTCTGAAATACGAGTCATACATTTCCCACATTTTCTTATCCTTTTTATTGCCACTGCATTTGCTCTCCAATCTCCTCCACCCAATACTTAATCTTCTCTTTTCTCTCCATCTTCTCCAATTACTTCTCTCACTCACACAATCTCTCTCTCTCATTCTTGATTTCTTGCTTCATCACAAACATGGCTGCTGCTGTAAGTGCTGCAGTCTCTCTTCCTTCCTCCCAATCATCTTCTCTTCCAGCCAGAACCTCCATTATTTCTACAGAGAGAATCAATTTCAACAAGGTACAACCTTTACTTGACTTATATGTACTCTCTTTATTACAAGCAATCTCATTACAGAGTATTTGTTTCACTTCAGTGCATTGCCTGCTTATTCCATTGTTACTAATATTAATAGATGTCTTTTATTTCAAGAATTGGCTTTCCTAACAAGGGTTTTGGCTCTCATTAAATTTTACAATCAAATTATGATTTGTTTGATGAATAGATTAAAATTCACTAGCTGGGGTTTGGGGGTTTTCATCAACTTTTTTCTATCAAATTATGATTTGTTTGATCAATAAATTAAAATTCACTAGCTGGGGTTTGGGGGTTATCCATGTAGGTACCTTTGTACTACAGAAATGTATCCTCTTTTGGAGCCAAAGTTGGTCCAATCAGAGCTCAGGTGACCACAGAGGCACCTGCTAAGGTAGAGAAGATTTCAAAGAAGCAAGAAGAAGGGGTGACTGTAAACAAATACAAGCCTAAAGAACCCTATATTGGTAGGTGCCTATTGAACACCAAGATCACCGGAGACGATGCCCCTGGTGAAACCTGGCACATGGTGTTCAGCACCGAAGGTATTTTACTGACCAATATTTTGATTTTGTTTCATTAAGGTTGTTTGAATGAAACTAGTGTGTCTTTCCTTTGCAATGGACTAGTATTGTTGAATTTGAACTGTGAGTGGGAGGGGTGTGATTCTGAGGTAGTTACAATGTTGAGCAGGGGAAGTGCCCTACAGAGAAGGGCAGTCGATTGGGGTGATTCCGGATGGCGAAGACAAGAATGGGAAGCCTCACAAGTTGAGGTTGTATTCGATTGCAAGTAGTGCTCTTGGTGACTTTGGTGACTCCAAGACTGTAAGCCTTCTTATAATGACTAAGATTTTCGTGTTGCCTATAATCTTTGTCGAATTCAAACTGGTCATTTTGACTCTTTGCAATGAATAGGTTTCTTTGTGCGTTAAGAGACTCGTTTACACCAATGACCAAGGGGAAATTGTTAAAGGAGTTTGCTCTAACTTTTTGTGTAAGTACTCCTTTGTTTGTTGAGAAATATACCTATCTCAGAGCTTGGATTGTCTGTTTTTGGATGTGAGATGAGCTAACTCTACATCATCTTTGATTTCAGGTGACTTAAAACCCGGCTCTGAGGTGAAAATAACCGGGCCTGTCGGGAAAGAGATGCTCATGCCAAAAGACCCTAATGCTACCATCATAATGGTATCTTCTTATCACCACTTGAGATTGTTGATCACCTATAAGTATTTCTGACATTTCAATATGTTAGATCTGATTTAGAATTGTTTTTTAATTGAATTATGACATAGCTTGGCACTGGAACTGGTATTGCTCCATTCCGCTCGTTCTTGTGGAAGATGTTCTTCGAGAAGCACGACGACTACAAGGTAAACTTGAAGGAGACAAAACACCAAGTTTTGATTATTTCAGATAAACGAACTTCAACTGTTTTTTGGTTACAACTTATACACACCTATATCCAAATGAAGTATTCATGCATTAAGGATCACTCTTTTGGTGTATTTCAGTTCAATGGTTTAGCATGGCTGTTCTTGGGTGTGCCCACAAGCAGCTCATTGCTCTACAAAGAGGTACTAAACCAATGCATCCCCACTGCTCAATTATACTCTCGTTCACCATTCTTGAATCAGCCCCAAGGGCGAATAACCAAACGAGCATGTTGTATTGGTAGGAATTCGAGAAGATGCAGGAGAAATTCCCTGACAAGTTCAGGCTAGACTTTGCTGTCAGCAGGGAACAGACGAACGCGAATGGTGAGAAAATGTACATCCAAACTCGGATGGCTGAGTATGCAGAGGAGCTATGGGAGCTCCTCAAGAAAGACAACACCTATGTCTACATGTGTGGTCTGAAGGGCATGGAGAAAGGAATCGACGACATCATGGTCAGCTTAGCTGCCAAAGATGGTAACTACATTGTGTCGTCTTTCGGCTTTAAAGTTTCGTGTACACAGCATTCACTCACACCTCGATCGATTTTTCGTGTTTCAGGGATAGACTGGATAGACTACAAGAAGCAGTTGAAGAGATCAGAGCAATGGAATGTGGAAGTCTACTAATTCTTGCTTGTTAATGTTGTTGTACAAATATCAGCTCACCTACATGGTTTTATCTCTCCTCATGTAGATAGGTAACCTTATTGTTTTTCTTTGCTTCCTTTTTTGTTTATTTTCTCAGTTCTCAATCTGTTTCTTACATCCATTATGGATGTCAAGACTTGAGGAAATGGTTACAAAGTATTTATAGTGAAACAACTTTACTATCACCCTTTTTTTCACCATTATTATTCGAAGTAGAATTTGATTTCTTCTGTGGTTTTTACATGTATCTTTTGGATCATAGTTGACCCTTTTATCTCTTATAGTATTATTATTAGGCAAAATGAAAACATTTTTGTAAATCGAATTTACATATACATTTGATTTATTGATTACTCTCAATACATAAAATTTCATTATTTAAAGATAAACTATTATTTTTTGAATGAAAAATATTTATCAAATTCTTACAATATGATTTTACTAATTCATCTTTAGAGAGAACGAAGAGAATGAGAGATGTATTATTACTCTCCTAGATAAAAAATATTACCCTTTTTCTAATTTTGATTTGTTAGTGATTTTTTATACTCCTTTAGATGATATGAGTAATATTTTTTATTTGAAAGATAATAGTTCATCCATTTAAAAAGTAATTTACACATACGAAATAGTGATTTTGCAATGATAGGATGCATGCGCTAGTAATTTACACATACGAAATAGTGATTTTGCAATGATAGAATGCATGTGTTAATCGAATTTACAGGAGACTCTCCACAAGGCAAAATATCATGTGTACCCGAATGAACGGGTGAGACTCTCCACAAGGCAAAATATCATGTGTACCCGAGTGAACAGGTGTTAGTCCGTGTACTCATATTCAAATCATATACATTTATTAATAAAAATAGAATATACACTAATGAATGAACACTTGTAAAGTTTGTTAACGATTTTTAGCGAATTTGCAGAATTTTAAAAAAATTACATTCATTAAAAAATATATATACAATATTGAATAAAAAGTTAGTTTCTTGTACATTCAAGTACACAAAATGTACAAAAGTTATTCTAAATGATATAGTACATTTTATTAATAAGAGTAATTTTTTTATTGAGAGTGTTGATTTATATATGAATATTAATGTTAAGAAAAAAATAATAATAAAAAAGGTATAAATTTTTATATTAAAAGTATAATATTGTATACACATGCATACGGAAATCGGATTTTATTGGACTTGGCACATGAACTAAATCCATATGTTCAAGTGCACAAAGTCATTGCATTGAACAAAACTAATCAGGGAACAAAATCAAATCATGTCCATAAGGTTTTTTTTCTTTTCATTTCATAATATAATTTATTCTTTCTCTTACCTATTACCTAATAAATAATAAAAAATTAATAAAAGTAACATGTAATTTTCACAAATAATATTGATCTTAGATTTGATAATGAAGATTGAAATATATTCTCATTCATAGAACAATGCAACAATCATACCCTCTTCGTCCCTCCGATAAGTGTCCATTTTGCCATTTTGATACATCTCAATATAAAGTGTCCATTTCCTTGTTGGATTGATGTAACACAATATAATAATATTATTATACTCAACCACTTACACATGGGTCCACACTCAATATTAATACAACTACCCACTACACATTAAAATATTATTTCTCTCACCTCATTATACTTTAAAATATTACACTTCTTAATTCACGTGTCCAAAAACAAACCGTCACTCATAGAAGGGAAGGAGGGAGTACTTATTTCAGCAAATAAAGGCTACATAGCCTATAGAGCTATGTGACATACTTAAAGATGATTCGTATTTGTAAGATTAAATTAAATTCGCCTACAAATGTCACATTCAGTAACATATTTTACTTGTCACACGAGTTTTCGTTAATAAATATACTAATGTTTAAGACTTATTCACGCGTCTATTGCCCAACTTATTTATTAAATACTGTATAGATAATAATATTCTAAATTACTTTTTTTTTAAGTGGACATCTTCCATAACATATACTCTTATGTTTATGTCACGTCCACACATAAGGTTTGGAGCACTATATATTACTTACAGTGTTATTATGAAATAGACATTTATCCTTTAAGAATTTGGATTTTTAGAAATAAAGTTTATAGCTTTTATTCTTATAATTTTATTTTCTAATTAAATTATAGAGTATTCCCTCGATCCCATTTCAGATGGTACACTTTTTATTTTGAGTTGTCCCACAAAAATTTGCACATAATTAAAAAAGCAAAAAATCAAACACAATCACTCTTTCACATACACTTTATTTAAAAAAAATATACTCTTACCTAACACACCTAATATACTTTATATTTATGTATTACCAAAAAATATTATAATACCCCCTAAACGTTATCACTTTTCTTAACCTCCGTGACAGAAGAGGCATGCAATCTTTTGTGGAACGGAGGAAGTAATAATTATATTGATTCTATATCTTACTAAAAAGGAGGAAATGGAATAAAAGCTACTTCATTCGTGTTATATAACGGTTTATATTTACTATTCCAGGTTATTTAATACAGTAAAAAAAAAATTTACAAAGAGAAATTGTATCCTTTACAGTGTACGCTCAATATGACAAAATGAGATCACTATTGGCGAACAAAATGAGTATACTCTTATAACAGGACTCACACACATGACTAATGGAATTTTATCAATTCAAGACCTGAAAAATGGGTAAACTATTAATTCGGGGTCTAAATTATTTTTTTTTATCAATTCGGAGTCTGAAATATAAAAAACTATCAATTCGGGGCCTGAATTTAAGCCCCAAATTGATAAAACAGAATATAATATTTGATAAATTCAGGCACTGAGTTGATAGTTTTACATATTTCAGGCCAAAAATTGTTAGAAAAAATAATTCAAATCCCGTATTGATAGTTTATCCATTTTTCAAGTCTTGAATTGATATTTGTTTTCATTATATTATATTCTTAATCTACCACACATGAAATTATCGTAATTTTTATTATTTATGCAAAAAAAAAATAGGGATCGACTTCTCCAGGAAGAGTAGTACATAAAATGTTGAAAACTTTTATTTTTAGTGCAGTGAGCCTTGTTAAATTAAGAAAAACTAAATGAAGATGCTCCATTAGAATTTGCAGCACAATAGGAAGAAATTCTCATTAATGACTATGGTGAGTGTAGATAAGTGTTAATTAACTAATTCTTTTTAAATGGTTCAATTAATTCAGCATTAAATATAAATTTATGATTTAAACTAAAATTTATAATTCAACAGATAAATATAGTTAAGATTATGAAAAGAACTAAAACTAATTAATATTATTAAAATATATATATTTATTAAAATAAAATATTTTAATGTAAAATTAGATGAATAAAAAAGTGGGTACGATGATATTAGGGCTTCTCTAGGCACGAGCCTATATAAATATCACATAATCTCACTTCCAGCGAAACACCGTCTATACATACAGAAATAAAACGCTTTTTGTGTATATCGGGGGTTTTAGGGTTTCTATCGATCTTTCTCCAATCTAAATGGCGGAGGAAAAGGCTGCTCGATCTAAAGGCGTTGTTACCAAATTCAATGATCAGAAGGGCTACGGCTTCATCCAGCTGGACGGAGGCGAAGAAGATTTGTTCGTTCATCAAACCGCCATCAAATCTGACGGCTATCGCACCCTGCGCGAGGGCCAGGCGGTTGAGTTCACGATCATCGTAGAGAGTGGCAAAACCAAGGCTACTGACGTCACCGCGCCCGGCGGTGGCCCCGTGGACACCACCTCTCGAAGGGCGAATAACAGCAACAGTCGCGGCGGAGGATTTGGGTACAGCGATCGGAGGAATGACGGAAATGGCTACGGGTATCGGAGTGGTGGAGGAGGAGGAGGAGGCGGCGGCGGTGGGGAGTGTTTTAACTGTGGGGAGTATGGGCATATGGCTAGGGATTGCCCCGGCGGTGGAGGCGGTGGTGGTGGTGGAAATGGTGGAGGGTGTTATAACTGCGGAGGGTACGGCCATATGGCGAGGGAGTGTCAGAGTGGATCTCGCGGTGGCGGCGGAGGAGGAGGAGCCTGTTTTTCTTGTGGGGAGCCAGGGCATTTGGCGAGAGACTGTCCCCATGGAGGCGGCGGCGGCGGCGGTAGCGGTGGTGGTTACAGCCGTGGAGGTGGTGGTTATGGGGGGAGGTTCAGCGGGGGAGGCGGCGGCGGTGGAGGCAAATGTTACAACTGTGGGGAGTCTGGACACTTTGCCAGGGAATGCACTACAGCACCTCGTGAATAAACTTCGTGAATAAACTAATGAGTTGACTCTCAATCTCATATCTTGCTCTTCGTGGTTTTATTTCTGAACGGTCTATTATGCTGGTATTATGTTTTTGTTATGCTTACCTATAGAATGGGTGCTTGAGATATTTTTGAATGGTTTCTTGGTTAGCTATGTTTCCATTGTTTTGGCGCACGATCCACTGATTTTGTGAACTGATGAATTCTACGGTTAGTTGCCACATAACTGTATCTGATCTGATTTGTGGAATATCTGCTCAATTTCTTAGTCTGCTTTGGTTTCTCTCCTTTTATAAATATATATTCATAATGCTTACGTTTTTCTCATAGATGCCTGTTTCTGGTTGATACATAGAGCAAACCATTAACTATCTTAATCAATGCAATGCAATGCAAAGAAAATGTACTACAATCCGAGTCTTTTCTTTGGCTTGCAACATGTAGTATATACCCCTTCTGAGCATGAATTCTGGCCCTGCATTGTGTTCAAGCAACATGAACATGATTGGCTTTATGGGGTTCGATCCTATTGACTAGCTTTGGTTACTGATATTTGCATGTTTTATGAGGCATTTAATATCCTATATTTGAATAAGGATTGGCTGCGTTTGGAAATTGGAGCTAGTGACTGATTATAACTGTATTTAGTGTGAATGTTGTGAAAGGAAATGTTCTGTTGATTTGAGGAATGTATTAAATCAGATTTCTGAAAGAACATACAGGTGTTCTTGTACTCACAGTCTCACCGTATGAGAGTTTGAATGAGTTAAAACATATGTCGTTTGTTATCTTGTGCATAGCGGTGGTGTGGCTTTTGCTCCTGTCACCCCTTCATCTCATTCAAAAAGAAAATCTTAGAATTTTGGTATATTATGCTGCCCTATGATCTGCACGCTATAGCCCTTCCCAACAATTCGTAACCTTTGTAGACATGATCAATAGAGAACGATTGAGTTCTAGTTATATACTAGTAATCTGATGTATCCTTTCTAGTTTGTAGTTGTGGCATGAATTATGGTTGTTTCTGTGGGATCTTATTTGGTTACTATCATTAATTGCACAATGGATCCCATTCATGAATGGCTTTCTTTGTGATTAAGGATGCATTACTGTATATCTTTGTTGACAATATGTGATTCTATCAGGTCTGAATTTATTACAAGAGTGGGGCCCTGGGGACATCATGCCCCTTTGCGATTTAAACTCCCTTAGCAATACATAGGTTTAAATGGAATAGGAAAGAGAATGGTTGTGTTCATATGGGGACACAGACCATGTCTCCGTGTTCCCGGAACCATGGAACCAAAACTGACTGTTCTTTATAGGTGCCATAATAGTGGGTGGTGGGAACCAGATTTTGAAAATTAAGAATATGAAATTCAATTAGAATACTGTAATCCATGTTTGTGCTAGAAAATTTTACTGGGATGGATGGAATTTTTATTAATTGAACTATTATATTTGTTTATTTATATTATTATCATCTATTGGTTATTGAAGTAGAGAAATAATGTGATGTGTATTCTTTAAATACGTAGCTTTTAGCATTGCGTAAGAGCTATACCTCTTACGTTTAGTACTAGTCTTTAATATAATTGATTTGAATAAGTTTCATGGTTGGATTAACCAATTAGACGGTCCTTCAGAGACCATATCTTTATCGTTCCCAGGTGTTTATTTTGCAGACTTCGGATCTCATTTTTTTTAGACATATTTGTGGTTTATACACATTATTAATACAATTAAAATATAAAATTCATATACTACACTAACATATCTACTTATTAATACAATTAAAATATGAAATTCATATGGAGTATTTCTTAAAACATGAATGCTGTATACAAATACTGACCAGAAAAGCTGGTTCAACCTTGAAGACCTACGATAATAGTATATGAAGATAAATACTCTTTCCATCTTAATTTCTTTAGAGCCCAAGCACTACTCTCTTATCTTATGAAGCATCATATACGTAAAATTTATTTTTCTTTTTTAAATATACAACACATAAATATGTGCATAAGATTAAGGGATTGAGGAATTAATCAAAATATTTGTGATGGGGTGACTATTCGCACACCCGAAATTATTAAACATACCACAAAACATAATTTAAATTTAAAATTTCTTAATTGATATTACAAAAATACCCTAATTAAAAATGGAAATTCCATTGACACTCTCTATATAGAACGCGGCTATAGCCACACCGCCCGACAGATCCAAAACAAATGGAGGATATTTGAAAGAAAAAAGAAGGGCTTCATCCCAAGTTTAGGCATGAAGAACTCGTATGTGACACACATGGCAAGTGTAAGCACAAGATCGCCACCACAATCAGAAAGACATCGCAGAAGGTGGAGGGGGGAACGCCACCATAAGCAAAGCTAAGGATGCAATTACCGATCCAGCACATAAGGTGTTCGACAATATGCAAGAAACGAAAGAGAAAGTGTCCGAAAAAGCCGGCGGAATGAAAGAATAAACTTCTAGAACAATGGAATCGGCAACGGAGATGATAAAACAGGCGGAGGACGCCGAAAGATGCAACATTTCATGTAAAATCCAATTAAAGACCTTCAATTTATAACTAGTGTGATTGACTTGGTTAATTAATCTTGAAACCTCAAAGCAGTGATTTTCATGAGGCCAATAGCAAATTGGTAGCCTGTAAGAGAGAGAGAGAGAGAGAGAATTAGGGAGATGACTTATTCTGCAAATGTTACCATGAGGTACTTTCTTTCTGGAATCATAAATGATGTTGGCGTTCTCCTTACTCCCGATTCCCTGAACATGTTTCATGTTTGAGGTTGCAGTGACGGGATGATATTGGTGGCTGACGGTGTAAGAATGGGTGGATAGTCTTGTTGGGGCCTTTAAATGATTAGGAACAACGCATGGGTTCGGGATGTGCATGTGGGTCACCTTCGCTTCGAACTATGTTCTAGCAGGTGCACTCCCTAGGCAATAAATAGTTTGCAATAGTGTTAGGATTTTGGAAGAAGAGAGAGGAGGCATTGGAGCAGGGGTGGAGAGAGGATGGATGAGACTCAATCGGATTCTGCAGTGGGAGATGGGTATTTCAACGGAAGTAATTAATTTGTAATAAGGGCATTATTGTCATATTCATTACGAAGATATTAAATTTAAACTATGTCAGGGTGTAAATATTAGTCCCTTTTCTTAAATACGAAAATTAAAAAGGTTTTTCATGGGCTATGTACTATAAATGTTCCATGAAGCTTCTTGAAAATGATGTATTCGAAGTTGATTGAATTATTTTATTGCGGAAAAGTCTCATTTACACAAGTTTTTTTTTTTTTTTCTTTCTTTTTTTCGGAATTTTATCGTCAAAATTATAATTAAATTGATCACTTTAAATATTAATGTAATAATATTATTTTACACTTACTGATCTATAATTTATGAATTGATATTAGGTGCACCGGTGTAATGTGTATAACTTTTTATTCTATTTTGTACAAGTATTTTTTAATAATTGTATATTTTTTTACACTAAGTTTTTCATTAAAAAAATTAGCATTCATATGTGTGTAACTTTTTATTCAATATGGTATGGGGTATATGTTTTTTAATAATTGTATATTTTTTTACACTCAATTTTTCATTAAAAAAACTAACAATTAAATTGTACTCCCTCCGTCCAGGCGTAAGAGGGTCATTTGCTTTTTTACACTTAGATTAAGGAGTATTATTATTTAATGTGTAGTGGGTAGTTGTATTAGTGGGAGTGTGAATCTCATGTTTTAATTGCATTAGAGAGGGGTGTGTGGGTCCTATGTGTGTAAAAAAGGAAAGGGGACTCTTTGGGTGAGACGATCAAAATGGTAAAATGACCCTCTTAAAATGAGACGGAGGAAGTATATATTTTTGTTCATAATTATATACTATGTTTTTGTTTATATTTGTATAATGTTTTTTAAAATTGATGCACCTTATCTTGGGGTGGTGCACAGTATAATTAGTCATAATTTATTCTTTACCCTTAATATTTAGTACATGTTTTTTTTTAAATGTAAATTCAATAAAAGTAAAATGAATCAACCTGAAGAAAAATTCTAGCAAATTTCTATGATATGGGTTAAATAAAAAAGTAATACTCCATTAAAATTTTCTTTACTACGTTTTAAGAAAAACTTCATAGAAAGATTTGTGTGAGCTCGTCTCACGTAAGAATTACTTATGATTTTTATGTGAGATGGATAAAAAATTATAAATTTTATAATAAGATGTGATACTCAATTAGTGAAAAGTAATAATGTTATTTCATGAACAATTTATAGTATTAAATGAAAAATAATAATATTTTATGACGGAAACGATCACTAATTACGAAAGTGAAAAATGATCTCACCGTGGAATGCTCTAACACAATACTCGTTCAATTAAAAATATATTATAAAGTAACTAAAATTTTATTTTGTGGTACATTAGTTCTATATCTTTTTATATGGAGTATTAATTAAGAATAATATTGGAAGATTTTATTTTTAAATTCCTAAAATATTTAAGTAGTTTGAATTACTATCATTTTTAGAAAAATTATTTTGAAAAGAAAAAAAAGTACGAAAAGGAAATTAGTAAAACAAATTGTCCTATTCTTCTTTCACTTCAATGCTTTTTGGCATCAGTGATGGCAATTTGGCTCGGCCCGTATTCGTCCCTACCTCGTTTGGGACGGGTCCGCCCCACCCTGTGCACGGGCCAAGGCGGGACTGGGTCCTAGCCTCGTCCCGGCCCGTAATAAAATATTAAAATTTTTTATTTAAAATATTTATTATATAATATAATTATTATACATACATTTTTATTTAATTTAAATAAAATAAATCATGTATGGTAATTATATGTAATTATTACAAAATTCTTTATTAAAATATTATATAAGTATATCATTATAATGTAACAAAAAAAAATTTAAAAATGAAAATAAAGTTTAATTATTTAATTTAAAATTTAAATTTATTTCACTTTATTTTAATTTAAAATTTTCTATTCTCTATTTGAATGTAGTATAATTTATCAAAAAATATTTTTTTTTAAAAAAAAAGAAAAAACGGGGTTGGGTGGGGCGAACTCGCCTCGCATTGGGGCGAGGCACGAGTCCTCAATAGCCGACCCGCAGCAGGGCACGTGGCTGGGGAATTGGAGTGCGGGGCGGGCCACCTAGGTACCCGGCCCGCCCCGGCCCACTGCCATCCCTAGAAATTAGTATTCCCTCTGTCTCATACTTATTCTTCACACTTTACGTTTTCAATCGTTCCACACTTATCTTCACCATTCAAAAAAGGAAACTTCACATTAACTAACAACGTTATCCTAATTTCAAAAATATTACTCCCACTTAACACACATAACATACTTTATAATTGGTGTACCCCATCATTAGGGCCCCCACCGCCCCTGCCCTACCCCTAAAAAGTCAATAAATTTAGTCATAAAACAATTTTTCTTAAACTCCATATCTACGGTGCAGATAAGATAAGTATTGGACGGAGATTAAATTAACAAATTTAGTTCTTTAAATACTTGTCAAATTATCACAAAACTCTCATTTGATCCTTTAAATATTAGTACGATTTTCAATTTTGATACTTTTTGTCCAAAATTAGACAAAAAGAACCAAAATTAAAAAAAGAATAACAAAAATTAAACAATGCAATAGTTAAAGTACAGCAATTTTTGACATTCTTATAGGATCAAATGGAATGACTTTTCGTTAGAAAAGCCTAGAAAGAAAGCCTAGAAAATCCGTATGGTTAAAAATCAAACCTACTTTTTAATGGAGAAAACTGAACTAGGCAGCTGAAACATTGGAGACAGTAGTTCTCACAATTTACGACCTCAAACGACATTAGTAGTTTATAATCTAGTAAATTAATTTAGTCGAACATTGAAAATAGTGATGAGTACACAAAACTTCAATTGTACATCACTGATATCTCAACCACAATAAACTGCAAAAAATAGTTTCAAGAACAAACTTCAGGGCTATATGACCCAAAACCTCAATCACTGCTGTCGGGCCTCGACTTTCTTCTTCTGCCAGAGCCTGTCAAGTGCACCATCCGCATCACCCTGCAAACCAGAATTTCAAACACCATGTTACAGTTATCATGCGCCACTCTCAAACCCAACGCGATGGGCATAGAACAGACTATACACTCTCCAACAACAAAAAATGAAAGAATCAGTAATTGATAATTAGCATGGATAAAACAAAACTGATGAAATATAGAAACCTTGAGCGGCTATATTTGATCCATACAAAAAATCCTAATAGAATCCTAACCATCTAACTCCCACAAATAACCAAATTGATTTTCGATGGAAGATTTGTGATACTCATCTTCCAGTGGATGCAAGGCAAGTTATATGAACCAAGAGTAAATTTGTTTTGCTAATTGATATAAACATGTTCTAAACTACTGCAGCATTCCATAATAAAGATAATACCACATTTAAGAATGCCTATTGCCGCGCTACGAAGAACAATGCAGAATTAGCAAGAATATGGAGTAGAAGATAAACAAACAAAAACTAGAATTCCCATAAAACACAAATAAAGGAGCTAGGGAACAGACTTGAATAAGAAAAATTATATCGTCATAAAAGGAAAAAGAAATCCAGAGGACACATACCTGGGCACGAATGAATCCACAGAGAGCAAAGGTAGAAGATTGGCCAGTGTATCGACCGTTTTCATCCAAATGACCAATGTTGATCTGAACAGATGCATGGTCCTTGGAAGTGATCAGCCTATTAGTGGCAGAGCTGCACCATCAAACAGATAAATGCTTTACATAAATCCACACAAGAATTCTTTAATTAAAACAAATAAGCCAAGCATAATCGAAATGCAAGATATGAACAATGTACACACCACTTCCTGGGGATATAGAGATCCATGTTTTGACCTTCTTCGTTCTGCATCTTGCCTAAGTCTTGAAAAATCAACAAAGATCAAAGCACCTAAACCAATGAAAGACCAACACAAACCTTTAAAGGTCAAAGCAGGAACATTTGAAATTAACAGATTAATGGACAAATTTCAACAAACATATCAATATTTACAATGGAATAGCTATTAACCATATAAAGAAGTCCAAATTTTGCACTTCTCAACATTCATACTTTAACAAACCATCCAGCAAACATACTTTACATAAACTTCTTTACAGGGAAGATATTTATATCCTTTAGTTAGATCATAAAAAAAAACAAATTATCAAAATTCAAATAAGCCACAAAAAAAAGAGAAAGAAGAAAATTAATAAGTATTTCCACAAGATCTCAGGAATATACTTCAATCATATTACAGCAGAGAGCTTCAGTCAATCGAAGAAAAAAAAAAAGGGGAGTCATTAGAAAAAACGCTTATTGACAGAATTCTTAATTCTTTGTCAAAGAATGAGCAAAAAGTAACCATACCGTAATTCGAAAAATATCACAAAATAAAAACAATCGGAGAAACAAATCCACGAATCCTCAACAACAAATTTATATGAACCTACAGTAACAAATTATTTGATGAACCCTTAACCCACGTCAAAGAGAAATGAGAGAGCGTACCAGAGGAGGGGAATGACAAAAGCAAATGTGAAAGGCGGCTCTTTCTAATCTCCCATATGCCAAAACCCTAATTCCTATTTTTATTCAATTTTTTTTTTTACAACCTACTGGGCCCTAATTCATGATACAAGAATCATTGGGCCTCCATTCTTAAAACCCAGCATCAGGCCCATTTGTCTTCTTACAACCTACTGGGCGGCAATGAGTGATACAACCATCATTGGGCCTCCAATCTTCCCATATAGCATCAGACCCACTTTTTGGTTCTTCCAAACGTTTATCTCCGCATAACGTATTATTCCCTCCGTTCCCTTAGTACGTATTTATTTTTTCATTTTGATCTGTTTCAATATAAAGTATTTATTTTCTTTTTGAGTTGATGTGACACATAAAATAATACTCTATTATTATATTCAACTCATTACACATGGGTCCACACTCAATACTAATACAATTACTAATTCAATTTGCAGATGATACCTTATTCTTGGGAAAAGCAACAGAAGAGAATGTTGTATTTCTAAAGAGATTTATCTATATCATTGAGTTAGCATCAGGGCTGGAAATTAATTGCAACAAACGTGAATTGCATGGTTTGAATATGGATGATGATTGGATATATAGTAAGACAGATTTTCTGGGTTGTCGTAAAGGAAGTATTCCTTTCAAATATTTGGGAGTTCAAATAGGATGCGCACACCGAAGGATTTCAGAGTGGAACTACATGGTCCAGAAGATTAAAAATAGGATTCGAAAATGGGTTAATCTAAAGATTTCAATTGGTGGAAGGCTCACCCTTATAAATTTTATTTTTTCTTCTCTCCCAATATTTTTGTTGTCCGTCTATCGTGCACCCAAACAGGTTTTGAATGAGATAGCTAGAATACAAAGAGCTTTTCTATGGGGAGGGGGAGAGAGTAATTGTAGCGTTTCTTGGGTTAAATGGACTACTATCTGTAGTCCAAAATATGTGGGAGGTCTAGGGGTTAGAGATTTGGAATGCTTTAATAAAGCATTATTAGGTAAATGGGTGTGGAGATTTTTTAATGAGGGAGATAGACTATGGGCAAGGGTTGTTTCATCTAGGTGGGGAGTGGCGTGGGCTGAGGGTGGTTCGAGAAGGGGGGATACTTGCAATAGCAATCCAACTGGTTGGTGGGGAGAGGTGCTAAAAGCTATGGGTGTGGTTAATGAGGGTTGGTTTTTTGGGAAATTAGAGAGGGTGATTGGTGATGGGAGTAAGATTAAATTTTGGGATGAGGTATGGATAGGAGAAAATAGAAGATTGAGAGATGATTTTGTTAGATTGTACCAACTTTTCTTAGATAAGGAAAAGTGTGTGAAGGATATAGGGGAATGGAAAAATGGGGCCTAGTCTTGGACTTGGAGATGGAGGAGGGAGCTTAGACAGCGAGAGGAGAGTTTACTCAATAATCTTTTATCTGTTCTTCATATGTTTTGTCCTAAACATGGTGCGATGGATTCTTGGCGATGGAAGGAATGGAAGAATGACATTTACACAACAAAGTCTGCTTATGATATACTTTTGGAACAAAAACAGAGGAGGATCTCAATACCAAGAAAAGAGTTTGTTTTAGTGTGGCATAAGCTAGTCACTCCAAAGGTACAAGTTCATGCATGGCGAGTTCTATGGGAACGAATATCAGCAGCAACAGAGCTTTTAAGAAGAAAATGCCTCCCTCCAGGTGTGAATGTCAACTGTGTGTTTTGTACCTTATGCCCTGAAACTATTCGCCATGTTCTCTTTGAATGCCCCTTTACACATAGTATCTGGATAAATTACCTTAAGTGGATGAGTGTTGCAACAACCCTTTCTTCTAACCCTCCTATGAGTCTACTTCAATTTAGTAGCCTTCTTAGAGGGAAGAATGAAAGGAACTTCTCTATTTGCGCTTGGGAGTGTATTATTTGGCTCATTTGGAAAACTCGAAACGCCTATATATTTCAAGACAAACAATTCAAGGAGGAGAATGTTATAGAAGAGTTGAAAATGAGACTATGGAGCTGGCTTCAAGAAGATCTTTTGAATAAAACATGTAGCATACATGATTGGTTAAATAACCCTAGGAGCTGCATTGAACATTAGTAAACGTGTTTTAGATATTCTGTGATTATATTAGAATCGCATACTAATTTTAATTGTACTTTTTTAAGGTGTTGGTAATCCTCTTACCTCCCTTGACTTATATTCAATAAAAGATTTCTCTTTTACCTATCAAAAAAATGATAAATAGTTAAGAAATTATGAAACGATCCAAACATAAGAGTAGTGATAGGAGTGAAAAATATTTTAAGGAAAGTTTATATGTTTAATATAGTTTATTAAACATTGTATACTAATCCAAATCTAAGTGAAAATTTAATTGAATATTAAGACATAGATGAGTGTGATGAAGAGGGAAGAGAATAGAGATGTAGAGATGGGGCTTGGCAAGCACTGGGAAATGTGGGGTATGATCATAAACTGTAGCATATGGTTTGGTTAGGGGGAGAGTGTTTGGATGGTAAGCTAATTTGGAGTTTTTGGGCAACAATAATCCCAACTATTACATTTTTGATACAAAGGGTCACCACTTGCTAAGCTCTATTAGAGACTAAACAAATTTATAATGGTCAAATTTGTTTGTATCTATACCTATATGGATTGATTACCTACTAAGATTCATGCACATCACTTTGTACAAAAGTACACTCAAATGAAATCATATAGTCATGTATCACATTGTATTAAAAAATAGAGTATTTTAGTAAAAATATCATTTTCAAAGTTAAAATATCATAATATAAAAATATGATTAGTTTGTAGTATACTTACAAAGCACAGGTATAAAAATATCAATTTCTGTATTTCTTAACTAGTGATATTTATAAATGTGATGTTGTAGTACTATTAATTTTGCCAAAAAAAGGTTGAAAACGTCTCACTAAGAGGGATTTTAAGTAATTATATTTTAATGGAATTTGAAAATTGATAATATCTTTAAAGTAAAATGCACCGTACATTCTTACCCTAATTTTTTTTTTAATTGAATTTATAGAATGGATCAGCAATTGGTTTGCTCACATTCTTACACTTTGTTGGGAATATACGAATTTCCATTGAAAATTAATTGAATTGAATGAATAATTATCCCATCAGTACAAGTTGTACAACCCAGCGAACACGTTAATATCTCTGTAATGAATTGATTATGTCCAAATGCCATGATTCAATTATTGAGGAAGCTGTACAGATTCAAACATGTGATGGTAAGAATCAACCACCAATCATAATTATAATAAAAAATGAAGGCCCTCATAAGATTCCAAACCCCACATTTTTTTCTGGTTTATATTATTTTTCTTTTATTATTATATCTACAATTTTTAGTTGGCTAGTCGTATTCACACTGAACAAAACCACACTGTAACCTCCAATCAACTAATTCTACTATCAAATATTTAATTTGTAAGTAAATATCAAATGATTATCATCAGTGACGTGCCAGGATTTTTGTCGAGGGGCTCAAATAATACGTATAGAAATATTTTTCATATAACATTTATTTACACACGTGGTTTAAAATAAGTTGATTTAGATGCGTAACGTAAGACAAAGTGGAGATAAATTGGATAACTTAAACAAAATAATAATAATAATAAAGTTGTTCGAATTTATAAATAAGATGTAAGAAATACGTTAGTTGTCTAGTTTATTCTTACTATTAATTAAAGGTGAAAAAATATGCTAGACGACTAAAAGGAAAAATGTGCAATAAATACTCGGTATAAATGGAATATCATTTAATTAAAAGAGATATAAAAATATTAAAGAAAACATGTTATACCATCTAATTAAAAGAGAATAAAAATATTAAAAAAAACATGTTATAAGTATATTAATAAAAACACAATATTACGGAAGAAAAAAAAAACTCCACTAAAACATAAAATAAAATAAAAATATAAAAATATTAGATGGGAAAGAAAAAATAAACTTAATAGAGGAGAGAATATTTTTAAATAAAAAAAAGAAAATGTGGTGTTCCAACGTCGAACACATGACCTCCCTTAGTGAAGAGGTGTAAACCACTTGCCGTAAAATTTTATTACATATATAGTAATTATTTTTAAAAATTGAGGGGGCCAGTGCCCCTGGCCCCACGCTGGCTCCATCCCTGATTATCATGCAAATATCAAAATTTCAAGTTACCAAATGCAAAGAATGAATTAAAAACTATGCACAAAAACAAGAAGCCACGAGGGTTGGCCTTTCTGCATCAACTTCTCCTCGACTCTCCATCCTGAGCTGTAATAACTCAGGATGACCCCGGGAGAGAGCTCGTTCCGTCGCTCTCTCCCACCGTGGTTTTACGACTCAACAAGCGGTAAGGGGTCATTTTCGAGAGAGTAATCTGTCCAACTCTCCTAGTTTCTAGTAGTAGTAGTTGCTTCCTTTAGTGCTCTTCACATCTTTGCAGAGCATTGATCGAACCTCCAGGATGCATCGTGGAGGTTCCAAATCCTTCTCTTGTAGTGCATTGCCGAGCAACTGCTGCATCTGCGATGCAAATGCATCGTCTAGAACCTGAAAGTTTAAAGAGACGGGTGATGCCAATTAGGAGATCAACGAAGAGCAGTTCATCGAGCACAATTAATGATCAGACGAACGTACATCTACTGCAACGCGTGAGGCTCTGTACCAGGATCTGTTTTCTTTCCTGTCTTCTAGAAACTTCAGCACATCCTGCATGGAAGGATTGTGCTATAGATTAATATCATGGCATTGAAAAACGAAGAGATTTGTAGTGTGGTAGGAATAGAGCTCTCGTTACCTGGCCCATGCGATCCCAAAAACCGCGACAGACTATAACAAACACTTGTGTTTCAAGAACAGATTTCAGCTGATTGATCGTATTGGTGAGCAACTCCTTTAAAGGCTGCATCCTCTGTCGTAAATCAGACTCAACCACGTTCTCCTTCGCGTCTTGGATGATCTTCTTTAGCTTCGTGACATTGTGCAGTTTCGTCTGAACAAGAACAAAATTTGACAGATAAACAGATGAAATCATCAATAAAACTAATGATCAAACACACATTCTCAACGAGTTTATCTATCACTGCTTGCACGTATGCTCTGAATTTCGAACGAATCATCACTGTTATTTCGCTGAGTTTCTCTCCTGGGACCATGTTACCACTCTCCGGCATGCATGAACCCCACATTTTGAACTGTGATTCTATCTGGGGCCGCAGTACATCAAGCATTCGTTTCATGGAATTCAGAAGAACGCCCAACTGAAAAAACGAAGAGTTAATGAGCTATAGTCTTCTGCTCACTGAAATACGAGAGATGCATCCTATACGTACCTCAGCAGAGACATTATACGGAGGCGCAGTCCCCTTCGTGAATTTCTGCACATATTTGAGACCGAATTTCTTAGGCATTGTATTTTCCTTCAATGGAGCTATAACCTCAGCATACTGCTTCTCCATGCTTTCCACAACCGCCTTTTCAACGTCTGCTATGGCCTGTTTGAAACACAAAAACAAACATGTTCAACAAAAGAATTGGCATTGGTTGTCTAGATTAAGTAAAAGGGTAGTCGTACAGTTTCCAATGCGAAAGTATATTCGGGCCAACGACTGATAATCACATCATATTCAGTGAGCGTTTCCTTAAGGCGGCCATAGATATCATCGATGAAAGGAGTTGTGGAGAAGCCACAAGATTTTGCCTACATTACATCAGGGTTTAAAACATGTTACAGCAGAATCAAGCAAAAGGAAAAGTAAAAGTTTTGAACAGCAAGAATTACTCTGTCAAGCTTGCATAGTTCCAGTAAAGCAAGACGCTTATCCTGGATCCAAACAGCTATATAAAAGTGGAACAGCTCTTTCGCGTCAACCCCTCCTTTAATATAACTGCAAAAAAGGATTTATAGTCGAGTTGATATCCGAGGTGTCAAAATAGGGAACATAACCATCACTATGTATTCTGCCATTACCTGATATTCCATAAGGAAAGATCCCTTTGAAAATCGGCTGTAGCTATGATGAGTTCTACCACAGGAGGAGAGGGTCCAGCGGGAGGGCATGAAACGAGGAATTCCTGCAGCCTACAGTAGAGTTCCGTGCTATATATGGATGATGAAAGGTTCGGGAGGTCTATAAAACTGCATAAAAAGCCACATACTATTAGTGAGAGAGGAATTTAGTGCCATATATTGCTCGTGTGTGTTGAAGGCACCAATGAAACTGGGGGACAAGTGCAATATATAATCATATCATACGACCTTGAACCTTCTTAGTACTATACAACAAGAACAGTAAGGGACACCAGAGATTTTTAGACATGAGACATGAGGACAATAACTTACACCATAGAGATAAAGTATCAATAAATGTAGCTACTTATTAGCATTGATTACCTAGGAAGAAGATCCTGCTTATGGATTTCGATGTCAGTCAGAATCTCATTACGGATGTTCAGACAGAGAGACTTCATTTTCTTATATGCGGTGGAGAGGGCCACTGGATCCAACAATAAGTTGTCATTGTTGTTGGAAACAAACTCATCAGTCTTCGAGAGGTGCCTTCTTGACCTTTTCTTTGTAGCATTCTGCACAAAAAAGCACCCCCCATTATTAATGTTGTTTATTAATACAAGGGACACAAACGAGACACTGTATGAGCTTGACCACATTGCCCACCTGAAAATATCGACACATTTTCAACTGCACCTCAGGTGAAAGAATGTCGTGCAGAAGTTTGTAAAGCTTTAAAGCAGGAGCAAGACTAGGGGCAGCCACTCCTGTAGCAGGTCCAAATACTTCCATCATACCGGAAGGCGATGACTCATCCAGAGACTTATAATTCTCCAGAACCAGTGTAACAATTTGCTCAACTTGATCGGACACTTCGCCCAACAGACGGACCTGATTAGTAAGTAATCAGTAAAATAGTCAAAAATTTGAAAGTATACGTCTCAGTTCCTCAACAAGTAAAGATGTTAGGAAGATTATCTGCGGGAGAGATATGCTATTGACCTACCTCTTGATGACTCAGTAAGTGCTTAGTTTTTCCTTTTATAATTACAGGTAGCAGGTTTTCATGCACCAAATTGAGACAGTCTGCAGTCGGTGTGGCTACATCCATTACATATGAAAGATATCTGAAAATACATACAATTGAAATTTAAGGCTTGTTAAAAATAAAAACATCCCAAATAAATGGCAAAGCACAAATTACGAACCTGAGCTTCGTATACGCATCTGAAACACCAAAATATGATGCAAATTCTGCAACCAACCATTTCCATGAACCATGCAGCAACAAATTTCTTTGCTGAAACTGTTGTACTTTCATTGCTGTCTCCAAAACACAATCATATGCAATGGTCTCTGCAACAGATGCACACTGTGTTCAAATGCAAAAAGTTAGTGAACTGTAGGGGTTAATTCATTATAAATATGTATGATTTCCATATCTTCAACACAATTTCTTTCTTTATATTTTTGGAATTTGAAGAACTGGAGCATGATGTTTTAAATATTTACAAAGCACAAAAGAAAGAATCCTACAACCAAGCAGATCTCATTGTTTCCACAGAATGATAATAAATACGTTCTTTTCCATTAATTATCATGCAAACACACAAAAACACGTCCCGTAAATAATTCTCACAAAAAAAATTAAAATGACACCAAACATAGCCTAAGAGACTCAAAATAAGAATCTCGAGAAAGAGTGATTTTTTCCATATGAATTGACAATACCTTACGACTAGTTTCATCAGCAGTAGTTGAATAGTTGATGCTTAACTGTACTTTCCCAACTTGTTCATGTTCTGGCTCCTGATATATAAAACACTGACGAAGCTTCTCCCCCTACATTAACACAATTAACAAGCTCAACCACAGTTCAGACATGGACAAATCTGCTTTACCAAGAGAACATAATCAAACTTGTAATTTAGAACAGTACTGAGTCATCGGCAATATCAGCAACTTGAACTAGAGCTTGACCACAATACTTTCCCTTTGAATCATGGATTTCGATAATCAAATCATCTCCAAATCCATCTGGCAAACTGTACATGAGTAGCAGAAAATTAGCATATTTCTCTGTTAAACCAAAGAATATACCAAAAGAGTAACAGATTCATGCACATACAACAAGCGAGTTTCACCAGATCCAGGTTGCATTCTCAAAGCATCCTCTTCAGGGGAACTTTTTAATCTCAATAAACAAGAATATGATTCTGCATTGAGAAACGAAATTAGAATTCAGCAAATAGTTACACAAAATTAGATATTAGATGTCCTGGTAATAATTTGTAGGATCTCAAGTTATAATTTTTTTTTTCATGAATTTATCGGAGAAAACATGTCATATAATTCAAAAAAGATCCATGCCTTAATATCCATACCTTGTACCACTTCATAGGATGATGAAGTGCTGCGCCAAGCATTACAACCAATTTTAATAAGCTGGGGCACTTCTTTCAAATACCTACGAGCCCCAACAATTATGTATGCCAGGCTTTGATGTAATAAAGAGCCATTGATAGTCATAACCGGGGTTACATGTTCTCTTCGTAAGGCCCTCCTCTCAGTGGAAACAATTGATTTCACATTTGATAGCCGATGCTGCAAGGATTCAAACTTCACCATGGATGATGACTTTAAAGATGTGAATGTGCAGCCAGTTGGGTGCTCCAGCCCCATTTTAACCTTACGCACTGCAAAATAGTCAAATTTACGGTGATGTTACACACCATGCACACACTTAAAGAGGAAAATGATTTCTAATTGCAGAGAATGAAATCATTCAATGAGAGTAAAAATGAAAACAGAGAAATGCATATAGGACACCTTGAACTTTTATCATTCCAATAGTTTTCTTAGTCTTTACTGAAGCGCCTTCACCGACAAGTTCCGAAGAGTCTTTTCTCAACAGCTCTTCTTCTGATTGTAACAGTATGTGTCTCAAACTGCAAGTTCAAAAAGAAATCATTCAAAGATTATTGCCAGTATACACACTTTTTAAAAATTCCAGAACTTTCAACTACAGATTATTTAATATCACATGAAATGCCAAAATAAATACAAAACCAAAAAGGAAGAACAAAACTCATTCCGACGTTGATCCAGCATAAGTTCCAGGTTAAGATGTTTTTTGTGGCATATGATTCAGAAAATATAGCATTATACTTGCCAGAGATTAGAGTCTTTTATGCAGCTGAAGATTAATTAAAAAACCTAGTCAAAATGTTGTGATTAGTGATACAGAAATGTACAGCATTAGCAGAAAATTATTTTAAATAATGAAAAAAGATACTGTAAGATAAAAAGTTGTGATCCTACCCAAATGCATCCCTGAGCAATGCACACTCATTTTCCAAAAATGGAGGAGCTTCCATGCAGCCCCTGGCCCAAGAGTGAAGACATAGCCGGACACATGCATCGTATGATAAAACTGAATACCAGTAACCTAAGCCACTGCATCCAATTTTGGATGATCAACAGGGATTAGTAAATCTGGATACTCAAATAAGATCTGTGAACTATTAGTAGGATTACTAGCCAGGTTACCTTGCATGATACGTAGGGAATCGAGCAGGCAGAGGATTAAAAGATGCAGCTGCATTCCTGTCAAATATGCATACTTCATTTTTGAATTTTGCTTATTCAAAAAGCCCGTAGGCTGTATGGTTTTTGGTATGCAATTCCAGTCCAAAGATGTACCTTTCAGGTACTTCAGGAGTTTCAACTTCTGTAGAACCCATCATTGTGCCCTTATTCTTGTTAGATTCAACCTCAGCTGTAGAACTTCTTGACATTGCAGAGCAAGGTTTGGCGTCAGCTCTAGAAGTTGGGTTTTTTTCTGAAACTTGATTTATGTGTTGAAAAGGTCTAGCCAGAGGGGGCGCGCTGGGGATGTCGTCGTCATCGTAGGAATGACTTTGCTCTCTTGCACGAAGAAAGTCCTGAAAACCTTAGTAAAATCAGTCAAACTACAAAAGCATATAACAAGGACTAATCTCAATATGAACTAAACTAGTGAGATGATAATGTAAACTCCCTCTACATAAGCTTCCTTATGTTTCCAAAACATGTAAGCAAAGATTCTAAAAACAAACTCCTTAACATCTAGTCAGTGAGTAACAAATTTAAAAATAAATTGAGAAAACTCAGACATAAAGAACTTATAGAGGCCCATATCAGCTTCATTACTGAAAAGATATTTAGATAAATTGTTATATTTCTCTACAGTGAATGTAGATCACATCAACTTGTAGGCTGAAAAAACCATAACCTGTTTCACTGTTTTTGAATTTGGTAAATTAGTCCCTGGAATGTGGTTCCTCTCCCGTGAAATGCCATTGTTGTTGCTCGCCCTTGGTGGTGTGGAATTCACTTCAGAGCTAGTGACAGATTCTGATGATTCGTCATAAAAAGCACTAGCATTACCAGTGCGTCCATTCATAAAAGCATTGTGCCTTGAAACACTAATAGATGTGGATACTTTATCATCTTGAGGCGACGCTTCAAGTGAGTAACGAGCACCGCAGCGCTCACCCTCGGAATCAGACGCGTCCATGTCCGACTCCGAGAGGTTGTCAATCACTCGGGAGACATTCATCCCTGTAGGCATGTGACCACTCCGGAATCTAGACACTGAGGGCAGTCCCAAGCTACTGCCACGGTACCTCAACCCCATAACTGAATCAGATTGTAGATTTGACATTGGAAATCAAATATTTCTCCACCTACTTTACAACATTCCAAATCAAATTATTAACAGATATCACTATCTTCAGTAATTCAAATTCACATATTCAAACAGATATCACTATCTTGATAAATTCAAATTCACATCTACAAAAACACTAAACCAGCAAGGAAAAACTCAAAATCATTTGCAAGAAAGAACTACCAGAAATTAACAAAAAATTAGCATACAAATATCGAATTAGCACCTAGGCAACACGAATCCCAGTTCTCTGTTTTTCTCTTGTCCTAAGATTAAGCATCCAAACAAGAAAGATAAACCCTATTCAGAGCTGTCTACTCACTACAAATCCTTTTTAGCCTAAACACCGAACAAAACCCATTTTCCAATCTTTATCTTTACTATAAAAAAGTGGAAACAAATTTAAAGATAAATATACCCCGAATTACCATAAATACCAAGAAAATAAACATAGCATATATTTCATTTACCTAAACAGCGTAAGTGGAAATCTTGTAAGAGAATCAACTTTCTCTACTCAGTGCACCGCTAAAATAGTTTCTCTCTGAAGAACCTTTTTCTATGTTCAAAATTCTACTTCAATCCACCCCTCATTTCAAACAAAACATGGGTTTTAAAAGATTTAACAAAACCATTCCTAAATTGCAACAGAAAAAGGCGAACAAACAAAAAAAGGGATTTTTTTGAAGTCTTTTCTTTTGCAAGAGAAAAGAGAAGACGTTAAGAATTGAAAAGAGATGATAATGGGGGATGAAGTTTGAATCTTTTTTGCAACGGTCAAGTGCTTAGTGGCGCCGCTTTAGGAGGTCAGAGCTGTTTGGATTACTTTTACTAAATTAATCTTTAATAATGGGTAATTAAGGATTTTGAGTAATTATTGGCATTACAACTTTATTTTTATCATATGATTATTTAATGGCAAATTACATTCAAATTAAAGGAGGAGAAGTTTGAAAAATAAAGAGAGGATGAGTGTGTTTGGTGAATAATGAATGATGGACCTAATCTGTAAAATTTAAGATTGCTTGCCTGCTGTGCGCCTCACTGTTATACCGTGGTCCACAACTCACAAGTGCTGTACATCGTGGGACCCACCTTGCCTTTTGTTATTTTTTCATTTTATTATTCAAGTTCTTGTCCATTAATTTCAAAGTTTGGTTACGAGAGTCCTATACTCTTTGAAAAAAATAATAAAAAACAAAATAAAATTAAGAAGTATTATATATTGTGCAAGTAAAATAATATTAGTGAATAGTTTGGATCTCGTATATGTTTTTATAAAGAAAATGAAATATTTTGAGACTATCGTTTAAAACAGTAAAAACTCTTGCAAGCGGTAAAAGAAGAGTATTAAATACAAAAAATACTTGTGAGAGATGTCTCACAAAATAATTTACGTGAGATGAATATGAAGTGATAATTTTTATAATAAAAAATGATATTCAATTAATAAAATTGATACTCCCTCCGTCCCACGTATTTTTATCCACTTTCTATTTTTGAGTGTCCCACGTATTTTTACTCATTCTATTTTTGACAAAAATATATAATATTTTATTACCTACTTTTTACAATCTCAACAACTTTAATTACTTTTTTTACATTTTATTCATCATTCCCAATAACTTTATTCACTTTTTCTTTTTAAATTACTAATTTATCCATATTTTCTCTTACATTATATATTAAAAAAATGTCTTAATCTCCGTGCCAGTACAAATGGGTAAAAATACCCGGGACGGAAGGAGTAACAGTAATATAAATTATTTCATGAATAATTTATTTATAGAGTAATATAAACAAATAAACAAAGAATTTGGTTAGTGCTTAGAAATAAACAATTTTTTATAGAGTAATTCTTATAGAAGTGTTAGAAATTAAAATTTACTAAGAATTTGGTTAGTGCTTAGAAATAAACAAATAAAAACTATTAAAAGTTAACATATCATTCAGTAGTAATTGATAATGAATTTTAAAAATTCCAATAAAAATAAAATTATGTGAAAATTTAATTTAATTTTCATTGCATTATTTTTTTTATATGCTAAAGATAATAATAGGGATCCAAAAGTATTTTAACATAATGTTCAAAATACGCATGCTATAAGGCCTGACATTGAACAGTACTACATTAGCCCACAAAACATTTTAAAAATAATATCAGAAACTTCAATAAACAAACATCTAAATATTTATTAGATGAATAATATGATTAATTAAAACGTGAAATATATGATGAAAATAAACCAAGAAATGGAAGTGATGGAGAAGCCTTGCAGTTTTCAGCAGATGCATAAACTGATAAACATATATTTTGTACAATGAAACTAATCAAGTTACACTCTATTATTTAGCTCTCCAAAGCCTCTTTTTACATTAACATAACTTCATGCAATGTGTTCTACTAAACTGGAGGTAAAAGAGGCAACACTACAGACCTAGACCATTGAGATGGAACGATGCGATCCAGTATTAATCATCCTTTGAGCCGAGCACCTCCTGCTTAATCTGTTCGACTCTGGAAACCAACTCATCCCTATTTTCCTGCAAAACAGTAAAAAGTACCTCGGATCAGCACCAGTAAAGGGAGGCAACATTTTAAGTGAAATTTTCTGATACCAACCTTAAAAATAAGATAACGAGAGCTGAACCAGATTGTGTAGCCAAGACCGATGAGTTCCAACACTTTTGGGAACTAAAGATATCAACAAAATTGGTAGTACCATTGCTGTAGTTAGTAAAGAATTTATGCAATTGAAAGACACATCCATTCATCGAAGAAAATTTACTCACCACTGGAATGGAATCAATGGCACCAACAATTGCTGCGGCTAGCCAAAGTACCGCTGCACCGCCACCACCAAACACGAGAGCAGAATATGAATCCACATAATCGAACTGAAACAAGAGGTGAACAACATTAGTGAGATTCAACTCAGAGGAACAGTAACTTTTGCAGACTGAAATGCTGAACATCTGAATCTTAATTCAAGTGAAATTATAGTGGAATTAAGAAGATTAGATAGACAATTTGATGGCCAAATAGAAGTTTCAGAGGATCAATATAGATTATGATTCAGGTAGAGGTCTTCTATCTGAATTGTTTCTTCATAAAGTTCCAAAAACATTCATAATAGTTTGAGGAAGCACAATTAAAAGGAAAATCTTGGTCACAACTTTGAGAGAGAACTCAGAATCCTAACACTTAAAAGAAACGAGTTTCCATATTTCCTGCACAACTTGCTGGATACACTCTCTCAAAATCCAAATTAATTCTCAGATACAAATAATGCGTTTCTTTACTCACTATCCACTTTGTAATAGTTACTTCCTGCTTCTATTCTATATAAAATACAATGTAATAAAGTACTATGACAGCACGATATTAATCCTAGTTAGAGTCATCAATCTGATTACTACTATCAACTTTACAGTAATACAACATCACATTCAGCAACATCAGATTGACACTATTTGAAGCTCCATAGACTTGAAAGTAGAGACTCTTATTGGAGCTCCACATGACATGATTACACATCTAAACACACTTCCGTTCTCAAGCAAAAACAGGAAATATTTTACATCTTTTTCAACTTTCCTTCGAAACATTTTGAGAAAAGAAAAGAAAAGAAAATATCCAGGCAAAGATATATTCATGAGGTTGCTCAGGTAACCGCTCAGCATCGATCTGGAAATCGATGTTTCATCAAGCATATAAGTGCTTTCAGAGTGTTGAAACATCATAGCAACCAATTTATTACTATCAATTTCCCATCGAGCATTTTTTTTTTTTAATTTCAGACATTCAACACATGGGAACTCCAACAATAAGTCAAATGCAGTGTTCTATTACTCTATACACTCTTACTAGTTTTTTCCACCCCCTACATCCTAGCTGCTATGAACATAAGACTCAAATGTATCATAGAAGAAATTGACCACTTATTAAGCATGATTCTGAATTACCATCAGTGCACAATACCACACTCAGTGAAGGTTCAAAAATCTCATGAAATATGATCTGGATCTTAACGTAATACTACAATATAAGGCAAACATCATAGAGCATAAAAGAAAGTACCTTAATATCAAAGTCCTTCAAGAACTTAAACAATTGCAGCGAATCGACAAAAGAACCTTCTTGTGGCGCTTCATTGAACTCAGAATCAAAACTCTTTTTCTTCCCATCAGGTCGAGTGTCCTCCACAACTACACGATCATCAGGTTCAGGTTCGTCAGAGTCGAACTGAGTTGACTCAGCAGAGGTTTCCTCAGAAGTCGTTGACCTCAGAGACGAATTGATACGGTACCTCAACCCAGTACCTGTAAGCCAATTATCCGCAAATCAATATCACACAAACATCACTTGAAAAAATTAAAGGACAAAGTAGAACAGAATGTTAATAAAATTTGGAAACATAAATCAAAGGAAAAGGATGCTAATTGAACTGTAAAGCTGATATTACACAGTAAAAGCACCATGTGAAGTCTAATTTCTCACAAACACCATACTAAATCGCAAAAAAAACAAAGAAAGGGCAATAAATAGGTTAATTTAAATTACTGCAGCCTATCTAATATCGTTAACAATCCAGAAATCCGTCAACTAAACAAATATATTGACAAAAACATTAAAAAATTCGGAGAAATTTTAAGAAGCTATAAACTTATAGATCTTAATCGTCAAAACAAAAGAAAACAAATCCAAATTAGCAAGAAGGCAAGTAAAACTGACCAGAGGTGAAGCACGCCTGCTTGAGAATGAAAGGAAGCTGCGTCTTGCAAGCGATGGATTGAATGTGGTTCGAAATGAGATGGTTGGGATAGGGTAAAGGAAATTTGGAGATACCTCGAGCTGTGCAAACCTCCATTTTTTCCGATCAAAAGCAATTATAAAAGGGAGAAGGAATAAATAGGTAAATTTGCACTAGGGTTTAAACCTCTTTGATTTGATTGGGTGGCCTAACGGTCTTTATACCTCCCTCACTGTTTTCTCACTAAAATGTGAAACACGACTACTGTTTCACCTATGAACACGCCTACTTTGCACATCTTTTTTTTTTTTACAATTAGTACTAATAATCGTTTTATTATAGACATATTACAGAAATTAAAGTTGGGCTTTTAATGAAATTTCACTATTTAAATTAATACTGTTTATTAAAGTATGATTGTTAAATATGTTATATATTTTTATTGGTAATTAAAGTATGTTAAAAATATTAAAACACATTTGAATATACTTTAATATTGAGTCGTTCTTTCTCTCAACCTATTTCATATATGGGTGTAAATAAGTCAAGTCAAGGCTAACACAATGTTGTTTAAGCTTGTTTGAAATATTATCGGGTTTCAAAATATATATGTTCTAGCAATTGTTTGATAATGCAATTGAGTCGAATTTAAACAAGTTTTAATTGAGTCAATACGAGACAAGCTAAAGTAATTTGATCATATTACACTTAATTAACCTATTTTCACTTAGTGAGCTCGAGCCGCCGAACATTTAATTTTATAGAACACAAAATTTGTTTAAACTTATTTAATATATTTATAAATTGAACTCAAACAAGCTTTTTTATCAAATAAATTTGAGTCAATTATTGAGTAATTTAGTTTAATTTTCACTCCATCTACTAAGAAAGTGTATCAAATTGTTATGTTTAAACATTGTTAGCAAGTACAATAATAACAATAATAAATAAATTAAATGCAAAACTAAGCATTTATGAAGAGTATGACCCAAAGTAATTGGGTGGATATTAAAGGTACCTTGTATCATTATTGAAGAAAGCTTACTTTCTAATCCAATAAGACCCTCATTATTATATGCATTTAAAAAAAAATTAAAAAAAAAAACCAAACTATTATTTTTTCATTAAAAAAGTCAAGTTGAGATGCGTAAAGTATTAATGTTTTACCGTTAAAAAAAATAAAAATCAAGGATAATACTAAACTGTATAATATTCAAAATTAAAAAATATATAATTAAATTTAAGTACACGAAACTAGATTTGTGCTGCTGAGTGCATGCAAAACATTGTCATAATAACTATGTAGTTTTATTTTTTTATCGTTTTAACAAAGTAGATACGTTCTCTAATACATTAATTAAATTTAATTTATTTATAAATATTTTATTTAATATTCATAGTTTTAAATAAATATTTTATTTAATATTCATAGTTTTAAATACAAATTTATTTAATTCTTTAATTCTTTGTCAATACTCAAATACAATTAAATTCAACTGTCACATCTTCCCAAGCCAATTGTCCAAAATTAATTTTAAAGATATTCAAGAATGTCACAGTTTTTTTTTGTAACCAGTCAAATCATTAAAAATTCAGAAACACTTTGAGGAAGCAATAAATTGAGGGTATATTAAAAAAAATAAAAAAATAAAAAGAAGAAAGAAAAAAAAAAGAGGTACTATGAACAGTCTTGGGCTGGGGTTGGAAGGACAATCGGTTATGGCCCAATATATGTGCATGTTTTTTCCGAGTCCAAGACAGAGAATAATCCAGTATATACACAGTACTTAAAAGTTAAAATTTAGGACAATTCTTAGTGGCCAAGTGACCCCTCCACATTGGGTATGCACCTATAAGAGTGTGCATACCCCATGTGAAAGAGTCATAGTGACCACGGGGTCACCTATTTAAGCCCCTAAAATTTAAAAGAAGTTAGAAATTTATAAACTAGTAATCTCAAATTTTAGATTTAACTAGATGTTTGTCTATATTTTAGTTTTAATATAATAAATTAAAAATTTACGGATAAAATAGAAGAAAAAAATGTGACATACAAATAAATTGTGAAAACTAACGTCTACTATGTTTAAATTTTAATTTTTATCCTAAGATTATTTGATTCACGTAATAATTCTTATTATAGTTTTTTTTTCAGAAAAAAATTCAACCTAGAATTACCGTATTAAGTTATTAACGTTCAAAGTGATTAGAGGTGATCAATAACCAAAGCTACCCAATAATTGAGATTTATTATACAACTTTAAATACTATAACAAGAAAATTAATTGGTAACATAATTAGTGGATTTTTATTTTTTTTTTGTAAAGCTCCATAATTTGTGAGATATTGGATTTTCAATTTCCCAATTGAATTTCAGTTTTTTTTCTTCTTAAAATCATAAGCATACAAAATCTTTACAAAAAATTAGAATATGGTTAAAATTAAATAAAATCGATTAGATTAAGTTATGTATCAACTCTACAAGACATTCCATTTAAATAAACAAATAGATAAAAATAAAATTATATATATATATATATATATATATATATATATATATATATATATATATATATATATATATATATATATATATATATATATATAAAGAGAGAGAATATTTAAATTGAATAATTATTTACATTTGTGATTAATTTGGTTGTCACCCACTCTGGTATCCACGTGCTGAAGAGACATCCATGACCCCACATAATTCAAATGCCATCAGATTTACTTCAAAAACAGCTCACTTCTTCGTATTTGCTTCAATCCAAAGTGTGACATTCACATTATAAAACAAAAAAATGAAATGTTTGCTTCAATCCCAAGTGTAATGTTCATATTATATATACACACACAGAAATGAAGTGAACTCAATTTTTGGTTTCTGTAGGTCGACAATACATGTTGTTAAGGGTTTATTTATTGTTTTGAGGTTGAATATTATGAGATTAATCTCATCCATACACGTGTCAAATCTGACTTCATAAGAAATCTACTGTTTTGTTTCTTATCATAACTTGATTTTTTAAGAAGCCTAACAATACACGTGGTTAAGAGTTTATTTGTTGATTTAGGATGATAGTTTTAATTAGATTAATTTTATATTTTCACATGTTAATTATGGCTCCATAAAAACAATAACTTGAAATGATATGTGATATATATATATATATATATATATATATATATATATATATATATATATATATATATATATATATATTCAAATTATATAGTATATAATTTTTTTAAGTAATAGATAAAATTTTCTCATCAGACAATTTCAAACTGGATGCAACATAAAAGAATTATAGATTCATAACATTTTGATAGGGTTAATCTTCCTTGTAAGTTGTATTGTTTGATGTTTCAATTGTTAGGGACAACAAAATCTTCTGTGATCAATTTGCTTTAGGGACAACAAAACCTTATACTATATATTATGTGAATAAAGGCAAAAGCTCATGCGCCCTCGGGGAAACGGAGGGATACTCCGTGTCCACAGGTGAACACAACTCTCTCCTTCCAATTCTATTTAAACATATGTATTGCTAGGAGTTTAAATTGCAAAGGGCATGGAAATTGTAAAGGCGCACAGAATGTACTCGTTGTGCTTGGGTGTACAGGAGTCTCACTCGTGAACAAAATTCTTTAAGCTTAAATCTTAATTTTGTAGATGATGTTATTAAAATATTAAGGAGAATGTAAAGATTTGTTATAATCCCACATTAGTATATATTTCAGTAATAAGGGTTTTCGGTTGATTTGCAAACTTTAGAAAATCTACATCGACAAATCTACTCCACTGAGAATGTTAGTCGTCTTATATGCATAAATCAAAGGTAATGTGAAAAATTAAAACATATTAATGATAAAAATCATTTTTACATAATAATAACTAATAACAGCATTGGTTATTGAGAAAGGCCCAATAAGAATATAGTTTGAAGGCCCAATAACGTGAGTTGAAGAAGGCCCAAGAGTGGTGAAATTGGTAAATGGTGGTCCTGGTGGAATCTGAGTAGACCCCACCTCAGCTTCATGTTAATCCCATCACTCTGCCTACTCGCATCATCACAAACAACCGTGTACTCGCCGCCACGCCTTCTCATTTTTTATTTTTGAAAAAAATACCATTATGATTTTTCAAAATATTAATTTGAAAATCAAATTGTGCACATAAAATTGAATCCTCATAAAGAAAATTCTATGACCTCTAATTCTTTTGTATATTTATACAAAATAAATAATGGACATGATTATATTATTATTATTATTATTTGCATGAATTTAATAAAAAAAATGTAAAAAAAATTATTTAGCGAGAAAAAAATAGTTTCACGCGCTGTCAATGGCTCGTAAACCCTCGTTCGAAAACACACACACGTGTATGTGTGTGTTTATATGTATTTCAATTGAATATCTTTCACCAGTTTTTCCCCAAATATTTCACGACAAATTCAAATCCCAAACTCTCTCTCTCTTTCACTCTCACTCTCACTCTCACTCATGGCTCTGACGCGCGAGCAGTATCTGTACATGGCCAAGTTGGCTGAGCAAGCCGAGCGCTATGAGGAGATGGTCCAGTTCATGGACAGCCTGGTGGCCGGTTCCGCCGGAGGTGAGCTCTCCGTCGAAGAGCGCAACCTCCTTTCCGTCGCTTACAAAAACGTCATCGGCTCGCTCAGAGCGGCCTGGCGCATCGTCTCCTCCATCGAGCAGAAGGAGGACGGACGGAAGAAGGACGAACACGTGGCTCTTGTTAAGGAATATAGATCTAAGGTCGAGACGGAGCTGTCGCAAGTGTGCGCCGGGATTCTGAAGCTGCTCGCCGATCACTTGATCCCCTCGGCCGAGTCCAGCGAGTCCAAGGTGTTTTACTATAAAATGAAGGGGGATTATTATAGGTATTTAGCGGAATTCAAGGTTGGGAATGAGCGGAAGGAGGCCGCCGAGGATACCATGCTCGCATACAAAAATGCTGAGGTACATTTACTTTTTGAATTGATTAGTGTTCTTGCTGTTGCAGTAATTACTAAATTTTTCATATTTTATTTTATAATTCGGATAATATAAAAAATGCGCGCGCTCTGTATTTAAGGCTGAGTGATCCTCAGTTTTTGTGTTGATTATTCTTTGCTTTGTTCGTTAGGGTGGGGATTCAAAATCCAATGAGATTGGCTCTAGATTTAAAGTTGATAAATCCGACGGAATATTTATGATTTATTGTATCTCAATCTGGAAACTTGAAATTTTTGATAGGAATATTCAACTGCCAGATTTGTATTTTTTTTAATTTTTTTTATTTTGTAGTATTATCTTGAGAACTGGAAAGAAGATTTGCTGTTCTAAAATTTTGTTTCTTTATTTTCACTGAATGATATTATTCAAATTCAAGAAATACTTTAAGTTAAACAAAGATTTTCCCTGAAACGACTTGTATTGATTCCTGATGTATTTTAGTGAATCAAAGAGGAAGAAAGATATCTTAAGTTTGTAGTGACCACACAAAATAAAATGGAAGTAGAACTAAAATATCTTGTATAATAAAATCTAAGATATAGCCTGCTATTAATGGTCTTGAATTTTTTAGTTGCTACATTTACATTATGTGTAGCATTGTGTGTGTGTGTTGTTGAGTGCATCACTTTTGCCACCTAGACCCGATTAGAAGTTAGACCCCAATCAGCTCCCCGCTTGTAGTGTTAGTCCCAGGCTGGACTAGGTGCCTTCTGAATGCATCGTTTCTCATTTCTGGCAAGCATCTGAAGTTTAGTTGGGAGGGCTTGAAGGAATTAATCTTCCCTCAAAATGTTTCTGTATGCTAATGGGTCTGTAGATTTTTATGCAAAAATTGGAATGGTGGATGTTATATTGGTGTGAATGATGATTTAAGAGTAGCTTTTGGCCTGGTCTGAATTTTCATTCTAGTCTGCCTCTAATCTTAATTAGGACATTGCACTTGCTGATCTTGCACCCACTCATCCTATACGGTTGGGCTTGGCGCTCAACTTCTCGGTTTTCTACTATGAAATTTTGAATGCTTCAGAGAAAGCTTGCGACATGGCGAAAAAGGTTAGTCAATGTTTCATGTTGTATTTATTTTGCATGTACTCTTAGGTATTTTCCCTTAGGAAAACATAACATTTCTGTTTCTTCTTGTAAGTCTTTTTTTTTAATTATTATTCTTTTGGGTTTCTCAGAGTTGGTCTCAGTTTTAGGACATAAATAAAGTTAATAAGTAAAAGTTGTTGAGTGAGAAATGTTGCTTCTTGACTAATACAGTCCAATTTCTGCATATAAATTGTCATGTACTAAATTCTGAAGCATAACTGAGAACATCTATTTCTTTATACAATTAAACGATCCTAATCAATGTATTAGTTGGCCCTGCTGTTATACGTAAATCATTTTGATCTCTTGCAGTAAGTATTACATGTTTTTGGCTAACTAAACCAGCCAGATTGCATCAATAATTAACCTTAAAACCATATGTGAGTGAAAATATTCCACAATAAGTTAAATCTAGTTCTTGTGGTGGACACCAACATCCACCAGTTGTGTAATTCTTTCTGGGAGTACCTTTGAGACGAAGAATATTGAAACCTATTTATGTCACTGAACAGGCATTTGAAGAAGCAATTGCAGAGTTGGACACTCTGGGTGAAGACTCTTACAAGGATAGCACTCTCATTATGCAACTTCTCAGGGACAATCTTACTCTTTGGTCCTCAGATGCGCAGGTAGACAACTAAACATCGGAAATGCTTGTTCTATAATTTTGTAGTTCCATGCATATGAAATCTTGAATTACTAAATTTGTCTGATAGTTTGATGGGGAGTCATTACGACCTACCAACTATTCATAGGCACAAAAAGATGTGCTGGGTATAGTTCTGTTTTAGATTCTTTTCTAGTTAGTTTCTTTTTTCTTTGTATTACCAACCCGAAAACTTTCTTTTCTGGTATTGCATTCTCAAATGACTTCATTTCTTATGAGTAAGTTTTGAAAGCACCAAAATCACTTGAAAAAACAGTTAAAAATGAGAGTGAGTAATGTCAAAGCCATCATAACTATAACTCTTCCGTACGTACGACTTCGATTAATTTGTGTATTTGTTGGTGTGTTGATACAGGATATGATAAGTGAGGCTTGAGCCAGTTATCTTTCATCTTCTCCTCAAGGAGGTGGGCTTGAATGTCACTGTTCTATCTGTAATTTGCATATATGCTACAACTGGTGATGGCTCTGTATTTTTTTTTTCCTTTTTTGATATTATGATCCTTTTCTTTGCAGACTAATTGAACCCCATTAATTATTCGTACATGTCCATATTCCTTTCTTCTAAGTCTGTATGAAGAAAGAACATGGGATGTATTGCAAAAATCTATCCATTAGTTCTCAACATTTTTAAATATACAAAAAGATTCAAAATTAACTTATCAATCTACAAAATTTATGTGACATCGTTTCATAATGGAAAAAGTGTTGCATTTCAGAGTAAACAGAAAAAAAAAAATTTGGTAGTTTCATGATAGAATTTTTTTTGCATTCTCACAGTACTATGAAATGATCATTCTTTTTCTTTTAAAATATTTCTCCACGAGATGTCTCTCATGAGATGATTCGCATTCTAAATTACTCCCTCACTAATCACTCCCCCGTCTCCTCCGGTCTCACATTAGATGTTACACATACCATAAATAGAAAAAATATTTTTAAAATAATATGTAAATATTAATTTAATATTCTATCATGATTTTATAAGTTTTTTATAAAACTAATACTCCATTAAATATAAATATATTTGAAGATTTATTTAGAAATATCTAATACTATTTACAAATAATTATTAAAAATAAATAAATAAAATAAATATTATACCATTAATATAATATATTTATTATATTAAATAGTTAAAGAAAATGATTATAGGACAAGAGTTTATGCTTTTATAAAAATAAAAATTATATTAATTAATAACATTTTGAAGTATTATTTTTAATAAGAAGATATTAATTAAAGTAGTAGGGTTCAAATTTTGATTCTTAACGCATTTTTATATTCTAGTTTTCAATTCGGTACTCGGGATTTGGTATGGTGTATAAAATGATATCCAAATTCATTCCGTTAAATATTTTGGCTCAATTTTGTTCGAAAAAATTAAATAATCAACGATTTTAATCCAAATTCATGCCGTTAAATATTTTTGGCTCAATTTTGTTCGAAAAAATTAAATAATTAACGATTTAAATCGGTTTCAATACATATTCTGTAATATCTTATTACCATGACTAAAGTTAAAAAGAAAATTTTCAAATGCAAAAATCACCCCCTAAAAAAAGCCACGTCACAAGTGGACAAGAATTGTTAAAATCAAGATTGCGTTTGTAAGGAATGCTAAAACAAGTTTAGAAGAATTAAGTACGTTTAACCATTATTTTAGCAATGATAAGTCTACATCCAAAGCAACCAATCAAATTCGATCTCGACAATGTCTCCCTCTTTTACAGTATTGATGTTGAAGAAACTGAAACATTTAATGATGATTATAAGTCATGATGTGGACCATTTATTTTCAGAATTTAAAAAAAATAAAAAATTCTTAGGGTGATATCCAAATACCAAGAAGTCAGTAGAATTAATGGTGTAGCAAAAGATCTAAAAATCATTGCTGTTGGATGGAAAAAGTAGAATAAAAAGCAAGCAATGTTTTTTGCAGTAAGCTAGCTGTTCGTTTCCAAAGTTTTGACTCAACAAACAGTTGAATTGGATAGGTGTCGAAAACTTAAGAGATTGCATACATCTTCAATTTGTGTCACTAATTGGATTAAAAAGTTATTCCCCATGTCCCCGTTAAGCTCTTCGCTCTTTCTTTATATATTACTCATGAAAGAAGAGTGGAGAGCTTAGTGGGACAGATGAAGTATTATTTTGAAAACTGCAAATTAATTCATTCGGTACAAATTCAAAATGAAAATTAACTCAACAACAAATCCTAGTATAAGGACGAACAACGAGCAGGAATTTAAAATAGATAACGTATAAGTCTAATGACTTCCAACTTAATGCTTTTCGCAACTTGTACTGTAGATAGCTTCATACCCTAAGGTGATGCTTGTTTTGCGGTTTTGGGGAGTTTGAAAATCATGAATAGTGATGTTGTGTTTGTTTTGGGTTTTTGATATGGTACGTTTTAACTTTATGTCAAATCAATGTATAAGAATATATTAATTTATGTAAGAAAGTATATGAGAAAGGAGAGATAAAGAGAGAAAGTGTATTAATTGAGGAGATATAATGTATATATGTATATATAGGGGTGATTTTTAAAATTTGGATGTGAAATTTGAATTTCAATTTTGAGGTTTCAAACCCGAAAACAAACATCCCCTAAAAGCTGAGCATTTCTGCATTCCCACACCTCGTGACACATGTTAAATTAAAAAATATTATTATTTTATATATATCATGTAATTGTATTAGTAGTGAATGATGACTCTACGTGAGGTACTTTTATTAAAAAGGGGGAAATGAGTAATTTTGAAAAAAGATAAAATAGGTATTTTTGGATTATGCATGGAGGGAGTATATATTTTTTTAAACTCTAATTAGATATTGTTTTAGTCTAGATTAAGCACTCCCACTTGATTGCCCTTACTAATTAGAATTTGTTATGAACCAAAGGATGAAATGGTTTAATTGTATATTGTTTGTTACCAATCAATATGCCTGAGAATAATAATTGGAGTATTATATACATTTTGTTGATAATATAACTGGCATATTTCAATGTTGGGCATGACAAAAATCATCTATATGAAATAGTAATAATTTCTTAATAACGTTACAAAAAAGTACAACAAAATCTTTAGAAGAATAAAACATTAAAGATTGGTCAATTATTTTGAGAGTGCAAATTAATATAAAATACAAATTTAGACTACTTTTAGAATGGAACTAGAAAAAAGTTTGACTGTGAGGTCATAAATAAAACTAAGAATTTTGTGGATCGATTCTCTACTATGTGACTCAGTGACTATGTCACAGATCCATTTTTTCAGGAATCTAAGTTAATCAGTCAAAAAAAAATTTGAAAAATAAATTTCTTATATGTAATTAAGTAGTAATTGATTTTCAGCAAATTTGAATATTAGCGCCAATGAGAAAGTGATATTGACTTGGATTCTTTTTCTTTTACAGTTTGTAAATGTGAATGATGAGTCTTTGGACATTATAAAGACAGGAGACTAAGGAAGTTAAAAGAGAAACAATTTTTTGATTAATTATTATTATACAAAATAATAAAATGAGCTGTGAATTTCAAAGTCTTTTCTATTTTCTTGCCCTATATTGGTTTGATATACAGTAATTAATTATATATATTCAAGACCACTAAACGACAAGTCTTACGATGCTTCAAATCAATATTTAAGATGTTCATAAAATGTATGATAATTTGCAAAAGAGAATACTGTAAATTGTAAATTTTATGGAATATTGATTTAGGTTATGATGAATTTTTATAAATTAATTAATCAGTTCTTTTGTTTCAATTTTGAACGCATCATCAAACTCATGAAACGATAAATTCTAATTTTACCGTTTTGAATGGCTATCGATATACTCTCTCTGTCCCGGGCAAAGATGTGCATTTGTTTTTTGCACGTAGATTAAGGAATATTATTATTTTATGTAAAGTGTGTAGGAGTATTAGAGAGGTGTTATGGTAATGGTGGGCTGGTGGGCCCTTTTTACTAAAAAGAGGAAAATGGTTCAATTTGAATGAGTCACCCAATATAATAAAATGATGCTATTTGAGTGGGACGGAGTGAGTAATATGCAAAGATTTTAGTGATAACGTTTCACAAATTTGTGAGATTGATAAAAAAAAAAATTTTTTATAATAAATAAATGAAAATTTAACATTTAGAAAAAAATGATAATATTTTTTAAAAAAATGATAGTAAGATAGCAAAAAATTATTTATTTCATCCATACAAAAGACAAACACTTATGTAAATCGAGTTCATTGTGTAAATTTTTTGGTCCCTTTACCATACTATTACACTTTGGCAAAGTCTCTTATATGTTTAGTTAAGGTTTAGATAAGAAACCACAAAATTTACATTGTCGACCAATTAATTTCACACCAGAGTCCCCCTATTATATGGAGTATTATATACGCCATATACTTATATACTCCTTCCGTCCCGGCGTAAGAGGGTCATTTGTTTTTTTGTACGTAGATTAAGGAGTATTATTTAATGTGTAGTGGGTAGTTGTATTAGTGGGAGTGTGGGTCCCATATTTTAATTGCATTAGATGGGGTGTGTGGATCCCATGTGTGTAAAAAAAGAAAGAAGACTATTTGGGTGGGACGACCAAAATAGAAAAATGATCCTCTTAGCCTGAGACGGAGGGAGTATCTATTTATGGTAGTTGATTACTAAAAAACGCACTCTTATTAAATCTTACTTTTACTACCATAATAACTGTCGCTCGTATTAACTTATTTTAATGAATGTAATGTTGGAGAATAAAACATAGTTTTGCTTTTATAATTAATAAAGAGAAACGGGAATTATTGCCTAAAAAACATCAAAATATTTTGTCACTAAAAGGCAGTTTTCAGCTAGATCATCAGTAAAAACAAAACAAAAGTTACTCATTTTTAACTTCGCATATTTCAAACACCCCCTCCTAAGCATTAAAAATTATTATCCACTTAGTAATAAAACTTAACTCGCCATTAATCATTCAGTTGTTTAGTAATATTGTAACTATTGTAAAATTATTAAACTTTAATTTTAAATTATAGTTCAAATTTATACCTCAAATTATTTATAATTCACAATCCAAATTATAATATTTTTAATTTAATCTTACTCTTATAAATATACTCCCTCCGTCCACTCGAGAGAGAGTATTTTTTTCATTTTGGTCGTCCGCTTCAAAGAGGGTCATTTCCTTTTTTACACATATGAGACTCACACACACCTACTCACTAATACAACTAACATATGGGGTTCACACTCTCACTAATATAACTACCCACTACACATTAAATAATAATACTCATTTATCTACGTGCACAAAAATAAAAGACCTTCTTTCGGGCGGACGGAGGGAGTATCATCTTTAAATGGCACGAATTTAACTTTTTTTTTTAACATATAGTGGGTTGAAAGATATACCCCATATTTTAGTGTATAGAAGGTAAGCTGATGTTTATTTTGGATTTTTGATAAGGTAGGTTTTTAATTTTATGTCAAATCAATGTGTAAGAATGTAATTCATCCGTCCACTTACAAGGTATCCATTTTATCATTTTGGACGGTCACTTCAAAGGTATTCATTTTCCTCTTTTAGTAAAAGGGACCCACACATGGCCCACCACATCCCTCTAATACAACTACTCACTACATATATAATAATAATACTCCTTAACACACGTACAAAAAACAAATGTGTACCTTGTAAGTGGTCGGAGGGAGTATTAATTTACTAAAAAAAATAGATGAGAGAGGAAAGATAAAGAGAGAAAGTGTATTAATTGAGGAGATAGAATATATATAGTTATATTGTGTAGTGTGTGAGAATCATGAAGACATACTATTTTTTTTTGTCTCATATGGAGTATTCCCTCCGTCCCGTCAAATGTCCTCATTTATTTTTTGCACGTGGATTAAGGAGTATATATTATTATTTTATGTGTATGATAATTGTATTAGTAGTGAATATTGGGTCATATGTGGGGCCCTTTAACTAAAAGGGAAAAATGAAGACCTTTGAATGTACCCCCAATATAGTAAAATGAGGACCTTTCGGTGGGACAAAGAGAGTACTTAAAAGGAAAATGTAACTTTTAAAGTGAGATGTCAAATTAGAAATATGTAATCATTATTTTGAGATGGAAAGAGTGTCTTTTTTTCCATAAAAATAGTATTAATTTTATTTCAATAATATACATTAATAGGGATGTTAATGAATGCAATAATAATAATAATAATAATAATAATAATTATTATTATTATTATTTTATGTTTAACCGTGCCATTAATTATTATTTATTGAAAACCTAACATTTTTTAATTAAAAATTGCCGTTTAAATAATTCACTAACCAACCGTATAAATTTTAATTCACTAATGTATACTCTCTCTTTCTGTCTCATGAAAAGAGTTACGTTTACTGTTTGTACGGAAATTAAGTATTTTAATGTGTAGTGAATTGAGAGATATAATAATTTAATATATAGTGAGTAGTTGTATTAGTGTTGTTTGTGGATTCCATGAAGATAAATTGATTGATTTATGTGGGCTTCATTTACTAAAAATGGGAATGCAACTCTTATAGCGAAACGAAAGAAGTATGTATTTATTAATTAAATATATACTATAAATTAAATGTAAACGCATGAATTACCGTTGTCGCACCATGTTACGTATAATTAAAAAAATTCAGGGTGCCTCTTTATAAGTTATAGTAATAATATTAGAAGGTTGTAAGGAACACGTGACATGCATGGGATGCTGTTTGTTTAAAGGTGATTTTTGAATATGGAAGAATTTTTTGGGTTAAGCCTTAATCTTGTAAAGAAGTGCACTTAAAGTCGTGTTAATTTGTGTGCGTGGGAATTCCATGCTTATAGCCTTAGAATATTTGGCCACATTCTCTTTTTTACCACCTTTCTACCAGCTTTAAATTTAAATCTATTTTATTCAGTCTTTTAATCAGTATCCTAAGTACTGTTTTTTTTTTTATTTATTATTAAATATTTATTTATAATCACCTTTCATTTCTCATGATGCGCAGTGACGGACCTATGTAGGAGGCAGGGGTGGGCCCCCTAAACTTTTACAATAATTAATATATACATAGAAAATATTACAAAATTCCTCGGTGGCCTAGTGGCGAGCAATCAAATTGATGTGTTTAAGGTCTTGTGTTCGATTCACTCACGGAATTATTATTTATTTGTTATTCCCTCTCTTTTATTTTAATTAATATTTATTTTCTCTTGCAACATTTCAAGACAACAGTTTTTTCCCTCTTTTATTATAATTTTAATTTCAAAATTGTAAATTTTACCTAACCCACCTTAAAATACTAAAATACTCTTAAAATAATATTAATAAAAGTTGATAAATAAAATAATTCTTCTTAATAATTGTAGGACAAAAACGCAAACCATTGTATAAGAAGAATTGGGCCCTACTCAACGGAAATCCTCGTTCGCCGGATGCGTATAACATTAGCTGAAGCCTGAACACTGGTCAGCTATTTATTTACTTAGCTAACTTTCAACATGAGTTCTCCAAATATTTATTAAAGGGACATTAATTTCTGCATCTTTTTACAATTTTTATACTGTTTCTGAGCTCGTTGTCGACTGCAAATTTCTGGTATATAAATATTATGCTTAGGTCATAATATTTGAGTTCATATATATCCAATATTTTTTAATAAAAAATAGGGTAAATTATGTTGTCACACATTTTTACTGTTATTTAAATAAATTTTCAAATAATAACATATAAAACAAATCGCTAAAATTTAAAATTTTAATAAATGAGAACCCTACTTTATTTAGGGTTAATGGTTGAAAAAGTCACCACTTTCGGTAGTTAAATTGCAAATTTAGCAGAAAAAGTACATCACTTTACTAAGTGATTGCAATTCGGACCTCGGTTAAATTTTAACTGCCATAAAATATAATTTTCCTCCTTTTTTTTACTGGTTGGATCTTATACATTTTTTTAATTATATGTGTACTTTCGTTTGTAGAAATGAAAGTTTTTTTTTTCTTCTTTTGATTACATCTAAACCAACATTTGGAATAAATTGAGAACGTTTTCAATCTTTTTCAAATTGAAAAGATAAAAAAGAAAGAAAAAAAACTTAATTTCATAGATAAAAATGCATGATCCTAAAATATAAAAAAAAATAAAATTAGAAAGTAAACATAATAATGACTATTGAACCTATACGAACTCAAATACAATCTATATAAATCAAAAATTTTAATTATGAAAACACGGGAAAAGACGTTGCCAACGTGATTTGGCAAGTCAGGTACGACAAAATTTCATGAATACTAATGTACAATTTTTCTTAGTGTAAAAATCTTTTCCATTGTAATATCGCATTGCTTCGATGATTACCGTTCAAATATGTTATGATTCCATCATTTAAGTTTTAAATGGTAATTATCCTCAATAAATTAATTACTAATAAATGGTAAGAAAAAAATTCAACTACTATGCTCTATATATTTAACTTCTCTTTCAAATTCAAATCCAAAATCTCTGTGGAATAATAAAGGTGTGTATCAAAGGAGAGACTTAAAAAAAAAAATAACTACGAAGGATCAAATTTTTAAAGGGAGGTAAATAAGTGGTTAACATTTCATATAAAGAAAACTAAAGGATGAAAATGATAAACTTAATTACGTGGAAAATAATTTAAAATGCAAATCTCAAGTATTTATTAATTCTTTGGATGCATAATTATTACATAATCACTATCATACTATCTATAATTCAGTCAATCATCATAAACCAGCTGAAATAACAGCACTTCAGTAGGAAATTTACTAGAAATCATACTCCATCTTTCATTTATTAACAATACTAATTTATGCCCTTAATTGTGTTTGTGCAGTTATTTTCTTCAAATATATATATATATATATATATATATATATATATATATATATATATATATATATATAAATTTAAAGAAATTCATTACTTTTATAATTTCTAATTAATTATCGATGTAAAAGGTGGAATTGCCCATCCCGTCTGAATAGAGTGGTGGAAGAATAAATCATGATAACTCAATTAATCAATAGAAGTTAAACTACAATCATTGCGCACAAGAAATCCCTCATTTTGAGAGATTATTCACACACTGCTATTGTTAAGATTTGATTCTTAATCATTGATACAAATTGTCACCCTTATGATAGAGTTATACTACTCAAACCTCTAATTAATTTTTCTTGTGCACAAAAACATTACATTCTTGTCAAAGCTATACAAATACTCCCCATCCCGCCGAGAGGTCCTATTTTATTATATTGACGTTTTATTCAAATATTTTTATTTTTTTGTTATAGCAAAAGGGGTCACCACTAACCATCATATCCTTCTAATATAACTACTCAATACACATAAAATAATAATACTCATTAATCAGCATGTAAAAAGCAAACGGACACCTAATATAATACTCATTAATACACATAAAATAATAATACTCATCACTTTCACTCCTCACTCCCCACCCCACCCCCTCTCTGGGCCTAATAAATTGCCAGAAACATAATGCCAATCTTTATAGCATGCAAAACAGAAACCCCATCAAACAAACTCCTCTCTTTATGAGTTTTTTGCAACATCGATCACTCCATTGACAGCAAAGCACATTGATTGAGTGTGTGATTTCCCAATGGCTGGTAAGAACAGCTTTACTGACCTCTTGTGTGATGAGGAAACAAAAGGGTTTTGCTTTGATGATACTATTGATGATGGTGAAAAACAAATGGGTATATCAGATTCAATCACTCATTTGCCATTGCCATGCCTCACTGAAGAATGCATTGAGTTCATGGTGGAGAGAGAAAGTGAGCACTTGCCCAAAGATGACTATCTCAAGAGATTGATCAGTGGAGAACTGGATATTAATATCAGAAAAATGGCTCTTCATTGGATGTTTAAGGTCTGAATTATTGATCCAATTTTTGATTCATGATTCATCTACATTTTCATTCTCTCTCTTCATTGATATTGCTCTAGTAAACTAATGATCATGCCTAAACTGAACCACTCCTCTGTCTCAAATTTCAAGCACTCTGTTCTGTTTTGTTCTGTTCAAACTTCAAAGTTCAAACACCTATTTCTTTTTTTCTGAATTGAAACCTGCATCAAAAAGTGCTTTTTATTATTTATTTATTTTTATATATATATATATTTTTTCTAACTGTTTCCAGTGATAACTCAATGTTTTTTTGTTGCTTTACAGGCTTGCGCCCACTTCAGTTTTGGAGAGATGTGTTTGTATTCAGCTGTGACTTACTTCGATAGGTTCTTATCCTTCTACGAGTTGACTCAGTCTTCCTCAGAAACTGTAATGAAATCATTTCACTCTTGTCTGAATTCAGACACCATTTGATGACTGATGCTCACATTTTCTTGAAATTTCTCAGGAAGGTAGCAACTGGGCTATCCAACTGGCTGCTGTGGCATGTTTATCACTTGCAGCTAAGATGGATGAGGTTAATGTGCCTTCCACATTGGATTTGCAGGTAAAAATGTTGTCTAATGAATGACGGATTGAATTCCCTATTCCATATATATAGTATTGACATTTTATAACATGAAAAAGTATACCTTATAAATGACCATTAAAAAGTGGAATATAAGATGAAACACGACCTATGAATCGATTTTATTGTCTTTTCACGTCTATGCATTTCCTCGAACAGGGCGCGGGCGCACCGAAGGTGCTGTTCGAGGGAAAAACAATACAGAGGATGGAGATATTGGTGCTGAACAGCTTGAATTGGAAGATTAAAGCGTACACTCCATGCAATTATATGGATTATTATCTGAGAAAAATGAATGATAATAAATTCCCATCAGGGCAAGCCATTAATAGATCACTCCAGATCGTGTTGAGCACCATTGAAGGTCCCTCACATTTAATGCACAACAAGATTCTTGAATTCAATACACTTGAATTAATTATGTTGAAATCTTAAAGAAATAATGTTTGGTTGGAATTGAATACTTTGCAGCAATTGAATTCTTGGAATTCAGACCATCTGAAATAGCTGCAGCTGTGGCTATATTTGTTTCAGGGGAGATACAAAAATTGGACATTGATAAGGCACTGCCTTGTTTGATAGGGGTAGACAAGGTGGGTATTTGTATTAATTGGACCCCCCCCCCCCCCCCTAATAAAAACCTTAGCCAACTTTATTTCTTGCATTATTATTTAATCAACTTTTTTCACATTTTTTTTTAAATTAAGGGGAGGGTGGTGAAGTGCTTGGAATTGATTCAAGAATTGCCATCCATCGACGAGGGGATTACTGCTGCTACTGCTACGACTACTACTACGAGTGATCGGGGCGGTTCGCTCGTTTCTTCGATGATTCCTCGTAGTCCAAATGGGGTCTTGGAAGCAGCATGTTTGAGTTATAAGAGAGAAAGGAGTGTTGGATCATGCTCAAGTACTCCTTCACAGGGTAGTCCTGATGCTAAGAGGAGAAAATTGGACCAAAATGGGGGAGATTCTTGAAGTGTTGAAATTTTCTGAAAATAGATGTTACAATTGTCAGTCCAAAATCAGTTCTTGGTCAATGGGATGTTTTTGGTGTGGCATATCCCCTTAAAATTTAAAAGAAAGGGGGGAAAAGATGGACAATTGATGATGGGATAGTTGAAATAGGGATGTTTTTAAGCATGAAAGCAGGAGTTTGAAAATGATCAAATGTATTGTTATGCCAAAGAATGGGGGGGGGGGGGGGGGGGGTTGGGGGAGGGTGGGTGGTTGAGTCCAATAAGATGAAATAATGTTTTTTTTTGTTAATATAAATAGTTAAATTTTGTCTGCTATATGTATTACTTTCTTACCTTAATATTTTGTAATAAAAATGAGTATTAGTAATAATTATTGCCCGCATCAATTTTATTTTGATTTTATAAATTAATATTTGTCGTTTGCAATAACACACCAAAATGCAGCATATGTACTGAAATTAGTAAATGTTTATTTCAGTTCCAACAGTTACAAAGTACATAAGCACCATGTTAAAATCAAAATTCTATCACTACATCCATAGCATCACACTTAGGATGTTACAATGCCATAATTCAAATACAAACTAACGATCTGAGAAATGACTTTGTCTGCAATGTGTGCTGGAGAAAGCATCCTCGAACCGAACTGGAGAGTATTTCGTTCCATCCATATATAGTATATCATGGATACAAAGGAGATGACGAAGAGTCTCCGAACCTTCTTGTCGTTTCTGGTGTCTGCATGTATCTTCCGAAATCCATCAGTAACAAATGTGATATGGCGCCTCCATCCAATCTTACTCTTCACTATGTCCCATATACGTTGTGTATATGGACATTGGAAGAAAAGATGAGTCTGCGTCTCTGCACTCCCCACACAAAACCCACATGTTGTATCACCATTCAGATTCCACACTCTATCCTTGGTGTATATTCTTTCTCTATGCAGAAGCTATACTTTCTTACAATCCACTTATGCCAGATTTGCTTATATACAAACATTGTATCCTCTGTCTCATCCTTCCTCAACTTCTGATACAGTATCGAAGGAAGGAACTTCCCATGAACACAAGCATTCATAATTTGATCCACTATATCTACCTCTCCTTCCACATGTGCTATTCTGTTTCTTAATTGGATCATGGTTCTCCAAACGTACGAAGAGTTCGCAGTTGGAGTAACCACCATCCAATCATGCTCTGTAAGATACACTGAGTGGATCCACCTTATCCACAGTGAAGTGGCCTCCTTATGAATGTCCCAAAGTGCCGCTGCTAGAAGGCCTTATTCCATGTGATATGTCCTTCAACCCCAATCTCCCATTGTGCTTCGGTTGAGTGACATCTTTCCAACTTACTGCATTAGCCTTTGAACCCCAAAGATACTATCTTATCATGGTTTTCACTCTACCAATGACAACTGCCGTCACTGTCACCATAGCACACCAGAATGATAATACACCATAGATGCCTGAAGTGATAAGCTCTAATCTTCCCGTGAAAGAAAGGAGCTTAGAAGACCACTTATGAATCATGTTGTTAACATCATTCAATAGGGGGTTTAAGTCATTCACACCAATCCTTTTACTACAAATGGGAATCCCTAAGTATTTGAAGGGAAGCGTACATTTTTTGTATGGAAAGATTTCTGTAATGATGCTCAAGATGAGAGTCGCCACCCCAGCCGTGAAAATGTTGGATTTCTGGGCATTAACAGATAATCCCGATACCTTCTCGAATGAAGTCAAGCAAGACTCAATACTTTTTGCAGTTCGATCATCTCCATACCCCAAAATTAGCAAATCATCCGCAAATATTAAATGTGAAACATCAACTTTCTTGCAGATTCTAGAGTGGAATTTGTACAATCCTTCACTAATCTGTACCTTCATCAGTCTGCTAAAATACTCCATGCATAGCACAAAGAGGAGGGAAGAGATGGGATCACCCTGTCGAAGTCCCCGTTTTCCCTGAAAAAACCTTCTGGTTTCCCATTTAGCAGCATATGTACAGTTCCAATGATTTTGTGGCACTGTAATGTGATTATGATGGGTTAAGAACATACTCCCTCCATCCATCTTCAATGTATACATTTGCTTTTTGCATGTTAATTAAGGAGTATCATTATTTTATGTGTAATATGTAGTTGTATTAGTGGAAGATGTTGGTCCCATATTTTATTTGTATTAGTGGAGGGTATGAGTCCCATAGTCCAAAAAGGGGAATATATAGATTATGGATGGACGACCAAAAACGGTAAAATAGATAGATTGACAGTGGACAGAGGGAGTACTATACAAGTATATTTATGCATATTAATCAATAAATAAATACTAGTAATAATATTTTTCTAATGAATATTCTAAAATTGATATGAATTTTTTATGTCATTTTGATGTAACATTTACTGTGTCATATCATTAAATGTATGATAAGTAAAAAAGAGATAAAAATTATACCCTAAACAGAAAATTATCAACCTTAAACAATGATTGAGATTTTTTTATATGATTAGTAGCATAGAAAATGATGTATGAAAATTGTTTAGAGAATCCCGCATGCCTAACATCATTATTTCTCATTCTTTAGAAAAAAAACTTTAATTAGCAGTAAAAATATTTTACTTATATAACCACAATACTTTTACACGTTCCTCACAAGATATTTTATCTTGATTTTAATATATAAACTTTTGTGTTACTTGTATTTTTCTGTATAACTTAAAATGATTTTAATAGTAATATAATACTCTCTCCATCCTCTTAATAAGTGTCCATTTTGTCATTTTGGTCCGTCCCAATACAAAGTATTCATTTCATTTTTTGGTTGATGTGACATACACAATAATAATATTATTATACTCAACCCACTACACATTAAAATATTATTTCTCTCATCTTATTACACTAAAATATTATACTCCTTAATCCACATGAAAAAAAATAAATTGATACTTATCAAATGTATGGAGGGAGTAGCAATTATATTTTGTAATTCAAGGGTGCAATTTTTAAGTTGTTAAAAAATATTTCAAGAAATTAAAGCCAACATAAATTGGGGTGGGGAGACTTGAGGACTAAAAGGAGTTACGACTTATGAGAAGCGGTCGAAATAAAAAATAAATATATTTAATAACAAATTTCCAACAGGGGCAATATAGTCATATCAACAAAATTCAAATTTGCACACGCCAACAAAAGCGACGTCGTAGCCAGGAGATTTCTGCAATGATGACATGTCATGCGAATTTTGGGATCTAAAATGGGGAAGTGGGCCACAGCCCAGGCCCACTTTCTTTTTGTTACGACTTATATGTAACTGTGTTTGACCAGTCAACATCCTTTTTTCCTTTTTTTTTTAATTATATATTCTGAAACTACTAAATATAGAAATAAATCTCGAAAAGAATCGAATAAGAAACAATGGGAACACAATTTTTTAATAGTCAGAGTGGATTTATTAAGCTAAAGTATTTGATTTTGGAATTTAATTATGGGCTTAGCCTGGCCCACTTATGATAAAGTTGTTTTCTTCACTTGCTGCTTGCTAGTTGCTACCATAAATTTGAATGATAAATTTTGGGAGTAGTATTGATATATTAATTTTTTATTTATTTTTTAAATTTTTTAAAAAGCCCACATAATTAGAGGAAGTCCTCAACTTATATAATAGGAACTTTATTCTCCAAGGCCATCTCTAAGAGTGTGCTGCATCTCCATTTTACAGCACACTTTTGGCTTCAGCAATAGCAGTGTTGCATTTTTGGCTGCAAAATGGGGCAAAATAGAATAAAACACTATAGCAGAAATGCAACTGCTACAGTGTTTGTTGTATTTTTTTTGTTTTTTTTTTTATTTTTTTGTGTCTAAATAATATATATGTGTGTGTTATATTTATAAAATGGTTATGTGTATATTTTGTTTAAATAATTTAAAATAATATTAAAAAAGATGATATATTGTTCTTTTAATTTTTTGGGTAGAAAATGGGGTAAGCTGCTGGAAATGAACTATTAAATTAACTGCATTTTGGAGTTGAATGTACTGTAAAATAGAGTCGACTGCTAGAGATGGCCTAAGGTGTATGTTATGTTATTAGTCGTAATGCATATGGTTACACTTCATGCATCTCACTTTAATGTTTACCTAAGTTAAATTTTAATACTTATCTTAATATTTTTCTTTTTACAGATGAAGAACTCACACCTAAAAATTAAAACTTATAAAAGTAGTAGAATATCACACTAACATCAATTTAAATTAAAATAACAGAGAATAAGATAAAATTGCAACTAAAACTTTCCAACTACATTAACCTGTTAGTATATTTAATCTCAATACAACAAATAAACATACACATTAAAGCGGAGAGGAAGTATAATGTTTCCTCCAAATTAAATCAAATTGAGTATAAGAGAATTGATATAATAAATTTAATTAAAAATCATAATATAAGTGTGTGTATTTACCCAAAAAAAATAGATTAGATTTAGAAGAAATAAATCATGTCAGTGCTTCGAAGTGTTCTCATAATTGAAAAAACTAGTAAAAGTTAGTGTAAAAAAAAAAAAGACGTAGGCATTGACTGAAAAATAGTAGAAAATCAAAGTCAATCTAAGTTAGTAAAACTGCCTGTGCTTGTCCCGCTTCCGGATTAGAAATGCACAAATGAATCGGAACCGAAACCGTCGGTTCCGGAACCGGCAAAAAAAAAATCAGAACTGGCTAAGGAAGGTTTGGTTCCGATTCCTCATATTTGGGAAAAAAACCTGCGGTTCCGGTTCGAACCGCCGTTTTTTAATTTTTTTTTTATTTTTTAGTTCCGGTTCCGAACCGGAGGTTCCGGTTCCAAGATAGGGGAAACCGGAACCGAACCGGGGTACGAAGCTTTCGGTTCCGGAACCGATGGTTCCAGTTCCGGTTCGAAACCGGTTCGGAACCGCCGGTTCAGGATCCTAACCACGTACGCCTCTCGACATAATCTATCTATATTTGCAGGCTAGCTAGGGGGAGCCACCCTTCCTACTCTTTTACATTTTTCATATCAATATTTTTTTTACTATGTATATTTATTAAAAATATTACTAAATATTTACCAATTTTATTAATTTTTTTAGAGTAATTTTTTTAATAAATAAATACTAGTATAAAGTATGGAGTATATAACATGAGATATATGTGAAGGGCAATTTTAAAATTAATGAGCATTTCACAATTATTAACTGTGGTTTTCTTTTTGGGGTAAAAGATTGTAGAATATGTGAACTATTCTATAAAAGGAAGTAAAATCTTAAATAATGTTCAAGGAAAAAGAAAGGATAAGAAAATTTTATATTCATTAATTATCTTGAATAATTATTTGATAATTTCTAAGTGCAGAAGTAATGAAATCATTAATTATCTTTAAGTAACACAAAATCATAAAAAGACCACATTTATTTAAGTAAAAAGGTGGTCATAAATTGGAAGCAACCCCCATAAATTAAGAGTACAACAGATTTAACTAATCCCAATTAAGGGGCTAATGGCTTTTTTCTTGAGTCTATTTTCTCCTGCCAAGCCATAAGAATGGTGCTCTCAGTTTCTTAAACAAAACTTATTTTCAAAACGCCACATCAGAATGGCATTGTGAATGCTGTACACTTAAGGGAAAAAAAATCTTGAACAAGAATCTGGCCTTCTGGTCCTCTAATCTGCAGTAATATAGATATCATTGGTTTACCAGGAATAAATTACTTGCTTTTTCCCAACTAGATGAAGTCTGGTTGACCCGTTGACGTTAGGCAACGATGCCACATTCGGCTGTTAGGGTCGAGCACCTTGGGCTGAGCTATGACTTCAGGTATCGGAAAATAGGCGTAGTGAGTATTGCATAATCCAACTGTGATTCCACTGTATCCAGCAAATGCACCGTGAACCTGCCAAAATATTTGGGTGAAGTCGAGTCATATATATGCTAAGGCGAACAAAATGTCGTTTATAAAGTAAGATCTTCGAAAATAATGAGTAGCAGTTTTGCTAAGTATGAAGATTTGAAGAGAAGATGATTTTCATCTTTCACCATCAAGATTTACAATTCATAAGTGAAAGTAGCGAACGAGTAGCGATTATATCTGGTTTGAACCCCAGACTTAAGATCTATAAAGGTGCCATATACCAACGCTAGTAATGAGTTGACCTAAATAAGATTAAAAACTCAAAAATATAAGACTTACTGCATTTTGACCGAGAACAGTGCAGAGAATTCCATCTGATGCATTTGCACGGCAAGCACGGATCATGTATGTTGGGTCAATGTATTTCACATCCACTGGAAATTCAAGGGCCCTAAAAAACTTTTTTGTCTGTAAGGTATACGGAATGCATGTTAACGAGAGATGAGGCAGACGAAAAATTACATCTAACCCTCTAAAATAGATTATGATCAATTCACCAAGAACTTGTAAAAACATAAATATATAGTCTTTTTTCATAAAGGAGAAATCTTAGCATCTTTTATTGGACAATTATGTTGCAACTACAATAAAAATTGCAGTGTGGCCATCGAGAATAAAATCTAGGAATTGAACAATAGAACAGGTCCAAGTTAATTCTAAAACAGAAGGATATCAGTTCAGTATCTCCACACATAATGATGCATGCTGTAAACCGTCAAGACAAATCTTAATCATGGGGGAGTCGCAATTGAACCATTGCAAATATGCCAAAAAGATGGGTGGTCAACCAAGAAATTAGTTAGGACGGTTAAAATAAAGTTAAGAACAATATATGCTGTTGAACAACTACAAGTAGATGAGGAACCAACCTCTTGTTGTATATGAACACCTATATCTCCTAGAACAGTGTTTCCTGATGCATCTGTAGCATTCGTTTTCTCAAGAAGATTCTGTACAAAAATGTAGAAAATAACTAAAAGGTTAAATTCCATCTAAAATATTCAGATATTTCAATCTAGCCAGATTTCAGACAATGTTGAATATATAATGATAATAATAATAAATAAAAAATAAGCAACAATATTATCTCAGAATGTCCAGAAACATTACAGAAAGGGAGCGGAGCTAACTGCTCCAGCATACACATCTCTCACTAACCTGACCAGCTCCCTCCGCAACGCAGATAACAGCGGATCCCTTCCTCTCAAGCAGGTATTTTAGGTGATTAAGGACACCGTGAGGCCCATGCAAATTAAATGGTACCTGATATATTAAGAAAACTTAATAAACATGGTATAAAAGAAAAGAGAATAAATTCTAGAATTGGCTAATTGCATCTGGAGAAAGTACCTCAGGTATCAAGCATACATCAATTTGCCCACTAGCAAGAGATGCTTGCATAGCTATAAAACCACTACTTCGACCCATCAACTTCACAATCCCAATGCCATGATAAGCACTGTGTGCCTGTTATAGCAGAGAAAGGATTGTCTCAACGAAGGATTTAAATAAGGTAGGTAAGAACAGCTAGGCAATAAATAATCAAATCCTCTATGGAGATAAAGTTACAGCAAAAAGGATTCACAAAAAAAGGAGTATGAACTTGGACCTCTATATATGCAGAATTAATAGCTCTTTGTGCCTCTTCAACAGCTGTATCAAAACCAAATGTTTTATCCATGAGCAAAATATCATTGTCTATGGTTTTTGGCACACCAACTACAGCTACCTTCAATCGCCTTTTACGGCACTGGATAAGGAAACACAGAGAATATAAAACCATGTTAGAAGTGTATGGCATGATGCATATGCTACACCATATGAGAGTAATCAAAGTTCAAAAGGAGGCCAACATATTCATTTAAACTTCTCTTCTTCCCTTTCACTGGGAAAGAATAAATCCAATTTTTATTTTGGTTTTAGTTTAACATCCAAATTTCTAATACATGGTAATCCCAAGTAAGCGAGCTGTAATTCAGATGAGACTGGGAGTTTTATTGTTAATAACTTATTTTCATATCTTCAACTTTGAATTTATTTTATATGTAAGAATGCAAGCTACATATAAGTACAAATGTTATTAGCCAAAAACCTCTTCATGTATAGCATTGGCACCAGCATGTGTACCGTTTCCACCCAGGACAAAGAGCATATTTATTCCTCTTTCCTGCTATCAAATGTTGAATCAGTATGCAGATAGCTAAGGCGTTGTGAAATGTAAATGATGGAACCAGTAAATTGAGGAACATTCACTGAGACACACCTCCATACTATCTACAATATCACTAACTTTAGGTCCTCCACGTGATACTCCAAGCAAGCTTCCTCCAGACAGATGAATATTTTGGACTACTTTTCTGGATAGCTGAAATACACATAATAAAAAACATAAAGACACAGTTTGATCAAATGCGCAAAACTACAAGCATTTATGTGAATAAGTGATCAAAGCCATGGGCCATAATCTGCCCAAATCTTCAAAGAATGATTACGTATATCATAAAACCCAAAAAAAAAAAAACGCTGAATTGTTGAGAACACGTCAATCAACAAATTACCATGTTGGCCAAAAGAGGGTGATACTTAGGAGTTAGGATTTAACATGTTACACTATACAACGGTCTGACCAAGTACAATGGAAAATGCATTACTTTACAAAGTACTATGTTCACTGAACAATAAATCACAGTCATAAACGAAAGACAATTGTAATATTTGATGATTATTGTCTCAGGTATTATGGTAATAATGCTGAGCGTTTAGGAATTAATGGGGAAATTTGCGAAATTGATCACGACTTGTAGGCTAATATAGAGCATCCAACAAAACTAAGAATAATGATGCATAAAGTAAAAACTTCCTTTTTTCATAAAGAGAGCATTGATAACTTAATAAGATATACCCCTTGCAAAATATACTCACAGGCATCTCGGCTAAACTACTGTCGGAAAATCCACGATAGCCAAAAGGGATTCCAAAAATCTTTTTCACACCATATATCTCAAGGGTGATGACTATCTGCAATGATAACAAAAATAGTCTCAGTTAAATTAAAATGCGGCAATTCACAAAATACCTTTTAAGCTTGTAAGGAAGTCACCGTATATCTAGCATACCCAAAATATCATATATCAATCTACTTCACTTCTTGAAGTCCTCTCTACTAAGAGAGGTTAAAAAAATAACCCCTACAGGAAATAAAGATGATACCAAGTCCTCTCTTCAACCAAAAAATAAAATGAAATACATAATTGAAGATAGAATATCTGTCTATTTGTCTATATAGATAACTCTAATGCTTTCTTTGGAATTAGAGATTATAAACATTCAGATGTAACTTTTAACAATTTTCTTGATTATTTATGAGAATACCTGCCGTATGACATCATTGAGTCCAGGACAAAGGCCTCCACAAGTAACAATTGCTGCTTTTACATCTTCTGGCCTGAAGTATATCTTCTCTCGGGGTCCAGCTCGGTGTACCCTGAAAAGTGGAGTGACATGTTTCTATGAATTGAAGCATCAATTACCGTATGGGGAAAAGGTTGGTGTATTGGATAGGATAATAATAACAGTAATAAGTTCAAAACAGAGCAACAATTGTATTTAAAAAATAAAATAAAAATTATTGCTTTATAAAGACATTTCGATCACCATTGCTCAATCCATGTGCAATCAGGATCAATACACTCAGCACCAGCAGATGTAGGAGAAGAGTAACGTATCACCTGAAACCATCAGATAGAGCACTTTATTCAGAGACATTCAGCATGAAAAAAACAGCATGTTTTATAAAGGCAATGAGCCCATGGTGCTTAGAGAGTAGTCTTTTTTTCTTTTTCTATTTTTCTATTCCAGCCAGTTTTATGTAGTCTGAGAAGATTCAAACAATTCAGAATTACAGGATTGCAAACAGTTATCCAATAAGACTTAAAACAAATGAGAATTGGTTTTACATGCTAAATCTCCCTAACAACAAATAAGTGATTTATTTCAGCAAGATGTATCATTAACATTCTAATTCAATTATTGAGCATATGAATGGATTATCCTGATATTTAAGACGCATTACACAAAACATAGTTCACAAACTTAATAACAATAAAAATACTAAATTTGAAAATACATCAAATAAATCTCGAAAGAAACTCTTAGACTAAAGTTGTGAATCAACCGACATGACCATAAAAAGAAGTTATATATTCTGCTTTGCAGTCATACCTTAATGACTAAACACTAACTTGAGATAAAAAGAAACAAGAAAACAACCACTTAATGTTCTATGAAAACAATTTATCCGTCAACTTTTTATTGACTCCACAACTCACAAGATGTAACAACATAATCCAAAAGGTCATACATACAACAAAGAAGCTGTCAAAACAAACAGAGCCAAGTAAATATCAAATGGTACTTACAGCAATATCTATGACTCACAAAAAAGAGGAGAAAAAACTAATACTACCTTAAGCAGTACTCTATCATTGTTGTTAACATAACCGTGCCACTCCTCATCTGATGGATAACCTTCCGCAAAATCCGGACTCACAGGAGTCCTGCAAATAATCTCAAATTAATTTCTCTGACTAATCTTCTATCTATCTTTTTTTATTTTCATTTTTTCTCCTTAAGCAAATATTCTGCCATCTGAGTTTCAACGGAAAAAAATTTAAACAGAAGTATGTCAAGTATAAGTCACATCAAACTATAAGACCAAAAGAGACTAGCTTATAAGCCTCATTAAATACATCAGCCATCACCAACAGATTTCAGCATGAATCTCTAGTTGGCCGGTGTTCTTCTAAATTCTGGCTTACATACTCCAAATTTCTATTAGAACAGATTTATATCTGACATGCGCAATCAAGCGTGTAAACTACGCAGCATAACGCACAATCCATCGCATCAACAATAAAACAAAAAAACTACACTTTCCAGAGACACATTCAAATAAAAAGGTAAAGCAGAACTGATCATCATTGTAATTCAGAAGAACGACAATAACAGGTATAGGGAAGTGTTTCCCAATTTAACTAGTGTAATCATTCAAGTCCGAGTAAGAACCTCATTTTGAGGCAGAACGTGGAAGGATAGGAAACGGCGTCGGGATGCGAGTCGGTGATATGCGGAATGTGGAAACGCGCCTCGAAGTCGCTCTGGTACTTTGACTTCCAATCCGGATCGCTGAAATCAATGCTCCCCTGCTGGTTGGATTGCACCTTCACCTCAAATCTACCCCGAATGGGAATACGATTGGACTTAGGGTTGCAACGGAACCTGAAAGAGAGCAGAGCATGATCGGAGCGAGCCGTGGCCGGCGGCAGAACCGAAGCCGGCTTGATCGCCGGCAAAAGAGCGTCCATTAATAATGCCGCAATGATACGTATATCTGGTGCGTGCGTGTGTGTATGTATTGAATTAGGGTAGGGGTTGGAGATCGGTGACGGAGAAAGAGAGGGAGGGAATTAGCGTTGTATTTAGCTTATAGTTGACACAACCGAATCGAGAAGAGAAGACTAAATCGTGTAGTCCTTTCCCCTTTTCTCTTACTTATCAGTCTTAACATTGTTTTGTGAATGCGGCTTTTTTATATGACCAATTTTGTCCTTCTTTCTTCGTCTCACACTTCTGTGGTCCCTACTTCTTTCACCTAAGCTTACGTGGCTTTCTTCTTAAAATCTTCCGCCTCTTCCACGCTTTCTCCATCCCATATGATTACTTCCATACTTATCCCACATTATTCTAAAAAAATAAAAAGTCAAATACAATCACTCTTCTTCATATACTTTATTTATAAAAAAATCATCTTTATCTAACACACTTAACATACTTTATCATTTATTTATTACAAAAAAATATCATAATACCCCTAAAAGTTATCACTTTTCTTAATCTCCGTGCCGGAGAAGACATGCGAACTTTTGTGGGACGGAGGGAGTATATATAATTTCTATTTTGTACGTTTACGTTCTCTTTTTTGATAAGTAGGAATCCACAAACATTAATATATTTTTATGAATCTACATATACATTAATACAAATATTTATTATATTCTCCCTTCATTACAAGTGAACTAAGAAGTAATTTAATGTGTAGTAGATAATTGCATTTGTACAGTGTGAGTCTCATATTTTAATATTTTAGTTGTATTAACAATATGTGTAGGTTCCATATATATCTAAAAAGGAGAATGAGATCCTTTGAACCAAAGACGTAAAACTAAAAAATTAGACCCTTACCGAAGAACAAAGAGAATATTGAATATTAAAAATATTATATTTCTTAATCTTCACGTAAAAAACAAACTTAACCATTATCAACATGGTGTACCATCTCGTGTTGAGACCATTTAAGTTTACAACTTTTTAATTAAATGTTAAATTTTATTAAAAATATTATCGCATTTTTATTTACACTACAAATTATTCATAGAATCATTCATTGCAATTCTATCACTTTTTTATTCAAATATTATTATTTTTTATCTGTTCACATAACTCATTACCCAATCTATACAAATCTTTGCTTTTTTTAAAAAAATTTAATCCAATCTAACAGCTAATATTCTACTGAAATTTTAGTTATATGGGCAATTAAGGTCCTTAAATCATTTGGCTAACCAATACAAATATTCAAAATCATACAAAAAAAGGCAAATTATTTCCAAAGACACAAAAAATCTTAATAAATACAAATCAGGAGGTTCTCAGGATTGATCTGCGGAGTTGAAGCCAACATCTACAAATTGGTGTAAGTGCGGCCTTAAAAAGAGAAAAAGAAAAATTAAAACTTATTTAGATATGTGGGAACTTGTCCAAACATCTTCCTGAAAATTTTAACAAAGGTTATACATTATTTCTTAAGCAAATATTCTCTAAGTCCCATGTAAATGAGTGTTTTTGTTTTTTAGATACTGTCGGAATTTGACCATACATTTGTTGGAAATTTTAGATGAATGGAAAAATAACCTAAAAATGGTGTCTAATAGATTAAATATGCCTATGAAGAAGTGTGATCAAATGGTGTAATTTTTGAATAAATTGTGTCTTTTCATGAAAAGATATTTGAATTTGAATTCAAAATCAAATCCAATAATCGCATCAATTCACGAAAAGACGCCTAAAAATCTATAAATAGGCCCTCTCATTCCATAATCCTGCACTCGGAAGTACTCGAATGTTTCCTACACTTCTAAAAGACTTGATCTTAAACACACATGTGTCGTAAATGTTCAATAAAGTTCGAGTTGCTTAAAAATTCATAGTGTATTCCTGTGTCGTCCTACTCCTAAGGTGAGTTCATAATATCTTTTGATTTGTCGTATCTTGTAATTTGTAGTATTACTATCACAAGATGTGAGTCGTTGTATCTTGAAGATGATTGTCATCAAACCGTAAGCACCAGAGTGGGGCAATTTTGTCTTAAGGAGAAAGAGTGTAACTCTTGATCGACTCAAATTCCGTTCTTATTATTTTTGTCACATTTTTTTAGTCAACATATTATACTGAAACCCAAATATAACCAACAAATTTTTCCTTGTGAAAATTTTAAAAAGGTTATACGTTATTCCTTAAGTAAATATTCTCTCCGTCTCATGCAAATAGATGTTTTTGTTTTTAGATACATCAGAACTTGATCATACATCTTCCTGAAAATTTTAACAAGGTTATACATAGGGGTGAGCATATAACCGAGGAAACCGAAATGTCAAACCGAACCGATGAATTTTGGTTAATATGGTTCGATTTTTCATATGATAAATTCGGTTTCGGTTGGAAAATATAAAAACCTCAGTTTTCGGTTTTCGATTCGGTTGGTTGAGTAAGAAATCGTATTTTTATAATATATATATACCTCCTAGGTTTTGGAAGCCCTAAATCCATTTTTCATTTCTCACCCCAACAACGCCGCTACCCATTCTTCAGTCTTCCCTTAGAAGCATTCAAAACCATCTCTAATCATCAAATCGTCTTCCATATCCCGATCGGCGACTCCAACATCGTCACGGAAAAGAGATTGAGGCTTAAACAAATGTTATCTGCTTGTTTATTTTTCCTGCAGTGATGGTCACAAGAAATGAAAGAAAATGATGCAGTTGCTATGTTTGAATGGACTTGCAACCTTTAAATTTCAATATTTTATTTTGGTTATGTGTTTGGCTTTTGAAATTTGAACATTAAACTTGCGTTTCATTGGTGATTTGTATTTAATTTAATTTGGTGTTGTATGCCTATGAACTTTCAACATTGATTTAGAACTTTATTTCGTATTGTATTTGATGAACAATGGTTATTGAACATCATCATTTTGTGTACAAGACATTGCATAAGAGTTATTTTATATGAATTAAAAAATTGCAGAAATATGAATTTTCTTGTCAAATTAACCGAACTAGTCAAACTAACCGATCTTCTTAAATCGGTTCGATTTAATTCGGTTAAAAGACAATTCGGTTCGGTTTTCGGTTGAAATTTTAAAAATTTCGATTAATTTGGTTTGGTTAAAATGTCAATTGAACCGACCGAATGCTCACCCCTAGTTATACATTATTCCTTATATTTTATCATGTTAAACAAACACTCTCTCCGTCCCATGCAATGGTGTTTTTATTTTTTACACGTGAGTAGTATTAATTGGTGTATGGGCCTATATCTTAATTGTATTAGTGTGTGTAGGTCTCATGTGTGTAAAAAATATAAGGAGATTTTTTGATGAGACGCTAAAAATAAAAAATTACCCTTTTTGAAGGGAACTGAGTGAGTATTCATTTGGCCTTTCTTAGTAACATAGCCACACATATAACACATCACTCGTTACTAATACAATTATTTACTACAAATAAAATAATATTACTCCCTCCATCCCAAATTCAAGTTCACGTTTTCTGTAGATACAGAGTTTAAGAAAAGTCACTTTTTGACTTACTTTTGAGGGTAGTATGATATTTTTGGGTAATAAATAAATGATAAAGTATGTTATGTGTGTTAAAAATGTGATGACAAATTTGAAATTAAAGTATGTTAGAAGGATATTAGTTTGTTGCTTTTTCCTTTTATGGAAGTGTGAAGTTGAATTTGGGACGGACCAAAACAGAAAGTGTGAAGTTGAAGTTGGGACGAAGGGAGTACTATTTAATCCATATAAACGGAGGAATACTCATTTGGCCTTTCTTAATAACAGAGTCAAATTCATTTGTTTTTCATTATTAGATATTCTATTATGGGAAACCTTAATAGGGTTAGGGTCTTTCATTAGAAAGGGGTCAAAATGCGGAAATGGAAGGTAAGAAGATAATTGATGGTTCATATACTTAGTAACAAAGAATAATCAAATTGAGTTCATGGATTTTTCCATGTCATTTTGTGGATCAATAAAGGATTTTTTCTCGAAACCCATTGGTAGGGGTAGTACAAGAAAAACTTTGGAAATCTTAATGTTATAATGCCTTTCAAATCCCCCTAACCATTATCCTACTGCAATTAATGGCTTTCAAATCCTTCTAACCATTATCCTGCAATAATTCTTGCTTAAGAAGAAACGCCCCGCTAACTATTATCCTACTGCAATTAATGCCTTTCAAATCCTTCTAACCATTATCCTACTGCAATAATTCTTGCTTGAGAAGAAATGCCCATGTTGTGGCAATTCCACCTGACGGTAATGGGTTAGGTCTTTTTTACAAAGTATTATTTTGTATTTTTAATAAATAAAAATATTTTTTTAAGTTTTTCAAAAGTTATACTCCTATCATTAATACCTAAAACCCTAAAATTTCCAAATAAATATATTTGAAATTATGTAATTAGGATTATATTTATAGTAATGAAAACTTCTAAAATTGACAAAGTTTATGGAAAATTTTACAAAAACTATTTTTATAGTAATGAAAACTTCTAAAATTGACATAGTTTATGGAAAATTTTACAAAAACTATTTCCTTTTATCTTTGTTAATTAAAATATAAAATAATGTTTGCTGAATAAGATTAATTATATTTATTTTTTAATTAGTATAAAAAAACTTTAAAAACCAAAATAAATACATGAAAGATAAACATGAAAAAATAAAATAATTATTTAGCGTATTGACAGCACAATAATGAAATTGAAGAAAAAAATAGAAGGATTATTTAAAAAAAGTTTGCAAAGAGCACATATATAAGATGATAAAAATCAAAGAGCACACATATTTTAAATTTACATCTTTCGATTCAAAATAAAAAATCGAACACATTTAAAATTTAATATTTTCTTCGACCGACTTTAACTTCACATATTTTGTTTTTATCCATTTTAAACGCACTGATGAATGGGGCGGTAGAAGTAGGGCACGGGAAGACAACAAAGCACATGTTTACTATATTTTATATTAAAAGTTTACTCAATGGGCCGCTTGCCGCCCGTATGTGTGTATATTAAACATTGGTACTCGGGCCGCCTTATGTATAAAATATAAATATTGGCTAAAGGCAGTGTTTTCATCATCGAGACGGAGATCAAATCGGAGAGTCCAATGATTCCCAGTCAGACCGGTTGGACCGGCGGTTCAATCGAAAAAATCGGAAATTCAATATTTTTAATAATATTTAATTATTTTACATATTATTTATTATTTTATTATTTTATATATGATTTATTTTTATATAACTTAATAATTTATTATTTATAGATAATTTTATATTAACATATTAATTTACATGTGAATATACATTTATTAAAAATAATGGATCAAAAAAATTAATTATGAATATTGAAATTGAAATAAAAATAAAATTAAAATGGTTCATTCTAATATAAAAAGAAAATAATTAATTCTAATTTTAATCAACATTTATTAAAAAAATTATTTATTTTTTTTGTATACAAAGCAAATAAATTTATTTATTTCAAATTTAAACAAATAATTAGTTAGTACTAAATTACATGTAGTAAATATTTTGTTTAATAAAATTCTTCTCATCTTAATCAATATCCCACATTGGTTAATTATTGGAAAGAGAGAGCATTGAAACTTTATATAAAGACTAATGATTCTCCTTCTTTTTCTCATCCCACATTGATTTTTTATTGTAAGGGGTATTAGATCACATATAAAGATCAATACTTCCCTTTTTTTACACTTGTATTGTTGGAATTGTTGGCTCTTAAATTAGTCGATGATTCAAGTTTCAAAGTGAAAATTTTAAAAAATTAAAATTAAAATTAAAAAAAAATTGAAAAAAAAAGGAACCACTGGTTACCGGTTTGATCGGTTCAGCCGGTTATTCCGGTTTGAGCCGGTTCAACCCGATTTTTCCTGATTTGACCTTAAAAGCGATTTTTAGGGGGCTTTCGGACCGGTTCTGGCTCCGGTTCCCGGTCGAACTGGCCGGTCCGGTCCAGTACAATTATTAAAAAACATATATATACTATTGAAATAAAAGTTATACACATATGAATGCTAGTTTTTTTAATGAAAAATATAAAAGTTATACATATGAATGCAGTTTTTTTAATGAAAATTTTAATGTGAAAAAAATATACAATATTAAAAAATATATATAAAATAGAATAACATGTATACAAAACAAAATAAAAAGTTATACATAAGGGTGGTATACCGTACCGTACCGAAAAAATCTCACCATACCGTATACCGTACCGAAAAAATCTCACCATACCGTATACCATACCGATATCATTGGTATTAGAAAATTTATATCTATATCGTACCGACAATCTCGATATACCGAATTTCGGTATGCCGAAATTTCGTTATATTAATAATACACATCGTTTTCTTACCGAAATGAACACAGTATAAAAATGGTATTCTAAAATTTCAATACAATGTCTCAATAATCCAAAAACTTACAATTTTTTATACAAACAAGACGTAGAAAAACAATTTAATCAACTAAAATATTTCAAAATAGTAAAAAAAAAATTCAAAATAGTACGGTCCTCTTCATTTTTGATCTCGAGATTGAGTGACTGAACACAATAGTTGTTGAATAATCCTACCAAATAGATGAAAATCAGAGAAATTAACCCAATTTCCAAAGATTAACCCAACTTCTTTGGAAAGCGTCAAAACAAGAAGGGTTCCGATCTTGGCAAAGGAGAAGAAGGGAGTGAAGAAAAATAAAGCAGTAATGAAAGGCCAAAGGTTTTTGGGAAGGATGAGGATTGGTAGTGCCAAGGAGAGAGCATGATGGCCGCGATGAGCTTTGAGAGGATGAGGATTGGAAAAGGGATGAGAAGCAGATTGGAATTGAAAAGAAAAGGGAGGTGGCTGCGGGATTGAGTAGGGTTAATCTCTTTTCAATTGTGACAGTATATATGTTATAATATATTTCAACTTATTAGTGAAAGTATAATATATTTAACTAATATTATTATTTAATTCAATTAAAAATTAATTTGGTATACCGGGATATAGATACCGTACCGAAAATTTCGTTAAATTCGGTAATTACGGAATACCGAAAAATTGATAATTTCGTCCACCCCTAATTATACACATATGAATGCATCCGAGACCACCTAATACCAACTCAACTACTATACCTTAATTAATTTAAGCATACGAACATCTATTTACTCCCTCATACAAATTAAGTTGATATATGCCAACAAATTAAGGGGTATTACGTGTGGTGGTGCATTTATAGAATAAAAATTATTGGGTGGTGAGTAGTTATTGTATTTAATATTTCCTTTTATCTTTGTTAACTAAAATATAGAATAATGTTTGCTGAATAAGATTAATTATACTAATTTTTTAATTTAAAATTGAGAATCACTCACGTTCTAATTTAGAAAAAGACGTTCTAATTTAGAAAAAGAAATTATTTTCAAAGTGAAATTGATCTTAAAAAATATACTTACAGTGGGTTGCACAATTATAAAATATATATATGTCATGTTTCAAATGTCTTTACTGCAACGTTGTTAAGTCTAGATGATTTCATGCTTATACAGAAAAGCTTTGCTCGAGACTAATCATTAAAATCAGTATGGTCTTTTCGAAACTTTTAAAGTTTCTTTAATTGCATAAACTTGCCTTGTGTAGAATGTCCACGCAAATTCCAACTTGCAGTGAAATTGAAGAACCCAACCAAATATTAATATCATGGCGGTTAAATGTTAAAAATGAAAAATTATAAACTATAAAGTCAACAACTATATGTGCAAAACTTGTGCACGCATGCCCATGTCACGCATGTAGTTTTTAATTTTTTTTTTTGCAAGATTTATAATAGATTTTTCTTTATATTGTTTTTCAACATTTTTTAGAGACTAATTAATTTAATATAGACGCGAAAAAACCCAATAAAACAGGGTAAGACAGTTTGGGGAGCGGCTAAATTACTATGAATTATATCAACTAAAATTAAAATAAATATTTAATCAAGTTCAACTTATCACACACTATAAAAATTAGAATATCACTGTTATATGAATAAGATACTTTTGAATTCTCTTTTCTGTCCTAAAATTGATATAGTTTTGGAAATTAAATTTACTAAAATAAAAAAATTCTTTGATTAAAAATGCAAAATAATGTTTTATGAATAAGATTAATTATATTAATTTTTCAATTTGGAATCACATTACTTTTAAGTTTTTAACTTTCAATTTGAAATGAAAATTGCACACAGTATCCTAGTAATATAAATACAACAAAAATATTAATTCCTAAATATGCTCCAATTTGTTTGTAGCATAGAACAATTTAAAAGTCCATTTATATAATGGGCTAGGCCCATTAAAACTAGTTAGATGTAGGCCAGTCAATAATACTTATTAGCCCATAAATATCATATTTTTATTTTAATTTATACAATAAATGATGAAATTCATATAAAAGTAATAATTATAAATTAAATAAAATTAAATTTTGTGATGACAAAAATATAGAAATAATATATAAATTGAAAAAACAAATGATTTACAACAAATCTCTAATATACTAAAGAATATATATATACTAGTTTTATTGAATTCGTGTGTTACACGGATTCGTTAGCATATTTATCTTAAATTAATAACATAAATTAGTTTAAATATATTTTATTGTTTATGAACATAATTAAATTATTAATTTATACAATTACTTATATTTTTCTTTTTACCCGTGTGTTACATAATACTTATGTTAAATAAAAATTTTATAAAAATTATTATTTTTAGTTTATAAATAGTATAATATTTATATTAAACAAATATTTTATAAACATTATTATTTTTCAATTGAAGCTTTATGATAATTAAATACGAAATTTTTAGAGTAATTAATTTTTAAATGTAATCTTATAATGAAAACAAAGAAGTGTAATTTAATTTTTAAAATTACATATAAAAATGTGGTGGATCTCTTTTTCATTCAATATATATATTATAATATACTCCATATTTAAATCATTATCTTCTTGAAATAATTATTTGAATAAAGACTTATCAGTTATATTTTTTAGATAAGAATAAATATTTTGAAGATATATATTAGTGATTTAATAATAAATATTAATATTTAATAATAAAAAAAATATAGAAAGATTATATATGAAATTAAAATAAAAAATACGATGATTAATACGTCCCGATACCTCATACTTTTAAAAAGTTATTATTTATAGCAGCGTATTCACGATTAATATATATATATATATATATATATATATATATATTACTTATGTGTTTTTATTAAATTTCTAGTAAAACATGACGTATAAAATTGTTGTTAACTTATTTTAATTTAATTATTTATGATTTATTTGATTTAAAATGAAGATAATGATTTCGGTTGTTTCAAAATAAAATGACCATTATTATATGAAAATAATTAGTCTTAATATTTGTGGACCACAATTATAATATTTTGCAGCTTTTGCAGATACTGAAAAATCATCTACTTAGGTTGCAGGTTGGCATGGCCCTGCTGCACCACCATTTTCTAATTATTTAACTACTATACTTTCAATTTCCCAATTATTCCAATGTATAATGTGACAATTAACAACATCCAACCAACTGGGAAAAGCATAATTAAGTAGGGCATTGTTTTTATTTTTTTCAAAATTTAATTGAACTCCAAATTATTAAATATTAATATTTTAAAGTTTTAATTTAGTATAATTTAATTAATTAGTTTATGTTGGCAAAGTTGTTGGATGTATTATTTCTTTTTATATAAGATATATCAATTCACGAACCATGTATATAAAGTGATGGTACTTTTAATATTAAAATGTATTTTTAGGTTTTGGATTGAAATGTTATTTACGTTTTTAGAGAATGAACTTTATTGTGGAAGGATGAATGAGAAAATAATAAATTTAATGAACATTATTGTGGAAGAATGAATGAGAAAATAATAAATTTAATATTGAGACGTATGGAGTATTATTTTATATTTTATAATTTATTCATTATATTATTATTATTTTTTATTAATTTAAATATTTTTTTTTAAAAATATTACTACTTTTTATTCGTAACCTTCTATCAATTTTTTTTTTTGAATTTGTAAGCGTAAGATTTTAATTAAATACTCCATTTTCACATGCAAAAGCTTTAAATATCATGCCTGGTTGCCTATGCGTATTGGAGAAGTAGGAAAAACAAATTTAAAGGCATCAACTTATACTTTTTTTTTTAAAAAAAATCTTGAAAAAAAAAATTCTTTATCCTTTTCTTTTCCAAAGTAAAAAAGCAAGTCTTGCATGAAACCGTCTCATGAAATTATTTTACACATTTTAAATCAATTATTACTTTCAATATAAAATACTATTACTTTCGCTTTAAAATGTTATCACTTTTCATTTATAATGAAATAGTAGTATCACTTTTCATTAATTAAGTACTATTTTTAATTACAAGAGTTATCACTTTTTATCCGTACCTAAGTGAGACAGTCTTTGCTAACTAAAAATTTGCTAAGTTAAAAAAATACGGAAAAAATAAAACAACAGGCATGTCAAGATGGAAAGCTATGTTTGAATTTTTCTTGAAATATCCTTGATTCTCCTGTGGTTTTATGAAAACAAATAAAATTAGAGTTTCAAAATGCACACCTGTGACAGTTGTATTTTTATTTGAAGTCCACAGTGAATTCACAAAAATATAATTATAATTTGTGACATAATTAAATTCACGAAATTGAGAAATTGGACCAATTAAATGAGAGCATCATGAAATGTGTTGGTGTTGGTGGCATTAATGAATAATGTATGTGTATAAATGTTGATGCATTAATGATGGTGTACCCCACCATTAGGGGCCCCCACCGCCCCTGCCCTGGGGATTGGTGGAGGAGGTAAATCGCAGGATGTGCCTCAAGTGGCTTATAGAGAGGGCTCACTGTTAAACTTGTGCTTACAAGGGGCCAAATCCATGCCAAAGGCAGGATTCGAACCCCCACCCTGCAGCAACCAAGCTCAACTGGAAGGTCTTTCCACCCTCCCCTCTACCACTTGAGCTATGCCCTGGGGGCATGTTGATGCATTAATGTGTATATAGTAAAGTGTTCCATCCAGAAGCCGTTTATATATGTTGCAGTTGTGCCCACATGTTTCCTTTACAACATTACAAACATTGAAATTTAATAATTATAATGAAATATATAAAAAGGTTGTTCGAATAAAGAGATTGCAATAACATATTTATTTACAACAATGCTTTGGATCTATCGACTTTCTCGAACATCAACTTAGTACATTTATGTATATAAATAAATTATTATTGTTTTTAAATATTCCCATTCCCAATGCACAAGTGTGTGTATATATATATTAATACTAAATTTTTGTTTTCCTATCGTGATTATTTTGACATGATGAATGGAGTGTTGTTAGAATAAGAGATTATATCCATCCATATTAATCACACGGCGTATTATTTTTGATATTAGTTATAGATTTACAAGTAATTAAAAAAATGCATGAATTTGTATAACAATTGACACTGTTATTAATGTTATATACCACTTCGAATATGAGTTAAGACTCAATGACGATACAAATAAATAAAAGAGTTCATGAGATCCAAGTTCAATAGATCGAAGATAAAGTTCGTTCAAAGTATAACAAACAAACAGTGAAGACTTAAAGAGCAATAACAACGAAGCTCAGGTTTATCTTGGATATCACATACCCATTCTAGCATAGGATCAACATGAATACCTTGAGTTGAGCTGACCTTAAATAGGATCGGCTCAGCTGAGGATAATCTAGTATAACTCCTCAGAAGTTAGCATATCAAAATCTCATCAGTTATGAGCACCTAAAAGAAAATGACACATCATTCTTATAATTCCTGACAAAAGAGCAATACACAATAGGCATGAGCAAGCTCTAAACTAATAGAAACTCTACATAACTTGGGGGCCACTTATGTACATAAGAATATTTTGCAGAGTTGGTTCTCCATAGATAGTAGGTTTAGCTTCTCCAAGAACACATGACATCCTCTTATAATGCTAACAATTGTGCAAAGGTCATGATCCATGATAGGGCAAATGAAGAATATATATACACATATAGCCATCCCTATAAATTGCAACACAATGGGTACTACTTCATCTTCTACATTTCATGTATAGAGAGGGCGAGTGTGAGGTTGAGGGTAAAAAGAAATAATCATCAATACTAGACAGTGTGCTCCAATAATTAATTATTTAGGCTTGTGGGAGTTCTTTCGGTTAATTATTACTTTGTCCTTGTGATTTATTTGGTGCTATTTACCCCTATAGTTTAGGTCAATTTGGATGTATGATATATTTGAATGAACATGAGAATGACTCTTTGTTTCAAATTTACTTTATTTTTCCCTTTCTTACGTGTCAATAGTACAATGATAGGACACATAAGATAACAAAATATAAAATACACATCTATATTAATAGCTCTCTCACGCCATATAAATTTACATCATTTTGATTGTATTTTGAGCACGTCTCCATTTCTTAAGAACGAAAATAAGATTTAAAATTTTAATATAATACATTTCTCCAAAGTTGGTTTGAAACTATAATATTTTATTTGAATTTTCTTTTAGATCTCACATATATTTTTGCTATATAATGATATATGGCTCGTGTAGTACTATATATGAACATGACCTATATTTGTGTATGACATATACGTACTGTATTAATCAATATGATAAAGACTTCAAATTCTATTGCAAATTATTTGATTTAGATATGACAAGATGACATAGATTTGCAAGATAATTATGATTTAAATCGAACACGTAACCCCCCAGTTGAAATCATCTTGTAAATTCTTAGACAAATTAATATGGGGTAGGTATTGTGTGAAACCGTTTCACATGAGACTATTTTTCACTTTTTAAAATAGTTATCATTTTCGCTATAAAACATTATCATTTCGCTATAAAATGTTATCACTTTTTATTTATACTATAAATTGTTCATAAAATAGCATCATCACTTTTCTTTAATTTATTATCATTTTTTTGTATAAAAGTTATCACTTTTTGACCGTCTCACACAAGTCTTTGCCATTAATATATAAGTATATACTCAATTTTTGTTTGATCGTTTATAGAAAATATTATAAGTGTCGTTGAACACTGCTATTTTAATATGTGCAAACTGTGATTTAAGATTTAGATCGTTTGTAATGAAAAAGAACAAAACGTGGAACCAAAATTTAATCATTTTTTTTCTTCAGGTAAATCGTATTAAAATGTAAAAGAATTTAATTTCAGCGTTTATTCGCAACATGCATCAATAATTTAAAGTAGGTTATACCATATGATTAAAATCTCATTAAACAATAATATTCTTGAGCTATAATTAATTAAAATTCTTGAAATACAATGCTATAATAAATGTATGTGCAAATATACATATGTAACTGAATCAATACATTAATGAAAGATATATAGAGTAAGAATAAATAAATTTCTCATTCTGAGCCCAAAATAATATATATAAATAAAAAGGCTTGTAAATTTGCTCTATTTGAGTAGGGTATCGAGGAACTTCAACTCGTACCTTTTTTAGAGTAACTTTATTTTAATTTCGGTTCGATTTCGAGTAATTCGCGGACTAACTTTATTTTAAATTTGGTTCGGTTTCGAGTAATTCGCGAACCGGCTCGACTTAATAATGTAGAGGCATAAAGTACTTAATTCAGATGGTATAAGAGGAAATACAAGCATGAAATGTCAGTGATATTTCAAAAAATTTAATGGGGTTCTCTCCCTTCCACATTTAATGAATAAGGTGAAAAAAAAAGTTACTTGAATTTTTGATCCATAAGGTAAGAAAAAAAAAAGAAAAAGAAAAAGAAAAAAAGATTAGCACAGAATTCGAAATTCTACCAACAAACAATGAATGCTGTGCAGAATGGTTCAGGTTTTTGTGTACAATGAAAACAAAAAGGTTGTTTGGAAGAAGTGAATGCTCTCAAACTAACAGAATGGCTCTAACTCACTTGAGATAAAGCAAAAATTTATCAACAAACCTTAAAAATCATTTATCACAACATCATTATTTTATATCTTCACACACCCATTATAAATATATGAAAGAAATTAAGGAATGCTGTCTGAAATGGCAATGTAAGGATATGATATGATATATACATAAGAATTAAGAACCCTAATTTGAAGAAATTAATTCCATCAAGGTAGTCTAAATTAAGTTACAAAATGATAATAGTGTATATAAGATAAGACAAGATAAAATAATAACATGATAGTTAAATTAAACGTACATATGAGTAATTGATGAAGTTGAAGTTCACTCCAACTCTCTCCACATACTACTACATTAATAAAGAAAAAAGAAAATAGTAGTCCCAATAAAAGCATAGCTAGGTTTTCTTACCAAGGGTGTGTTTGTTGTTGTGCATCCACACTTTGAGCACGTGCCTTTTGATCCCCAACTCAGTGCAGAAATGATGCACCATTTCTTCATCCTGTTTCTGAATTTTCCAATCCAAACGCTCCGCCAAATTCAACATCTTCTCCTTCTGCTCCTGACTAAATTTGGTCCGAAACCGCTTCTTCCCGCCGCCGCCACCGCCGCTCGGCCCAGAGTAGTAATCCTCCATCTCCTCCCTCGATCCGCTCCCCCCGCCGCCGCCGGAGCTCGACGGCAGCGCCAGGGGCGGCGCAGCCCTCGCCTGCTGCGCCGCCACGTGGAGGTACCCGCTCGGGCTTCGGTACCCGAAATGCCCGTGCGGGTGGTGGGTCAGCAGCAGCTGCTGCTGCGGGTGGAAAGGGAACGCGCCGCCGCCCCCGCCACCGGACTCGTTCTCCTTGCGGTGGAAGTTCCGGTGGCAATTGCAGGCGGCGCACTTGAGGGATTCGAGGGTGCCGTCCTCACCCGCCGGCATGAACTCGCCGCAGCCGTCGACGGCGTGGCCGCCGATGCTGACGGCGTGGTTTTTGAGGCACTCCTTGTAGCGGTGCTTCCGGTGCGGCGGCGGAGGGGGGGAGGGGATTTTGGTGGGGGGGCGGAGGGAGTCATTGTAAGCTTGTCCTAAACCCACCTCACCCTCTTGCTCCTCATCTTGATCCTCAAACTCCATGGATTTACCTTAAATCCACCACCTTAATTATGCTATATATATACTTGTAATAGAATTTTAGTTTATATACTCCAAACATGCATTGCTTAACCCTAGGTACAGTCACCGGCAACCCGGAGCTACGGGTTTCTCTCTCCTCTTTCTCTCTCTTCTCTACTCTACTCTTTTATCTCTAGCAAAATTTTGGAGTTAAGAGAAGTGTAGTGAGAAGATAAGATAAGAGAAGTGGATAAAAATATTCTTTCTTAGTGTAAATGCACTTTTTTCTTCTTTCCAAAATAAATTAATAATTATCACACTATAATCTCAATATATATTAGATAATTATTTTATTTTAAAATGTATATATGGAGTATTCATTAGGGTGACACGTGTGGATTTGTTGAGTAGTATTAATTAAGTTGAATAGTTTTATTAAACTAAAGTTGAATTAGTTTACAGGGTTGAAAATATATATATATATATATCCCCTTTGATCGAATTTGGGTTCTACTTCTTACCAAATATAGTGTGGTTTATTTTTATACATCACATGATGTAACTGGTCAAGGTGTCTTTTCTCCTCTTACCTCTTTTCATCAAACTCAAACAAATTCAGCAATTATTAAACGCTTTAATACCTTCATTTACTTCATAATGTACTACAATTATTACGGAATTATAACAACAATTTATACCATCTCACTATGTCGAATTAGTAATTACTTATACAAAAGAGATACGTACTTGACACCTAACGACACACCATATTTTTTATTTAACATTTTCCTTAATTCGAAATCCAATAATTTTTATTTGTATTTCATCAATAATTCATAATATAAATAATTATAAATAAAAATAATAATATTTTCTATGTAAATCTTACTCCATTATTTATTTATTACTTAGAAATTAAAGACTGCAATATCATGGAAAATCAACAGAAGTAAGTAATAAACTTACTAATAGATTGAGTCTCATATGAAGTATATTTTGGTTTTGTACGAACAATTACAAGATCCAATTAAGCGAACGGACATGATACTTAATGATATATTTAATTTTATTAGTGTGTTTAATAAATTTGGGAATGATTTAAAAGTGGCAATATAATAGTAGGTACACATTGTCGGCATGCAAGATTTGTCATTAATTTATGATAGATTGTTTGCTTTAGTTGTTTTAATGATGCATAATTTTAATCTGCTGACTTATAATGTCAATTAAATTATATACTCAATAAGATATAAACACCTCATACGTTTTTTTTAAAAAAAATCAGTTAAAAGAAAATATTATAATAAGAGTTTAAAGATATGCAAACCTCAAAACACAAATAAAAGTTACAGGTATGAGAGAATGTAATACATTTATTAAGTATAAGAAAAATGAGATATATGTATTAACTTTTATTTTACTTTTATTGCTTAAATTTTATTTCGTTCACTTTGAATTAAGTGTAATATCTATAGTAATTTTTTTTATAAAATTTGATTTATGTCAAACAATTATGTGAGATACTTTCATGAAAGATTTACGTGAGATAAATAAGTAATTATAATTAATATTTTAATAAAAATGATAGTGGTGAGGTAAATTATTAATTTTATGAATAAATAATTTATAATATAAATAAGAGTGACAATATTTTTATCAAAAAAGTAAAATATTTTTAAGTAACAACTATCTAAAATATATTAAAACCATCTCATGTGAAATGATTTCAAGTTCTCTATTTATACATAGTCTTTATTTCTAATACATACAATTTCATTTAATTTGAATTTATGATTTAATAAAATAGGTAATGTTCTTATTATAATTCAAAACCATTAGTTGCAGGATAAGTTAATGCGCACACATCTTAATTACTCATTGTATACAATTTGTTGGAAAATTTTAATTAAAAATAATAATTCCCTTTTCAATTAGAAAGATTTTTTTCAATTATGATCATATAATTTTAGTCATTAGTATAACGGTAAAATGTGAGTTTAATATCGAAATCCCCTAGTAAAAATTTATTATATTCAAGATAATAATTTTAAAAAGTTTTAAATAGTCCTATAATTTTAGATTCTTACCAAAATAGTATTTTTTTTACATAAAAAATACAGTATTCTATTTTTTTTTATGCTATGGAATGAGATAAATTGTATCCACACTTTAAATACGCGGAGCTCGCTTTCTATATTTGGCCATATCAGGGTTAGCTTCTTTCAAGGTTTATTTATATAAATATACACTCATAGTATACTTATCAATTTTAAAAAAAGGATTTATTTAGTGATAAGGATTTATTGACAATCATATTTTGGCTTGTAATTAAAGGGAATATAGTAGAAAATTCATATGATTATAATTACTTCAGTAATCCTAAATCTTGTGCAAATGATTGAAAATGAGCCTTATTTATATTATAAAATCCTAGTGTACTGTCTACTCTCCACACTTATCTTCATTTTCCTTTTTTTTTTACTTATCAAATTTATCTTCATCATAATATATATATATATATATATATATATATATATATATATATATATATATATATATATATCACATTAATTAATAATCTCATAGGCATAAGCCAATTTAATTTTTTTGAAAATATCAATCTTATTTAACACACTGACATACTTGAGTATTTATTATATTAAAAATGCCATAATAACCCAAAAAATCCAATAAAAATAACTTTGAGACGAGTGGAAGAAGTATTTTATTTGGTAAAATTTTTAGTATATCATTTTAAATTTAACAAATTATTTTTAATGCCTCGTCTTTAATGAAAAATATTAAAATACTCAAAAATGGTGAAAATACTCTTGATTGATTTGTAACTTGATTTTTAAAAATTTTAAGTGAGTCATAATATGTATAATTGAGTCATAAAATATATGTAACCAAATTATATATTTTAATCAAATCAACAATCAAGTTAATGATATTTTTATCAAATTAAGTATTTTAACAAATACCCTTAAAATTTTAAAAAAATTAAAAAAAATCCTTAAGTGTCATGGACAATATTACACCTTAGTTCTATTTTATATGGGAGTATCCAGTGTAGTCATTATTTAATTAGGAGTCCAAACTTTGGTGTCAACTGAATTATGTCAGCATAAAATAATGAACTTGTAGTAAATTATTAAACATATCTAAGGATATTTGGGTCATTTAGTCACAATTATTATAAATATATATAATTTGATTATATTTATAGAAAATGGTGGGGTAATAATCCTTTGGCACAGAGTAATTGCATCTGCAGTGGGGAGCAGAGGAGCGCAGTGAAAACACAACGCGCATAAGGAATGCGTGTGGATTCGCAAGAGAGGCGGCGCGTGGTGGTGGCGGCGCGTTGAAAACAATGCATGCAGGATGTACTACTATTAATTACAGTGTAAATTAAATTTAAATAAAAATAAATAAATAAATAAAAAGGTGTTAGCAATAAAGAGAGCTGGTGTGAGCTATTAATATTACGTGTGAAAGTTGCGTTTCTGACATCACTGACCTACTCTAGGCGTCAACCTTAATTAATTTTTCGCCTCTCTAATGTTCAAATTCAACTAAACCCTATTTAATTTCACTTTTATTAATACTATAAGAGAGTTTGGTATGATTAAAAAAAAAAAAAGAGTTTGGTTGAGTATTATCAAAGTTTTTAAGATACATTTACATCAATTATTTAAAACATACTATCATAAGAGATTCCCCTAGAATTTATAGTTATTTTCTTTTATTTAATTGTACTCTTATGACTGATCTATCAATATTTTCTTCGAGTTATACCGTTCTCTATGAAAAATGAAGTAATTAATTTCGAACTTTACAAATCAACCAAACTACATATTCCCAAGCACATATTACAAAATTATTTCCCCTTATCTCTAAAATAAGGCTAATAAAGTGTAGTAAATTTACTGATAGAATAGAGAGTAGATTCGTTTGCACACCTGTCCAATTGAGGCACTTCTTCCACACTTGATATGCAAACTTTAAAATCCAATTTATAAATTGTTTGATCAAATTATGAAATCAGATTAATTTTATTAAATTCTAATTTATACTTTGTATAAGTATTACGCTAAAAAAAAGTCATTTTTAGCGACGTAATTTATCAACAAAATTCAAATTCATTGGTAGTTACCAACGAATTGCAAACAAAAATTATATTTTTCTTTTAGCAATAAAATATCAATATATTATTATGTTTTTTTTTATCAATCACTGCTATTTACTCGGAATCATTATATAAATTATCAAGAGAATTATTCACAACGAATTATTGGCTAAATAGTTCAATATTCGTTGCTAAAAATAATAATAGTTGCAACGTACGGTATTTGGTACCGATCTATCTCTCAGTATTGAATAACTAATTTAATATAGTAGTAATTAAAAATCAACTGCAAATACAAAAATAAATAAATAAATAAAATACTCTCTCCGTCTCTCAATAATTTCTCTCAATAATTTGCACAATTTTCATTTTGAATTGTCTAACAAAATTTTGCACCCCCTAAAAAAAAGTAAAAAGTCAAAATAATCATCCTCCGCTATACACTTTATCTAAAAAAATAAATTATCTCTACAACTAACACACAACATATATTATAATTTATTTATTACAAAAATATACCATAATACCTTTAAAAATTATCACTTTTCTTAATTTCTGTTTTGGAAGAGGGGTGCAAACAGAAGAGATATGAGAGAATAGTAGAGAAATTTATTTTAAGTGAATACTCCCTCCGTCTAATCTAAAAGTACTCATTTTACTATTTTGAGTGGTCCACATTAAAAATACTCATTTCTTTGTTTTAGTAAGAGGATCCACATAAGTCTCACCATTCACTACTAATACAATTACTCATCATATATAAAATAATTATGTAATTTCACGTGAAAAGAAAATGGTGATTTTGGAGTGGATGGAAGATGGAGTAGAATAATTAAGAAAAGAAAAAATGAAAAGGAAAGGAAAGAATAATAATTATATTAGATGTAAAAAAAGGGGAAAATGGTGGGGACTGGGGAGTGAGGGAGTGAAAGCAGCAGAACACAACACACCAGAATAGAACACACACTACACACTCCTGTCAGCCCCAAGGAAACAAACCACTCTAGTTTATACACTTGCATATACATACACATGTGTACAATCAATTTATGTATATCTCAATTCCAAATTATTTTACTAGCTTTTCTTGAATCATACATCAATTTTATATTTCATTGCTAAAAGTTTTAATGATGGAAAATAACACAAACTATAGAGTATTGTTAATTTTTATGTGCATGGCATAATTATATACCACTTCAGTAGCGGACCTTACATGAAATTTTTTTATTTTTTTATTTTACTTAACTTTTTTTAGAATGATTCTATAAATAATACTCCATATAAGGTGTAAAGTATGATGGGTTTGTTAGTTAAAAATAAAATTAAATTAAGATAAACTATGATGAGTTGCACATCATGCATACTACAGCACCTCTATTGTTATAATTACATCTACAAGCCTCACCAATACTATTATATTATCATTCCTATTACTATATAGTATATACATGTAAATGTTTGGGATGCCTCGAGGGCATAGCTCAAGTGGTAGAGGGGAAGGTGGAAAGGTCTTCCAACTGAGTTTGATTGTTGTAGGGTGGGGGTTCAAATCCTGCCTTCAAGTTAAACAGTGAATCTCTCTATAAGCCACTTGAGGCACATCCTGCGATTTACCTCCTCCATCAATCCCTAGGACAGGGGCGGTGGGGCCCTAATGGTGGGGTAAACCATGTAAATATTTGGGATAGAGCAGCAGAGGGGACAAAAAATGTGCAGTGAGAAGATAGACAATGGATGAGATTCCTCAGCTCAACTGTGTTTGTGTTATGATTCCTTCTCTTTTTCTTGCATCTCACTTTATCATATGATCATACCATCTCCCATTCATTTTCATTAGCGCATATACTTGTACCCCACCGTTAGGGTCCCCACTCCCACCATACATTTTCTGCCATTCCATCCATCTCACTCTATATATAGAGAGAGAAGGGAGTAAATAAAATTGAGATTATTTGTGAGGATTTGGAAGCACAATTAGATTAATGGAAAGTTTGATGATAATTAGGGTAAGCTTGAGAGAGATAATTAATGGATGTATTGAGTAGAAAATGATAATAATCTGTTAACAGCTTCATCTCTGATTTATAGTTGTAAAGGGAGACATTTGGCAGTGAAAAGGGGAAGCAGATTGTGACAAGACAAACAATATTGGCAAACCTGAATTTCCAATTCTAACAATTTGCCTTTTCTTTTCTTTTTTTTAAAAAAAAATAAAATTAAGAAAAGAGAGAGAGGGCAGAAAGAAAGAGAGTTGATTGGGCAGCAAATCAGAAGGCATGAAAACTAGAGAATTGTTTCCATGTGTTTTGTCTGCTATTCTCACTCTGTCTCACTGCTCCCTCTTCTCCATTCCTCTCCTCTCCCTTCTTTTCAACTTTTCATTTCATTCCAGCTAGCCTTTGACATGACATCCACACCTTTATTTAATTAATTCTTACTTATTTCACATATATACAATCTTCTTTCTTATTACTATAATTATAGTACTAATTATTAAGCTAAGAATTAAAAAAAATTCTGAATATGCTAGGATGAAATTCCATTAGCACTCCTTACAAACTCTATCAAATAGCCAATGTTATAGTCACCAAAATCACATTTTTACCCGTTTAGTTTTTGTTGAGACACATTATTTATCAAGTAGAAGAGTAATAGTAAAAATTTAATTGAAGTGGATTAATGTTTATATTATAAAAGAATACTTCATCCGTCCCAGGCTAAGAGGACCATTTTTCCATTTTGGTCGTCCCACTCAAAGAGTCCCCTTTCTTTTTTTACACATATGAGACTCACACACCCCCTCTAATACAATTAAATGTTGGGACTCACACTCCTACTAATACAACTACCAATTACACATTAAATAATAATACTCCTTAATCTACGTATCAAAAAGCAAATGACTCTCTTAATGAAGGACTGAGGGGGTATAAATTTGTCATAGAAAACTAACTTATTAATTGTGCCCCAATGTCATACAACATGTCTCTATATGTTATTGAGATGCAATTTTATGAAGCCCTAAAACTATCATTTTCTATTTTATGCTAGTTTTTTTTTTTTTTTTAACCACACCAAGTTATTTGAGAAAAGAAATTTTGGATTGACTTGATTCTAATTTCTATGTTTATTTATCAATCCTTATCTATAGATCCTCTACGTATGTATTTTATTAACAATTAATATGATCAATAGCTAATGTGAAAGTAAGTGATCAAGTCGGATTAGTTCTAGTCTGACCTTTTAGCTGTGGTTGTTTTTTATATGAATCTTATTATTCTAGAAAGATGGAGTATTTAAATAAGTCCAGTTAAATACTTCATTTTGTCCGGGAAGTATTTTATAATTTTATATTTGAGTAAGGCTCTTATGTCTCCGGACATCGTGTTCTTTTGCAATTTAAATCCCTAGCAATACATATGTTTAATGTGTCCCCGAGGGTACACAAATTTTTGCCTTTATATTTTATTAGTTTCACTAAGTATTCACGTTTAAGTTTTACTAAAAAAGATTTTTTTTAAAACACTATAATAAACTCATTTTTTTATACACTTTCTAACATAAAAGCTTATTTTTTTATACATCTCAATAACTTTATACAACTTATCCGCGCACAAAAATGAGTAAAATACATTCATAAACTGAAGGAGTAGGATTTTGAGATACATTTTAGAAGTAGGTTAGAGTAGACCTTGAGCTCCCTTTGAATAATGTGACGTATTTCAATTCCTATACTCTCACTTTCTAAAGGAAGAAGTTACAGATTTATATTAATTTGTTTTCTGAATCATAATTTGATCACTTTAAATAACATAAGCTTTATTCAAAAAAGAACAAAAAGAAAGCCAATTTAACCTCTTGCAGCTATAAATGAAGTCAAACATTTAGAAACTTAATCCAAATCTTTAACGTAATTACTTTTTGCATGGATACATATATTAGTGCACGAATAATTAGCCCTTTTAGAATTTTAAATTTTTACTAATTAAAGACATAATTTAATTTAAACCTTTGATTTTTATAATTTATATCTCTCAGATTTGAATACGAAAGACAGGCTGATCGATTGAATCGCTTTAAGAAACTTCACACAATGAATCAAAGATTGATTCAAAACCCTCACAAACTAAACAAACTCAAGTGTGTGCTATTATGTGATTGAAGAACTTGAAGAACAAGATGTATAGTGGCTCGACTTAATCAAGCCTACGTCCACTGTGATGGTGATCGTTTTGTATTGCTTTCTGAGCGTTTTTGGAGGTTAAATACATGAGTTATACACAGATTACATCATATATATACACCATGCAGAATCAGTTGAAACTTATAGGACCATCACGTGTATGCAACTTCCAGCTGATATTTGGGTAGTTAAACGGAATCTTTTTCTGTTACAACGAACTCCAGCTCACAGCCGGCCCTTTGAGCTTTCAATCCGTGTATGGAACGTTCCAGAATATACTCCCAAATACTTCCTACACCAGCTGCAACACACCCTATCACAACCCTTCCACATGCATTGATTTCAGCTGATAGTAAATATGATCATGCACCTGTTTCTGGTGATTAAACTGATCATACATAGCTCAACTTCAGATACACCCTTACTAATGTTGATCAGACATTAATATGAGGTTTCCATCTCAATATCATTTTGAATTATAGGATAAAATAAAATTTTCACAATTGTAAACTGATATTCAAGGTTGTCACTTGTCTGTCACTAACGGTTTTGGACCAACGCCTCCTAAAATGGCAATCACATATACACATATAAAATGTTTCCATAATGTGACGTTATTAATTATTGGCATAATTTATAAAAATAATTTGATATATAACCCACTTAATAATTTATATTTTGGGGGGAGAAAGAATTACGAAGATCAGTTCTAAATACAATCTGCTTAAAAAAATTAAACATAGCGAACAGAAAATTATACTCTAATTGATATCAGATTTTTGGGTTAAGTATGAAATTGTTTTATAAAACAATTCTTGAATTGATCATAGAAGAGTGTAAACATAATAAATCTTACTAAGCTCTAAATTTTACTCCAAAAAATATATTTAGTTGTAAAATAAACTCTATAGGTGCCAAATCATTTAGAATTTATTAAGGCATCATCAAAAACATTATTGGAGGAGATGTATTGAGGTGACTCATCATTCATTTACAACTCTTCATGTCATCTCTCTCTCTATATACACACACCACACTGATTTCATTAAATTCTCAACTCCATAAATTTGCAATATGCTCCCTATAAACTGTAGCAGTGTTCTAATTTGGAAACAAAATTATAACACCCAAATAGATATAATGGATTTACATAATTGATTAGAGAAGCATGCATGTGACTGTTGCAGGGTAACAGGGTACTTGATTAGATTCTCGGGTTTAATGGTGCAGAAACATAGATCATCGGGGCCCCATTTTAAATACTCCGTTTCAATTATTCCATTAAATCATGCATCCTACTGCCATGTTTGGATTTCACTTTTACTATCCATCATCAACCCTCAACTAAACTATTCCACTCCCAAACATACCCTATGCCCCCATTCATATCCACATATATCACTCATTTATTAAATAATAATTAATCCTATTCCCCACAATGCACCAACTTAATAAAATTGATAGTCTCCTATGAGACGGTTTCGTGTAAAACAGGTTTTGAAACAGATCGATCAATTGTTAAAATATGTAGTATATTGGTAGTTAAAGTATGTCGGCAATACCATTATAGGAATTTTATCAATACAGGGTAATCTATCAATTCGAGGCTTGAATTATGTATATTATCGATTAGGGGCCTGAATTATGTAAAACTATCAATTCAATGCCTGAACTTAGGCCCTAAATTGATAAGATAGATAATATTGGACAAATTCAGGCCTTGGATTGATAGTTTTACATATTTCAGGCATTGAATTGATAGAAAAAATAATTCAGGTCCCTAATTGATAGTTTACCCATAATTTGGGCATTGAATTGATAAAAGCCCTAAATTAATATCATAATACCCTAATATTATACTTTAATTATCATTATCATAATTTAAAAAAAAAGAAAAACATATTTTATCTTATAACAATCGTCTCACAAGGATATATCATAAGAGACTTCATCTTCATAAAATTACTAAATATCATATGTGGGAGAGAAATTAATCGTGTGGTTCAATTAAAAAAAAAGTCAAACACCCTTTTGTAAAAGTTTTAAAAGGGGGTAATGTACGTAAATATGTAACTCTGAGAGAAAAAAAAAGGTTTTACTTTTGGGGGTAATTGTCACCTTTGTCATGAATAAATTTAAAGAAAAAGTGAACTACTTGTGTTCTTTTAATGTAGGAGTATGGTTTGGGTCATTTTAATGTTGATGAAATCACTTCAAGAGACATTCAAAATCATCTAACAAAAGATAGATATACTAATTAATACCACTAAATTAAACTTATCAACACTAAATACATATAATTATATTTTTAATTCAATAATTAAAAATTTGTGCTGAAATGATTCGTCATGTATAATAACCTCTCCTAATTTAATTAGTATTTTTTTATTGCATGTTCTTAAGGGCTCCTACTTTATAGATTTATAGCACTAACTTTAAATATATAGAGCAATCAAAACCTTCCTAAAATAAAATTTTTTATTTTTTTATTTTTTCCCCTCAAAAAAGTATGTAGTCTATATGTAATTATGTTATGAAATTCCACACTCGTTTCCAGGAAACCATATAGGATATGTATATTGTACTTGTAGGATTGAGCCCGTAGGCCTGTAGGTAGAATAGTCCAGCCCGAAGAAAATGGTCCACTTTTCTGTGCTAGCCCGATTTTTTAGGCCCAGACTACTTAAAAATGTTTTCATTTCTATGAGTAGCATTGCAGCCCGGCCCATTATCACTTGATTTCCAGTTATATATTATTGAAGGCCCAACTTTTATTTAAAAAGAAAATGAATTAAGGGGAAAATCGTGGCAGTGAACTAAAAAATATAAACAATCAAGTTTAAGAAATTAATATCTAAATTTTAGAATAATTGTGTATTTTATATTTAAATTTAAACTTTTATAAAGCAATATAGACAATCTGTTAATTCTGTTACAGCTTCAATTGTATTATTGTGTGTTGAAATCAAATGAATGATTATAATCGACCTTTTCTTCTTGCGATCACAATATGAAACAATAGTCATAATTCTTCTTGGAACCATTATTATGGTCCACTACAACGTTATATTGATGTATTTTTAAAGCTACAGTATAATGCATATTAAATGTATAAATAGAAATACACATGACATTGTCATGAATTATTTCTAAATAAAATAAAATTGAAAAAGAAATTGAAAACAAAAGTGAAAATTCAAGTTTGATTTTATATATGTATAGATTAAATGCATTACATTGTACTACTATGGTACAAAAATAAATAGTTTTTTTCTTTCTTAGTCCTTAATATTGTTGGGTGGTGATTCCATTATTCTTGTAATTTTAATTAATCCCATATTCAATATATTTTTTTAATAAATAAATAAATGCTATCCATCCAGATATTTGATAAATATGGGAATAATTTAGAAAGTTATAGTTGGGACCATGTAAGAAACATGGAATGTATTGATACCTCATTTGTTTGCTAAGATAATGAACTAATCATGTGATGACAGGACATACATGTTGCACAACACCTATTTTTTTAAATCTAATTCTTGGCTGTCCTCCACCAATAACTTTTTTTCTTTTATTATTATTGTTGTTATTTTATTTAAAAATAAAAATAAAAATATCCGAAGCCTGTTCGAATAAATTAATAGAATAATCTACCGTTTTGACCGCTACATAATTACTCCATAAGTGTAGTTACATTTACCAATAACGACATTAACTAGCTCATATATTTATTAATTATCATATGGTATAACTCTAATTGGAAAAAAAAATCGAATTGATAATAATAAAATAATGATTTTTATTGGGTATTTTATTTTTGGTTCAGGGGTACATTATTATTTTTTTAGTTTATATCCAAGTGTATTTGAATTTCAAATTTCTATATATTCAATAAATATTTGGGTGTATGTGTATATCAGTATATGGCATGCCATCACATCTCTCAAAAAATTTAAAATTATTTGAATTTAAATTAACATAACTCAGTTTCTCTTGGTAGTTCTGTAAGAATCGGAAAATCCACGTTCGAATTCGTCATAATTTTGAGTATTAATTGTTGGAAATTATTAATTTCCATTATAATCTAATTGTGGGCAATATATTATTATACAATTATATTAGGTATTCAATTATATTATGGACTTAATTAAGTGATCCAATTAAGGTTAAAGGTCCATGGACTATAATAATAAATGATATGGGCTTATTGAGTAGATACTCAATACTACATGATTAGGTGATTATGGGTGGTCTAGTCAAGTAGTATATAAAGGCTTCCAGGTTATGGTCCCCAATATACTAAGCCGTACATTGTCTTCCCTTCTCCCCATCGGGAGGGATTACTACGGTCCCCATAAAAGAATTAGGAGGGCTTAGTTGAGGAAGCCCATATAACCACTGATCCTGAGTTCGTGTTCCGCCTAGAGACTCATTGGATCAGGTACGCTTCCGCTTTACAGTTTAAATCTCGTTAATCATAATAGGGTTAAGGTCTTATAAATTTATTTCCAACATTAATTAGTTATGATTGTTTAATAATTATGATTAAGCATGTCATTGCAAGTTAATTAATAAAACGATAGCTGGATAATATAATTTCAACACTTACAATGAAATAATGATAAATATTAATCCAACTAATAAATTAATTTAATTTTAATATACATATATATCCTACTGGTAGTCGTGGTACACCACTAAAGAAGCTGGAGATTATAAAGACAGTCTGTCACTGGCTGTCCCAATTAGCTAGCAACCACTTTTATACTGGATTTATTTATAAATTAAAAATTAGTAATGCACAATTAATTACTTATTGAGTAATTAAGAAAGATTAATTGCAGAATTAGTAGGATGCATGGTTTAATGAGGTGATAATGACAGAATACCCACCAAAGAAAATGTTAGCAAAAAATGGGAATAGAAATGGGCACACTTTATAAAAATTGTTGAAGAAACTAAGGCAAAATGGTAGAAGATGCCAAATATTGTAGAAGCTTGAAACATAAATTACGACTCTGCACCAACTCAGTGGACAAACCTTACAGCTCATTCTTCAATCATTCTACCACTTTTCTAGATTATTCTTAGAGAGAGAGAGAGATTGTAGTGAAAGTTAAGACATGAATTTGGGTGATGTTCATTTATTTTTCTTGTAATTAACGAATTCATTCAATCATTTGGGATAAATGAAGCTTCTTCAAATCTCGAATAACTAATCGTAATGTACTAGTGCCAATTGTTGATAGCATGGAAATTGTAAGGGTGTATACGAGTCGAGTTGAGCTAAACGAAGAGTTGTTCAAGTTTGTTTGGAATATTATCGAGCTTGTTTGATAAGTAATCAAGTTGAACCCGCATGAGCTTTTATCAAGCCAAACATGAGTCAAACGTAATAGTATGATAATTTTATACTTACTTTACCTATTTTCATGAATCAAACTTTTAATTTTATCGAACATAAACGTTGTTCAAATTTAATTGATATATTTATTAAATCAATTTCAAACGAGCTTTTATCGAATTCGATTATGGAATAATTTGATTTGATGTTAAACCCTGCAAACTTGATAAAAACACCTCAAAATTCTGATAGCTAGTCTAACCTATTTGGAGTAATCTAATTATGTGTATATGTTTGAGTAGTGTAATCTAAGCTATCTAGCAATTAATTTGTTGAAAATTAGGATGTCTTAAATACTCATTGAAATGGCAACTGTAAATATTGTTTTATAACAAAATTTTGTCAAGTACAATAATTGATGGATAATCTTTAAAACCAAACAATGAAAGTTGAGAATAAAGTTAACAATCCAGCTTTTATCTTGAGACAACACATGCTCGTATCTTTAATTAAATTGTACTTTATCAACTATCAATTATCTTTAATCTAGAAAAAAATAAAATGTAATATTGTGCAGGGTAGATCTATAATGATGGATGTACTTAAATCTTAAATTTCACTTTTTTGGCGATTGATGTGGCTTATCAAGTCAACAATAGTTGTAAGTTGATTAATTACCACTTCTAAATCTAATTTACATAAAACAGAATTCTCATGATGTGCAACCTTACCAACATATTTCCATCTAATTATTATTCAAAATTATATAATTTCTCCTAATTCACACATAAATTATGAAATATGAATAATGTCTCTCCACCACCCTTGATTATTTAAATAATAATTTTCATGGAATCTCATCATTATTGTTCCACTAATCTCTCTCTCTCTATTTCCTTTTAATATATATCTTCACTTTCCAATCCTCTTTTGTCCATCTCCAAACTTCAAAATCCTCACACAGTAAAACACACACACACACACTCTCTCTCTCCCATCTTTCTCTCTCTAACAATGGGGATTAGGGTTTTCCTTTTCTTGGCACTCTTGGCCACCTCTTGCATGGCACAATCACCCTCAGGTGCACCCACGGTCTCCCCCACCGCCGCCCCGACACCGCCACCGGTGGCGCCGCCCACGTCCACTCCATCCCCATCGCCGTCTACCGCCGCACCAACCCCCGGACCCGTGGCCGCACCCGCCCCATCGAAATCATCGCCGGCCCCCTCACCGGCAGCCGACGCACCAGTTTCACCGAACCCGAACGCACCCGGACCCGCCGCCGATCAGACTCCTTCAGATGGTCCGAGCGGCGGCGCCTTCGTGAGCAGGGCGGCCATTGGTGGCACCGCCTTCGCGGCGGCGCTTGTTGCGGTGGCGTTGATATAGGCGAGCCACGTGGACGGCGTAGATCTGTTCTTTTTTTTCTTTTAACTGTGGCCGGATGAGACTTGGCTTTGTCCTTTTGTTGGGGGTTTATTAGTCATTTCACTTTTTTTTTTTGGGTATATTTCTTCTTGTGTTGGTTTATTTGATAATTTGTTTGGTTGTGATTATTTATTTGGGAGATACGTTAGACTCTTGGATTTGTTCGAGGACATTATATATATCTAGGGGAGTCACATGTACATGATATCTATCCTTTATTAATAAAATTCACTTATTATTCTTTTATATATGCTTTAGTAACAACTATAAATTCTAGGTCTAGTTAATTTGTTATTTATATACTTTAATTAACTAATTATAATCTAATGGAGTAATATTGTGGCGACATCGATTGATAGTACATCTTTTTGGAACACATTCTTTGGAAATTGAAATGCAAGTACATGTGAAGGAAGAAGGCTTTGTTCCAACACAATATGTACTTCCTATACAAAATCTCAATTTCCTATATACAATGTTACATGATTAATGTGGAAGAAATTTAAATAAGCATATCATATTCATACCATACAATTCAATTTAGACGTTGTTCCTTTCATTAATATTCTTCATATTTACTCCACAATGTCCTTTCCTATATATATATATATATATATATATATATAAAGAAAAACAAATGACATATTTATTTAATAATCTCAATATATGTTTTAATTTTAAAATTGTGCTCAAAATACATAATAACTTCACACTTTAATAAAAAAAATACTTAAAAACCTAAAAAATAAAATAAAAATATTAATCAATAAAAAGTTAAAATTAAGAAACTTGATTAAGAAAATCTGTTATATTAAACAACGTAAAACAACAATTGTGAATATTATTATACTCCCTCCTTATGCCGTAAGAGTTTCATTTATTTATGCATGTTTATTACTCCAATTAAGAAGTAATATAATTTCATTTATTTATGCATGTTTATTACTCCAATTAAGAAGTAATATAATTTTATATGCAAACTTGATCAAGAAAATATCTGTTATATCAAACAACGTAAAACAACAAATGTGAATATTATTATACTCCATGCCGTAAGAGTTTCATTTATTTTATGCATGTTTATTACTCCAATTAAAAAGTAATATATTTTTATGTGCAGTGTATGATTGTATTCGTAATGTTCGAGTCCTATATTTGTTCACTCCAAATAACAGAATGACGTTCATGTTTGCAGAGGTAGAATGGAGGTAGTATTATTTTGGTAAGAATATATAAAATGTATCGATTTTAGTTTAATTTCTCTTTATAAAGAACAAGAATTAAAGAGGTAGTTGATGGAATTTGTGAAAACCCACTTTATGAAATGCAAAAGAAAATGTTCTTTTGAAAAAAGAAACTCTTGAAATTTATTTGAGAAAGTTGAAGTATTTATCTACAATATTAACATTGGATACCAAGAAATATCTGCAGCTTTCGCTGGTCCACTATCTTGAAGCTTTTCTTTATCACTGAAATATTTCTATCTTTATGCTGAAAGGAATTTGTGAGATAGACAATAATTAGATATTAGTAATCATGTAAGTTAATTTATTTTTATTTCGGTTTAGACTGTTTTCCATTTTTTTTAAAGATTGATTCTATATTTTTATCGATTCAATATTTTGCTGCTGTGATCCGTTATAAGCATATGTCGAGTCGAACAATCCATTTTTGAATTAAAACATAAATTTAAAAATATGTATATAAAAATAAAACTCTACGTAAGCAGTGACCGACTGAAATGTTCTCATAATCATATCACTTGATTAAAATGTTAAATGGGACAAATATAAAAAAGTAAAAAAAAAAAAAAAAAAAACCAAATGAAATTATAAATTAAGACAACTTGACGTACTAAAAAAAGATATAAAATAAATAATTATGATATAAAAAGAAAATATAGGTATCAAATTAGACTTGGTGAGCTATGACACCTGTCATGTGAATCGGGCACATGGAGCACCGACTCCACCGCCGTTGAAAATGTGGAGCACTGCAATTTTATTAATAATTAAATAAGATATATAGGAAACTAGCCGTTGAAATTATTCGTGTAACGTTCATCATATGACGCACCATATGAAAAAAAAATAAAAAATAAAAAAATCTAATTTTACATCTAAGTTTGGTTCCTTGAATTCAAATTAAATATGAGAGTAAACATGAAATATTTTGTTGGAGTTGTTTCAGTTAAGATAGCATGGAGTAAATAATTAATAAAGGGTAAATTCTTAATTTGAATAAAGAAAAATAATAAATATGATAAGCAGATTTAATATAGCCCTTTTACATAAAACTACCAAAGAAACTATTTTTTAATAATGGAATATTCCGTTGCTAAAATCCTTAATTTCATTGTTAAATTGGCTTACCAATTCCGTTGCTAAAGTGGTGATTGGTAAACTTTTAGCAATGAAAAATCAATTCCGTTGGTAATCTGTCGCTAATAATTCCATTGGTAATTTATATAATGATTCCCTTGCTAATCCATTGGTAATTACCAACGGATTGAATTCCGTTACTAAAGTAGAGAATAAATCCGTTGGCATTCTGTTGCTAAAACAAAAATGTCATTTTTGTTGCTAATCCATTGGTAATTACTAATTGATTGAATTCCGTTGTTAAATTTGATTGCTACTATATATATATATATATATTTATTTATTGTAGTGTAATGTTTCTGTTAAAACTTTACAAAATATTGAATTTCATTTTTAATTATGTCACTAACTTTAGTAGTGAATAGTGATGCGTTAATTTAAAAGGAGATATTTCTAACTATAATTTATTCTAAAAACTATTTTAAATTTTATTAGAATTGAAAATTTCTCCTTTCTCTATTAACACATCCCTTATTTGTTTGATCACTTATTTAATTAACAATTTAGTTATTAATTTAGTTTTGCTTACAATTTATTAGTATAAGGTTTTAGAAAATGAATGCCCTTTGTAATTAGTATCTAGGGTCTAGGTTGGTTAGCTAGCTAGAGTATGAATTATAGACATTTTGTAGATTTTATAATTAATATTGTCATTTTGTGTAGATTAAAGTTTAGAAAATGGGAATCACTCAACCTATTAATTACCATGTGTAGTGAAACAATTATTATAAAGTAGGTCAATCCACTTTAACTATAACATTTTATATTATATTAGTTATATGCATGCATAGAAAATAAAATAATGTGGTATGGCATAATCTCTCACAAATTTTTTTTAAAACCATTTCACTGCTCAAGAAATTGAATGATAGATAATTACATCGTTCATAATAAACAATGGAAGTAAATAAGAGGAATCAATAAAAAATACATACAAGGCAATTAGCAAATTTATATGCCACTGAATTGGTCAGATGACTAACCAAGTAAAAAAAACCCTCTCAAATAAAATAATGTGGTATGGCATAATCTCTCATATAAAATTATCATTATATTAACAAAACTTTGTGACTTAAGTAAGGAGTCATGATTTGGTGCCAATTTGGGTCATAAAATTCTAGCAGATATGGGCCTGATGTTTAGATTTGGTTGTGCAGTTTAGGCCCAATCTTAAAACCTTATCTTTGAAATGTGGGCCGTCGTCTATAATATTTTATGGTTTTCTAAATCGTATTTTGAGATCCAAAACAGAACATAACAGGATTCATGGAATGTGTGATGTATCCATTTAATTAGATTACACCCCAACCAAAAAATAAATTAATTGTTTAACGGGCCACAAAAATAAAAGCCCAATATGAACATAATAAAAGCCCAAACCAATGAGCAACTTTAAACAATTATATGCACATCTCTATACAAATGATTGTTTCATCAGAGCTAAAAGTAATACGGTCTGAATCTCATGATATTACATCTTATATTTAACTCGGTTAGATAAAGTGATACATAGGAAAAACACAGTCTAAATCTTAAAAACTAGAGAAATAAGTGATATAAATCAAAATGGAATAGGAAATTCCCGATGAAAATTATAAGCATTGGTTCATTAAAATTATTGGGGGGGTTTAATAAAGCTTGATAAGTCATAAATAAGAAATGAATATGAGAATTGCATTGATTCTTTATAAGGAGTAGTTTTTATGGGATATTATAATCCATCCTTTAGGTTATAACTTATAATTAACTAAATCCCTTGCTTTTAACTAACGAATTTAGAAGGGAAATTAAGTAATTAGTGTAAATTCCTTTATTTTGAATAAAATTTAAGACTTATGAAATATTATTAACTGAAACAAATTCCTATGTTATAATCACAATTAACTTTGAGTGTTAGTTTAATTGAACTTCTACTCTAATTACTACTTGACATTAAATTATTCTATCATACATTATAATCACAATTAACTTTGAGTGTTTGTTTAATTTAACTTCTACTCTAATTACTACTTGACATTTAATTATTCTATCATACATGAACTTAGTTTGTTAATATTGGAAATGTATGTAATCCCATTATTGACCACGCAGTTCACATGCACCATGCTCTTGATTATCACGAGGGGGACTCTATTTTTTTCGAGATGCACAATTCATTTTATGCTTTTACGATCAGAGATTTTTTTATAATTGCGTTTATTATCAATATAAAATTTAAATTCGTATTTATAAATTTTTAAAATTTTATTGTATATAGCTGGTTCATAGAGCTGACCCGTTTAACTAGAAGCCTGCTAAGTTAAATTCATCTTTTAGTGGTTCGTTTAAACAAGCCAATTAATTTAAAACCCGTTTAATTCGAAGTCCAATCAAATTGGTCTTAATAGATTACGGTTAACCTGTTCAACATCCAAATATTATGGCATGCATGTTTTCCCGAGATCGTTTGTGCCAAGATTATGTCCAATTCCTGATAAAGAAAATGTTTTTCAAAATTTAATTGTCACCTACCACATAAAATATAATTGGAGTTTTCCCAATATCAGGATGTAAAAATAAGTAAACTAGATTAGTTTCCGAAAGATTAAAATATTTTACTACATATTTTATTTATATATATAGTAGGGTAAGAGGACATAATGAGACGAGAAAATAAGAGGAAAGTATGGGAGAGGAACACTCGCATCCATTATTATTGGATAATAATATCTCAATTCCCATTAGGGATGAAGAAAGAGGAGTTGGAAGTAGGGTTTGGATGGAATCAAAGATGCTATGGCGCATTGTAGCACCAGCCATACTAAGTCGAACCTTAACCTACTCCTACAATATCATCACCCAAGCTTTCGCCGGCCACCTCGGCGACACTGAACTCGCCGCCATCTCTATCCTCATCAGCGTCATCACCGGTTTCGATTTCGGCCTCTTGGTAGATAACCCTTTCCCGAACAAATCGGTTATTACATTTTAATGTTACATCTCATATTACACGTGTTTCCTATAAATATTTAATCTATACATCCAGAATTTTACGATAAAAGATGTAATATCAAAATATAACAAAATAAGTGATTAGGGTTTGCTTGGATTTTGGAGTTTAGTTGGGAATGGCGAGCGCATTGGAAACACTCTGCGGTCAGGCATACGGAGCGAAGCAGTACCACATGCTGGGAGTGTACATGCAGCGTTGCTGCATCGTTCTCCTCGGCGTCGGAGTTCTTCTTCTTCCTCTGTACATCTTCGCCGGGCCTTTGCTGACGGCGCTAGGGCAGCCCAGGGAGGTGGCGGACATGGCCGGAAACCTAGCCCTATGGATTATTCCGTTACATTTCAGCTTCGCTTTCATTTTCCCCCTTCAAAGATTCTTGCAGTGCCAGATGAAGAACGCCATTTACGTGTGGTCGGGGCTAGCGGGCCTGGTGGTGCACGTGGCTGTCACGTGGTTGTTCGTCACCGTCCTCGGGTACGGAGTGGTGGGCGCCGCCGTGACGTTGAACGTCTCGTGGTGGGTGTTCATTATGATCATGTTTATCTACGTCACCTGTGGCGGGTGCCCCGGTACCTGGACCGGGTTCACCATGGAAGCCTTTTCGGGTCTTTGGGAGTTTTTGAAATTGTCTGCTTCATCTGGGATCATGATCTGGTATTTATTTATTTATTTAAATAAAATTTGGCTTTTTATTTATTTGTTATTATTGAATTTGATGTGGATTTGGGTGCAACAGTTTGGAAAATTGGTATTACAGAATACTGGTATTGATGACTGGAAATATGAAGGATGCTAAAATTGCAGTTGATGCTTTATCAGTTTGGTAAGACAAAACATTAATTAGTTTTATTGATTGAGTGTCAGAGTGTTTAATCAATAATCAAAGTCAGTTTGGTTTGATTATCATAAAATGACCAAATCACTTGTCTCCCTCATGTTCTAAAATTTGTCCAAAATCATTGCAGGGAATTTTTAATAAATGGGTGGGTTAAGTGATCACCTCATCTAAAATTATTTAACCAAATAAATTTTAACATAGTTAGAAACTCATTTAACATATATTTAGATTAATAAAGTTACTCCTAATTTATTCTGAAAACAAAAAAAAAAACAAAAAACTAAAGTCTGAAATTCAATTTTAATATTGTGGCAGCATGGCTATAAATGGATGGGAGATGAGCATTCCACTCTCCTTCTTTGTTGGAACTGGGTAATAATTCCCTAATGTCTTAAAATATCTGAGCTACTTTTTTCTTCTTCATTATTATTATTATTATTTCCATTTCTTTTTTCATATTACATGATACGAATGGTAGGGTAAGGGTGGCTAATGAGCTTGGCGCCGGAAATGGAAAACGGGCACAGTTGGCGACGGCGGTTTCGGTAGTGACATCGACGGGCATAGGGGTGGTGATAATGATAATATTTGTAGTGTTTCACCAACAAATTGCACTGTTTTTCTCTTCTAGCAAACCTGTGCTTGATGCAGTTAATACAATGACTCTTCTCTTGGCTTTAACCATTCTTCTCAACAGCATTCAACCCGTTCTATCTGGTAATTACCTCATGCACCCTTAATTAATTTTTATATCTTAATCCATTTATTATATCTGTTTTTTTTTATTTTTTGTAAAAAATAAAATAAAATTGTGAATGACAGGAGTGGCGGTGGGGTCAGGATGGCAAACAAGGGTGGCGTATATCAATATTGCCTGCTATTATATGGTGGGACTCCCTCTTGGCATCTTTATGCAGTTGGTGCTCCACATGGGTGTTATGGTAATTTCACCCATTTTACCCCAGATTTCCATTTACGTTTTGATAATATATACTCACAGTTGCGAATCATTGAATGAATAGCACGTTTACAAGAGACAAAATTTATACTTTACTACAAAGTTGGGATATCTAACGCGTGTAATATGATGTATAATACTAAAATGTACTCCCTTCCTCCAGCAAAAAGGTACGCCGCTTCCTTTATAATTTAAAAAGGAAGCGAGTGACTTTGTGCGGGATGGAGGTAGTAATAGGATGTGTGGTGCTATATTAGTCCTTCCTCTTTTACTGAAAATTAGATTAATTAATGGATTGGGTTTACAATTTATATTGATTAATTGTGAATTAAATTAATTAGGGAGTGTGGGTTGGAATGATATTTGGTGGAACAGCATTGCAAACAATCATTTTGCTCATCATCACCATGAGATGCGACTGGGATAAAGAGGTCATTGTTATTTATTTTATTTTTACTTTAATAAATTGGATTGTTTTTTAGCCTAATTGCATGCAATTAATAAATAAGATTTCTTAATTAAGTGGCATAATGAATTAGTATTTGCTTTCTATATACATCAGTTTAACGATACTATTAAATTTGATTTTTTAATTTAAAAAAAGAATTTTAAATAATGGTAATTTTGGAGGAATGTCTTCACATATGATAAATGAATGAATTTAAATATTTATCTCACTTCTTTTTTTTTTTAAGGAATAGACTAAATATAGCGCACTTTTAAAATCAATGAAAAATATTTATTTTTAATGAAATATTTATTCTGCAATATTAATTTTACTAGAAAATATTGTTTTTTCTTACCTAGCAGAGAAATTATTTGGTAAACTCATGATTATAATTACTTACATTAAAAAAAATTTATCTACTAATTTCATAATTATTGTTTTTGTAATGTGTAATTGACAGGCGGAAAGGGCTACAAAGCATGTGGAGAAGTGGTCGCGAATTTAATTGAAAAATGCAAAATTTGCACAACTCTTTGTCCGAATTTACATTAAACATGTCAGAACAATAATTAATAATATCAATCTTGATTTATTTTAATTTATATAAATAAACTTGTAACTAAACCCGTGTGTTATACGAGATATGTTATTTTTAGGGCAACAACTTTATTTAATTTTATAATGTTTGAACTGAATAATATTTATTTGAATTATATCTAACCTAATATTTAAATATTAAAGTCTAATGTAATTATGAGCAAAACACTTATAAAACCTTGCGAACCTATTAAGTTGATCAATTCGTATAAGTTTATTAATATCTTTTGCAATGAGGATAAAATACATAATTTTAGCAATTTAAAATACAATAATAATTTTTTTTTCAAAATTATAAGATAATACTCTATATTATTAATTTTTAAACATCAATCAACTAATGAAATGTTTTACTGTTAATTAATTCAACCAAACTTCATTGCAAATAATTTAAAAGAATCATCTAAAGTTTCATATATATAATTATTTAATTGTTTTAATGGGTGGCTCAATTTTTTGAAATTTTTTAATATATTCAAATAGTAATATATTTAATATTATTCAATTTTTAATAAATAATATCTTATTTTCTGATTTGAAAAAAATCATAATTATAATTATTTAATTATTTTAATGGGTGTCTGAGATTTGTTTGAGAAATAGATGGTCAGGATTTGGACTAAATTATTTCATAATTTGAAAAAGTCATGATTACAATTATTTAATTATTTTAATGGGTGACTGAGATTTGTTTGAGAAATAAATGGTCATGGATTAATTCTTCTTTTATATATATTTAAATTAGGCTAATACTCCTGTGCGCCTGAGTGTACCCCAGGATACGATGCACCCACTTTCAGAAAAGTACACAATTATGAACGAAAACATATACAATTATGAACAAAAATGTATACACTTTGTTAGTGAATTTTTTATTAGCTTTTTAATGAAAAATTGAATGTACTATTGAATAAAACTTTATGCACATATGGATGCTAGTTTTTTTAATAAAAAATTGAGTGTGAAAAAAATATACAATTATCAAGAAATATGTATACAGTATAGAATAAAAAGTTATACACATATGAGTGCACCCTTGCACCCGAATGCATCGGATATCAACTCTTTAAATTATTTTCTAATTTTAAAAAGTCATAATTAAAATTATTTAATTATTTTAATGGGTGGCTGAGATTTGTTTGGAAAATAGATGATCAGGATTTGATTTATTCTATTATATATATATATATATACTCCCTCCGTCTCGTTTCAATATTTACGTTTGTTTTTTGCACGTTGATTAAGGAGTATAATATTTTAATAGATAGTGGGTGGAAAAATATAATATTTAATGTAAAATGAGTAGGTGTATTAGTGTTGGATGATATATTAATTGTTTTAGGTGTGTCTCATATTCCAAAAAGGAAAATGTAAACATTGAAATGAGAGACACAAAATAGAAACGTAAACATTGAAACGGGACGGAGGGAGTATATATATATATATATATATATATATATATATATATATATATATATAAAAGATTAAGATATATAGCTGTTGAAATCAATGAAAACAAAATATTACTCCATTAATTAGTCAAATAGAAATTTGTAAGATATATGGTGTGAAACTATTAAGATGGGCCTTGGCTCAAGAATGGTTTCAATTAGTGTACTAATGCTTAATGGGCCCTTCTTTAACGGGCTCATACATTTGCTCCAGAAATTATATTTTATGTATTTCTTACTTTAATATAAATTACATTTCGCATATTAGTATTTGTTGAAGTAATTAGCAGAGAACACAGTAATAAATTATCATCGTTTACATTTAAAAAAGAAAAAAAAATATAACCACTAAAAACATTTAACATAATTTACATTTGATTTATCAGTAATATATTAAATTATTTTAACTTGGTTTCTAGGAGACCACGTATTTGAGCGTATATCCTTTTAAATTATATTAATATCAAATTTATAAACGTCTACTTGCTCGGCTATAAATTCAAGTAGAAAAAGGGAGAAAAGAAAAGGTAGACAAGAAGTGGAAAAGTGAGAATATTTGTTTGGACCAATAATATTCATCATACGTATATATATATATATCTATTAATTAAAATGTGCTTTATAATATTTATTTAATTTTGAGATTACTTTAGGACCATCTACAATGCAAGCCTTTTGTGTTGCAAACGACACAAGGAATCATCAACAGCTCATGCAACAAATAACGACCATAAAAAACAAACTCAAAGGTGCAACCATTACCATCTTCGGGCTCTCCTAGATTTTGTTTTCACTTAAATTAATAATTAATAATTTCTTTTTTATTGATCTCAAATCATATATAGGTTCACCCTTTAATATACTAGCTAGCCTCACCACATACTGTGCCTTTTCGAATTCTGTCAATATAGCTATCAAAATGACTCTAGGGTCAATCAACCCGCTCCATCAAACCCGCTCAATTAATAGCCCAACTCACAAATGGTCTGGTCCGTGTATGACCCCCTCAAATGATCTGATCCGTAAATGACTCGCCCTATTTAATTTCAAAAAATAATTGATTTTTTTATAATTATTTTTGATAGTGTTTGTCAATTAATTTATTCCGATATACATTTTTTTTAATTACGTATAAAACATGAAAACAAGATTTGGCCCACATGGGCCAACCTGTCATGCCCCACCAATAACTCAATTCATGTAGGCTCGCCCATAAATTATCCAACTAGTATAAGCTCATCCCATTTCAACCCACAAAATGGTGAGTTGTAGGTCAACCCAACTCACCAACACCTATAACAATTATATACATTTGGATTTTTAAGCAAACAAGTTAAGCCTAATATACTACCACAAATTAATACTAGTTCACTAGCTTGTATTTTCCTATAATGCAATTGTATAGTTTATGCAATTTTAATGATGAACATATCGTCACGTTGTCGAATCAAGTATACACTATTTTGGAGTGTAAGAGAAAATATCCCAATTATATGTTCGTCAGCAAACGAGATTTCAAACATATGTTCACACTAATATTATATCTCATATATCAGTATTTATATTTTATAATATGAGTGACAAGAAAATATATAGTGAAAAAATTACCACTGTTAAATAACATTAATATATCGATCCGTTACGCAATAATACTCCACATTTTACACCAATGGCGTGTGAAACAGAATAGGACATGAGACTGAAAAAATGCCGCTCGCATTCCTTATGTCACTTTTCGTACATCATCTTCGGTGTCACCATTTGGATTGCTGCAACACAGGAGGTGAGAGAAAAAAAACTAACTTCCCACATAATGGGCACTTAACAGCGTTAAATGAGAAAATTAATCTTTTTCTCTCACCTCCTACGTGGTGACAATTCAAGTGGTATCACATAAGATGATGTACGAATGTGACACAGAGAATTTGATCCTGAAAAAATGTCCCCATAAATATGGATTATTCCTTGCTGATTAAATGAATGATTTTTCTTTTGGGTAAGCTTTGGAATGAAATTTGGGCAAAATTGAAAGGTGGAAACGAAATTGAATGTTATTATAACAATTTTGGGACTTTTTAATAAAGTAAAATGATATGAGAAGTTTATGTTTTAAACTATGCTTTATACGTATACATAAGTACTGTAGATAGTTCATTGTATTGGACACAATTGCATTTGTTAAACTTTTACTACTTAACTTATTATCACATATATATAATTAATTTAGTGCGAAAAAATCCTGTCCAAATTATAATGGTAAAAACTTGTGTGCAATCCGGGCGCACGGACCATATCCCGTGCGCCTTTAGAATTTAATTTGTGTTAAATTGTATATCTTTTAGTATAAATATGTGTACCCTTTATTTTCTAAAGAAAAATAAAAAATATTAATGAAAAATATATATCTTTTACAACAAAATGATGCACCCTTATTAATTAAAGTGTATACCCTTTAGAACAAAACATAATATACTCTTACTCATAATACTAGATTCTAAAGGTGGTGTATCCGGGGCACAAGAACCTCACTCATTATAAATATGTGAGCAAGTCTTATGTGACATCCCACTTAAGCGAGATTATTTCACTTTATTTATAATTAGTTATAATCGTTGTTTATTAAGAATTTTATTAATTTTCATCTTTTAGCTCAATAAAATAATTAGCACTCCATATCCATAAGGTATTACCATAATGAATTTAACGAGACACTCTCCCACAAATTCTTATTCATTAATAATTATTTGAATTGGTATTTTAATTGTAACTACACAACTAACAATAATTTATGGTGATTATATGAAGATAAAAATTAAGAGATATTGAAAAATAATAACTAAACACATCCTTTTTCCAAATCATTTTGGTCGTTTCCACCACCTCAGAAACAAACTAAAACCATGCAAATTTGCAAGGCTAAAAAATATCAGTGGCAAGAAAAAACCAAAAAAAAAAAAAATATAATAATAATAATAATAATAATAATAAAAGATCAAAAGGATCGAAGAAAATAAAAGCTAAGCTCCTGCCCATTTTTAGTAGCATCAGGATCAATCAAATGAAACGACTCAGAATACGTGGAACCATGAAACCTCTCGAACTTTCCACGAAGATACATGACGTCATCCTCTAGGTTTACAATGCCCGCCCCAACGACGACGTTTTGGATCCTCTGCAGAACCTCCAAATCCGCCACCGACGGTTTCCTCCTCACCGCAAACCCTAATTTCCTCCCGTTGCAGTACATCGTCCACGTCGGCATGCCCAGCAGAGGACCCGAACCCGACTTGGATTCGAAGGCAAATCGGATCGACCCTTGCTTCATTTCCTTGGCCAGAACGTTGGTCGGAATGTCGAGTTCGAGCAGGAGGATCGGAGATATTGACTTAGGGTTTGTTTGGATGCAGAAACTGACTTTTCCACGGCGGCGGCCAAACAGCGTGCCGGAGATGTGCGCCTTGTGCTGAGCTGTTTCATGACTTTCCTGCGTGATGATGCAGTTGCACGTCGGAATGAGGAGCTCGGCGATGGTGCGGAGGAGCCGCCACGATCGGACTTGATTCTCGCAGTCCACGGCGGTGATAGTGGAGGCGGCGCCGCCACGCGATGGCGGATGGGATAATAGCATGATGTGCCGTACGTGTGGGTGCGAGTAGTGAAGGCTGTGGAGGATTTTTAGTGTGTATATATAAGTAAATAAATTTGCATGTAATTTTGAAAATGTATATAGTTTATTTATTTAAATAAATTATGAATATTCTGGTAGTACTTTTCATTTTAATGTGCAGACGAGTAATATAGTGGGTAAAGTGATTAAACCAATTATTGTGTGGCCTTTTGGGCTGGAAATTAATAAAGGAAAGATAAATAAAACAATAATGGTGGGGCATAATGTCAATATTTGTTTCTTTGTATTTAAGTTTTTTCAAATTGTACGTACGTCCAAATAATTTAACTAATTCTTAAATACTACAATAAGTTTGTATAAAATTATTGCACTCTTCATCTAAATCAGAAGGGTTTAGTTATCTCCTTTTTGTTTGATGGTTTAATTTTGTGCCTAATTCTTAACTCCAATTCCAACATTTACAAAAATCATACTCAACAATATACCTTATTGACCCTAATACTTATCTAAAATTTTAAAAATGAGTGATAAATTGTATGCCTAAAAAGAAAGGATAAACATTTTAGGAAAATGTTCTATTCTAAGTGACGCCCGTCTAAATAAATAAATCAAAATATAATAAAAAATTCATAATATAATAAATTACGTTATGCCACTTTAATATTTTATATATATTGTCAAAGTGATGATAGATCACTTGGGATTGTGTATTCCAAATGGTATTTCATCGAACATTAGATTAGATGGAATAACGTTTGAAATAGGTTTTCTTACTCATACTATATTTACTCATTTTGACAACTTAATTAGTATCACCTTCATTAAAGTTTAAAAAGAAAAACACACACGGTGTATTTGTATTAAATTACCTTTTGTTTTAAATTATGATCGCCTAATCCAGATTTGTCCACAAACATTCAATCAAAGGCTTCTCTAAGATTTACTAAGCACTGGCCCAATGAAGTATTGGGCTATTTTCATTTTGGGCCATGTGTTACTCCAACATTGGAGAATTGGGGAACCACGCAAACGCAATTGGGCTATTAATTTTCCGGATGATGCCAAAATTTGGGATCAATTGTTTATCACCTCAATTGGATTAATTTTTACATTATTTTATACATTTAAACTACTACTTTTTTTAGATTTTTTTTCTAATTGAGGTAATTAAGTGGATTTAAGGCACTGAAAATTTACTAAAAAAATTATTAAAATTTAGAGAAAGAAGTAATTTTTTTTTATAGTTTTCTCTATCACAAAAGCATTCACAAATTAACTACAATTTTTTAGTATAAATAAATAGCTACTTTCTTGTGTATGTAAATATGAGACGGATTGTGAGACGGGTCGACTCACTGTTAAAATATATTTATATAATAAGTAGAGTATATATGTTTATTTGTAATTAAAATATATTTATAGTGTATCATACTATAGCACCTTAAAAGCACTAATTTAATTTATTATGCATTATACTTCAGAAAAATATATTTTAATTAATGACAAGCATTCGTACTTTACCTATATAACAATAATATTTTAACAATTGGTCGACTCGCCCCACATAATAATCGTCTCACAATAGATTTTCTTATAAATATAAGTAAAGTTCCTATATTTTTATTTAATTTAATGTGGTAGCAGCTAGGAGTTCAAATGGTCAATGTAATTACAAATTTGTTGTTTTGAGATATTATAAGAAAGAAAAACACATGGAAAGCAACATGACCTAATTCAATTAATTTAATTAATGTTTTCTTGACCCAAAGTTAGAGCTTGATTGTTTTTCCTTATGTTTTAAGCATGATATATTAAATAAAAGACAATAAATTATTTAGAATGCTTTGTGTGTGGTGACAAATAAAAATATATAAATGCAATCTCACAAAATGAATTATTAGGAGTGATATTTTTCTTTAAAAAAAAATGTATAACTAATGGAAAGTTATAACTGTTTAAATAAATTATTTAATAAATAATTTGTGGTATAAATAAAAAAATATAATAATATCTTTACTAATCATGATAACATATAGTACTCTATTGGAAGAAAAAAAAATCATACAAATATAAAATAAATTGAATTTTGTGATACAAATAAAATGACATCTTATTATCATAAACGATCTTATTGAATTTCTACCTAACTTTTATGAGTTGATATTTTTTTACATTTATATGTATATTAATTTTTATTCAATAGTGTAGATGTGCTTTTAATATTCTCTCCATCCTCTATAAAGGGATTCATTTGTTTTTTGCACGTAGTTTAAGAAATATTATTGTTTAATGTGCAGTGAGTAGTTGTATTGGTGGGTGTGTAAAGCCCATATGAGTGTGTATATCATATGTGTAAAAAAGGAAATGAGATCATTGAGGACGGACGCCTAAAATGAAAAAATATGATTTTTTGGGACGGATGGAGGGAGTAATGTTTAAATTTTTTATATTCATTCAATTTAAATAAAAAAAATAGTTAATTAATGTATAATTTCCCAATGTAAAATGTAAATATACAAATTTGAAATGGTACATTCTATATATATATATATATATATATAGTAAAATTGTACGATCTCAACATGTAGATATACTAGATATTTAAAGAGCATGCAATATGCATATTTTAAAGGTTTGTTAGTTTGTTCTATCATCTGAGTTGTCATTTGCAATCAAGTTGATAGTCAAGTTGCAATCCTTCTATTTTGACTTTCATAATGATTTTAATATATTTATTTTAAATAAAATGTGATTTCCGTACCCATTTACAGATTTTTGAACAAATTGGATTAAGAAAAATATTAAATTTTGGACAGATTTTTATGTGATCTTGGTCATATATGACCAAAATCACAATCACCATTAGATATCCATTGAAATAAAGGAATGATTGGATGAAAAACATGTAATAACCACATATTACTTGAATAGACGGTTACCTATATTGTCTGATTAATTATATATTTACAGTTTTAATTAATATTTTTAATGGAAAAACTTTAATTTTTTTAATTAATTATCTATTTAAAATTTTAATTATATTTTTAATGAAAAAAAATACTTTTATATAAGTCTTGCATCAGATTATTTGATGAAATAAATATTGTGATACAAATTAAAAAAATTAATATTCTTAATAATAAAAAGTGATATTTGATTTTAAAGAAATTATATTTATCTAATTAAACTATATTATAGATAAATTATTACAAATAACAAAATAGTTTTTTAGTAAGAAGTTGTATTAAATAAAAAATAAATGTTCCTCGACTTTTTGTTTTTTATTTTATAAATATTTTAAGAATAATGAAATATTAAATAAATTAAAAATATAAAAACAAAAAATCTTAACAAAATCCATAATGTTAAGTTGAAGGAGATGATTAAGAGGGTAAGAATATTCAACCACATTATTCTCAAATCTTAAAAATTAGGAACGTGGATTATTCGACAAATAAAATATTTATTTAAAAAATAATATAAGATTAATTACTGGTAACAACCGGTGAATTTTTGAATTATAGATGACCAGGTCACCCAAGTAATCCCCAAAATTTTGACTTCTTTAAATTATCAGGATATTTCTGTATTAAAACCGAATATTTAAAATGTGACCATCCGAGTAATTATTAATCAAGTCAACATTTAACAATTTATTTAAATTCATGAGTTTGGAGATTCATTAACCTGGTAATTCATAGCATAGTACTATTTAAACCTAGTAGTAATTATACAAGAATCATTAGAGTAATTCAAATTAAGCCACACGCATAGTGTGTGTATATATACATAGATGTCCTTATAATATTCCTAATTAAATTAGGATTAAAATAAAAACTTGTCATAACAACTCCTTTCAACTTCATCCTCCCTCTCCCTCACATCAAAATGGGTAGAATTACCAGTTTTAGAGATATTTTTGGATTGATCAAAGATAAGGCTTCAATTTCTAAGGCAGCTTTGTTGACTAAACCAAATGCCACCACCACTCACCTCGCAGTCCTACGCGCCACCACGCACTCCCCCCAATCTCCGCCGTCTGACCACCACATCTCTGCTCTTCTCCTCCTCGGAGAAGCCTCCCGCTCTACCGCCTCGCCCATCATCACCGCCCTCATGGATCGCCTCCACCGCACCGGAAACTGCGTCGTCGCCCTCAAGTGCCTTCTCATCATCCACAACATCATCAAACGTGGGCCCTTCATCCTTCAGGACCAGCTCTCTGTTTTTCCGGCCACCGGCGGATACAATTACCTGAAGCTGTCCGATTTCCGCGACGGCGCCACCGCCGCCACGTGGGCTCTCTCGTCCTGGGTCCGGTGGTATTCACGTTATTTGGAAACACTGCTTTCCACTTCTAGAGTTTTCGGCTACTTTCTCTGTTCTTCTACCTGTGGATTGAATCAAGAGAAACAAGAACAGAGGATCTCTTCCTTCTTAAACGTCGATTTGATCCAAGAATTCGATTTGCTCGTCGTACTAATCGAAGAAATTTGCAAATTGCCGGAATCTCTGATCGTAGAAGGCGATATGCTGCATAAAGAGATTAAGGGATTATTGTTGAACGACTATCATTCCTTAGCTAATCAAATACTGTTTCGACTCAGTGAGTTCAACGAGCGACTCAGTAGCCTGAGTTTCGGTGACTCAGTCGAGCTCGTTTGTGCTTTGAAGAGATTACATGATTGCAGAGAGAAGCTTTCGACTTTGTTCGTGGTAAACAAGCCTTCGATTCAGATGATCTGGAATTCAGTTCAAGAATTGAGAGATCAAGTTGGGACGTTGAAGTTGTACAGAGAAGGTGGGAAGTTTCTCACATGGGGGACTCGGGAGAAGGGGAGTGAGTCAGCTCGGTTCGAACAGCGAGTTCTGTCAACTGGTCGTGACTCGGTCCAATTTCAATCGGGAAGGTATAGCATACAGAGGTTGCCTAGTTTCTTATTAGTGGATAATTCAGTTTGAAGTTTGAACACTTGCAATTATTAATATTATATTTTTTTACATTTCACTAGAAATTTTCAACTGCCCTTTTCTACATATGTAGTCTTTGTGAATGAGCAAATGGAGTGTAATAGAATTATTACGAAATTTGAGATCTTATATTATCTCATCATTCTAATTTATTAATTCATCAAATGTGTCTCATCTTTATGATTGTATATAACTTCAAAACCATCCTCCAAAATTAATATACTATATTTGTGTCGGCTACGCACCTCTCTTGCTTGCCACACTTGATTTTTTTTAAAAATATTATGATTTCTTTTTATATTTAATGATTTTTGGGATAATTTAGTAATTTTTTCTGAACTTATATAAAAAAAAATATATAATTCTGATATTTCTTTTCAAAAGTGAGATATACATACGTGAGGAAGAGCGCGTGAAAGTGTGAACATAAATATTGTGGCGTGTAGTATTTTTCTTGGGGGCGTGAGAGGACAAAATACAGAATAAATAGGTTTTGTGGTCGTATTAATTTTAATTAAATACAATAATCAATAGATTAATCATTTTGCCTTGTTGATGTACGTCTCTAGGTTGTAAGTATTATTAAAAAAAATAAAGGATCTATTAAAAATAGTTGATCTTGGGTAAGACCGTCTCACAAATCTTTTTATGGGAGACAGATGAATAAAAAGAATGGTCCTGTTTGGTTATAATAATTAAGTATAATTAGGAATAAAGCAATATTTAAGAATGAAAGAAATGGTAAGTAGACCGCCGACCTCATATGCTGAAAACAATAGAAGTTTTTTTTCCTCATTTATTAATAAATTATTTTATTAATTATTATTATTCTTTTTTTTTTTAAATCATAATCAAGTATCACTTTTAATGATAAATATTATAACTTTTTATTTATCTCATGAATTCATTATAAAGTAATTTATTTGATTTAATATAACTTTTTATTAATCAGATATCATTTTTTATTAAAATTGTTATCCATTTTTATTCATTTCACAAATAGTTCAAAAAAACAGTGCAATTGGACGCTTATCACTTTTCATTGATCATATATCACTTTCTATGAAAAATATTATCACTTTTTATTTGTCTTATTATTTATTCGTGAAATAGTTCAATTGGTCAATTATTATTTTTCCTTGGTATTACATTATTAAAAATATTATCAATCACATTTTTAAAAATATTATCACGTTTTTATTAATTTTATAAATTGTTCGTGAAATTTACTTTCGTAATTATTTATAACTTTTTATTAAATATGTTATCATTTTTTCTTTTAAATGTTATTACTCTTCATTTATAGTATAATCTGTTCATGAAATAGTTCACATCACCATTATCACTTTTCATCAATTGAATATCACTTTTCCTTATAAACATTATCACTTCTTATCATTCTTATGGAAATCATTCGTAAAGTGGACTCACATAAGTCTTTAACATTATGAATTATTCATAACATAATTCAAATAAAAAGTTATCACTTTTATTTAATCAGTATTTTTTATATTAAAAAAAATATTACTACTTTTTAAAAATATTATCATATTTTATAAATTTATAATATTTAAATAAAAAATAAATTAAATGAATTATTAATTTAATATATTACATTTTTAAGTAATAAAATATAAATTAAATGAGAAAATTAAAGAAAAATATAAAGTGATACTCGAATAAAAAAAAGTAATAATAGAGTTATTAAACAATCTAATAGAAAGAAAAAAATTAAAAAATAATAATCCTCCGGCCACTTGAAAGGTAATAATTTGTTGTTTGCACGTGGACAGTTCTAAGGTCTTTATTTGCTTTTTGCACGTGAATTAAGGAGTATAGGTAAAGTGGGTAGTTATATTAGAGGGAAGTGGTGGGTCATATTGTTTACTTTCTTTACTAAATAAAGGAAATTGATATATTTGAAGCGAATGCTAGGAATAGTGAAATAGATACCATGTAAATGAGTACTAATACACTTTATTAAATGCAAAAATTTGATTTACACCTGCACATGGGAGCATCGACACAGTGGCCACTTGGCCGATAAATTTCGGAGGATGTCAAACCAAACAAGGCGCTCCTCTCCTTGATTTTTTTTTTTAAAATTTAACGTAAACAAATGCTTTAATTGGGTTGATGAGAATTCATCTAACGTAGAGGGATCCGTGAGACGGTTACACCCAAGTCTTTGCCTTAAAAAAATAGATTTTTTTCTCTACTTATTGTCCGTTTGACCATCAAAAGAAAAAAAAAGTCTATCTAATATTTTTTTTCGGACAAAACTAATAATAGTAATACTTTATTTGTTATATTTATAATAAAATTTTAGATATTTTTTCATAAAAAAGTTCAAATTAATTGCCATCGACACTTTAGAGAGATATATTTGGGAAGGTTAATTGCAAATAAAACCACAAACTTTATATCAATTGCAAATTAATTCTCACTTTAGAGAAATTGCAAAAAGAATCATCACCTTTAAGTATTGTTGCAAAACGAATCCAAAAAATTCATACTTTTAATCACAAATTGGGTGCATTTTGCAATAATATTTAAAAGTTGAGAAATTGTAAAAAAGGATATTATCTTTAAGTATTGTTGCAAAATGTACCAATTTTTTTTTTAAAAAACAACTTATAGTCACAAATTGGGTACGTTTTGCAACAATGTTTAAGAAGTATTTTTTTTTTCAATTTCTCAAAGATAAGATTGTTGTTTTTAAACATGGCAAAAACTTGTGTGCACCCGAGCGCACGTGGCACACTCCTTGCGACTTTAGAATTTTGTGTTAATTATACTTCAAATACCCTTTAGTATAAAGATGTGTACCCTTTATTTTCTGAAGAAAAATAAAAATTATTAATGAAAAGTGTATACTCTTTAGAATAAAATGATGTACCCTTATTAATTAAAATGTATATCATTTAGAACAAAATAATGTACCATTATCCATGATACTAAATTCTAAAGGCCACGGTGTGCATTCTGGCGCACGCAAGCCTCACTCTTTAAACATTATTTGCAATATGATTAAAGTTTGTAGTTTCACTTACAAATTGGTAACTTTCTAAAAATTAATTAAAATTCATGTAATAATAATGATTGTATAATTTTCTTTTATTATTATTATTTTAACCAATTAAAGTCGAGCATGAGTCTAAATCCCAATCCATTTCAATGGGGGGGAAGGTTTCAACTTCGAAAGAAACAACCTGAGAATTTTTGCATTCTATTCAATACTTATTTAATACACATTAAATATAAACTAAGATTTTATAGATATAAGATTAGGCAAAAACTCATTTGTGGGACACACACTCATAAGATTAACCAAATAATCATGGAATTGCAATTCAATTTTGACATTGATTGCATTAAAGTATGTATATAAGTTTGAGTACATATTTATTTTTTCTCACTAACCTCAAAATATAGATTACCAAATAATCATGGAATTGCAATTCAATTTTGACATTGATTGCATTAAAGTATATATATAAGTTTGAGTACATATTTATTTTTTCTCACTAACCTCAAAATATAGATTAATTATCACCGAATTGATCCTGCAGCAACCAAACTCAGTTGGAAAGTCTTTCCACCATCCCCTCTATCACTTGAGCTATGCTCTGGGGGCAATATTTTTGAATTCTAAATTTGATAGTAATTAACTTATCTTTTAGTTCCTTTATTTTGTGAAATGACATTTATATGAAACAGGTTGAAGTATGATTATTATTATATAGAGGTAAAATATATTTATCGGTAATTATTTTTTGAATATACGTTGAAACATATTTTAAGTATCAATAATCATATATTATCTATAAATTAATGAGTGAGACTCCTGTGCACCCGGACGCACGGAGCACCGTGCGCCTTTGCAATTTCCATACCCATTTGCAATTTAAACCCATAGCAATACATATGTTTAAATAGAATTTGAAGGGGGAGAGTTGTGTTCACATAGGGACACGAAGTATCCCTCCGTGTCCTGGGAAACACGAGCTTTTACCTAAATAATAATTATACTTTAATAATGAACTAACCCATCTTACAACTCATCTGATATATATCCATCTCATAATAGATTTTTTTTCCTAAAGTGTTATACACTTATAATTAAGAAGTGTCAGACTAAAAATGTTGATATGCTCTATAAAATTTATAATGATTACATTTGGGAATAAATAGGTGTAGAAATTATATATAAAACTTAATAACGGGCGAATAACTTTCGTTAAATCGACTTTTCAGTCGTTCTCCTTTGACCTATTTTATTAAACCTAGAAAGAAATTAAAAATTAAAAAGTACGTGTATATTTGAAATTTAAAATATATCCTCAAAAGAATGAAAATGTCTTAGTATTATTGTTTTCATCTCTTTATTTTGAACTTTCTGGTCCCTTGTGTTTCTGCTTTATTCCAACTGGAAAATAGATGGACTCACATCATCTTTATCAAAGAATTGCCTAATATTTGGTTGTTCTTTAAATATGCAGAATAATGTTTAGTTGAAAACGGGAAATTCTTTTACTTGCTTAAAAAAATCATATTCATAGGAGTAGCAGAGAATTTTTATTTTATTTATTTATTATTATTTTTATTTTTAATAGAAATTTGTGGCAAATTATTATAGATGGACAACATTTCAATCTTCAAAAAAGGAACTTGTACATCCTAACAAGAGGGAAATGGAATGGAAAAAGTCACTTTCTTGTGAGGTGGTGCTTGTATGAATCGATTTGTGAGATGTGTTAAATTATGTGTTACATTAAGTAAAATATGTTTATTGATTGTTAAAATATGTTTTTCTAAAGTATGATAAATGATGCATTAAATTACGATTTTAGGGTGTTATAAACACTACACACATGTTTTAATTACCAATAAATATATATCTTACCTATATAATAAACATATTTTAACAATGGATTCATCCGTCTTATAACTCTTCTCACATATATTAATCTTATAAGAGAGTGTCCCAATAAAATGACAAACAAAACACTTACTAAATTATTTTAAAATAATAATAATAGTATATTGGTTACTGGTTAGGGATATCTTAAGTTTGGGCTTCTAAAGTGAAGTTATTGGACCACTTTTGAAGGAGAACCTTGGCCCGTTACTGGGAGCATAGTGTGGGCCCAATATTTTCCAATTGATTGATGAATTAAAAATCTGTAACCCAATCCTGATATCCTTAAACAAGGCCCAAAGGGCCCAAAGCAAAATAAAAGCAAATTTGAAGTGTTTTGGTGGGTTCACTGCCTTGCTCCACCCAATAGGCCTATATATCCTCTTTTAATTCTTCCAAATAAAATCTTAAGTAGTATACTTCTTCTTACTCAATGCACACCTTCCAGGTTCTCAATTCAAGTTTTACAATTCAATACACAATTAGTTAACTCATACACACTTAAATTTTAAAATTGTGTTCACTTTTTAATGCATAGTATAATATATTTTACTATAATTTACTATTTATTTAAAATAAAATACATCATCTCAAAAAGCAACTTCATTAATATATGTGCAAAACAATAATTGAGTTCAAAACTTGCTTTTGATTGGACATTCAGTTTAAATCGCCTTCTTTTTCCTCCACCTCAATTTTCACTGTATTACAATTAAATTCAATTAAGACCCACATTACAATTAAATTCAATTAAGACACACATTCATATTTAGTTTAAATTAACTAATAAATAATTTTTTTTTTACTTTTGTACTTAATTATATCAAATATGTCTTTCTATATATACATATATATATATATATATATATATATATATATATATATATATATATATGACAGTAAACCAACAGTACTGATGAATTTAAACTAATAATCTCACATTGGTAAGTTTAAGATAAATCTTGGTTTAAACAGAAAATTTTGCATCAAATACATATGGTATTAGATATGATACTATATATATAAGAATACAGAGATTGTCTTGTGTACACTACATTCTTCTTAAATGCTAAATAAATAAATAAATAAATAAAATAATATTTACCCCATATTCTAAGAATTATAATTAAAGTTTAAAGTTAACAATTAAATGATATAGGTAAAATGACAAATTATTCCATGGAAACCTTTTATATATAATTTTTTTTGTCTTTTTCTTATTTTATATTTTAATTTGCTCAGTATAATATTTATCTATAGTAAGAGCATACTAATTGTAATTAATCCTACAAAAGGGATTGAGACTGTAAATATTTCACAAACAGTTCCATGAAAAACACCCTCTCAGTTAAAATAACACGTGAACCATATGGGTAATAATATAGTAAGAGAAATTGTGAAAAAAATGTCATTAACATAATTATTTTTTTTTATTTTTAAAAATATTACTCCATTATTATTTCTTTACTTCTCTTCATTATTTAATTAATATTCTCTCCTTAATTTTTTAATTCAAATAATGTGCTTAATTTAAGTTTTACTTTTCCATAGAAGAAAATATTACCCAACTAATAAGTCCACAGTACATTTAAATTAAATTAAATAAAAAAAATTAAATGCTGGATGTCATCTTTAGAATATACTCCATGTATAGAACTTGTGCTTGCGCCGTGCAATATATTTGAATGTACTTAATTAGAAAGCGATAATATTAAAATTTATTAATTGTTTCATAAAAATAATTATTAATTCATACTTTTCAGTCATACGACCGACTTTTTCTTATTAATTCATTAAACAATTGCAACATGCACATACCATAATACGTATCATAATGTGCAATTAGTTGGTAAAAGCAATATTATTATGATTACACATTTAATATTAGCCTTCAATATACGTACTAATACATAACTAATTGATTTTTAGTTTCGTAGGCATAAATATATAAGAGAATATTCAAGATAAAATTAAATAATTTGTGCAGTTTATCAAATTATTCTAGTACATGTTTCAATTCCCTGGCCTATAGGGCAGTGCACACCTACAATTCGGTGGTGGTAGGTCACCGATTTATAAAACTTAGTACGTACTAATTTAAATTGATTAACCAAAATTGAAATTTATTAGCAATATTTAAGAAAATAATAATAATATTACTCCATTCAAATTATGTTCTTGCGATAATTTGTTCTATTTAGCTATATAATACTGCTAATATATTAGAAGAGTAATTGGTCTCTCTTGTGAGCCCAAACATTTCAAGGTATTCACATTTTGTTTTTAAAAGGTATACATTTTAATTTATAAAATGTGTATTTTTTAATGAAAGAGTCGGTTAAAATATGAACGATATTTATGTTTGAATAAGAAAAATATCTTTTTATTTGAAAAATAAAAGATATAAATTTTTATATTAAAAAATACTACTACATATTTAATATTATAATTTTCTGAGGTTGTCGGATCTAGATGCATGGTGTGCTAGGAACACCTAAGTTTTATCATCTTAGAATTATAAGTAAGGCAAAGTAAAATTTTGGGGAAAATATCACTTTCTAATTATTTTAAATTTATTATTATTTATACTCTTTACATATACTTTTTTCTTGATTAAATCACGCACACATTTTTTTTTCTTCTTCCATCATACTATATACTCATTAAATTACCTGAAATAGTTATTTAAAAAAAATGAAAAATGAAAAAGGGAAAAAGCAAAACCAGGTAGAGAAAAGAAGGTGGTATTGATATGAAAAATGGTTTTGAGCACACAATTTTAACAAGTGAAATAAAAACAGAATTTGTTTTGTGGTGAAGGATCTGCAGCCGGTCGAGAAATGACATTGACAACATGTATGCATGTTCATGTACATCAATTATTCTTATTAATTTTTTTTAAAAAAAAAAAGATAAATAAATAAAATTAATTTGGGACATATGATTTATATATAATCATGTGATCATACATTTGTCCACTTCTAAGTTCTAACCATCCTCACCTAAGTATATACACTACAAATCTCTCAACTAGCTACTTCACTTTATCACTCCAGAGTCCAGAGTCTCCAGTTATTTTTCTTCTTCTTTTTATTTACAAATACATATAATGTATATCATTGTTTATTTAATCATTGATGCTTATGTAATGAATAATGATATTTAATTGGTAACAATTTTAATAATGTTATTGTTATTGCTAGTGCTAGTATTTTCTTAACGCGCTTTTCTTTTGCTTACTAGATTTTTTTTATTTTTTTAACAGCAAAAAAAAGTATTAGAGCAAGATATAATGGGGGTAATGAGAAATACCACGATTCCTTTCTTTTAATAGCATGACAATAACTTCAATTTTATCCGAAAATAAACGTATTGCAGCATTATATTTTTAAGTTAGACAAATTTGTGTAAAAGAACTAAAATATAATTGTTGTATAATTAAAGTATACTTAGAGATAAGTATACACAAGCCAAAAAACGGTAGAAAAAAAGGTTAAAATTAAATTGTGGAATTGACAAAAGTAGAAAAATACAAATACAAATTGATATAAAATGCAAGTTTTGTTAACTAATAAAAGCGCGCATTAAATGGTACACTTATATGTCTGGAGCAGCTAGCCTAGATACTAGATAAATCTCTTCCCTCATATTTTGTGATAATATTTTGGAAATATTAAGTAAAACCCAATTTAGTCTCAAATTTTTATTTATATTCTTTTTTCATCCCAAAAAAATAAAAAATTTCAATTTTATACCACCAATTCTAAAATAGGGCGAAAAATACTCAATTTTCTCTGAAAAACGCTAAAATCACCGCCAAATTTTGTTGTCACATGACAATCACTTATCATTTCCCGGAGTTTTCAGCATTTTTCGGTGAAAATTGAGTATTTTTGGCCCTATGTCAAAATTGATGGTACTAAACTGAACATTTTAGTTTTTTTTTGATGAAAAATTAACATAAGAAAAGTTATGAGATTGAATTGGTTTTTATCCCAAATTTTTTCCTTTAAAAAAGAAGTTAAAATATGTTTATTTGTAGTTAAAGTATATATTATGTTTTTCTAAAGATGATGAATGATGCATTAAAATATAATTTTAGGTGTTATATTAATATGATTAATTACAAATATAAAGGGGACTAGTTGACGGATAGTTTATTAAATGTTCGATTTATATGCGGAAAGACATCGTGAGTCACGGGCGAGGCTCTTAAAGAGTCGAGATTTAGTCAGTTAGGTTTCACCCGAGCTCCGTAAAGAGTAAGAAAGGCAAAGCTCATACCAATTGGGCATACGTATACTAAGAAAAATGTTGGCCCTTCAAAGGCGCAATATCCCTTGTTTGGAGTAGGATTTCCTTAAGCAAGTAGGCAACGAAACGAAGCTGCTTCTGAAAACACATATTATGCGGCTTTCTTCAACCGATATTGATCTTACTTAGTTAAATGGAAAGGAAGTCTTCCAAGCCCTATCTGCTTAATGAATCCTTGACCGGTATGAGTGAGGCTGTGCCTATAGCAGGACGGACTGCCCACCCAATTCTATCTATCTTTCCTGTCACTTGTTGGCTTTGTCGATCAATTCCTCATATCCCCTTCATCTTCAACAACAACTACTAGACTAGAGTAGGAGTTGAGTGCTATGCTTGCCCTTGAACTGCTGCTTGTAAAGCATTGAGGGCAGGGTCAATTGGCAACCCTGTGAGGTCCACCACAGAGGAAGCAACGTAGGGGTTTGGAGTTTGTCGTGGAAGCTCCCAAACTCTTCGATGAGGATGACTCATTCCTTTGAACTGGATTTCACAAGACAGGCCGGATCGGTCCATCTCCACCTCGAAGGAAGAGGCTCAAAGGCGGAATGGATCGCCCTTAACCCCACTACAACTTTGCTTGCTTTATGAAGCGACCTTGACTCTACTTGTTTTCTAGCGATTCCTGTTACCGGATTAGGACGTCGAAAATGAACTTCTGGTGACCCCTCCCTTAATTCCTTTAAAATTGGTCTCGATCTCGCAACTTGGTCATTTCATCGATTTCCAACTCCAAAAGGAAGGAGACAGTCCTCTCATAACATAACCGGAAAGGTACAACCGGCACATGGGTCAAGCGAAGGACACCGGGAAAATAATTAGTGGTGAGCATAAAATTTTTAAAACCGCTCGAGCCGCACCGAATTGCACCGCCACTAATAATATCTTTGTGTAAACCACGGTTTATTTATATTAGATAAAATCGACCGCCATAACGGTGCAATTTCGATTTTTTCTTAAAATTGCACCGCACCGCCTTATATATAATCTATATATTTACATGTATATGTACAAATATGCAGGTGATTTAAACTTATTTAAATTTTAGAATCTCAACTTGTTATATTCTTTAAATATATATTCTTTGTAAATTTTATAATTGTCAAATTTTCTAACAAATAGTGATGGTTTTAAAAACATTCATGATAATCTATCTTTCAAATATATAGTGAGATTTCAATTTGTAATTAGAATGAGATACTCTAAGTATAAAATGGCAAACAAGTTATTACTATTAGAAAATTATTTTTGCAGACTATTGTAGAATAATATATCATGTAATTATCATTATGGGCTAATAAAATAATATTTATTTATAGGTTTTATGTTATTTGTATTGTTATACACTATGTTATTAGAAAAATCACTAAACCATGAACACCGACCGCCAAACCGGCAAAAAATCGCATGATAAATTATAATGGAAAAACCGTGGTTTAAAATTAAACATAAAACCGAACCGCCTAAAGCAAGACAATTTAAATTTCGTCGAAAAATCGCCCAAACCGCACCGTGATCACTCCTATTAATAATAAGTCGATATTTCTCACAACTCGTCTCACATATACATGTCTCATCAGAAGTGAGTGCCCTTTTAATTATGAAATGTTTTATTCATGTAAATATCCCAATTATACAAATTTAAAATCCTTCAACTGCTACAGTCAATCATTTTTATTATGTTTATATATTTATTTGCAGGCTTATTGGGTCTTAACAATATTTTGACAAATTAATTAATGTATTGTGAGATTATTTTGTAAAGTGATTCTACTATATTTTTGGATGGTTCACAATGCATATGCAAAAATAGAAAAGAAAAGAAAAAATAGTTTGCGTTGCTTTGAAATTCAAATGAATGAAGGTTAATTTAGAGACTGAAAATTGGAATGAAGTGATGAAAAGCAAGTGGCTAGGGTACGCCCAAAATATTTAGTCACGTCTGCAATCAATAATATCAGTCGATTTGTTTCATTATACATTAATTATATTGTAACCAGTTAATTTATGTGAATATATATACGTCTTATAAATTTTGTTAATTTGTTCTACATCAATTTTATAAGCTTTTATGACATTGACAAAAAATTTGATCACTATATTAATGAATTAGCATATCATCATTTAATGAAGCAGCTATTCTAGAAATTTACACAAAATATTTTTTTTATTAATTATTTTATAGCTAATTAAGGGGTCCTTCAGCAAAAAAAAAAAAAAAAAAAAAAACTCGCATTAATTAAAAAGATAGTTTGGTATTTTGTACAAATTTTGAATTAACTATACTAATAATAACTTAATTGTTCAACAAGTCAACATTTCATAATTTAATTAAACAAATTCCGAGAAGGATAATCATGATAAAATTTACTCAAATATTTATACGAACTCTAAATACTCCGTCACCATCATCCCAAAGTAAACACTAGTTCAACATTTTCCTTTAATAATATATAGCTTATTAATATATATTTTTTTAAAAAAAATTCAATTTTATATATTCAAAATAATGAATAAAACAAAAGCAACAATAATTGAAGTTTCATTTTCTGAATTTTTGTGCTTGTGATACACAAATAATTTTGAAAATGACTCTAGAGGTTGCAATATTAATAATGAGACAAATTAACGATTTTAAACACGAATTTAGGGGGCTAATTTGCCGAGTAAAGTTGAAACACTAATTAGCCCCTATCTGAATTAATTATATTACATCTTGTTTCTTTGTCTATTCTTAACTTTTGCTAGTTTCATCTACACTTCACTAGATTACAGCTAATCTTAATTGAATACCCTAGTTATTATATATCTGATCTACTAACTAATACTCCTTTTAATTATCTTTTGATTGGACATTTTGTGTTGTATTATTATACTAGTTACTCCTTGTGTTCACACCTTCAATCTTAATGAAATCAAACCATGAAAAGGACATCAAGTTGAACCTAGTTACTATATTAAAATTTTCAATATTGTATATACATAATTTTTTTTTAATTATTATTATTACTATTATTTAATTTTAAATAACGCGTAAATGGTATACAAATGTATACCTTAACTTTGCCCTCACGTCACTAAACTACCCATAAGAACTAAGAAGCACAATTATATAAATAATGTACATTGAGAATTTGAACTCATAATTAATAAGAATTATTTGAAATTATAATTATACTCTAAAAATTAATATTAAAATTTAAAAAAAATTAAACTCCAGAGATAAAACAATACATGAACTATTAAGGAAAATAGTAAATAGGTCCTTTAAATATGACCGATACCATTTTTTTTATTTGTAATTTTTAATTTGAGTCTTTTTTGTCCAATTGTAGTTATTTTTGTCCAAATTTAGTCATTTTTATCAAATTCAGTCTTTATTTTTTCTAAATTTTGATCCAAAATTGAACAAATTTTGACATAAATGACTACATTTGGACCAAAAAAATTGGACTAAGTTTGATAAAAATACTCCCTCCGTTCCAATTTCAACTTTACACATTCCATTTGGCTTCACTTCTATAAACGTGAAGATGAATTCAGAAGGGAGAGAGTACTAAATTTGAACAAAAATGACCAAAATCAAAGAAACCATGATTAAAATTGAGAATGACAAAAAAAAAATAGTCATAATGAATTTTGATATTTTCTCAGTAATTATTTTAGTTTTTCAGAGGCTGATGATGTAATTAATTAACAACCCTTTCAAGCAATCTAGAAATGTAAAATTTGAGGTGTAGTAAGAATAAGATGTCAACTGGTGTACAGCAAATACGTTTGGATGTATCCAGGAAGGAATAATTTTAATATTTAATTAATAGCTAACAATGTAGGAACTGGCCTAAGTAAGTGTGATTAACAAAGAATAATGGATTTTGATCAACTTGTGGTCTATTAATTATACCCTTAATTAGCATCGAATATTTTGAACAGTGAAATGTTTGGATCATTATTCAAATTGTTGGATATGTAATAACCATAATTTGTAATTAAATAGTAGCATATCATTTCCTAAATAATTAAGATACAAACTAGGGAATGTAACACATATTCTGATTATATTCTGATGTTGATTGTTGAATATTCATATCTCATCAACCAAATTAAGAGTTTCTAAGCATTTTATGTGGAAGTGAACCATTTAAAAATAAATTACTTCAAATTAAGTTTTCTATTTTCTTTTCTTTTTTTTTTTTTAATCTGAGAAATGAATTTAAGGGTTCCAATTCAGAGTTTAGAACGTCTAAGTGGTATATAAATTGGGTCGGGTTTTAGTTTGGCTTGGCCCGAATCGATATTATAATTGAAAGTTGAAATTTTACACGAAAATGATCCAACAACTCAGTTTCTACTTTCTACCCCAAGGACCAGGGAATCGGGACCGGTAATTAACTTGCTAATTAATTAGTGCTAACCATGCAATCTCCAAGTTCATTCTCTAATGTCAAAATAATTATTTTTGGATAACATCTTAATTTTTTTTTTAATCGGACAAAGTTAGTTGTTAGTATAGTTAGTTCACCAAGTCTCCATACACTCTTATTCTCCAAGCCTCCTTATAATTCCCCTCCTATTCGTTCCTAATGAGAATTGAACCCGGGTCACTCATTCGTGGATAACATCTTAATTATAACTAAGAGGGTCATATCACATTCTTTAGTAATCTTATATAATTCCTTGTGATTGATTTTGAGTGCATGCTCTGAAAGATAGTTAATTATTATGATTGTTTTTAGTTAGATAATTGTGGTTGATTCTACTTGTATTGTACTTTGTAATCATGGGTATTTTTTATACTTGATCGGAGAATGTTATTTCCTTTTTCCTAAAAAAATAATAATTTGAATTTAATTTTAAATTTATTAACTTGGCTCAAAATTTAATATAATAAATAAAATATACTCCTATTAAACGTATGTTAGTTGATATATAATATAATTATTTTATACAATCTTATATCTAATATAAATTGAATAATTTCCGTTTAACAGAAGCAATTTAGTGAAACGATTTCGCTGATCAAATCTTTTATTTCTGAATTAAAATGCCATCAACCTTAAATGTCCTATTTCTTTTTTCTTTTTTTTTTTGTTTTTTGTTTTACATTTATATATAAGCTAATATATTTTCTAATTAATAGATAATTAAAAAGATTGTCAAATGTGTGATCTTAAGCAATCTTTGAATTTGACCTGTGATATTATAACTACCTAGGAAACAATAATAAAAAATTAAGTTAACAATTAATTGTTAAGCCACTTCATATCACACGAAGTCTTGTTTAATTATATACAATAATCACGCTTATAATAGACATTCGTAGTACACGATATTATAAATTTTCTAATTACAATTTGAATTAATAAAATAATAATAATTTCGAAAGCAAATTACATTATATATATAAATATATGTAATCCCTGAATCCCCAGAAAAGTTGTGATTTTGCGAATCACTCTTTTATTATAATGATCGAAATCTTTGAAACAAGTTGAGAAATCTGGCAATTTATAATAATTTTATTAATTGCTAGTGAATATTAATATTACAATTTAATTGGTCATAATCTGGATGGATCAAAAGTGGTCCTAAAGTTGAAGACTAGGAGTGGCCTGATTTCTGGTCTACAACCAGAACTAAACTAACTAATTAATTAAGGACAACTTACATTAATTAATGGCTTGATTAGAACTTAATAATTGAGGTGGTTAACATGGAAGAAACTATATAGTCCATTAGTATGGAAATCTTGATATGGGATCACATAAATTAATGATCACGAAATTTTCGAGTGTTAAATTAAAAATGCATTAAGAAAGAGCGAATTTCGGTTCGGATTTCTTGTTTTAATTGAATTTTGTATTATCAGTCACTTTTGTCGAAGCGTTAGATGGGAGCCGATTTTATGAAATTTCTATAACAGAGAGTATATGTGAGACGTTATCTATGTGAAACGATTTGTGATACGTGTTAAAGTATGCCTATTAAAAAATAAAATATATTTAATGGTTATTTAAATATGTTGGATTATACATTAAAGTATGATTTTAACGTGTTATAATATTATTTATTATTGACATACTTTATTTATAAATAAGTATATTTTACCTATATAATAAACATATTTTAGTGATAAATCGATCCGTCTTACAAAAATCTGTCTCACAAGAGAGTGTCTCAATTTCTTTAATTATAAATTTAAAGATAGTTATACTATTAGAAGTAAATAATGAATTAAGATGTACTTTAAATTTAAAATAAAACAGATTATGAAAAACAAGAATAATATTATATTATATGAATCATGTATAAGAGGAAAATACAATTATACTCTAAAAATTATTTTTTTTGCGCAAAATATAATATTTTAATATTTAGTAGATAAATAAGTACTATTTGTTATATTTTTGTTCATAACTTTAATTTGAATTTATGATAAATTGTGTAATAATATAAAACTTTTAAGAGATACTTTCTTGTGAGACGCGTTTTTGTGAGACGGGTCGACTCATTACTAAAGTATGCATGCTTATTATATAGGTAAAGTATACTTATTTGTAGTTAAAATATATCAATAATGAATCATATTATAATACCCTAAAATCATACTTTGATTCATCATAGAAAATATACTTTAATAATCATTAATTATATTTTATTTATATACTATGCATACTTTAACATGTTTCACAAACCGTCTCACAAATATATAATTTCTCACAAAAAAGTTTGTCAACTTTTAAGGATATTAATTAATTTAGCGATGCACACCTGCTAAAAAGAAAACGTTAATTAATAACATGGTTGATGAAAATGTATCATGACATTTTGTCAAACAATTCACTAAAAAAAAATATTTTTTAGCAACCGAATTTACCAATGAAATTCAATCCGTGGTAATTATCAATGGATTAGCAACAAAAATGATATTTTTGTTTTAGCAACGAAATGCCAACAAATTTATTCTCTATTTTACCAACGGAATTCAATCCGTTGGTAATTACCAACGGATTAGCAAGGGAATTATTATATAAATTACCAACGGAATTATTAGCAACAGATTACCAACGGAATTATTTACCAACAAAATTGATTTTTCATTGCTAAAAATTTAGCAACCACCATTTTACCAACAGAATTTGTCAACGGATTCTGTTGTCAATCCGTTGGTAAACCAATTTAACAATGAAATTAAGGCTTTTAGCAACAGAATATTTCATTGTTAAAAAATATTTTTTTTGTAGTGATTATTGTTGAGCTATATAAAATTAATAATTTACATCTACCATTATGATTTTACTGAATTTACAAATATATAAATTTTTTGGTGAAATAAATACAATTTTTTAGAAATAACTAGAAGACGCTGCAAAGTGTTATTGTTAAATTAATTGAGTGAGGCTCTTCTGTCCTGGGACATCGTCCCCCTTTACAATTTAAACCCCTAGCAATATATATGATTAAATAGAATTGGGTTGGAAGAGTTGTGTTCTCATGGGGGCATGGTGTGTCCCCCGACACACAAGTTTTTGCCAAATTAAGAGTGAGGCTCTTGCTAAATTAATTATTGAAATAGGCATAAATTCAACATTGTAAAATTAAAAGAAAGAACATCATAAAAAGAAGTTTGAAGAAATGTAAGGGCGATAAAAAATTATTGTTTGTCCCGTGAACCAAAAAGGCTTAATTATTACAATCTTAACCAGATATATATTTTGTACATAAGAATCAGTCAATTCTTAATTATTTTCTCTTTTACATGATTATAATTTGCTCCTTTTTTCACTGTGATCATTGTTTCACTCTTGTAATTATTCCTGTAATTAACGCCTTACAAACTTACAATTAAAACAAAAACTATGCTTTTATTCGCATGATTAAAGGTTTGAATTGTATGACCCATAATGTATGACGAATGAGTATATAATAGATAATTAAATTAAATTCTATGAATTAAATTTGACAAACATCTTGTGACCATTTTGTAAAAAGATTTAAATGAGATAGATAAAAAGAGATATTTGAATTATTAAAAAAATGATAGTGCTACAATGAATATGAGTTTTTTCACCTTATCTACTTCAAATGTGTCTTTTCGTATTACATATGATGTCTTCGTTATTCGTGTTTAAGTACTCCCACAATGTTGATCAACAAATCAGCATCACACTTTTTACAACATTTGAATAATTAATATAAATGAACTAGAAGTGATAACATATTTAACTAAAAGTGATAACAAATTACAAAAACGTAAGATGATTTGATCAATTGCGAGAGTCTGAGATGTTTTCATACAAGTCTGCCCTATTGAAAAAAAACACACACACAAGTTTAGGAATCGTGATGGTACGGTTTGGGTGTGTCTATGGTACTGTACCATTTGAATACTAAATAAGTTTGACAGAATATTGTTTTTATTAAACTCTTGGTTTGCTCGAAATTGGTTTGAATACTTCAAATTAACTGTAATGTATATAGTTTAAATTAATAAATAAATAGAGGTGTTTGTTAGTGTAAAAAGAAGAAACAAATTAGACAGGAAAACGCTGTTGTTTTTGATAAATAAATATGATAAAAAGGTTTGCAGATTTCACTAATTTGTTTGTGTGTGTTTTGTCATGGATTCCTTACACCGCCTACGACAATTTCACTCTCCCATCAAACTTTTTTTTTTCGCCTCTTTTATTTATTTATTTTTTTTTTTCTTTACAGGTTTTATGTAACATACTATAATATTAATCGGCATGAGTTAATTATATTATAAGCATTATTAATTTATGGTATGACTATGATCGAAATAAACATGGTTCAGTATTGCAAAATAATCAACTTCTCAATTTGCAATGTTTTCATTCTCATTCATATTGGAAGTCCGTTACATTTATCGACACCTAGGGAAAAATTTTAAATTATTAATTTGGGTAAATTATCAAAATCCCCTCGAGGTTTGTCCAAATTGCCAAATAAACCCCATGGTTTGAAAAATTACCAATTACTCCTTTAAAAATATTTTTTTTAAAAAATAGTGAAAATTAAAAATACAATATTAAATAAATGAGTCTTGATGTCATTTTCATCCTTCTTTATTTTAAGAAAAGTGTATTTTTGTTAGTGTTCAAATAAAAAACAAGTTAAAGGGGGTAATTAGTAATTTTTCAAACCACGGGATTTATTTGGTAGTTTGGACAAACCTCGAGGGGGTTTTGGTAATTTACCCTATTAATTTCAAATATATTAATTGATTAATTATCATTCACTTACATCAAGGATATTGCATTTCTCTGCAATCCATTTGAGTTTAACAAGATTGAAGCATGAGATAATACTAATTAAATAATTTTCATCAATAATTGCTTATTTTAGTTAAAATTTGTTTGTAATAAATTATATTATAATACTCTAAAATTATATTTTAATGTATCATTCATCTTACTTTAATTACAAATAAATATATTTTACTTATATAATAATTATTATACTATACCTCACATTTCATCTCACATATTCACCTTCTCATTAGAGAGACCTTTCCTTTTCTTATTCGTTAGTTTCACAATATCCCCCCAAAACTAAAACTTAAAAAAAATAAAAAATTAAACTCCAATTAATTAGAAAAATCAAAAAATTCTTTTAAGTTGTTTAAAATTTCATGATTTAAAATTTCATGAAATAATCCGTCATGTGAATTTTAATCTCTCCAAACATTTCACACTTTCTTTAGTGTTTATCCCATAAAACCCACATCTTTAAAAAATAATAATAAAAAAAATTATTCAATAATTTCAAAAGTTAATTTAATTTTAGTGACTATTTTTTTACTCTATAATAGTATTTTACTTCACATTTGATTTATTATCTAAAAACGTGAGAGAGTAACATGCAGGGTGGTGTGAAATACTCTCCGTCCCTCACTAAGAGACCCTTTTGCTTTTTGGCACATGGATTAAAGAGTATTATTATTTAATGTGTAGTGGGTAGTTGTATTAGTGGGGATGTGGATCTCATATTTTAGTTGTATTAGTGAGAGTTTGTGGGTCTCATGTGTGTAAAAAATGAAAGGATATTCTTTGGGTGAGACGACTAAAATAGAAAAAAACCCTCTTTGAAGGGGACGGAGGGAGTAGAACAGAACACGATTCAGATTTTCTGTATCTTTTGGTACATCATCTCCTTATCACATACTATGATTAATATGTAGTAGATAAAGAGAAATTATACCCTAAAAAGAAAAGCTTAAACCTTAGTTGAATTTTTTTCCCCTATCTGTGAATCATATATCTAGGGGTGTGCACGGTGCGGTTATGCGATTTTTTCGATATAATTTAAATTGCATTGTTATATACGGTTCGGTTTAGTAATCAAGTTTAAACCGCGGTTATTCAAGCAATATTGATCATGCAGTTTTAAATTATTTCGGTTGGTTTTGGTGCCGTTTGGCGGTTTTATTAATAGATTAGCCTACATAAATATCGATCCGGATCTCTTATTTTATAATTGTACTACACTTCGTATTTTACAACTTATTTTCTAATAAAAAAACCAATACCATGAGTAATGATCATTACATCCTTGTACATTTGGCGATAATTTAGTCATGATAATAACACATGGTAAACATTTAATATGTAGAATAGGTGATGAAAATATAATAGGTGATCCAATTTACATTAATATATAAAAAGAAACCTATAGTCATGTGAAAATATTTGCAACCTTGATCTAACAATACATAGGAGGTTAGACTAGTTGATTGACTTATAGTTGGGATTCTACATAAATGTATGAGAGAAATAATAAAAATAAGAAGTACTTCATTGAAGTAAGAAGAATAGAAGTTATGACACATGTATGGTAAGAGTGAAGATAAAGACAACAACATTAATAGATTTTTTTTATAGGAGTAGTGAATAACTAATGAGTAATGATTAAACTGTTTAAATACTAACATGTATAAATATAATATAATACTAATAAAAACTAGTGGTGCGGTCGGTGCAGTTTCGACTATAAAAATGAAATCGCACCATAAAGTGCGGTGCAGTTTTTTCTTAAATTATAAATTACGGTTTATCTAAATAATTGTATATAGCGGTGTGGTACAATTCAGTGCGGACGATTTTTGTAATTTTCAAAATTTTTTTGTCCAACCCTACATAAAACGCGTGTAATAAAAGATGAGGTATGAAAATAGTGTAAGAGATACGAGGTGAAGCATGTGGTTGTAGTGGACACTTATCAATGAGTTGCCTTTTAACAATAATTAGCAGTCATGAGAATGAATCTAATTTTATTTTCTCTCTCCCCAAAATGCAATTGGAGACACACGAGACGCAGACTCACGTGTGAGTTTTCTGTAGCAAATATGCCAAACCCTTTAAATTCACACCCAAACCACACACACCTATTCACCACTCTTACGTGTACCTTAATTTTCTCACTCCAACTACAGATCTAGAGAGAGAAACACAATGGCTCTTGAAGCTGTCATTCTTCAACAACAAGACCCTTTTATTTATGCCTACAATTACAAAGATTATAAATACAACATGCCATCAGATTCCACCTTTCAACCCCCAATTCTTCATGACATTAATGGATATTGGGACTCTTCTTCTTCAGCTGCCGCTCAAAACCACACTTCCTCCAGCTCCGAGACTTGCCCGCCGCCCACCCACCGGAAGAGACGGCGGACGAAGCCGCTCAAGAACAAGGAGGAAATGGAGAATCAGAGGATGACTCATATTGCCGTTGAGAGGAATCGCCGCAAACAGATGAACGACTACCTCGCCATCCTTCGCTCCCTCATGCCCCCCTCTTATTCTCAGAGGGTAACAATCATACTTTAACACGTTTAACAGCAATAAATGTCTGCATATGTTCTTTTTTTTTTCTTTTCTTTTATAGGTAAATATTAATAGTTGTTAGTATTGTCATACTTCCCCTTTCTTCAAGCCTTCTTATAACTCCCCCTGATTTGTTCTCAATGGGAATCAAACCTCTGCATATATGTATATTATGTCCATGCAAGATTTATTTATGATTATATATACGTGTAGGGAGATCAAGCATCGATTGTTGGGGGTGCAATAAATTTTGTGAAGGAATTAGAACAACTTGTGCAATTTTTGGAATCCCATAAACCTTGTCCGAACGACGACAATATTCGTTCGGACAAGTTCTCCAGCTTCTTCACCTTCCCTCAGTACTCGACGGTGGAGGCGGCGGCGGAGCGACGGTCGAGCGTCGCGGACATCGAGGTGATGATGGTGGAGAGTCATGCAAACATCAAGATATCGACAAAGGGAAGGCCCAAACAGCTGCTGGAAATTGTGTCGGGATTTCAATCCATATGTCTTACAATTCTTCACCTTAACATCACAACCGTAGATCAATCCGTACTCTACTCTTTCAGTGTCAAGGTATGTCGCTTCCCATTTTGCCCTTCTCATGTTTTTTTTTTCGGAATTATTAATAATAATAGAATAAATTAAAATGATCATACTATTAATTCGTTGAATACAACAAAACGCATGTGTCCTAATGACATGGAAACATTTTATAAATTTGAGACTAGCATGTTTTATTTTTACCACTAGAATCTTTATGGTACATAGTTAGTGTGCGTATATATACATAGTTAGATTCAATTTATAAGAAAAACACTATAAAAAAAAGCTAGAAAAGTTTGTGATATTTTAAAATTGTATTCTATCTTTTTATTTTCTATTTAATATACCTTTTTTTGGGCAATTTAAAGAGTTACTATTATTTTCCTACGTCACAAGTGAAACTTATTGAAATTAATGTATAACATTTAGAATTGCAATTTCAATAACTAACAAATTTTAAAAAATTAAGTAGATTATGCATTTCATCATAATGTAACATGATAAATTCACAAATTAGATATGTTTTAAACAGTTATATACAAATTTTGTGTTTAATTAATTAATTAATTAAATTAATATTAAATTTGAATAAATTGTGCAGGTTGAAGAAGGGTGTCAATTGAGTACAGTAAATGAGATAGCCACAAGTGTTCATGATATATTGGAATTGATCCAACAACACTCTTCTATTTCTAGCTGAGACAACCCACCCTCACAACTGCTTATCTGCTCTAATTTAATTACTTATATATATAATATATATTTACCAATTTAATTTCTATTTTTCTTCTGGTCAAATTGTTGCCTACTTTTCTGCATTTAAAAAAATTAGTTATTTAGGTTAACTTTTCAAATAATGTTTATTTTATGTTACTCTAGGAATATTCTGTACCATATAATATAGAGAGTGTTTGGAAGGATGTTGCCTTGATGATTTGCCCACTATGGCTAATGTGGGGTTATCTATTTTTGGTCGAAATATTCAATTTCCCTTTGTGTATTAATCAAGAAAATGGTGACAATATAAATGCCAAATTTACAGATTTATCGGGATTTAATTTATTTAATATACCAACTATGTGACAAACGTTGATATGGACTTGTTCAATTTATTACCAATTTAATGTTGTACGTACCCTTATCTTTTGTTATCTCTATTTAATTTGTTTATTATGGGTTAGGGTTAGAGGTGGAGGTGAAGAGTCTATATTTTATTTCTTATATTGCTTTAAAATGATGTAGGGCTTTATATGGAAAATATTTCAACTATTATTTTAAAAAAATCAATTTTATTATAATTTTAGAATAGTGTATAAAGAATAATACTCAAAAGAGTTATAATAGAAATGACATCAATACGAAGAACTCCAAAACAATGATATAATATTATATTCAACATTGAAGAAGAACTGTTCGTAGATTCATATTGATTAATCAATCTATTCTTTATCTGAATCCAACTTCAAATACTAGTTTTTAGCTTTTTTACTAAGTCAGCTACCTACACCTTTTCATTTCGTAATATGATAGCATTCCTAAATTTTTATATTAATTAATCATACAATACATTCCCAAATTAAAACTGAAAGTTGCTTTTATTTAATTTTGTAGTTGGGTTTCTAATGTGTCATTCGATCTCATAGGATAAAGTACTTATTGTGTGGAAACATGATGAAACTTTGTTAAATATGATTTTAAAAACTAATTATATCCACAAATTAAAACTATATTTTATGGGTAAACACAAAATTCTAAAGATAAAATAAATTATAAACCAGATGTTAAAATATTTTATACATGAAGATGAAGACAAAGGTAGAGTTATAAATATACCCTTAAAATTATAACAAAAATTAAACCTAATTAGGAATAATAGTATATAAAATTACAAGCTAGCTTGTATATATGATTAAAATTGTAACTGTGACACATAAACTATTGCCTAGCTAGAGTATAATATCATAAAAATCCAATCATAAAAATTGTTAAGTCAGGGTTCATATATATAATCTTGTATTTTATTTTTATAGAATTGATTTAATTGAAATCGAATTAGAAACTGTCACTTTTTTTTTTCTTTCCAAATTATTAATTTTTGAACAACAAAATATAACCATTCTAAATTTAAAACTGGCGATATAATAGAAAACTAAACCACTTTTTAAGTGAGTATAATAATAATCTGTAATGTAAAAGTAACACTTCGTGATCTGATTCTTTAAAAATAAAAAATAAAAAAAATCTTACCGTTAAAATTTTTCATTAATTTGTTTATGATCATAAATTGTATGGAACTAATTCCATGTAAAACTTCCTTATTTCTGAGTTCAACAAACAACTATAAACTAAAATTTGACATTATACTTTTAAGGATAAACAATAAACTCGAGTATAATTATAGTTGGTGAACTACAAGATTTATTATACTATGAAATATCACAATTATTATATTATTATATAGTACCTTTAAAAGTAGCATTAAACCTTTTGAGATAAAGGTTACAGCAAAATAGTATGCACATGAATCACGAAAATTCATGGATCGACGAATAAAATTAACCATGAAACACAAGGATATGTACATTACAACATGAACACAAATATTAAATTACCATTTACACTTAATATTATTATTAAAAACTAAGATTAAATCTTATAAATAATAAAATTAATTGTATCTTCAAATCTTAATATAAAACCAAACATTGCATGCATGGGCCATGTTAGGGTCTCGATTTTATTCATGACGTACAATTCATCTTTTCTTTTTCACTTTTTTGGTGATAAGCATTTGATTTACACCAAATTTAATGTCCCATCAAAAACTTATGTAGAACTTTGATGATATGACTCAATTAAATTCCTCTTCTAAATAGTCTATGAAACTCCCCGTATAAAGTAAGTATTACCTATACCACAAAAGATTGCACCCCCAATTTTGACACAGAAATTAAAGAAGTGTTAATTTTTAGGGGTATAATGATATTTTTTTTGTAATAAATAAATGATAAAGTATGTTAGGTAGAGATGATTTTTTTTTGTAAATAAAGTGTATAGGAGAAGGGTATTTGTTTTTTACTTTTTGTTTTTTATAGAAATGTGCAAAGTTTTGTGGGACAGCCCAAAATGGAAAGTGTGTCATCTGAAATGAGACGGGGGAGTAAGTTAAATTAATAGTATTTAGTTAATTTCTACAGAAAAGTATTCAATTATTTTTGTTAGAAAGATGAGGTAAATGAATAGGAATTAATGTCAATAATTTGTGACATACTCCCTCCATCCCCCTTGAAAGGTATCCGTTAACTTTTTGCACGTGAATTAAGGAGTATAATAATTTAATGTATATTAAGATGAGAAAAATAATATTTTAATGTATAGTGGATAGTTGTATTAGTGTTGAGTGTTGAGTCATGTGTAGTAACCCATGTCACATGACTCGCTCATCAAATCAATTTCTTTTGAAAGGTAATTAAAGTTTAATTAGACCAATTAAGAGAGTACAAATGTACTCGTAACGTCCATTCAAGATTTTTATTTAAGATTTTTGCTTCCTATTAGTAGGGGCCACATGTTTTTTTGGTAGGTTTAATTAATATTCATGTTATATACACAAACACCATTCTCTACTCATTAAAGATAAATTAGTAATTTTGATGAAAAAAACAAAACAAACAAACAAAAATTGTGTTGATACTATAGTCAATGTAAGATATACATTTTTTATTTTTTAATCAAGTAATGTCATTTTCCGCTGAGAGCTAGGTAAGATGGGCAGTTGGATATTAATGATGAAGAATTAAGAAAATTGTAAGAACAGTAATGAATTTAATTTTTACAATGGCCAAAAAATTAGACTGTAAAATAAAGTTGAGAAGAATAAATAAATAAACTTGCCCTGTAATATTTCATTTATGAGCTAAATATCAATAAATAAATTTAAACAATCGTACATACAAAATCTATGCAAGCATACTAGTAATTAAATCAAATTATTGTAATTTATATTACATTTCAAGGTAAACACATATCCCAGAAATAAAACCAATTACCATTAAGTCCAAATTCAAATGGATTTCTAATGAAGTTTGTAAGAACCTTTAGTCGGCTTATTGTAATAAGGCCCAATTGCTAATTGGGCCAAACTTGGCTACTTCATTTTAATATTTTAATTAGACACATTCCAGGCTTCAGCCCATGAAAAATAATATTCCATTTGAAACTTAACTCATGCTAATTTAGTTAAATACCTTCCGGATTTAAATTTATTTTTAAATTTTGATGATATGTTCTTAGAATTTTACGGTGATTATAGGGTGCACCCCCTAGTTTTTAGTTTGGGGGCGGCTAATTATACTCCCGATATTTTTAAATGTATCTTATAAATTTTTTAATTTAAATATTTAATGATGAAAAGACTAAATTATCCTTATATTAACTTTCTGAGAAAATATTAATTTTGGTCCTCTTAAGATAGGAAAAATTTAACTTAGTCCTCTGATTTGATAATTTTTCAAAAGTGGTCCTCCAATGTCCAATTTTAGTCTTTTTCATCCACTTTTAATCATTTTTGTCCACTTTTGGTCCATAAAGTTGTCGGAAAAAGGACCAAAAGTGGATAAAAAGGACCAAAAGTGAACTAAATTCGGACACCGGAGGACCACTTTTGAGAAATTACCAAACTTGAGGACTGAAATTAGATTTGACATATCCTAGAGGACTAAAATTGATATTTACCCTTAACTCCCTCATTCTATAGTTTATTTTCTCTGTTCATGGTGGCTGGAATGCCTCTACCACCACAATGTCGCCGGTGCACCGTTCTGAAGGCTCCGTTCCCAATAATCCAATTTGAATCGAAGCCTTTTGTGGCAATTTTTAGGTTCATGTAGATGAATTTTCTTAGCATTTTGATGACTTCGTGCGTCTTTTTCATTCTTGACATTGTTCATATGAATGCTGGACAGCAAAATGCCAAGAAAAAGAGCAGCGGTTATCACTCCGGTTTTGCAGAGATGGTTGTGGCATTTCTTGCTTCTTTTAGTTGTTATGGTGGTGTTTTGAGCGACGGCAGGTGGCGACGGATAGGATGAGCTGTGCCGGCGGTGGAGTTGGTGTTTCATCATATTCATCGAATGAGAAAGCAACAAAAATGGAATCTTTCAATATATATTGTTGGAGATCAATAATTGCAGATATAATTGGATACTTAGCTTCAAGTTGGAATAAGATACGTAAAGAATGGGGAGAAGCTCGCCGGAATGTGAGTATAAGATTTGCAGGCGCTAGATGGTAAAATGGTCTAATGGGTATGTTAAAAGTAAAATTTATTTTCTTTTATTTATTATGGGGTTTATTTAGTTAATGAGGTATAAATAGTCATGCTCTTTTAGTTTAAACTCAAGCTTTTTGTCGATCAAACTCCAGATTTCTTCAAGTTGATCAGTACTAAACATGGAATTTCTACGTAAGTTATATAATTAATTTATTTTTTTTATTTGTGTTTTCCTATGGGGTGTTTGATTTGTTAATTAAAATCCAGGGAAATTAATTTGTTTGATTTTTTTAAATATTTAATCCCATATTTTTTCTTGATCTTCGGTAATTAATATCATGGATTTTTATGTTTGTAGGAAAAAATGGTTGGTGGGAATCTTTCTGACAGTAATTCTATCTGGACTTGGCCACAAAGGAGGACTACTTTTAAGCCTTAAAAGTTAGAAAGAATTTCCAACAATTTTGTGACATTAATTAATCATGATTTAATAATTAAAAGATTAAAAAATTGTACTCCGTGTTTTAGTGATATACATATGTTGGATGATGTTATAACTAGGCAAGATCGACAGCGCCGTATGGACGGTGGAGCACGTGGTGGAGGTGGTGGAGGAGGCGGAGAAGATAGTGGAGGAGGTGGAGAAGAAGAAGCTCAAAGAAACCTTGGAATCATTCGATAATCTTGCAAAAATGGCTGTCAATGAAGCCAAAAAAGCTGAAGATGTTGTTCATAAGGTATATTTTCATTCATCAATAATCTTCTCTCCTTTAATTCTTCTTATTATTTTCTAATTTATTTATTAGAATTTCCATTTTATGAAAAGTATAATAAATAGTTACTCTTTTTGTCCGGAGTAACTATTTTTTTAAGGAAAAGGAGTGCAATATGATAGACTACTAAGAAAAGAATGAAAACATAATAAGATGGATAGAGGGAGTATTTTTTTTTAATAATAATTAACAAATTAATTTATTTTTTGGATGGCATAGTTCACCATTAAAAAAAATAACATTACAATGAATTGTACTCACTCCGTTCCAAAGAGAAATTCACGATTACTGTAAATTTAGAGTTTAAGAAAAAGTTTATTTTTAAGGGTAGTTTGATATTTTTAGGTAATAAATAAATTATACAGTAAATTATGTTAGTTGTAAATTGGTTACAATTTTGAAATTAAAGTGTGTTGTAAAGTTATTAATGTGTGTGCATTTTCTTATTTGGGAATGTGAACTTGTTTATAGGACGGACAAAAATATAAAATGTGAATTTGTTTATAAGATAAAGGGATTACTATATAATTAATACATCATCTTGTTTCTAGTAAATTAAATGTCACCACTCACATATTGGAGTATTAAAATTAATATATTGCAATAAGGGATACTAATTATATTGCATCAATATTTTATTTATTTTTTGATATTTTATTGGCATTTCGCATAATTACGTAGTCGTCCATTAATACTGTTAATATTAATCAATTCGTGCAGTAGTTAATTTGATGTTTATTTATATATATATCAATAACATGAATACTCCTTCTGTCTCATCCGGCTCTAAGGCATCTGTTTATTTTTTGCACGTGAATTAAGGAATATTATTATTATATGTAAAATGGAAAATTGTTTTAGAGGGAAGTTGTGGGTCATATTGTATATTTTTTTTCTAAATAAATATGGAAAAAGTATACCTTTAAACCTAACGCCAAAAATAGTAAAGTGGACACCCTATAAGTGGGTGGGTATTATTTAATTGCATACTTATGAATGATAATTTCAAGTCTCTTTCATGTCCTTCGTAATAATCAAAATTATTGGTACTATTAATTAATTATTATATTAATTTGATTAGGCAAGTGGCCCACCAGTACATGGAACCTTCACCTGCTCCAAATCCACTATTGATGCACGAAACATGCACGATTTATAAATAAGAAAATTTAATTGATTTATTACTTATTTATTTAAGCAATATAAAAAGAATTGGTATTGTATTGAACCGGTTTTATGTGGAATTAGATCTTAAAATACCACTTTTATACATGATATTGATGTTTGAAAATAAAAAGAAAAAATTAAATTTATTTTTAAATATGTAATAATTTATCATATAATTAATAAGAATGGTCGAGCATAAAAGAGAATATATTTAACAAAAAGAACTTCTCCATATAAAAATTGTGTAATTAACTAACTTATTATTCAATGATACTTTTCTTTTCTATTTTTAAATTAGGATAGATTATTCGATGTTACTTTCTTATAAGCCGGGTATATGTAAGATAAGTCGAGCTATTATTAAAGTATGTTTATTATAAAGATAAAATATGTTTATTGTTAATTAAAGAATATTAATAATAAATTATATTATAACACCATAAAATTATATTTTAATACATCATTCACTTAATAAAATATTTAATTTTTTTATGTTAAAATTTTTAAAATAATGTTTTTGTAGCTTAGCAATAGCTATGGACCTAATTGGACTGCAAAGGGCAAGCCCATATTTAAGCCCATCATAATTTAATATTTATAGTAATTCTTGTACAAAAATTAAATAGAAAAGGAAAGAAAAAGGGAAATAATTGAATGATGTCATATGGCATTAATGATGCAGGTGAAAGATATTGAGGAGATAGAGGAGACACTCATTAAAGAGGGTAAAGATCAACCCACAAAGTAGCCACATATGAACCAAATTTTCATAAAATAAAAGAAATCATTTTATTAACTCTTTTTTTTTTCCTCTTTATCTCTCTTTTTTTTTTTTTTTTTCTTTTTTTAGCTATGTGATTCAACTAGGATTTTTATTTAGTAAGACCAATATCCGTACCGATTTTTGTGATTAATTGGAATCACTGTACAAGCAGCTATTTTGTGTAGCAAGCAAATTTTCTCAATTAAATTTGGCATCTGATTGTTTTTCGTTTTTTTTTTTTTTTTACAAAATACTGATTGGTGGTTAAATAATAAATATGAATTAGATTTGAATGTGGAAGGAGATTAATCGTGTTGGGGATGCATATTTTTCTAGCACAATCTTGGCAATAGCCAATAATTCCATTCGGACCATTTCCCATTATTTTCATTTTTGTTTTACATTTTTAATTTTAATCCTTTTTTTATTTTTTCTATTTTTAATCCTTTCGTCCATTTTCCAAATGTTCAAAATACAGAAAAAAAAGTAATAAAACAATACATAAATGACTAAAATTGAACAAAAATGAGAAAAAACAACTAAACTTAAGAATTAAAAAAAAAAACCATAATCGAACAAAATTAAATGCGATATTTTCTCAGAAGGAAATCACGTGCAGCTAGAAAGAAAAAAGTGATAAAAAAAATGTTTGAATTAATGAATAAAAAATTGAACATTAGATTTGAAATTTTCCCCAAAATACGTTCTTTAAAAAAAATAAAAAATTGACCAATAGTTGTAATGAACAAATGTTCAAAAGTCAACCATTGGTAGAGATTTATGTTCCATTATTTAAATACTCATTTTAAAATTCAAAACTTGGACACAAGTTAAAAACACCATTTCAATTCCTTTCTGCACACTCGATTCCTTTTTCTTTGAAGCTAATCCGAAGTTAGAATTTTAGTTACTCCCGCAAGAAAAGCATTTTTTTCTTCTCTAACAACCTAACATAAAATCATCATACCAATCCCCTGAATTCAACAACAATAAACGCGTCTTTTTCAATTAGAGCAGATCAAGAAACACCTTGTCTGCATGAAAATGGCAGCGAGGGCAGCCGCGGCGAATCAAAAGTTGAAACCTCTTATATTCGAGAGGATCGAGAAAGATACGAGTTGTGTTCTTTTTCCCAATTCGACACTCGAGCTAATGCAGAATTGCGACTTGCCACCTCCCATCAAGCTATTTTCTGGTCAAGAGGGAGTGTTTCTTTCATCAACAGGAAAAAACTGCAAAATTGGAAGATGCATGGAAGTCGAGGAAGAACACCTTCGTACGTGTAGAGATTGGTTGGGAGATTCTCAAGGCACTGCAGCTATCACAAACACGAGCGAGAGAGGCGGAGAGGAGAGTTGGGGTGGTCCTGTCGGAGGAGAAAGGCAGGCTGTCAAACATGATCGTGGATGAGTCGATGAGACTTTTTGCTCATAGGCAATGGGTTAGACTGATGGAAAAATCGAAGTCATCAAGTTGCAGAATAGAAAGAGTTGGCATACTAGTACATGTAATTGTGCAGAAAAATAGATGAAAAGGGAAAAACGTGATGAGAGCAATAGTAACAAGCAATGGTGCAAAGCTATAGCACTGTGTTTGGCCATTGCAGGGATGAGTTTTGTAATTGGTTGCAGATATCTTCTCTGAATATAATTTTTCAAAGAAAATCTTGTATCTTGCTAGAACACAAGGGTAAAAAAGGCATTTTCACATGTCCAAATATGATAACAAGAGAAGATGATATGAGCAAGAAAATGCAGGATTTTAAAATGCATTATTCATGTCATCATGTGTATAGTAACTACTCGGGTCTAATTTGATTACACACAATGCATGTGAGCACTTAAGAGGAAAATCCACGGTCGATAACAAGTGGCAAACATTATGTAATCATGATCAATTGCTATATCAAGAATACATATACTAGTGTGTACGGACCTCAAATGGCTGTAGCAAACATGCCCTCGACGTGATAGCAATGATCCACCTTCCTCGATAGTGAAGTGGCACCCCTCCTTGAGAGAAATCAAGGTCGACTTTGAACTGAAAGGAGGGTTCGGGTTGACCCCTGCAAATATGTATTTTATGGGGAGACATAATAAGGATGCCACCCACCTATTGAAGCTCCACTACCCCACTCAGGGTAATGTAAGACTAGGTACACTAATTAGTGTGCTTCAAGAGAGGAGGATTAAAAGCACTGAATAAGGGAGAGGAAAAAACAGAGTCGAGTCTAAAACCTCAAAAGCCCATCATGTATATTAATTAGTGTATTATATTGCCATATCTAAAATCATTAGATCAATTAATGTTCAGTATAGCAATATAATACAAATCAATCAAAGTGACCAGGGAATATAAGATCCGTAAGTATCCATAAATAGTGAATTTGAGAGTTTACCTGCTGCAATTGTGTATCTAAAGAATTCAGTCTTCATCTGCCCATTGGCTGAATCATATTTTGGTGCTCTTTTATGATCACCGGCGAATCAGATGAAATGGATCCAAGACCTGATGAGCATTCTGGGAGCATGGCCACTCGCAGGGCATTTAAGTTTTAACTAACATAGCGTGGTTTTTTTCAATTTCAGATGATCGATTTTCAGAGAGAAGCCCTTTTTTTGTCAAGATATATAAATCATCCATGTGAGAACAGTCAAGGGAGTCCATCTATTGGAGTTGCAATATAGTTTGCAGTTTTTAGGGTTTATGAATTTATTTTCGTAGTATTTATTGGCCAGATAATTGCAATTCAAATTCAAAATTGGAACTTGTTCAAAAGTTAAAGAGTTAAAGGTTCCATCAGGTACAGATCCATTATTTTTTTCAATAATTTACAAAAAAGCACTCTCAATTTCTAAACTAGTTCAATGTAGTAAATTAGGCTGGATCAATCAGAACATGAAGAAGACAATTTTGCAGCACATGGAATTAAACTAAACTCTGTTAAATATATATTTACAACGAGAAGTAGGCAAGATGATGTTTTGAGTTTAAAGGGAGGATATATATAAGTACACACGCATGGAGCATGATAATAGAGTGGCAAACGGTAGGTTATTACAGCAGTTTATTTGTTTCTACTTATAAGGCATAATCAAATAGTTCGGTGTGTACCGACCTCAAATGGGCATAGCAATCTTGGCTGCACTCGAACATCTCTAGGCACGTCCAGCACACATGCTTCCCGCACTTGCACTCTATATGATTGCACCCGTCCACCTTCTCAATTGTGAACCCACAGCTTGGGCATTCCTTCACAAAATCCTTCCCCATACGCCACTCCTTGAGCGAGCTATCTGGGTCTTCTTTGAACTCACGGTACTTCTCACACGACAGGTATGGGTGATGCTCCAGGTGGCACTGAGTGCACGTCTCCACAAAGCATGCGCCACACACAAACACTGAACTGGAGCTGGAATTTGAACTGGAAGGATCTGCCACTTGGTAAACATTGGGGCAATCAGGAGACGGGCAATACCTGTACGTGCCACCACTACCCGCCACATATGAACCCAATGAAGCCCGGAAAAGTTCTTCTTGCTTCTCTTTAGACAGCAAGGACCTCAAATCTGACAGCAGGATAGGGGCTCCACAACCCTCTCTGGTACACCTTAGTGGGAAACCATCACGGCTTTTCATTGCTGACTCGCACTGCTCTACCAAGCACAGGCGGCAGAACTTGTGGCAACAGTCTTCAAGCAAGTACGACTCCTCCACTTCACAGAAGCAAATGGGACAAGATTCTGAATAATCATTTTCATTCTTCAGACACTGCACTGCACTTGCCTGAGCAAGATGATGAATGATCGCTTCAACATGTTGCTTCAATTCTTTGGTACCTATGATAGATATACTGTGCCGTCTCGTATTTAAAGAGAACTCCGCCTCAGGCACCTTCTCTCTGAGCCCATGAAGATCCGGTCCAAAATGCAGAACAACTCTCTTCATCATATCAGGGGGGAAATCTGCATCACGAAGTTGAATCTCGAGTTGCTTGCTGTCATGCAGGCCAAGGAGGCCATTTATTAGGCTCTCTTCTGCAGCCTTAATCTTCTCTGGAGAGCCAAAGACTCTCAAAATCATCCTATGCCTCTCAAAGATTATGTGTGTCCCGGTCTCTCGTTGAATGGATTTCATAAGCATGATTCCTTCTCGTGAAAAAAGAATCTGATAGACAGCAGGAGTCATGTCCGGATGATGTATGATTGTCCCTTCCATGAGCTGCTGGAGCGGTCTTCTCAAATCTGCTACAATTTTCGTCGCACTAGCAGATACCTTTACCCGATAAGAAGAGATTTTACCCATGTCATTATGGATGGGCTCAAGATTACATTCTACACCTGCAAAAGATTCAAGTGTTCCAACATAAGACCATAGCATCAAAAAATGAATGCCAACCATAAATAGGATGAATTACATTTCAGCATATAGTCTGACTCAATGTGAAAATAGGATGTCTAGCCACGAAGATAAAAGAGGAAAACCAAGAGCAACCAAAAGGGCAGGTTCTGCTACTCAAACATAGAATGAAAACATGCTATACATCTAAAAAAAACTTTACAGCTCTTTCCAGTAGATATCGTCGTGATCCAAGTCAAAATGAGATAAACAAGATCAAGAAAATGCAAAAAACCATACTCAAGAAAATGTTGAAATGTCAATGGTAATGGCTACCATAAATGATTTATTAAACCACAGTAACTTCATATTGAACGGGACAAACTAAACTTGAATCATCTTTGAAGATAAGCCCCACCTTGCAAGCACTGACACCATTAAATAATTATAAAAGACAATTCTGCAAGCATATGTTGTGGATCATACTCAAATCAATATATACAATAAATTATGGGGAAGGTCAATAAGTGAGACATGAAACATCGACATATGCGTGTTACTCAGCACATAATGATCATATTGTGACTAAGAAGTAAGAAAGATACAAAAATCACTTCATAATAAGTATATCAAGTACCCTTCTGTTGCCGCAGCCTTGAAAGCAAAGAATGTAACTGGCAATTGATCACAGCATAGACAGTTGCAGAACAGGAAACATGACTATGAAATGAATGCTGGCATTGAATCTTCTGCCACAGTTCACATCCGGGTAAGACTTTTCCATTTATATGTTCCAAGGCCCTTGCAGCCTCCAAATGTAAATTTCCATCAAAAGTAATCAAAGCCCTCATATAACTACCTTTGGGTTCAGGTTGAAATACCTGAACACGGACACAATTACCCTGATTCTTTTTAGGCATAAAGGGATTAATTAGTCGCAGAATTGCTTCTTCACAAGCCGAAGGGGGAAGATTTTCTACGGCTTTTCCTCTCACCAGAAAGAAGTCGTTGATCATCCTATTTGTTGATGCTCTGAGCACCTCATATATATCGGCTTCGGAAAGCTCCCTATCTAGTCCAGTAATTATGACACTGTCTGAAGTCTTCACACCTGCTTCACACCAGACAAGCCTGCCTCCAATTACTAGATTGGAAAGATCATTGACCACCAAAGCAACATCTTGAGGATCACACTTCAAAATTGCAAGTCCTTTGCTGCACCGACGAGGCCAAAGGATTTTTGACTTTATGGAATGAAATGGCATCATTTTGTGATCACCACCATAGTGTTTACTAGAAGGAACTATCTTCAATATACCACCACATAACTCAGACTGATCAAGGTCAACAGCCTTACTGGCGGCATCAGGAGAGGAAAATGTCACCCTTCCCCACTTGTCCTCTTCATTGCCCACACCAAAGCCTGAAAACTTGCTAACGGCACAAATATGACCTAGGGTGGACTGCTCAAGAAAACGGATAAGCTCCTTATCAGCAAGTGCAGTTATGTTTGAATGAAAAATGTCAACAGACAGAGTTCTTTTATCAAGTTCCAGGTGTATTATCTCAGCTCCAGCCCCAAAGAGAGCAATAGAGGGTGAAACAGTGGGACCTCCAGCATATAGACACTCTTCTGAGCACTCATTTAGCAACAATTTCTTTTCATAATCCAATTCTTCCTTAACTAAACTGATCACATTCTCCATGTCTTGCGATGAAGCATGCACAAGTACCTCATTCTGATCAACATCAACTTCGACACCTATACGTTCATCTGCACATGATCTTCTGATACTCGAAACAATGGAACGCAGATTGCTATTAGATTTCCCACAAAATCTCTTCAACAGAACACTACCAAACCCAGATAAAATCCTCTTTTGCAACAGTTGAATGTTCATGTCCAAGAAATCAAAGAGTGGAGGAGGATAAAGGGAGGAAAAATAATCAAAGTCACATGCAGTAACACAAACTAAATAATCATTTGTTGATGAAAGTATTTCACCAAAAACCACCCAGGCTGGTCTCTGGCAAAAATTATATAACGAGCATGAAGGATGCAACTGTACATGTTTTCTTGTTAAAGCCACTTGATAACCAAGCTGATCATAGCCTGAGTACATTGCCACGTTTTCTGGCATAGAAGATAATATAATACTTTTCAAAGTCTTATCATACTCCGAAAGTTTTAGCGGATTCCAATACCAATAATTTGGCACAATGATATTCAGTTCATTTTTAAGACAAAGTTCCAGCTCTAGCACAGTGTCCTCACATCTCCTCATAGACTTCGCATTAATGCTATTTTCCCAACACCATGAATTTTTCTTTTCACGTGGCACAGCCTCCCACTCTTTGTATACAGCAAGCAATGTGAAAAGATCACCGCTAGGATGGCAAAATTGAACCTTAAGGCAGTCAGATTTCAGCTTATCTTCCTCTGTACCCACTCTACAGAATATGCTACTAGAATTTGCCATAACTGCAGCAAGAACAAGACCCTCTTTACCCAATCGCCGACAGAAGCATTGTAGGATTATTTTACCGAGCCGAGGCTCAACACCCAACTTGACCATCTCCCGTCCGTCAAGTGTTAACTCATAAACACCATTTTTCACGACAATTGCTCCAATCTGAATGAGATTCCTCAAAGCCATATCTATAGCTCCTGGACTAGGGGAATCAACAAAGTCAAACTCCTGTACATCTTTCATGCCTAATGCTATAATTTTCAAAATTGCTATACCAAGATGAACCTTACGAATTTCTGGTTCCTGATGGGGCAGCATAGACTCAAAATCATTTTCTGCGTAGAGTCTGTAACATGTCCCAGGTTCAGTTCTCCCAGCACGACCAGCTCGTTGATTAGCAGAACTCTGGCTGATTTTACAAACCTTCAGAACATTCATCCCGGTAGCAGGTTCATACATGCTCTCCTTTACCATTCCAGAATCAACCACATACTTGACACCAGGAATTGTTAATGATGTCTCAGCAACATTGGTGGTAAATACAACTTTCCATTTACCAGGATAGGTCAGAAATACACGACGTTGGTCCTCATTAGAGAGCTTTCCATGTAAAGGTAATGCAATGGCAGAGGAACCTTGAAACTTCTCACAAGCCCATTCTACTTCCATCTGAGAAGTCAGGAATGCAAGGATAGTGCCTTCCCTCTCAGTTTTGATAATCTCGGTTACCTTTCTCAAAACATCATCAACATAAGCAGGCAGTGACCTAGAAGCTGAAAGGCCCAAAGATTCAGAAGGTACATATTTAATATCAACAGGGAAATTCCTGCCGGTAACATGCAAGGTCCTGCAACCGAAAAAATAGTCAGAGAATTGGTCGGCATCCACAGTTGCAGACATGATGATGAGCCTAAGACTAGGCTTCTGGCAGAGTAAATTCTTAATTAAAGCCAGAAGGAGATCTGTGTTTAAACTTCTTTCATGCGCCTCATCAACAACAATGCAAGAAACCCATGATAATTTTTTATCTACCATATAATGCTGCAAAAGACAGTGATCAGTCGTAAATATCATTGTGGACTCAAACTTCTGAGAGGATGAATATGATGGATAACAAATGGCTGAAGAATCAGAATAACAGCCATGGCTTTCCTCTTTGACCCTCTCTGACAATGAAATAGCAGCCAGTTTTCGAGGCTGTGTGCAAACAATAGATCCCTGAGCAGAAAATCCGGAATCAGCAAGGAACTGAACCAATTGTGTGCTCTTTCCTGAACCAGTCTCACCCATTAATATAGTAACCTGCAAGAGTCTTCAATCAAAATAGTCTCATGATATTCTAAATAATAAAACCTAAAGCGTCCAAGCCACAAGGAATTTTACAGCTACATCTATCCAAAAAATATTTCATAACAATTCCTGATATGCATGTTCTCTAAGTAGAAACATGATCTTAAAACCTCGCTTCATTTTCTATCATCACTTGCTACTAAGGTATAAAATTCACTAGGGATAAATAATTTCAGTCAAAGCAACAAAACATCTAATCTATAGATTAAGTAAATAAAATTCAACATGGTTAAGCAAACCTGTTGGGAATGTATTTGCTTCATGATATCCCGACGATGGGCGTAGATAGGAAGTCCATCATCAAGCCTCCTGCATTCCCTCATCATCAACCTGTAAATCCTCTCCCAGACAACCTTTCCATCAGAAAAGTGAAATACTGGAAAATCATCGTTATAATTCTTTTCTCCTTTCAAATAATCTTCAATATACTTAATCCCACAATTGAACTCCTCAACCCTGTTCAAAATCGAATCCCTCTCCGCCTCCAAACCCTTCCTTTTCTTCAACTGCGCATCAGCAATGATCAACCTCTGTGAATTCGACAAAAACTTTGTAATCTTATCAATTTTCCCCACCAAGGCCCCCAATTTCTTCTGCCACTGCCCCACCAAATCCCCTTCTTGCAGACCCTTCAACTTCTCCAAAAACAACACCTTTAACCGTTCGTCCAATTCGGCCATATCAGAGGCAACCTCGACGTTGCAAATAACCCGAGGATAAAAGCCCAGAGCTTCATCATTCAATTTCAATTCCCACAAATGAACCATCGTCTCCCGAGCCTCACTCCACTGCTCATAAAAAAGCGCAGCCACAATGTAATTAGAAGGAACAACGTTCCACTTCTGAGGCTGGAACTCAAGCGCCTGAATTACGGCCTCAGTGTCAGTCCCTTTCACCGCCCGTTGAGCGTCGGATCGAAATTGTACGATGAAATTGGGGCGATCAGGGGGTGGACCGGGGGGTCGATCACGGTAGTCAGGAGAAAAGTGGGGTTTCCAGCGGTTCTGCTGATACGGGGGTCGCTGAAACGGCGGCCCATGGTTGCTGTAGACACGGGGACCACAACGGGGCTGGGAGGCAAACGGCGGGTCGCGACGGCCGTAGGCGGTGCCGTTGGAACGTTGCATCTAGACTGCGGAAAATTGAAAATTTGATTAAACCCTAGAGAGGGAGGAATTCTGAGTGTGTGTGTGGTGAGAATAGAGTGTGAGCTTGTCGGTGGGAAATAATGGCGGCGTGGATGACGAATTTTTTCAATAGATAGTTTTTGCAGACACAGAGATTTTGATATGCAAAGTTAGGTTTGGGCTTTTATTTGTAAGCACGGCAGTCCAGAATAAATTAATAATTAATTATGGATTAATTATTTTGAGAAATCAAGTACTATACAGTGGTTGTTACTATTTTATTTTATTTTTGGTGTTTGAGTGGTAAAGTAATTAATGATTAATGTATTTTAAGTAAAATACATTAAATATGGAATATAGAGGGGAAAAGAAGGAAATGTACTAGTATTGTATTTCAACTCAAATCCCCTATTTCACTTTGATATTACACTCCTTATTCCATAATTTATTTCCTATTAAAATATTATACCCTAGTTAATGACCATTAAACTCTTAGGGCATGTGGTGGAAATTTGGTCATTGATTACGACACGTGGCAAGAATCTAATTCATATAATAGGATATGAAACATCAAATGAAATAGGTGATCTCATTTGATTGTCTTTATCAGAGTGTGTGTGAAAGCTTTTGTATTGTGTTTTTTAATGGGATAATTTTGTCTAAATAATTAAGAACTAAGAAAATGTTATATTTTTTCATGATATATAAATCTCTTTTTTGGGTAATTTTAATTGATTAAGTGGATAAAGTTAATTTCTTTTGTGTGACTGAATTATGATCCAATGAAATGTAAAATCAATTTACATGTCTAATCTCCTCACGCGAGCAGAGTTTTTTTTCACTACTCTTCCTTAAGAATTTTGGTATTGGAAAGAAAACAAATGATTGAATCTAGGGCAAAATTTAGCAAAAGTATTAATTAATTCGAGTTATGTAATTTTAAGATAATTATATTTTTTATTAAAAATAATACTCTCCACGTCCCAAAGATATTGACACACTTTCCTTTTTGATTTGTTCCACAGAAATTGACATATTTCCTTTTAAAAATATGGACCCACACAAAAATAATTTATTTATTTATTTACATGGGACCATACACACATCACACTCACCACTAATACAACTACCCACTACACATTAAATATTATTTCTCTCACTTCACTTTATATTAAATTATCCGTGCCCAAAAAAATGTGTCAATTTATCCGGAACGGAGGGAGTATTTTTTATTAAAAGTATTATTATATTTTGTTAATGAAATATGTAATTGCATTGATGTCATTTTTCCTTAACTCAAATTTTTATTAAAATATTATTATTTATTAATTATCCTTTTTCATATAAGTTTTTCCAAAGTGTTTGCCAGTTTTATATAGAAGAAAAAAATTATAAAAAAATTATTTAAAAAAAAAACATTTAGTGCTAGGAAGATTGTCGCTCTGACAAGGAGTAATTGGCATGTAAATTGTGCTGGAATATTTTAACATGATATATTTGTATGACAGTCCTTTGACATGTGATGAAATGTTTTTTAAAAAATTAATAATAATAATAATAATTACTATATTATTTTGCCTTTATTTAGTTACCAACTTCTCTCGTCTTTTCGTATTCTCCCCTAGTTACGAAAAAATATTATTTTATTAAAATTAATATTAATATTAATAAATAATAAAGATAATTTGGTAATTTGAAAGAGAGAAGTAATAAAGTTATTGTAAATAATGAATAAAATATATATAAAAAACATTAGAATTAATGAATAAAGTATAAAAAGGTGTAAAAGTACTCATAAACTTGAAACCTAGAGAATATAATAATATTTTAATAGATATTTGTGTAATGAACTAATGATCTATATATTTTGATCACGCATTAAAGAAGTTCCATTTGATTTTTTTATTATTATTATTTTTTTAACATTTTTCATTTTAAAAAATTTGGGTTGCTCATATTATAATCTTTTATTTATAATTATAAACTCGAATAGAAAAATAATCCAAACACAACCCTTCACCCAATAAAATAAAACAATTGATTAGCTAATTATATAATTAAAGTATTTTTTTAGAGATTGATTGTCTCATTATTAAAATATAATTATTATGTGGGCAAAGTAAGTATTAGTAGTTAAAGTATCAATATAGTGAATTATACTAATTATGACATCTTAAAATTATATATTATTACATGGAATATTATATTTTAAAAAGACATTTTTAATATTTTATCTATACAATAATCATATTTCATAAAAGTTTTGTTAAATTGATACTCCCTCTATCTCGTTCGAAGATTTATATTTATTTTTTATCTATAGTATTTTGGTATATAGTAATAAGAGAAATAATATTTAATATATATAGTGAATATTTGTATTAATGTTGCGTGTAATTTGTGAACTCAATAATAAAATAATTTATTTTATGTGGTTTCATTTATAAAAATAATAAAAATCTTATAACAAAATGTCGTAATTAAAGTGATTGATCCAAGTCCGATTTCATTTAGAAATGAATTAGGATGTGAAATGTGATAGAGAGTTGGAGAAAAGGAAAATACCAGTGCTCGACAAATAAAATAAAGAAAACGTAAATTGGGTAAGTGATATAGCGAGGCCCGTGACTTAATCAATCGGAATCGCAAATAAATTGACATTTGGTAGGGTCCACCTCACACTTGTAACCAAACATGACAATTTATTCCACTTTCTTGTTAAGGATGTCCACTCACCCTTGTCCAATACTATGTGCTTTTACTTTTTACGAAGCAATTAAAAAAAAAAACTTAATAGTCTTAGAAATATAAATACATAAAATTGACTGAGTGATATTCCATTTTGTTTATTACAACTGATTTAAAAAAAACTAGATTCGAGCTCTTAAAAAAAATAATAATAAAAAAACTCTTAAAATTTTTTAGCAATGGAAATTCTAAAGTCGCATTGCTATACAGAAAAAAGAGGAGTAACTAATAACAATAATTATGAGTATTTAATATTAACATCTACAATATTCTCTTGCTCAATTTATTCCTAATCGTGAAACACAAGAAATTAAACATATTAAAAGTATGTGCTCAACTTCATCTCATGAAGACATAAATTTTGTCATCTCTTAGTATGCAGCTATCAATCATGATTTATCACACGGAACAACGGTGTCATTTAGCTAACATTTTTTTTCTCATTATTTATATGATTGACATATAGGTAAGAGAATAAAATGCAACAACTGTTCTTAAGTTTGATTTTTTTTTAGGTATAAAATCCACCTCTTTATCCAATGCATGACATAGGAAATGTGATACACGAAAATAACATTGGAAATCCAAACCGATAATTTATAGTGTAGTTTTCTTGATTTATTTTGATTTAGTCAATGAATTCAAAAATCTTGTCCCAATAACTTTATGCAATAAAACCCATTGGGCTTAGCCCATTCTTATGAGGCCAGTTGGACTGGACTTGCCTGCACTCGGGGGAAGTCGATTGTTTGTAACCTTCCAAAGAAGTTGATGGGCTCCTGGACAGATTATTATACATTCATTAACCATCAAATAAAATTTTTATGTAAGGATTCAATTTTTAAATTATGTCTCAATTTTAGGCTTCATTTTAGAATGTCTCATTTCAAGACTTAATTTTACCTTTTTTTTCAAATTAAGGACTATTGTAATTTTTTTTTTTTTCAAATTCAATCTATATTATTAAATAATATAAAATATTAATAAAAATAACATATATTTAATTTTATGATTTAATTTGAAGGTGTATAATAATATTTTTAAATTATTTTGTATGACTTGAAATGAAAATATAAATTTCATGGTAAGTCTTAAAATGTGAAAGAAATAACAAATATAAAAATTCAGGCCTTAATTTCAGAAAAGAAACTAAATTTAAATCTTAATTTGAAACAATTATAAAATCGGGTCTTATTTTTAGACCTAAACTAAAAATTAGTTCTTTACTATACACCTTCACGTGATTATCAAATTGATTAATTTTCAAAGTTTCAATTAAATAAAGACAAAAAAATCATCAAAATTGATTTTTTATTTATGTTCAATGAAGGTACACCCTCTTATCTTACGAGATGAATGTAAGGGAGATGAGTTGATAATTATTTAAGTATACTTATTATTAATAATATGTAATATAATTAATCATATATTTTATATCATAACACTCTGTTTAATGCATAATTAATTATACTTAATAAAAAAAATTAACCATCAATAAACATGTATTTTTTTTTAATATTGAATGAAATAGTCCCATATGAGCATGTATTTTTTTTAATATTGAATGAAATAGTCCCATATGATATATATATATATATATATATATATATATATATATATATATATATATATACTTAAAATCCTATAATGTGAAACCTATAATGTGGGGGAAAGAAACGATGAATCACAAGAATATCATAACTCCACTAAGTGGAAATGCATGTGGTCAACTCTAATGATAAATTGTCCAAAAGTGTTTGTCGTTTTTGTTGAGTGCATCAATGTAATTCTATCCATTCTGTGGCCATGTTTGGATGCCATATTTTTGCAAGTTTGGCAAAAATTTATATAATTATTATTTTTTTTGTCAAAAATTGTCAAAGAAAAAGAAAAAAAGTATATGTTAAATTAAGCTCATATATTTTCATTTGGGAACATTGCTTTTTTCATTAAGTATAGTTGAGTTATGTTATGTATCTTCATTTATCATAAATCATAATTGAGCTTTTATATTCCTTGTAATGTGGCGATGAAACAACCTTAATTCCCCCTTATAAATGATTCATGAAACTAGGTTTCTTACTAATTTAAGTACTATTAAAAAAATAATAATAAAATAAATGATTCATTAAATAATTTACGTCATCATGTTTTAGTTTTTATTATAAAGAATTTTTTGTTGCTATCCAAATTTTGATAAAATTAAAACGATCTCGATTGTAAAAAGGGTATATAAATGTTGTCCATAAATAAAAGATGCCAAAAATTTGACGTAGAATCAGAGTTGAAAGAAAGTCCATTGACATTAATTATGTAATCGCGTGAAAATTGGTGGAACAAAATTTTGCAATGTAATTTTGGGTGGTGATTTTGTCTTTTTATAGAAATTCAAGAATTGGGATCATGCATGTCGTCCATCACTCCCCATCCTCCATTTCTGTTTCTGTTTCTGTTTCAGTTTCACCCATTTCTTCGCTCTAATGTCCGCCCCCAATTCCCCCTTCCACCCCCCCGCCGCCCCCCCTCGCCGCTGGCGCGACCTCTTCCAATGGGACGGCGCCCGCCCACTCCCCCTCCTCATCTGCGTCGTCCTCGGCCTCATCATCCGCTTCGCCGTCCCCAAACCCGACCAGGTCACCCACAAGGCCTGGTCCCTTCTCGCCATCTTCATCGTCACCGTCGCCGGCCTCATACTCAGCCCTCTGCCTGTCGGCGCGTGGGCGTTAGTTTGCCTCACGCTCACACTCGTCACCAAGACGCTGACCTTCGCTGCCGCCTTCGCCTCCTTCACGAACGAGGTCATATGGCTGATTGTGGTGGCATTCTTCCTCTCGAGAGGGTTTGTGAAAACAGGGCTCGGAGATCGGATTGCCATGGTTTTCGTTCGGTTGCTCGGGAAGAGAACACTGACGCTGTCGTATGGGCTGGTTTTGGGGGAACTCCTAATCTCGCCGGGAATGCCGAGTTCGACGGCGAGAGCAGGCGGGATTTTTTTGCCCATTATTAAGTCTCTAGCCCTCGGCGTTGATAGTAAACCCAACCATCCCTCCTCTAGGAAGCTTGGAGCCTATCTAATTCAATCCCAGAATCAGGTAATTATTACTCTATTATGTTAATTACTTTTTTAATTGTTCCTTTCGAATGCAACATCCGTAGATTTTGTGGGGTTTATTTTGATTTTGATAATTTGAAATACAAAAGGAGTCAATGATGTACGTCATAGGATCCGATAATAGTAACTTTTAAATTTTTACTATGGTTATTTTGCCATTGGAAGATTATGATGTTCTGTTCTATTTGTATTAAAGATTTGGTGAAAATTCTTCATGAATGGTTGAGATGTTCTGTCATATACATGTATACTTACTCTGCACCACTCTAATATGTTGAATTATCTGCAACAGTTAGTCTCAGATACAGGGGCATGTTATGGATGAGATTGTAATTAAAGAGATGAAATCTTGAACTTAGTTCAATATCTGCAAGTTTTCAGCTATGTGATTTAATGCTATCTGCAGTTAATGGTATCAAGAGCGATTGTATGTTAAGGTTTTCATTGTGGGGTAGAAGGGGCGTGATTAGTCTGATGGAGCTTATGTAATTAAAAGGTTGCATTGCTCGTAGTACAAGGAGATCTTTCTTGTGAAAATATGGTATTTTCAGAGATTACCACTTACAGCTTGGTGTAATGCTCTTGGATTTAAATTCTAGTATATTTGAATCTGAATCTTTCATCAGTTACAGGCATTTCTGTCTCTTCGTGGAAGATATTTGCTAAGAAATCAATTCCATGTTTGTCAATGCCAAACCAACAATTTAATGCTTTTTACCTAGCTAAATGCATTTAATCCTCCATATTTGTCACTGGAATAACCCTACCCTTTTATTTATACAATTGATGTGTGCAGTGTTGTAACAATACGAGCGCTCTCTTTCTAACGGCTGCAGCTCAAAACCTTCTGTGCATCAAATTAGCCGAAAGCCTTGGAGTCAATATTCCAAACCGATGGATCACTTGGCTGAAGGCCTCTGTCGTCCCATCTCTCATTGGTGTTGCAGTCACTCCATATATCTTGTATTTGATATATCCTCCTGAAATAAAGAACACCCCAGATGCTCCAACCATGGCCAAAGAGAAATTGGCAAGGATGGGCCCTGTCAAAAGGAACGAGTGGATCATGATCGGATGCTTACTTCTGACTGTTGCACTATGGATTGCAGGGTGAGTAAGTAAATGTGAACTCCTGCTCATCTTTTAATCTCAAGCTTTTTTTCTGTCTTTACACTAAAAACTGTCCTGTTATAGAGAAGCCATCCAAATGTCAAGCGTAGTTGCTGCACTGCTCGGTTTATCACTACTTCTACTATCCGGAGTACTGACCTGGGATGATTGCGTAACTGAGACACAAGCCTGGGATACGTTGGCGTGGTTCGGGGTACTAGTGGGGATGGCAACACAGCTTAATGTTCAAGGTGTTATACCGTGGGTGTCGAATTCTGTTGCCACCTTTCTGAAATCCCTATCACTTAGTTGGTACGGTGCGTTTGCTCTTCTTCAGCTATGCTATTTCTTCATCCATTATCTATTTGCTAGTCAAACTGCACAAGTTGGCGCTCTCTACTCAGCGTTTCTTGGAATGCACTTGGCGTCTAAGATCCCCGGCCTGTTATCTGCCTTGGTTCTGGCTTTCAATACCAATCTCTTTGGAGCCATCACACATTATAGCAGTGGTCAAGCTGCTGTCTACTTCGGAGGTTAACTTCTCTTCCATTTTCCAAGATTTCACATTAGAATTATTACGATGAGATGATGATGGGCCTATTAGAAATGCAACTATGAAAAGAAACATTATCTTAACATGGAACTAAAATGATGTTGTAGTATGTCTAAATTCAAGCTATTCTTGGTGTTGCAGCTGGATACGTAGATCTCCGAGATGTGTTTACTATAGGTTTAGCCATGGCTGTAATTAACCTCGTCCTATGGGGGCTAACCGGAGCTGCGTGGTGGAAAATCATCGGACTCTACTGAGATCAGTTGATGCAGGTACGTAATCTTGATCATACTACGTAGAGCAGAAGAAGTCTTAAAAAAGTCATTACAATGTATGGTTTTTTGGAACAGGGTGGACCAATGGTGTAATCATGGAAGTTCATAGTTAGTTACTCTCTCAGTTTATGGTGTAATAAATGAATTTTACATATATAGGATACCAACAATAGCATTTCTTGCTAGTCGCCAAAAACGAAAGAATTGATTTCTAATGCCAAATGTACAGCTATAGATCTTCATCACTGCTAATTCAATGTTTCATACTTTTACTTTTACCTCAGAAATAAGGAGTTGTTATCAATTTTAGTCCCTTAATTTTAAGGAAATCCATTTTTAGTCCTGTAATTTTATTTTTTTAATTTTTCTACCCTTTGTCTTAATTTAGTCCTAAAGTTTTTTTAGAATTTTAGTTTTATTATTTTGCAAAAACTTTGCATGTCCCATAACTTCTTCAATTAGTATAAGTTTAGCAAATTTTTTTGAAGAAGTAATAAAAAAAAAATTACAGATCTAAATTTGACAAAAATAATCAAAATTAAAAAAAGTGAAAACTTAGACGACTAAAATTGAATTTATAAAAAAAATATAAAGAACCTAAAAGTATTAGAGTTTTGTTTGAATTATTAACCAAAGTCTGAAAACAGTCAATCGATATTTGATGGGGTTTACACATACTCCACGATGATAAATTTTAAACAAATTAATCTTATCCTTATAAAATTGACTCCAAAAAATCCATTGGGCTCCATATATTTCATCACAAACACTCTTATAAACTTGCTTTACATAGTTTATTATGTGAATCCGTATCTTTTTTTTCTCTAAATTATGCGGTCCTCCTTCCAATCCTATATTCTATATGTAATACTCGGAGTTTAAATTAACGGATGGGGAACATAGGATTTACACAGTAAAACTAGTTCACATGAGATTATCGGGGAACATAGGATTTACACAATAAAACTGTTCATATGAGATTATTTTTACCCTAAATCCTATGGTCCCCTTTCCAATCATATATTCCATCTGAAGAAAAAAAACTCATATCAATCATCTATCTTAAAATTACATTTTAAATACAAATTTACCACTCTCACATAGCAAACATAACATATTATATAATCTTTTATTACAAAAAAGTTTATATTACTCTTTAAAAGTTAATAAAATTGATAAAAATAAATCTTTTTTTAAAAATTTCGTATATACAATAACGTGCAAATAAACATTAACGAGAGATATTTTGTATTAAATCACACCCATGCTGATCAAGATTCTACTTCTCCACACCTTTCAATTTATCTTTTGTAGAGTGGAGAGAACCCACAATATGGAGAATGGAAAGAGACTGACAATGGCATGAATCCATTGGATTTATACGAACATTTTTAAATAATTTTTTTATATTTTTCTCACACAGACTAGATTTTTATTATTTTTTCCTTGTAATATTTAAAATAAAAGTAGTAATGTTTCAACAATAAAATTATGTGTAGACTGTAATGGTGCGTTAAACAGTTCAAGTCATTATCCAATAAAAGCTTCTATATCCATCATTAATTAGATGAAATCTTTTAATTTTCTCTGAATGAAGTATAAGAAACTCTCAAGTAACTATTTTCATGTGTCATTTTCCATCACAATAAACAAATTAATTTTTAGACAGCATTAAAATTTGGCCCTTCAAGTTAGCATGGAGCTCCTCTTCAATGAAAATGACTTTTCTACCCTTTCCAAGAGCTCACTCCCACTAAGCTATGTTTGGCTTACCACAATTTTTTAACTTGATGTGCTGTTTGTTGTGAGGTTCCAATTTTATTTTGGCATTTAAAAATTTTAAATTAATCCTGTGAACTAATAAGTTATTAGTAACTAATTTTTCGTTAAAGAAAAGAAAGTCTTAAAAAATAAAAATAAAAAATGTAGCAACAGACTTTAGACATTGATGCCACGTACACAAGATTCTGATTGTTGCAGCGATGACAACAGTAATCAGCTTCCTAGAAACGAATCAATTAAATTTGTCCCATTGGACATATAATAATTAAGCTGTATTAATAATTAATTGTGGGAATATTATCAAGATTATTTATGATTTTAATTTGTGGCCGTAAATTATATACGTAAGTGACATTACATGAGGGTCAAGAAGCACCCACATATTTGTGGCTTATTTGCGACATTAACCCAACCCTAATCCTGCTAAATTAATATCACAATCGTTGGTGTCACTAATTATGGATTAATCTTTACTCCCAAATTAAGTATTAATTATTACAATATAAAGATAAAACCCTTATGATTCAATTGTTAGAATATAATTTTATTTTAATCTTTATAGTTGAGAGTTGATGTACCTATTTGATGTTGGGTTGTAAACTTAGAATTTAGTGTAAATTATTAATGAATTAAAGTTTATATTTAACATATAATATCAAATTAAATCAAAATTAGACGTAATTGAGAGTGGTAAAAATAGACGAGTGCCCACTTTCCATAATGCTTACGTGTAGCTGTGGAACAGCTGGAAAGCAATTAATTCCTACTAATTAGGATTACCATCCTATTATTACCTTATTTATTTATTTATACATCATCTAATAATTTGAATATCTTAATCTTAATATGTATATTTTAAATGTTTCAATTTTCAAATAAAGGCATACAGTGGCCCAGCAACCGCTAAAAATCACAATGGGCCCAAATTCCAAAAAAACATATTACACTCATTTGAAAATTGCAAGCCCTGCCCAATGTGGGTCCCAATAATGTTAGATAGTTTCACCTTTTGATAAATCAAGAGAAAAGCATGAATATTCACAATAAATATAATTTTTTTATAGAAAAATAATTCATAAAGACATAAACCACTGATTTTCTAAATAAAATTTGTTTTGTTTATAATCATAAGAAGTAAGTACTCAGCATTGTTAAAAGTAGAGGTCTTTTTTAAAAGCTCATCCAAAATTGTGATACGGAAAATTTTGTGTTACTAGAAAAAAAAAAGTGATACTTAAATTATTTTTGAAATATTATTTTTAATATGAAAGAAATGCAGGATTTAAGGAGATTTATTGCTATAAATTAATAAGAACTTTGATAATTCCTTTAAAAAATTACTCCAGTGTCTTCACGCTTCACACACACCAAAGCACAAGTATACTCAAACAAATAATATGCTTTTAAAATGAAATTAATTATATGCACACATATGTTGGGGGATTTGGGGTCCCACATGATACTAATTTGACGAAAACCTTCATGGACCGGTTCTACCGATCTTTCTTTATCGAAAAATTTTATTGTGAAATGGTTTTGAATTTTTTTAAATAATTAGATTACGTAAAAATAATTAGATTATTCTTTTCGATATATAAATAGGATCACTTTATAGAAATAAATACTCCCTCTGTCTCTCTAATATATATCTATTTACTTTATTCAAGTGGATTAAGGAGTATAATATTTTAATTTGTATTGAGGTAGGAGAAATAATATTTTAATGTGTAGTGGGTAATTGTATTATTGTTGAGTGTGAGCCCTTTTTGTGTCACATCAATCCAAAAAAGGAAATGAATACTTTATATTGGGACGGACCAAAATTGCAAAATGAATATGTATCAAGGGGACGGAGAGAGTAATACTTCCTCTATCCGCTTCAAAAAGATTCATTTGTTTTTTGCACGTAGATTAAGGAATATTATTATTTAATATGTAATAAGTAGTTTAATATGTAGTGGATATGTGGATCCATATTTTAATTATATTAGTGGTGTGTGTGAGTTCCATGTGTATAAAAAGAAAAATAAAACCTTTGGACAATTCCCAAAATAGAAAATAAGATTATTTGAAGCAGAAAGAAGAGTATTATGTAGGATCGATTCTATCGCAGTCCTTCTCAACTAATTTTATATTCACATACTAGCTAGGAGGAGTGTGACCAAAATAATAAAATTTCAACTCAAATATTAATAAGGCATAATAATCTGTTATTAAGAAAAGTATGAAAAAAATCCAAATAAATAAGTCCATTTCCCATCATTGTCGTTGAAAAAAATAGACATCTATCATCTCAAAAATTAAAATTAAAATAAAATTAAACAAAATTAATGTTGTTCACATCCATTTATGGGTCCTCAAGAAGACAACCCTTCATCTTCTTTCTTTAAGCATTCATTGTATTCATACTTGGAACCGATTTTCCACGAAAACATCAATTCACTTTGCGTTTTGATTATTATCGACAACTTGTCTGCCCAAAAACTCGAGTTTACATAAAAATCTTTTTTATTGTATCAAAAAAAATATATTAAATAATAATAAGATTAAAGATTAAACCTAAAACTTAACTCATCAATCAATTCCAAGGATTAAGCCGATGAAAGGCTATAATGGTAGAGCACGCCATTGTTATTTATAGAGTCCCACAATCATAATAAAATTATACTCTTTCCATAGTGAAGAATTATACTCTTATTTTTGTTCATATATCTCTTATAATACTTCACTTCATACTCCAAAATACCAAATAACACATTAGCTCAATATATAACTTTAAAATAAATTTTTATTTTAATTTATAACTCTCACCTAACATCCTTAATATACTTTACCTTTTGTTTTATTATCCAAAGACATTAAATTATTCCAAAAATTCAATAAAAACACTAATTTTAAATAACATGGAATCGTATATTGGAGATCCCATCGCGTTGTAGCTTGTGACTATTCGAACAAATTAGGAATAATGATAAGAAAAATCACGAATTTTGCATTTATTACAAATAAATTTCTACATTTGAAAAGTTGGAAAAAAAAAACATCTCCATACATTGTGTAGTAGAAGGCACACAAAGTGATATATTTTTCAAATGTGGGATTAAAGGTGGGATTTTTTTAAAAAAAATTAAATGCGCAACAATATTTAATGTGGTGTACTTTTCTGTAATTTATCAAATGTGAAAGATTAATATGCAATAAGAGTAAAATTTGTGATTTAAATACAATTAATGCAACAAATTAATTATGAGTGAGGTTCATGTGCACCCGGGCGCACGGAGCACATTCCGTGCGCCTTTGCAATTTCCATGACCCTTTGCAATTTAAATCCCTAGCAATACATAGATTTAAATATAATTGGATGTGGAGAATTGTGTTCACATGGGAACACGGAGTATCCCTCCGTCTCCCCGGAGTCGCAGGAGCTTTTGCCGTTAATTATTTTATTTTTTTTTGGGTGGGGTTGAGAATTCCATGGTTATTGCATGGACAGTTGGTGGATGCAATTTGATGAAGTTCGAAAAGATGGCTAAAGGTATACACGTACAAAGGGGGCCCGGCCCGCAAGCTGGATGACCCGTTTTCGCAGTTGCCAAAGAGGAATTTTGATGGAATATATGTTTCAACTCTTTTGTGCTCCATCCTTCTAAATTATTAATAAATAAACATTAGTATATATGAAATTACCAATCCCACATGCCTCCCAACTCATTAATACTCCATTATTATTTATTTAGGTTGCCTCTCTTATGCTTAGAGTGGTTATTTTAGTAGAGCGATTTTGAGTAGTGCATGTATGAACTCAACTCGATAAGGAAACGAGCTTAAAAATAAGTTTGATACAAAAATTATTAGAGCGAGTTTGATTAGACTTTTTAAACAAAGCGAGTCGAATTTATTAAGTCTTATCAATTCGAGTTTTAATAAATATATTATTATTATTAAATTAATCCAACTTTATCGGGTTGAACTTGACTAAACTCATTAACAAAACGAATATAATACCAACTTCAAATTCGAGTGACTCGCGAAATAACAGCTACACAACAGTAATGCTTTCCCTCTTACATTATTTATATTGGCCCTCTTAATTACAGACATATCATCTTCACTTCTTTAATATTTAAAGCTGCCCACACGACTATGTTGATCCACATGATAAAGTACTCAAAAATAAATACACGTGTTAAATTAATGAAACCAAGAAATTCTTCTAAACATAGAAAATTATTCATATCATAGTTATATGGGTCACAAGTTTAATAAAAAGAAGATAAAGAAAAAATGTGAAGAGAATTTAAAATCCTAATAACGCAAATTAACGATCATATCATCATGTATGGATGGCATTCCTAAAATAGGTAGTATATTTAATTTTACAGAACCTTTCTGTTTTACTTTGTCCTCAAATAATATTTTTTATCAATTTCATTTCATAATTTTTGTATAAGTATTAATTTAGTTCCATACTTAAATCTTATAAAATTAAAGAAGTTGGACATTTTTAAAAGCTATTGCATCATTTTGGAGAAATTTAAATTTCGTAAAAATATTTTGAATAAAATAAATCTATTAAGTTTTAATTTTAATCTCCATACACCATATCCCAAATACCAACCTCATCATCTTTTTCTACCTTATTGATGGAGTCACATTTTTAATATTCACCCTCACATAAATTCACAAATGAGCCCTTATTTTTAAATTTTGCTTATAATTATATTATGTTAAAATATTGCAATATATATATGTATATAGCGCACCATAGGTTAGTGACTTGTAATGCGTGCTTTATTGATGGGGAGCAACATTTTTTACACTCACCTAAAAAAAAAGCTAATTATAGTGTGAATCGGGTGCACCTTAAGATAGAGTGCACTCATATACAAATATAACCAAAAACATATACAATTATTTGTAATAATGTATACAATTTAATTGTTAGTTTTTTTAATGAAAAATTGAGTGTAAAAAATACACAATTATTAAAAAAACATGTATACACTATTGAATAAAAAGTTATACACATATGAATGTTAGTTTTTTTAATGAGAAATTTAGTGTGAAAAAAATATACAATTATTACAAAATATGTATACAAAATAGAATAATATGTATACAAAATAGAATAAAAAGTTATACATATATGGGTGCACCAGGTGCATCCAATATACACTTAAAAAAACACTTTATGAAGTGCTTTTAACCTAATTGTGACCATGTTATAAAAACTATGGGCAAAGATTGTCTAAAGAATGGTCCAATATTTTTCTTAGTAGAAAGTAAAATGGACCACATTAATTTTATGTAATGGGTACTTTGACTTTATTTTTATGTGACAATTACAACCATCAAGGATTTCATCATGTCATCAATTTTAATTTTTCTTTCCTAGTCCAGATAAAAACACAACTTTCAAGCTTTTTTAAGCCTGTTAGGTTTACATTATTTATATCTCTGATTTTTTTTTTCAATGATACTTTGAATGAATTTGAAAAGTCAATCGACAAAAAATTTAGGCAAAACTAGTGGGTAAAAAATTATTTTACCCTTTTAAATTTAGTACTTTATTTTATGCCACATATTTAGTTGTAAATATTTAAATATTCAAGATGATGAAGATATCTTAATTCGATTTATGACTCAATTTAAAAGTTTAAATCGAATCATAAATATTTACATTCTAATCATAATATAGAGATACAGTCAAGTTATAAAAATATGTACAATCAAATTATAAATATTAGATAAATTTGAATATTTGAATTTATCATCTAATCATAATATAGAGGTACAGTCAAGTTATAAAAATATGTACAATCGAATTATAAATATGTACAATCAAATTATAAATATTAGATAAATTTGAATATTTGAATTTATCATAATCATCCAGCAAAATTAAGGTGTTAAATTGTTTTGATGAAATCTTTTGGATTTAGTTATTTTTTCATACTTTATATTTAGTAATTAATGTTTAAATACTTAAAATAATAACAAAATTTTTGAGTCAATTTTGACTCGATTTAAAATTTTGATCTAGTCACAAATATGTAGTAATAATATATACAAACGAATTATTATAATATATAGGTGTATAATTAAGTCATAAATATGTATAATTAAATTATTTATTTTAACAAAATTAACAGTGAAATCAAAATTATTTTATAAAATTGAGCATTTTAATACGCTCTATTGAAAGTAGGATAAAAATGGAAAAAAAAAAGGTACAATCATCCTTTTTTTTAATGGACAAAGTTAATATATTAGTGGTTACTACACTCATACTCCAAGTTGAATTCCCTATTATATTTTCGGTGTTTCATTGGTGTTTCACAACATAAAAATACTATACCCTACAAATGATCATTAAACCCTTGGACAAGTATTAAATTTTGGGCACTGATTGTGTCACGTGTCAATCATTTAATTTATGAAACAGTAGATGAAATATCATTGTGAAACAGGTGATCTCATTTGCTCATACTCCAAAATTATTCTTCTAGCCCTCCTTATTATTCCCTACCCCAATTCGTTCTAAAAGAGAATCGAACCTCGATCACTCACTTTAATAAGTAGCCCACCGACACAATCACCCATTTTTTCTCTCGTAAAGGGCGAAATAGTAAAATCCTTGTGGAGGATCGGATCGGATCCGCTTACTTACGCCACCAAAAATTCTGTAACGGCTCCACCGAAGCCGTGTCCCGAAGCCAAGACAAGCCGCGCCGCACTTAGCCGGTCAAAATTTACAGGCTATGCCGGTCAGCCGGTGGACCAAGAAAATTTTGCATTTGCCTTGAATTTGGGGTTCATTTCATTTGGTAACAAATAACCCAAAGTCCCAAACCAAACCACAAATTGCTAACAAATGGACCTTAACTCCAGTCAGATTCTAACCATATAAGAAACCCCATTCAGTTTTTATTTAAAGAAACTGAAATTGTGCAACACCAGCTGGGTAGTGATACTGGTCTACTCATCCCCACCCACCCACCCACCCACTCCATCAGCTCATCGTCTTCTCTTTATACATAGTTTGTCGAATTGATTATCATGTAAAAGAAAGAGTAGAAAGTTGCAGCTTTTGGTTATCAAGTTATAAAGTGTTTAATTCTCTCTCTTGTTTGGTTTAGTTGAATTTTGATTTTGATGGGTACAGAAATAGAGGGGGTGAGTAAAAAGGAGGAATATGGAGTACTTAAGAGAGAGAAAAAGCTGCACAATGATTATTACAGCATACAAAACTGTGCCTTTTCTTGGGATTGTGTGTTCTCACGGGATTTTGGCTTCCATTTCTTCTTGTAGCCACTGAACACTTCACACACACTAACACAGACGCGCACACACTCTCTCTCTCTCTCTCTCTCTCTCTGAAAAGATAAAATCTTGCTGTAAAAACTTGGGAATTTAAACCAGAGTAAAACTTTGGTGAGATCTTATAAACAGAACAGATCAGATCACATATAAAAACACTTGTAGCACTGTGCCATTCTTTTCTCAGTCATCATCAAACATGAAGAGACTCAACAATTCTGATTCATTGGGTGGATTAATGTCCATTTGTCCCAACTCCACAGGTTCCTTAAATTCAATATTTTATTAATGGATCATGTTGTGTATAGATTCTAACATTGCATGTTTTCCTGTTTTCATCAACTTTATTGATTTTGAGTTGTAAATGTTATAACAGGTGATGGAGATGAACATGGGTTGTACACTCGGGAGTTTCAGACAATGTTGGAGGGATTGGATGAAGAAGGGTGTGTTGAGGAATCTGGTCAGCTTTCGGAGAAGAAGAGGAGGTTGAGCGTTGACCAAGTCAAAGCTCTGGAGAAGAATTTCGAGGTTGAAAACAAGCTTGAGCCAGATAGGAAAGTGAAGCTTGCTCAGGAGCTCGGATTGCAGCCGCGACAGGTGGCGGTCTGGTTTCAGAACCGCCGTGCGCGGTGGAAGACCAAGCAGTTGGAGAGAGATTACGGCCTACTCAAAGCTAATCACGATGCTCTCAAACTCAAATATGGATCTCTCCAGAAAGAGAATGAATCCTTGCTGAACGAGGTAGCTGTTTAAGGAAATCATTCGTCTCGTGTAAGAATTTTGTGTTAATTATTTTTAGTGTTGCAGATTCGTGAGCTGAAATCGAAGCTGAATGGAGACGACGGCAAGATTACGGTGAAAGAAGAGCCGTCGATTTCAGATTCGGAGGAGAAAATGGAAACCGAGACGAATGAAGATGCGATCGAGTTCAAACTCAACGGCAATGAGAACGACGTCGTTGCCGGAGTAGCTTCGCTGTTCGGAGATTTTAAGGACGGATCTTCCGACAGCGATTCGAGCGCGATCCTTAACGACGACAACAACAGCAGCCCGATTGCGGCGGCGATTTCCTCCTCCGGCGGGATATTCCACTATCAGCTGTTGGACGCCGCCATGGACGCAAACTTACAGTTTTCCGGCGCCGGCAAGGGTTTCCAGACACAGTTCGTGAAAATTGAGGAGCATAATTTCGTCGGAGAAGAATCTTGCAGCAATTTGTTCTCCGACGAACAAGCTCCGAGTCTCCAGTGGTACTGCTCCGACGAGTGGAACTGAGGAACGATCGATCATTGGACAGAATTTTGTACAGTAAAAAACATTCTCTCTCACGGGGAGAAGAGAGAAAGGTGGATGAGAGAGAAGGGGAGGAATAAGAGGATGTGTGTGTCGATGAAGAAATGTTGAGGAAATTTGGCAAAGTGTAAAGGTTGGTTAAAATGGAGATGAATTTAGGATGGGAATTTCTGCAATATTATGGGGGAAAAGATCTTTTCAGATTATGTAGTTTAAAGATGTTGCAGTTAAATGTTACGTTTTCTACAAATCTTTTCTACTATTTTCCTTTTCTTTTTCTTTTTCTGTGATAGTGTTTTATGACCTTTTATTTAAAGAGTAAAACCCAGTTGTGTGGGTGAAACTGGAGCCAATTTTCAAGATTTGATCATATAAAAGAGAAATAAATAATTAATAAAGAAAAAGAAATTGTGTAAATTAGGACACAATTGTATATGATGTTACATTTTCTATATAAAATAGGTGGGAGAGTGTGACACTTATAATCGAGATACTACGCATTAAAATTTAATGAACTTGTTATTAGGAGACCTTAATAACACTTACAATCATGAAAAAAAAAATGCTACCCTCCATTTCAAAAATATTTGAACACCTTTTATTTTGATCCGACATAAGAATACTTGTACATCCTAAAAATATGAATAATACATAATATTAATAACCTTACTATACACAATATTACAAAAATGACACATTTTTAAACACAATTTAATCAAAATCCAATATATTTATTCAATCAATTACCCAAAATAATCATTCTCTGTCTTACGTCAATGCAACAAAAAGTTATTTTTCTGGGACGGAGGGAGTATCAATTATACAAATTTACAACAAAGAGTGTACATTTTCTTCTACAAATTGCATTATTGCACGATTTATTCTGCAACAATTCTGTATTAAAAAAAATGCAGAAATTTACAATAATGCAATATGCAAAAAAAAAATGTGCAGAATAAAAAAATGTACAACAATTAAATTGTATGGGTGCACGGTGTGCCGTAGGGAAACAAGAGACCAACTCTATTATTTTTGTTTTATGACTTTTTAAGATAGTTTAATTATTTTAAATGATGGAAATATTTAAGATAATTGACTTTTAAGTGATAATACTAGTAGTAAAAATCTTCTAAATGCAAAAAAATATCATTAATTCTAAATGCAAAAAATATCATAAATATTTTTTAATTAATTATTGACTTTTAAGTGATAATACTAGTAGTAAAAATCTTCTAAATGCAAAAAAATATCATTAATTCTAAATGCAAAAAATATCATAAATATTTTTTATGTGCAGAATAAAAAAATGTACAACAATTAAATTGTATGGGTGCACGGTGTGCCGTAGGGAAACAAGAGACCAACTCTATTATTTTTGTTTTATGACTTTTTAAGATAGTTTAATTATTTTAAATGATGGAAATATTTAAGATAATTGACTTTTAAGTGATAATACTAGTAGTAAAAATCTTCTAAATGCAAAAAAATATCATTAATTCTAAATGCAAAAAATATCATAAATATTTTTTAATTAATTATTGACTTTTAAGTGATAATACTAGTAGTAAAAATCTTCTAAATGCAAAAAAATATCATTAATTCTAAATGCAAAAAATATCATAAATATTTTTTAATTAATTATCTGCTAAAGCGAACGTCACCTGTACATAACTGAAAACTGTCCTTAGTAGAGCTCTTCGAAAAGATTATAACAATGGAGGTAAATTGCAGGATGTGCCTTAATTGACTTATAGGGAGGACTCACTATTAAACTTGTGCAGGATTCGAACCCCCACCCTGTAGCAACCAAGCTCAGCTGAAACCTTTCCACCCTCCCTTTACCACTTAAGCTATGCCCTAGGACATAATTTTCTAAATTTTGTTATATATATAGTTGTGGAATTATTTAATTAGTATCTAAAAGTTTAATAATAACTATATATATTAATAATCTAATTTATAATTGATTTATATTTTTATGCATTTCAATTAATTAAATTTATCTATAACATTGTCTCAAGGTTCTGAATTATATTTGCATTCAAGAATCTAATATAAAGAAAGAAAAAATAAAATATACTATTAAATTGCAAATAATTCGGCAATCTTTAGAACTAAACATATAGTCAAACAGCTAATCTATCAAATTAAACTCATAATTCCAAATTATCCAAAATTATGAAATTATATGATTACCGAATTGATATCTTCCGATATAAGATGATTGTAATTAAATCCATCATCATGCTGACCATCTTAGCTAAAATTAGCTATCATTATCTGATCAAATCCCGTTTAACTTAAGAGTGTTAGTGACGTATGATTAGCCATTTATTTTAATTAATTTACTAATGTTTACTCCCCCTTTTTCATTTTTGTTTCTCTCCATTTAAGGTTTATCTTTCATTTTCTTTGTTAAGGTTAACAATTATAGAGATATTGTACTGAGTGTTGTAAAACTACTTGTATAATACTCCCTTCGTCTGATTCTAAGGTGTTCGTTTATTTTTTACACGTGAATTAATGAGTATTATTATTACATGTAAAATGGGTAGTTGTATTAGAGGGAAGTGGTGGGTTATATTGTGTACTTTTTAACTAAATAGGGGAAATTGATACCTTTGAACAAAACGCCAAAAATAATAAAATTGACACCTTAGAAGCGGACAGAAAGAGTAGAATACAACAGTAAGAATCAATGCAATGTAGACGTAATGAACACATAAGTTATAATGGTTCGACCATACCTCCACTTTAAAAAAAAGAGTTTCCTTTATTGATGAATCGTTTTAAAAGATATAGGAACACTGAAAAATGACTTAGATTACATCAAAATTGATCTAAGAGAAAATGTTGTGGAATCTAAGAATTGTGATCGATCCTATCTAATGTGAATTACTTTTGGACTTTTAAATGATTTGCAAAATAACTGTTTTATATACCAATTGAATATAACTGATCTGCTTTAACCACCAAAAATTGCTTATAACAAGCCTACTTAGTCATGTCTTTAGAAACCACAAATTTATATGATTTGTAAATATCTTGTTTCATGATCATTTTGCACTCTTTTAATCCATATGCCGTGTCAACTACAAACTAACAGATTTAGCTAACCTGTCCACATCAACACTTAGAATATATTTTCTCCGTCCCACTGAAAAGTCCTCATTTTACTATATTGGTCGTCCCATTCAAAAATTCTTATTTTCAACTTTTAAGAAAAAAGTTCCACATATAGCCCACCACTCGGCACTCACTACTAATACAACTACACACTACACATAAAATAATAATACTCCTTAATCTACGCACAAAAAATAACCGGTGACATTTGGGCGGGACGGGGAGTATATAATATTAAAATGCATAATAATTTGAAATGAGAAACCTTTTTATTTATCCAGAAATCTGTTACTACTATAGTTCTTTGTTAAAAAAAGAAAGAAAAAAGAAAAAGTGGTTCATTCAAATACTAAGAAAATAAATAAAGAAAGAAAAATGGAAAAATACAGAAAATAACTTACCATGAGATCATCTCTGGGAATTGCACATGGCTTAGGCACCGCTCTGTCATTGTCCGTTACACACGCTGCTAGCACCCTGCAGGCCCGGTCTGGGTCGGGCCGGGTCGGGCTGCTTTCCGGAATGTTCATAGGTTTCCGGATAAGTATTCATGGGATAAATATTGATAATAGTTCGAGACAAGAATTATTGTGAATAATATTTTTAACGAAAAATGATAATATCTTATGAAAAACATCATTAACAAAAAAAAAAAAAAAGAGAAGAAGAGGAAGAAAAAAAGAAAGAAGAAGAAGATATGAATAATATTTGCAATGTAAGCCTCCAAGAGTTGAGAATTCAGTAAATATGTGTTGAGAAATGCAAAATAATGAGTAAAGTTCATAAATTTTGATAGGAACATTAGCTAAACCTAAATTTGATGCTTGATTACTAATGAAATTTGAATGTGCTGATGGAGAATTGAAAGCAAGATTAACATTTGGGCGTATATCCTATTACGTTTTGATATAACATTTTTTATAACACGCGATAGATAGTTGATACGTAATTTGATTGAAGATTCAGACATAAACTTTTTTGGTTGGTATCAAATTTCGATACATCATTTTAGTAACTCGTAATCTACATGCACGCACGCACACGTAGTAATTTTTTTTTATTAATATTTTTTTGTGCATCATTTGTTTATCCGGACCTATTATCACTGTTATGATTAGAAAAGAATTACTATATGCAAAACTTTTATATATAGTAATTCTTTCCTAATTATAACACTGATATTACGTCCAGATAATCAAATTGTTATTTATCATTGATCAACTTTCCAATTGTCAAAATATTAGTAGTGGACTAATTAAATAATGATACTGCAAAATTGAATGTAAAAGTGTAAAAAAATAATACTTATGGTAGATCAATATACATTGATACTATCATATTGCCTCAAATGTAAACATTAACGTAAAAGATCGTGCTAGATTCATTAAATTTTGATGTTTTAGCTATAAACCTAAAATTGGGTAGCTATGTCTCGTCCTCGACAAATGTTAGACTAAACTCCATTTATTATAAAATTTATTCTTTTAACAACAAAAATATCTCACTTTATAAATTTCTCTTATTTATCCTTCCGCTATTAATGGAGAGTGGTGGATCATGAGGCTTTTTGCTATAAATAGAAAATTGATACTTTTATAATGGACGATGAAAATGGCAAAATATATTTTATCAGTAGACGGATGGAGTATTTTTTATTTATTTTTTTGTGAAATAATTCAATCTTCTACAATAATTTTTTATTAATTTGAGTATTATTTTTATTAAAATATTACTCCCTCTGCCCTACGTATTTTTACCTACCCCTCTGTCCTACGTATTTTTACCTACTTTCCATTTGGGTTGTTCCGCGTATTTTTACTCATTCTATTAATGGTAAAAATACACAATATTTTATTACCTACTTTTTACAATCCCAACAACTTTAATTACTTTTTTACACTTTATTAATAATTCTCAACAACTTTATTTACTTTTTTCTTTTAAATTATTAATTTATCCCTACTTTTTCTTACATTATATATTAAAAAAATAACACTTCTTAAACTCCGTGTCCGTACAAATGAGTGAAAAAGTATTATTTTTATTAGTGTCACGAAATTCTTCTCGTGATTTGGTTGTGATATCTTAAATAGACTAATCCTCGTACTATAAATTATGGAATTCCTCCCGCAACAACATTACAAACAAGTCCACAAAATTGAAGAACGTTAAAATATGCAAAAATTTCCTTAGATGGAAAGACCATAGAAAAGAGAGATTCCACATTAACCTTTATAATTTTCCCTATGTACCCCTACTAGTACTACGTGAGGTGAATGTGTGGTCCCCAGCAAAAGGTGGGCCCTGATGTTGAATAAAGAATATGGGGGCTTAGGTGGGGGCATGTGAGCTGGGTCCCATCCAAATGTCATAACAAAGTCACATCACTAAAATAAAAATCAAATGTACACCTGTCTGTTTACTAATCAAACCCTCTCATTGGTAATACTTATCCGCTGCGAACCAACAAATTTTCCGTGCACGGAGGAGGAATAGAAACTAATACTCCTTCCCCCGTCTCAATAGAAAAAAATACATTTAATATTTGTACGGAAATTAGAAAATATAATATTGTAATGTAAAGTATGGATTGAGATATACTAATATAATTATTTAATGTATGATGAGTAGTTATATTAGTGATGTGTGTGGATCCTATACTTATGTTCACACTTTTCGTTTTCGTCCGTCCCACACTTATCTTCACCATTTAAAAAATAAAATTTCACATTAATCAAAAACTTCAAAAGTTATCTTAATTTCAAAAATACCACATCCACCTAATACATATAATATACTTTATAATTTATTTATTACCTAAAAATACCACAATACCCCTAAAAAGTCAATAAAATTGATCAAAAAATAACTTTTTTTAAATTCTATATCTAAAGTGTCGACGAACATAACTTCAGAACGAAAGGAGTAATTAATTGTTTTGTGACGTGATTTCTCTCTTTTAACTTTAAAAATTACTCCACAGAGAAGATTATCATAATTGTATCTATATTATTTTAAGGAGTACTACACATGGAAAATTATCTTTAACCCTAGAATGCTACTACAATTTTTTTTTAAAAAAAATAGGTATACTTATACCTTACAATTTAAGCATTGAATATAAGTATTTTTTTTTTAAAAAAAATATTTATATTCGAGGTTTCTTTTATTTCTTTCACTCTCCCTTTTCAAAATATATATACCAAAAATATATTTTTTATAAAATTGTCAGATTTGATCATCTTTTATTTGAGGATAATTCAATCCAATTCCTATGTTTTGAGAAAAGAAAAAAAAAATCAGAAGAGTTAGTAAAAAAGATTCTGATTCAACATGTTTGAACAACAACATGCACATTCACTTAATTTTTTTAATTTTTTATTTTTCAAAAAGAAAACCACAAATTTTCTGTACGTTATGTTTTTTTTTCTTTTTCCAATTATTTTAGAAATAAATTGAGATTTCCTAGCTTTATCTATTTAATTACAGTGTAACGATGAAATTTAGGTATAATAATATATATATTTTTAATAACCAAATACATTGAACAAATTTAATTATGAACTAAAAACAGTACTAATATACTTTGAAGTATATTTTTGGACAAACTAAAATGGCCACTATCTTTGAAATGGACAGCTTTTGCTCTCTGGCTAAAGATGCAAGCCTTTTTTTATTTTTCTCTATATTATAATGAAAAGATTTATCAATAACATAAAGTAAATTATTTTTAATATATATATATATATATTTAATAAAAGAAAAAGAATCACAATGATCTCATATATGTATCTAAATCATAATGAAGTTAACTGTGTACATGTCTAGAGTCAAGCACTTTACAATTTTAAAAGAAAACTGTATAAAATTTATGTCAAAACTCTAAAGTAACGATTATTTGGGATAAAATATTGTTGCCCAAATTTAAATAAAACACTAAAAATAGTGTTTCAAATTTGATTCTATATGATTTGGAGAATAAAGATAAATAAAAAATATTATTATTTTTAAATCCAATATAATCTTAGGAGCAACGTAGCTATAGCTCTATATATAATATTAAAATTATTCTTGCTATTTCAATCATAAAGGAAAAAAATAAATAAAAAGGTGATAGCTAATGTAGCTGATTTGATGATTAAAATGTACGTACGCATAAATCAATTGTGACAAATTAATATTGTTAGTGTTGATGTTTGAAAGTTGAAACATTGAACCTCACAAGTCACAACAGCTCAATATAATTTTGTGCATCATATTTAATTTCTTATGGATAAATAAATAATAAATAAATTATAAAAAATAAAAAGTAAAGATACCAATTATTTAAGTTTAAATATTTTAATGCTAAAAGTTTTAAAATAAAAATAAAATAGTATTAAATTCTCAAGATACAATATAAACTATAAACAACGAAGTTAAAATAACACTCTCTATTGAATCAGTGAAACGAATTTATAATTCATATAAAATGTGCAAACAAACTTATAAAAATGAAGTTTATTTAATTAATTATGAGAACCTAGTATATTTTGTAAACCTTAAGTTCTAAATTATTTGAGAATATAATTATGTTTATACTTTTAAATTAAAAGATTCACATTAAATAAGGTTTACATAACACTTTATAATTAAATAACTAATTATTTAACATGCGTAGCATAATGTAACTTGTAGTTTCTCTTTTGATTTTTGATTTACTTTATAAAAGCTGATTGATTAATTATAAGATAAGAAAAAATAAATAAAATATGAATACATAAATAAATAGTGTAGTATGATGATTCACTTTATTGAAGTCTATGACGACATTAAAAACATAGTGGGAATAATTGGGATTAATTAAATGGTTTCATTCGATAGTTCGAAATAGCTATCGAATAAGGTGGCATGCTCCACTTTCTTCACTCCCAATACCCATCAATTTTATACTTTCTCTTTTTGTCTTTTCTATTTTCCTAACATATAATCTCACATTTCTACATTAAAAAAAAAATCTAGTTGTATTTATGAAAAAATAATATATCCTAATCATATCATATCATGCTCTATGCTAACTCACCTAATCATTGGGTTCCTCACTAAAGTAAGTGATCTGAATTAGGACCCAAGTTCGATTCTCATTAAAAATGAATTGGGAGGAGATTATAAAGAAAACGTCAGAACTTTCACGTCTCCAGTGAGGTGCGAAAGCTTAAATTTATATAGGGAGCCTTTGTGAGTATCATGTTATGAATATTATTTTTATTTTTGTATTTTAATTACTTTAAAATAAATTTCATGTGAAAGACTCATAGGATGTGCTCGATCCATTCGATCTATTTTAATTTTTTTTCTCTTTTGAATCATGTTCCGTCCAATTTAACATAAAAATTTAACTTTAAATTTAATCATTTTTTATGAGATTATCACAAGTAAAGCTGTTTCATTCAATAAATTAATTGGAAAATCAGATTATGAATGAATATTTGTTAGGAAAACTTATACTACCATTTATGTTTCGCACGATTCTTTTTACCCCTACACATGCATGCGTTCATTTTTTTAGTACTCCTATATTTTTTTACTCTTTCTCTAAACTTTCAACTGTAATATAATTATCATCGAATATATAGAGTTATTATTTATTTATTTATTTTAAATCTTTAAGGACATTTAGCACTCCATATAGTGATTATCCCACGCTTAAACTATGTCAATTAGTTGACAAATCGGCCACACTATATTTTTAAAAATTTATTTGTATTGAGAGTAGGGCTTGCGTGCCCCCGGACACATACAGTGCGCCTTTAGAATTCAGTATTATGGATAAAGGTACATTATTTTGTTCTAAAGGGTATACACTTTAATTAATAAGAGTACACCATTTTGTTTTAAAGGGTATATACTTTTCATTATATTTTATATTTTTCTTCAGAAAATAAAGGGTACACATTTATACTAAAGGGTATACAATTTAACACAAAATTCTAAAGGCACACGAAGTGTGCTTCCGTGCGCCCTGACACAGACAAGTTTTGTCTTGTAAAATAAATGATACACATCTTTATACTAAAGGGTATACAATTTAGCACAAAATTCTAAAGGTACACGGAATGTGCTCCGTGTGCTCGGGCACACACAAGCTTTAGCCATGTATTGATGCATGATAGAGAAAGCAGATTAATTTAATTAAGGAATTATTACTATCCAATACAAAATATATATTAATATTACTATTAGATACATAGTATATATTTTATTACAATCATGAAAAGTCTCAACTACCCTTCAACTTAACGATAAAATAGTGGGAGTAATCTACGTTTTCATACTCAATCTATTTCTTAGATTTCAATTCTCTCTCCATGATTTTCACATTCAATATATTTCCGTTTCAATTCTCTGTCCACATTGAAATTCTGAATACTTCATTGAAAAAATATTTCTGAATACCAATTTTAAGAGAGAAATTAGTGAGAAAATATGACATAGAAACACTTAAGAAGGAATGATACGTAGGAAAAGAATATTTTTGAATACCTATTCTGAAATGTCGATTCTGAATACTTTGAATACTTTGTGAATATAATCTCTCTTCAAATTCTGAATGCTTTGTTGAGAAAATATTTTTGAATACGGATTTTAAGGGAGAAATTAGTGAGAAAATGTATGACTTAGAAATACTTAAGAATGAACGCTACTTAGAGAGAAAATATTTTTAAATACTTATTCTGAATATTTTCGTGAATACTGATTTTGAATACTTGAATATTGATTCTTAATACTTCGTGAATACAAATTCTGAATACTTGAATATTGATTCTGAATGCTTCGTGAATATTATCTCTCTCCACATTCTGCATATATACTCCTCTATTTCAAAATCTTCGATTAATTAATTCAGATAATTAATTGAGAGGGTATTTAGGAGTAAATAATAGAATGATGTTTCTAATATTAAAATAATATATTTTATCTTTAAAATTATTATTGAACACAATTAAATTAAGAATAAGAAGGACATTTTCCTCATTCATAATTATTTATTAGCAATATTTTTAGGATAATGTATCTATTAGTAATAATATAGTATAAAATGTACCTAATAGTAATGAATTCTTTAATTAATTAATGACAAATATTTGTGTGAATCGAGTTTGTACGGGAACTCTGTTATACGAATTACTCTTTAGTACTTGAAATTTCATATTTTAAATAGATAAACTATTAATTTTTTAAATAAAAAATTTATTACTTTTTAAATTCTTACACCTTAATTTATCGACTGTACTTTAATACATGAAAATTACTCTTTAAATAGATAAATTATTAGTTTTTTTTAAATAAAAAAAATAAAATATTATTTTTCAAAGATTAATTTTTATGCACTAAATAATAATTTTGAAAAAACATGGTACACAGTAAACTCGATTGACATTAACTTACTCTTAATTAATTATTATTAGTGTATAGTAATATATGAAAACGACTAGCGTAATGAAGCTTTTTGGTGTAAGATTATATAAATTAAAGATCAAAATCCAGGATTTGTTGTTGCTGTTTATAGGTAAGCATCCAAAGATATGGTCTAACTTTCTTTTTTAATGAGCTAAAACACTTCCAAAAAATTATACTTTAAATGTATATTAATTTCAATCTAATATAATATATCTCTTATATTTTTATAATATAATTTTTCCTTTATAAAAACATTACTCCATTTTTTTTCTAAAATATCATGATTTTAATTCATGATTGAATTAAAGATTTTAAGAACTAACTCAACTAGTATTGCCTTTTTACATGATCTTTTAATTCACATTTTTTATCCATCAAGTTATATATCATCAACAAGCATATATTTTTAATCACATTGTTTCTCTCTTAAAAATGTATTTATATATATTCTTTAGAAAAATAGCCACAGCAACCAATCAATTTTCTATATATGTATAATATATATATATATATATATAATTATTTTTAGAAATAAAAAGCCAACCACAGTGTTTATGTTAGCATGTATTTTCGATATGCATATTTTCCTAATATTTTGTGAACCATATAATTAGCTCTATGTAAAATGTTATATAATTATTATATACATTTTTAAATGTAAGAATAATAATTTATAAAACTTTAGTAGGTAGAAAAAAGATTAATAGCAACTCAGTAAAATGAGCCCCAATTTTATTTTATTTTTATCAAATTAAATGACAAACATTAGTAATTTACAAGAATAAATCATGTCCTAAGATACTACTTCTAAATTTTATTTTATTTTGGTTTAGTTCTGCATAACAATTTTCACTCTCTAAATTTAAAGAATAAAATCAAATTCCTTAAAATGATTTGCTTTAAATATTTATCATCTCCAATACTTTTTTCTAGTTAGAAATCTGGAATGGAAAGTCAATTTAATTTTAAATTGTATTAATAATTAAAATTAGAACAAATAATGTTAATATAAATTATAAACTTAAAAAAATATTGAAATAAATAAATATGATGAGTGTGTTGAAAGATAATAAAAGTATAATAATTCTATAAAATAAAAAATGCTTTCTTTAATAATAAAATATTATTTAAATTGTAAGCGCTTTTTTTTTAAGGAAAACTTATATTAATATCACTGGAAGCACTGATTGACAAATGAAGTTGGGTATTACATCTCAAGTAACATCACTTACAACATTAAATTTAGCAAAACTAGCAAAATTATGGACAACAAAATTAATATTATTTAATGTGTAGTATGTAGTTGTATTAGTGGTGTGTATAAGTTCCATATATTTAATGTATTAGTGATGTGTGTGGGTCTCATGTGTATAAAAAGGGAAATGCATACCTTTGGTGCGGACACTAAAAATAAAAAAATTGCATTAATTAGAATTGTGTGTGAATCTCACAAAAATATATTAATTATTTTGTGTAGGTCTCATCTATAAAGAAAAATTTTAAAATTGAAATAAGACAATTTAAAAATATGTAAAGATTAAAATTTTAATCGGTATATAGTGAACCGTAATAAAAAGAATAATTTTTATTATAAAAAAAGTGATAATTATTTATTTAATTAAATTATTTTATGGAAAATTTTTTAAAACTTATAAAAAACGATAATTTTCGTTAGATTATTTGCATAATTTTATATTTTAAACTTCTTTCAAATCAAAGTCATGTGATAAAGTAATACAAATGATCATTTATACAATATCAAAGTCGTGTTTAATTTTACGGTTTAAACTTTTTTTTTTCCAATAGATTTATTGCATAGACATTACATCACATAATAACCCCTTAATTTAGACTTAAGATGAATCATAATATATTAAGCCAAACCCATTTCTAATTTTAAAATATTTTTTAATTTTTTATTATAATGTAGTACTTGACTTCTTATTACAAACAACTTTACTAATGATTTCCCAAAAAGAATTGTACATACAAATGAATATTTGATCAAGAAATCATTAAATATGATAACACTTCAGTTATTGTTTGGTACTAGAATTTACAGACCTTAAACTTGCTTGATTCAGAACTCATTAATATTCCAGAATTAATTTAACATTTCAGATTAACTAATTCTCAGAAAGTAAATCTGAATGCCTACAATTGCACCTCATCCTAGATTTAATTCCAAATAACTGTACCAACAGACACCCCATGTGAACACTTTCACATTAAATAAAAATAGATAAATAAATAATAAAAAATAAAAAAATGCGTACACACATATGTATGTATATATAATATATCAATTAATTTTCTGGAATTTAAGTCAATGTCGTCTGCTATTATTATAATTATAAATATTAAACAATTTTTTGAAAAGGACGATTCATTACATATCTTCATATTTGATTGATTTAGTATTATTGGTTTATTTTATGATTTTGTCTTTTATGCAAGGTGTCCGAATATATCATATTTTTTAAAAATAAAATTAGTTATTTACTCTTTTAATAAAGATAAAACGGGAATATTAAATTTTTATGAGCAAAGAGTGGGCACCCTAAGATTCCTGAAATGGGCCCAGCTCAGTTCAAAAATAAGAAAAAGTGGCCTATGACTACGAATGGGCCCAATGAAAGGTTAATTTGCTAGTATGGGCCCAACTGCCACCCACCATCTTGTCGGGTTATTATTATTATTTTTTTCTTCTTTATAATTGTTATCATTATTTTATAATAATAAATAATGAAAAATTCGACATCTAAAATATAAACAGTAACTTCCTGATACTATCAGTGTGTTTTAATTCAAATCAGAAAATGTACGTTGTGCAAAACGAATTTCAAAGTTCAAACTAAATAATTGAATTTTTATTTATCATAGAAATGTATTGATCGATTTCGTATATATATACATGGACAATTAATAAGAAATTATACACTTTGTTAGAGAATTTTTAATTAGTTTTAATGAAAAAATGTATATAAATATATATATATTTATTATAAAAAGTATACATCAATAAATAAAATTAATATTAATATGGGTGCTCATATACATATTGGTATCAAACCTTGGATAATTAGGTGCAAATTAATAAATATAACATGTTAAAGAGTAGTTGAAAACGAGGATGAGATCAGATTAAAGATAAATAAATGCAACACGCTTTAAAAAACTAATATATAAATAAAATAAAAAAATTAATATGTTATTGGAATTATAAATAGTATCATATATTTGGTAGAATTTGGACGGCAAATTTTGTTCGTAGTTATATAAGTGCCTTTTTTGTTTTTTAATTTTTATTTTTTTCCCTTTTCCTTTTTTTTTAATGCTTGCCTTTTTATAGTACGAGGTTTCTTATAGATTGATAGAATTTGGACAACATATATTGGGTTGCTGATTATCAAAATTAAAGATTAGAATTATGGAAAATGAATTATAATAAAGATTTTTTTTTTCCTAAGAAAAGCTTAATTCCGTAAGGTTTGAAATAACATATCCTATTATTTAACAACGTATTGAAAGCAAATTGGACCACTTCTTGAGTCCAACTTTTATAATATGATGGTAATTTGAGATTTAATTAAAAATTAGGCTTAGAGTTTAGGGTTCAAGCAAATCTTAACTGTGAATATGATTCTTATATTGAGGGGAAATTTTTTATCATCATGCTATAAATAATATTTTCTTAGACACAATTTTTCAATCATTTTAACATAATACCTTCTATCTTCTATGTCACTCATTTTAACATAATATCTTCTATCTTCGATGTCACGTATTTGGATAGATAAGGAAAGAGAAATTAAACTTAAAAAAGAAAACATAAACTTTATAAGCTATAATTGAATTTCATTTTCCTTTTACGCGTCAATTATATAATGAGTTAGTCTCTTGTGAAACAAGTCACCATGGTTATTAAAACTAATTGGATTATATATTAGTAAATTCCACCATCTATTAACGAGTGAGTCCAATATAAATTTTGTTTTATGCAAATTCATCTTATTAAAAATTATAAAGATATTCATTATCTTAAATAATTTAAACTCTAATAATAAATATTAAATTATAAGGATCACATAAAAAAATAAATAATTATAGTTCACATAATTAAATTTGTAAGTTCGTTTCATAATTAATTTAAACTTTTTGTGCTTGATCCATTTAAACAAGTCTAATCGATTTGGATTTTGATTAATCGAAGTCTGTTAGAGTTAATCTAATAAATTTTGATCAATCCATTTATCAAGTCTTTCATGCTAACGTCTTACTAAACCAAGTTTTGTTTTGTTATTAATGGGTCAATTTCTTTTTCTATCCATAGTTTGTTAATGATTTTAGTCTATTTTGAATGATGGATGAGCATATTCCAATTTAGCATGTTAAAGAAATAATGTTGTGACATATATACACATAAATTAAAATGTAATACCTTAGTTTGCAATAATCCAAATTAAGGAGTTGGATAGGGATGGGCCAACTTCAGTCACACTAGAATGGGCCTAATTGTCATCCTGGGTTTTGTCACATGACCTAACACTTGATAATCATATTTGAATAATACAAGTTTCAATTTAATTTATTTTTTTAATTAAAAAACCATTTCCTTCTTTTATTTTGTCTATTTAATTTTAACGAACATATATGCACGTACAAAATAATTTTATTTATATCCACGTGGCACCTTATTATGCCTCATCATTAGGTCTGGTGGAAACCTACGAGGCTACTGCAGCATTTTATAGGGGAAAAATGCAGTGTCCTAAAATAATAAAAAAAATAATTTTCTATCCTAAATTTAATAAAATACTCTATTTTTTTGTATTCTAATTAACAGAAATATCCTTCATTCGAATTAATTTAAGTAAGATAGTTTTTAACTTGAAGAAAATTAAATTAAAAATAGAAAAATCTTCACTCAAAAGTCTTTGACTCCTATTTCTTCAAAATTGTCTTTACTCAAATTGTTAACTCAAAAGACATTTATTAAAAGAGTTACTCGCTTATTCTCTTATGAGACGATTGTGAGACGGATCGATTCATCACTAAAATATGCTTATTATATAGATAAAGTATGTTTATTTGTACTTAAAGTATGTCAATAATAAATCTTATTATAATATGCTAAATAACACTTTAATGTATAATTCAGCGTACTTTACAAAACATACTTTAACAACTATTAAACATACTTTATCTAAATAATAGATATACTTTAACACATCTCATAAACTGTCTCATGTAAGTAACGTCTCACTAGAGAATTTGTCAAAATAATAACTCAAAAATTTTATTTACTCGAATCATTAATTAATTCAAAGTGTTTTTACTTGAAATTACTTTTGCACAAGACATTAACTTAAAATTATTTGAATCATTATGAATGATAATTATTAATTCTCATTATTCGAATCTTTTACTCGAAATTTTTTGGCTCATTAACTCAAATAATATTAACACAAAATTTTTTGACTCACATTATTCGAAAATTACAATTACACAGGATTATTAATTCGAAAATTATATTATTGGCATTACTTGAAAATACTCAAGTAAAGGAATTTTTTGTTTTTTTTTGGACATTAAAAGATATCTTGTTAAAACGGGGGCAAAAAAGTTGTTTTTTTAATTTATGAAGGACAATATTTAAAATTTCTTCTTATTATTCTCCTTCTATTTCGATTATGTGATTTGATTTCATGTAGTTTAAGCTTAGTAACTTTATGTGATGATTTAAATTAAAAAAAAAGAGTGATACTTTGGAAATTGAAGGGAATATGGTGAATGACATTAAGGACTATGACCAATTAAATATAAAAAAGTTGATGTCCATTTTGTAATTATATAGTATTGTATCAATATTGTGAATTATTATTACAATTTTAAAAGTGTAGTAAGTTATTTTGAAATGGATTGAAAAGTTAAGTATACATGTATAAAGAGGTTGAAGTACTAACTTTGTTTGACGATATAATTGTTATAATTGTGGTAGAATAGAAAAATATAATAATCTTTTAACAAAAGTTCAAAATTTTCAAAGTATATATATTTTTTTCAAATTTATTTTAAATCCCAAATTCAGATCTCCAAACTGAAAACAAACACAAGCTTGATTAAAACTGCATTACTATTTGCCATGAATAAAAATTCTAATACTAAATCAAATATTTATATCTTTTAATTCCCAAAATTTTAAAGGAAAATATGGATCATTTTTTTTAAGAGAGATGATTGGTCCCCTTCTGCAAAAATGTACACACAATGTGACAACTTCCCACCTTCACCATTGACCTTAATCTTTCACACATGTGAACTTTAATTAGGTATAAACCCTGCAACTTTGGGCAAAAAGTTGATAATGACAACCAATTGATTAATATGATGGAATTGTTGATCGTAATGAACGAATGAACATCAAAATAAATGAAATATGCATCGAAATGAAGGAAATGTTGATTGCAACGAGAAAATGAGCATCAAAATTAAGGAAATATGCATTGAAATGAAGGAATTATTGATCGTAATGAGCGAATGAACATCAAAATGAAGGAATATGTATCGAAACAAATGAAATGTAGTAACGAGAAAATGAGCATCAAAATGAAGAAAATATGCATCGAAACGAAGGAAATGTTAATCGTAACGAGCGAATGAATATCAAAATGAATGACTATGCATCGAAACGATAGAAATGTTAATTGTAACGAGAAAATGACTTCACATGAGGAATCGCTACAGCAGGATATTTATATAGGTACGAGGAGAGTAGTGGTTCTTCCCTCCCCAATTAACTTTAACACTCCTCCCTCTTATATAAAGTGTCATTGCTTCGTATATTTGAACAATATTTCGTATCTTCTCATACAATTATGGTTTTTCTCCAAGTAATGAAGAAGATCGTGGTTTCCATTCAAATCGGTGTTTGGTTCATCGTCAAGCTCCTCGTTGATCGGTAATGTTTGTTTTGAAATTTTGTGAAGTGTAAAATCCACCCTATCAAAGAAAGTGTATATAGGCACAAGTAATGTGTTTTTTAAGAATAGAATGTCAGAGGTTCGTAACTTTTTTCTGTATAAAAGTGAACCAAAATACCTTTGGATTACATTAGTGAACAGTTCAGTGCTGTCTAATTGCAGATGGGCTGGCCCATTAGTATTTAAAAGTGATTTTCAACTCTTTAAATAGCTCAGGATAGTATTGGGCTAAAAAGTTTGACCCATATTCATCTCAAGCTGCATTGTTATTTCAGTAATTAAATTTTCATTATTTATGTATGAAATGGATCGTTTGAATTATCATGATTAACTTCTTTCACGTACTATCGAGCCTACAGCGTGCGAAGACGGCTAGGGTTAGGGACTCCACCTTTTTGCATAATTTATTTATGTATTAAATTAAATACTCAATAATTTTTTGATAATGATTTATCTGTGTTCTCTTGCTAATGAATTAATTTGTATAGATTTCCTTTCATAATTTTTTTTTATTTGAAATCTCTTTCCAACATAAATCTATTATATTTGGAATTTTAAGAAAATCTTCTTACTTGAGTTTGTTTAATTAATGAATGAATGAAATTTTTTTACTCCCTCTAATAGCTTCATACATTTTATATTTAGACGTGTCATTAGAAGATATACACTCTATTTTTCATAAAAATATCTATTATAAATAAACTTCTAATAATTTTTTTTAAAAAATGCCATAATCACCTAACAAAAATAATATTTTATATTTTTTTTATTACGAAAAAAATCTATATCACCCTAAATAATTCTAAAAACTTCACGTCTACAGAGTACTAATTGAAGAATGGAATACGATAATTCCTCTGAGAACTCATTGCTTCCGAATATGCAAAAAGTAATCTCATTCTCCAGTTTTTAAAATTTTAAATGATGAATTTCGGTATGGTTGATTAAGGTTGAAGCAATTGACGAATTCAAATCCGTACAGTTAGAATTTGATGTATTAATGTTGGTGAAGAGCCCCACGTGACTTTAGTCAACATTATCGACATCAATATTAATTTGGTAAAACTCCACATTATTATTATTTTTTTTTGCTTATTTGACATCATATCCCAAAATAGCATACATGAATTGGATAAAATGTAATAATATTTAAATGAAAAAATTATATTCAATTAATAAAAAATAATAATAGCACAATTAATCATTTCATGAATAAATTACTGTTAAAATGTAAGGTGACAATATTTTTAAAGAAAAATAAATATTTTTAATAAAAAGTAATGGAAATTAATGAAAATTATGTAAAAGAATCTCAACTCTTAGCCAATCGAAATTATTTGAAAAACTATTCACTCTCGTTAAATGTAGCAAAAGAAGTTAAGAGTCCATAAAACATGTATGCATAATTTTTTAATTTATTATTATTTTTTTCTTATTTGGACCAAATGAAATTTCTATACATTAGATTAAGAGGCGGCTATTTCCATCCCGAATCTACCCCTTAGATTAAAAGCAATTAAAAATTATGGCGGGATGTCATACTAATTGAAAATAGAGATATAAGGTATTAAAAAGGGTTAATTCTTTAAAAATACATCACTTTATTGGGGTTTTTAAATCTAGCACGAACTTTTATTTTTGTTAATTCAATTCACGATTTGTTTAATATTTTTAATTTTATCACGACCTTTTATTTTTGTCAATTCAATACACGATCTATTTAATATTTTCAGTTCTATCACTTTTTATTTTTGCAATTTGATACACCACTTATTTTATATTTTCAATTCATTATTATTATTATTTAATTAAACCTACAATTAAATAATAATAATAATAATAATAATAATAGTAGGTTTCCTAAGCAGAAAGTCGTACGTTCAACCATTTTTTTATTTTATGTTTAATTTTTAATATTTGCCAGTTAAATTTTATTACATTATTATTTATTTTTTGGAAGTCATTTTTTAAATTTGTTAAATTATTTTCAAATTTAAAATTTTTTAATCAAACTTGGTTAATCTTTAGTTATTTTTTTGTTGCAAAATGGAATAATAAAAATAATAATATTAAAATAATTATTATAATTACAATAATAATAATAATAATGTATTGAATTGAAACTATAAAATAAGTGGTGTACCAAATTGTAAAAATAAAAGTTGTGATAGAATTGAAAATATTAAATAGATCACGTATTGAATTGAGTAAAATAAAAGATTGTGATAGAATTAAAAGTATTGAAAAAATCGTGTATTAAATTAATAAAAATAGAAGGTCGTGATAGATTTGAAAATTCTCGTAATGAATTTTTTGGAATTAACGTATTAAAAAAAATTGATAAGCTAACTAATGCACTAAATAAAAGGCCCATATATCAAATGATTTCTTCAGATGAAACCGCCAACGTTATACGTTATCTATAATAATCCTATGAAAATAAATTAAACTAGCAAGTAAATTGTGTAAAAAAAGATTCAGAACCCTCCTATGGGATCAATATAATTTAAAAATAAAATAGTAATATATCAATATAATTTTAAACAAATTGACGAAAGAAATAAATTCACAATATTTGGAAGATAAAAGTTTCTTATGAAACATTGTATGTGAAACCATTTGTAAAACATGTTAAAGTATAATTGTTATAAATGTATGTTTATTACTTGTTAAAGTATAATTTTTTTTAAGTATGATGAACGATATATTAAAGTATGATTTTATAGTGTTATAATGTGATGATTAATTACAAATATATTTTACTCCCTCTGTCTACTCTCAATGTATTCATTTGTTTTTTGTACGTGGATTAAAGAATATTATTTTTTTATTTTATGTATGATATGTAGTTGTATTAGTAGAGGGTATGAGTCCCATATTTTATTTGTATTAGTGAAAGATGTGGGTCCTATAGTCCAAAAAGAAAAATTGATAGATTAACAATAAATTGTCCAAAATAATAAAATGGATAAATTGACAGTGGATGAAGAGAGTAATTATCAATAAATTTACTATAAATAAATAATAAACACATCGTTGCGATCACAACCTATATAACTTATATCCGTCACAAAAGAGAGTGACCCTAATTGGAATTCATAGAGCGATGAACCTTCCAAAAGATGAGTATAACCAAGGAGGATTTTCGGGATATGTTAGATTACAATCTTTATAATGAAGCAATATAAAACCATTTATTACATTTCTTGGCCTAATTAAATTAAATTAATTAATTCCAGCGTACACAAAATTCAATTAATTGAATTTATCTTTTAACTTTTTTTGGTACACTGCATTCTCTCTCTCTCTTAAACTAGACCCATAACCCACGCCAATGTGGCCGGCAACTTAGTAAATTATTGTAAAATTAAATCATTTGTTTATAATTATTAAATACTCCCTCAGTCTCATATGTTCACACTTTCTGTTTCCGTCCGTTCAACACGTATGTTCACCATATAAAAAATAAAACTTCACATTAACCAACAACCTCAAAAGTTATCTTAATTTCAAAAATACCACCCCCCACCTAACACACATAACATACTTTATAATTTATTCATTACTTAAAAATACTACAATACCCCTAAAAAGTCAATAAAATTGATCAAAAAGTAATTTTTCTTAAACTCCGTATCTACAGTGTCATTAACATAAGTTCGGGATGGAAGTAATATTTTATTTGGATAATACTAAATATGGACATTTGATTTTTTTAAACTAATAATTATATTTACATTTTTACTAATACATAAACTATATGAAATCAATTTTATTTTATTTTTATTTCTATTTAAATGATGAAACTTGAAAGATGGGTGAGAGGGTTTACTAATACATAGACCCAAAAAAATTGATATGGAAATTAAAATTAGAAATGCTTAAGGCAAGACAGTAATAAAGTGGAAGGTTCTTGAATTGATTTAATCAAATATAATTGGGTCTGGTCGTTTGTCTCGTGGACAGTCGCACGTGCACATATTTAAAGTCATCCACATCATCTTATAGGTCAAAATACTAGGCCACCTTAACAGCCTTCCTCGTACGGCGGACTTCCTCTTGTAATTTTTTTTTCTAATTACCATTAATTATAAAATAAAATACTGCTTAATTAACAATCTTGGAGTAACACAGTCTCCTGTATAATGTTGCTTGTCTGATAAAGTTTATATGAGACTATTAAAATATACAAGTCTCTTGTGACACGATTATTTGCGAGACGTATCGATCTATCACTAAAGTATGTTAGGTTATGCATTAAAGTATGATTTAAGTGTGTTATAAGTAATTTATTATTAAAATACTTTAACTACAAATAATCACACTTTAACTATACAATAAGCATACTTTAGTGATGGGTCGACCCGTCTCACACCCGTCTCACAAATAATCTGTCTCACAAGAGAGTCTCTCATTAAAATATAATACTGGGAGTAATATATTAATGAAATATACTCCCTTTCCCTCCGTCCGGTTTTAAGGTGTCCGTTTGCTTTATGCATGTGGATTAATGAGTATTATTATTATATGTAAAGTGGGTAGTTGTATTAGAGGGAAGTGATAGACCATATTGTGTAATTTCTTACTTAATAGGGGAAATGGATACCTTTGAACTGGACGTCAAAAATAGTAAAATGGACACTTTAGAAGCGGACGGAGGGAATATTTCCTAAAATATGATTTTAATTTTTAGAATATTTTAATATGATTTATTATAAATATATTGTTATTCGAGTCGAGCTCGTTCGAGTAGTGTATACTCGAGCTCGATTGGGCTCCTTGAGTAAAGCAAGTCGAGTTTTTCTTATCTTATTGAGCTGATTTTTAATTAATATATTTTTATATATTATTTAATTTTATAATTATTATATTATAATATAAAATTATAATTAAATAATACTACTATTTATTAATATTAATAATTATAAATATTATTAAAATAATTGAATCTTATCAAGTCGAGCTCGGCTGATTAAAAAGACAAACATAAGGTGAGCTTGAACTCAAACTTAAGTATTCACAAACTGAGTTGAGCTTCGCGTAGCTTGTGAAACAAAATAGCTATAACTATAAATATATTTTAACCACCATTAAACATATTTTACTTATATAATTATTATATTTGAACAATGGATTCACCCATTTCACAAATGGTTTCTTACATAATCTTCTCATGAGAGAGTTCCCTCATGCTTGCAATCTACTCTTAAAATATTATTATTCTTAATAACCGAATATACGGTTGTTTGAATATATAAGATAAATATAAAATAAGATTGCAATAATCTATGATCTAATTTTACTGTAGAATTCGAATTACTAGTACTAGGTGTATATTGCCATATAAGTTAATGTAAAATGGAATAGGATTTTTGACCGAACTCAATCATTATTACCGAGTCCCTCAATAATTTACTCTTCACTACCAAACATTATGCAAAGTAGTATTATTTATAAATATAAATATGAAATTGTCATAATAATGGGTATTGAACAAGATCTTATAGTAATATGTACCTAATTAAACCTTTTATGTTTAATGTTTAGTTAATATGATTATTAGGTAAGTGTGTAGTTTTATTTTATTTTTAATTTATTAGCAATTCAAAATTTACACAATTAATTATAATATTGATTCTAAATAAATAATAGGAATAATTATATTTTGTTGTGATAAACACACAAAATCTCACAAGACACTCAAGAATCAAACATACATAAAATGATAGAACTTGAAATGAAAGTAATCTTGCACAAAGATGTATAGTGGTTCGGTTATGAATAACCTACATCCACTTTGGGGAAAAGAACTCTTATTATTACTCAATGCTTACACACCAAATTGGATTGATCTCAATCTGCAACAAGAAGAATGAAAACGTAGCTACAGAAACTGTCAAACTCAAAATGCAAAACTTGCTGTGATCAAACCATTTTGAGCCCTTATATCTTACTACTCTATTAACCTATATATCAGGTTAAACCACCACTAGAAAGCCCTCACTTAATAGTTGAGATGCAGCCATCTAGTCGGTTCCAAGTAGTTTGATAAACCGCTCAAAAACTGCTCCAAAGTCGGCTGCTCAACACTGCTCCAATTTGACAGTTTTTGACAGTGGGTGTTGTTAGCTCGTTTTAACAGTTTCAACTTGCTTCCAGCACACATGCAGCATGTTATGATCATTCTCAAGCCTCCAATGATCATACTCCACGTGTTAAACTCCCTCATGCATGCATATATTGTCATCATATTTTGTATTTTAATTCTCCCGTGAACACAATTTTATTCTCATTTATTAATTTCACAATTAATTAAATTCCCAAACCTAATCGAACTTATCACCACTTGAATCAGAGAATAATGAAAAAATGGACCCCATAATTTTCAATTTGTTTGACAGAATTTAAGTCCGTTTCATTTTCGAACTAATTTTCAAGATTCGAAAATTTGTAGAAAATTAATATTGCAAGATTTGTCATAAATGTATTTTATATTGCAAGAAAAATGGAAAAAAAAATATTTCAAAGTAATTGACTTTTTTCGCATACAATGAATGTCAATTAATTTAAAATTTCAAGGACATGAAAATAATATGTTAATGACTTAATTATATATGAGTCATTTTTATACATTTGTGTGTCCAATAGTATAATTTTGTATAATCTGTGTTTTGGTTGACTCAACTTAAATCAATGAATTGACAATATAAATAAATATTAAAATTAGACAATACATTCTAAATTAAATATAATGATAAAATAATAATAGTAGTAAAATCTGAATTGATTAATTCCATTTAATTTAAACAATAATAATTTAAAGAAACATCTAATAAGCTATAAATTTAAATAATTAATCTTAAATTTATTATAGATGGAACAGCAATAGCATGAGTTTTTTCTGGAGATGACATAAATTTCTAGGACTCTGAATTTGGATCTTTTTGGGTAGTTGGAGTGAATTTTCTTACACTGAAATTCACACCCGACTGAGGGGTGGGATCCAAATCCCAGAATTTTTCATATAAACAAAAACTGATCGTAATAAATATATAATGTTGGAAAAATTAAGATAATGAAAAAGAGAACTCATATAAGAATTTTTGAGATAAAAAGTAATAAATGTATAATATATATAACGAAATGTAAAATAATAAAATTTCACTACAAAACTCCTCTTTAGCAATCAAATTTAGCAACGAATTGTCTAACTAGTTACAAATGTCTTTTAACAATAAGCTGCCGACAGATATCACACCTGATCTTCTATGTCATTTTTGTGCATTATTTTCTGTGTGACACGTTAAATGATTCATAAGTATGAAGAGAAATAAATCCAACTATTGCCCACAAAGGTTTAAGTTTTAGAATATAGTTTCTTTCTCATACATGTTACACAGGAAATGATGTACCAAAATGAAACAGAAAATCCAAACTTAACGGATATGGACCCAGTGATGCATTATTTCCAAAGAGTCCCCAATAAGTGGTGAAATTACACAAACGACTAATGATTTCATATTTAAATGAGGGTCCACTATATGAACCGACCCATGTAGTACACGCTTACACGACGACGTGTTGAATACAACCTAATTCACCCTATTAACTAAAGTCGGTTGTGTCTACCCTCAATCACTTCACTCTGTCTGAAAACAAACACATTTCTCTATTTCACACCCACCCAAAACTTTCAACATAGAAACAAAAACCAACACGTGTGGTGTCTCCCTCATCTCACATATAAAACACACCCAACATTCCCATAACCACATAATTAAACATTCTACCCTAAAACACCAAAAACTCAATCAAGAAAGAAAGATGGGGTGTTCTGAAGCAGAAGAGATTTGCAGAAGACACCCGAATCAAATCCCACAACCTGGTGTTTGCCCATCTTGTCTAAGAGAAAGATTATCAACAATAGCTAATACTAATGCTTCCTCTTCCATCCCAACTTCCCCTGTCTACTACTACTACTCCTCCGCCTCCTCCCCCGCCAACGGCCGACGCCGCCACCAGCGGGTGGCGTCGGACGTCATCGAGTCCATTTACATGGCCATGAGTGGGGGGAATGGATTGAAGAAGAGTAGATCCATGGCCTATGGGCCCAGAAACAGTGGATCATCGGATCATCATCAGGGTTTCAGTAAGAAGAAGAAGAAATCAGGTTTTTGGAATAAATTGCTGATTAGATACACTCTCAAGAAAGTTTAATTATTCAAAGATATCCTTTTTTTTTTTTAATATGATCATTAATCTAGTTTATTTCATCCATGTACGTATGTATAATTTTCAGGATTTACTATTTATTAATTAATACTTATGGTGTTCATGAATTTTGATTGACATCAATTTTGATAAGGTTTTCATTACTAACAAAGATTTTTATTACCATTTATTTGTAAATATTGGATGTACATGTCTCCATCTCATACTCATCAGTCGTACCTATACTACCTATCTCAATCTCTTTTTTAATAATTGTTTGATTTCTTATGGTTATATAATTTTATTTTTCCAGTTATATTTATTATTCACATAAGTAATACTTAGTGTTATAAGATTTCCATTTTGATATATATTGATAACATTGGTAAAGGAAGAATGTCCATCTGCAGGCAATCATACAACAAGAATATTATTAAACTATGACTATAGTATTCTACATACTCCATTAAATTAAAGTTAGGATAAAAGGTGTTAGAAAAAAAGGTAAGATTTTTTCTTTTCTTTTTTTTTTTTTCAAAATAAAATCTGGTCCAACGAATTCACTCAAAATTCTGGCTAGATATAGTATTTTATTTGTTTTCTTAACATACACGTTCGTGTGGAGTATTAATTTTGAAATAGTAAAATATTACTCCATCAATTTTGAATAAGTTTCATGGTTTAATTTTTTTTAAATAATTTTATTGACTTTTGAAATATTTTAGTATTTTTAGATAATAAATAAAGTGTAAAGTAATATTATGTGTATTAGGTAAGTATTGACAAATTTAATAATAAAGTAACTTATAAGATTATTATTAGATAATAGGTGCATTTTTTAAGGGTGAAGATTATTATTAAACAGGTAAATGAGAAAAGTAGGCCATTCATGAGGGAGTAAATATTACTTAGAGAAAAATTATGGAGAATGACAAAAATATCCTTTATTTTCCTTTTTTTTTTCTTTTTCTAGATATTGACTTAATTAATTATATGCAGTGAGTTTTAATAATCAAGGAGATTGAATATTATTTTGGTTCAAATTAATTCAATAAATGACACTAACGTAAAATTATTTATATTAATTTAATGTGTTATTGATTGAGCTAAGTCCAAGTTCAACTTATTTTAGCTAAATATATTATAATAATAATTATATTATAAATTAATTTAATGTGTTATTGATTGAGGTCCAAGTTAAATTTATATTTAGCTAAATATATAATAATATAATATAACTGTGTGTGTGTGTTTGTCTTTCAGAGTCTTGTTGGGTTGCACTTACCATTGACAAGAATTATCATGCTAGTATAATATTATTAGTCGTGCTCTTCGTGCATTTATGCATTATCCAACCGTTATTAAATTATTAAATTATATTAAATACATATGAATAATAATAATAATAATAAAATAATAATAATAAATCGTCGATTCATGTATGGGTTTTTGGTATGGTCCAAGGGCCACTTGCATTTGACATGTTTGAGCATGGAATCAGTCACTAGGTAGAATTGCAATTGAATTTTCTTTCAATTTTTTTCTTCTTTTAATTCTCAAAGTCAAACCACTTTCTTATCAAGCCTAAAATTAAATCTTAATTCTGAATTTTTTAAGACTTGGATCATGAAATTTTATAGGTAAACTTGCATAAATAAATTTTAGAATATTTTGTTTAATCAAATGTCAAATTGAAATAAGCATAATTGTATCATTGAAATTTTTAGATGAAACAAATAAAAGGTTTAAAAAATAGTCCATCTAAGAATTCGTAATGATAATTACTTTGGCCCATGTTTATTGTGTGTACTATTATGGGCCACCAATACTGAAAAATTAAATCGACCCAATAATAGGCCCATGTTATGCTATTGGACCACTTATCGTATGGTGTGATTTATTTATTTATTTATTTATTTATTTATTTATTTAAATTAGGGGGGTTGAATGCTTAAAGCTACCAAACCTCATTTTAAGTCGTGTTAGTTAGCCTGTTATGGAGACTTTATCAAATACTACTAATTTTTTAAGATTTGGTTGATTAATATATATATATTTTTAATGTTTTTACGTATAATGATTGACCTTACACCATCAAACATAATAAATAACTAAATAAATAAAATTGAAGTTGTAATTTTGGATTTTTTATATACACCTTCTACATCAAACTTGAAGATTTAGTTAAGTAGCTATAAGTGAGAGCATGGAGCAAATAAGCATTTAAGTCTTCTTCTTTTCATTTCCATTTTGTTGAAAAAAAATAACACACGTATATTGAAATAGTTGATATCCATATCGTTTGGTTGACATGTGCATCTATATCTGTATTAATTTTATATATAAAGAGTTATATTTATTGCTTTCACATAAATTAAAAAATATGATGATATTTTAATAGGTAGTGGGTTGAGAGATATAATATTTTAATATATAGTATGTAAGTTTATTAGTGTTATGTGTGATCCATAGAGATATATGGATATTAACTTTTTGTGTGGATCTTAATGGGTTGAAAGATATAGGAGTAATATTTTAATATATAGTGTGGAAGTTTATTAATGTTATGTGTGACCCATAGAGGTATGTTAATTTCTTGTGTGGATCTCATCTATGAAAAAGAGAAACATAACTATTTTGGTATGACACTCTAATTAGTAAAATGAAACTCTTGTGGCAGGACTGACGAAATATATGTTGCTTAATTAATATATATAATTGAAAATTCATTAAAATTTCACTAACAAAGTGTATAAATTCTCATTCAATTAATGTATATGTTTAAGTTCTAAATATGAATGCATAAATTTTTAGTCATATCAATTTAATGTATATATTATTATTGAATAAAAATGGTATAACTATGTGTTGGATTGTATACTAAAAATCTAGCTTTAATATGAACAATGTTATAACTATTTATTTGAAATGAGAATCATATGATCAAATGATTGCGTTTTATAATTTACTTATATGTTCGATGCAATAGTCCGCTTACTTTATACTGTAGATAATATGTTGTGCGACAACACGCGGAAGATCATATTATCGATTTCCTTATAAAGTATAAACAGATGCTCACAACCGAGATAGACGGAGACTCTCTATCGAGATGATTGTAGTGTGGTTTGGTATTAGCTTGTCTTGGCTATAGAATCACATTAGTGCACTTTGTATGTATTGAGCAGGACCGCTTGAGATCGTTCGACTTATACTGACTTATAGAAGAACTTGATCTCTGTTATTATAGATGTTCGTGCTCTTAATCCCTATACAATAACCTCGACACGTAGGGCAATATGTATTTCTTTGATTCATCAATGGGTGAGATTTACATATAATTAAATCAACAAACTCGGTGAGTTGGGAAGTAGTGCTGTCTCTATGGTGTGTTGTTGATTGTAGAAGTAATCCGTGTCCGTCATAGGTTGATGATGTCCCCTTGAGGAGCTCATAAGGATTATCGTGCAAATCCTGCAGGTGGATGATCAACGTGAAATTCACCTAGAATTATGAGTTTAATTGCATGAATTTACTTGGATTTATGTGGCTTGAATTCAATAGTTAAACATGTTTTTATGGAAGATACAATTAATTGCTTAATTACTTGGAAAAATATATTTTTATAAATTTTATAGAAAATTAGTAATTATAAGGTAGAAATGAATTCTACAAGTAAAGAGGAAGATGTGGGAGAAAACGGAACTCAATTCGGAGTTGAAACGAGCAAGAACGAGCCAAAATCGTGAAACTGCGCGCGTTTGTGTCAGTTTATGCCAACGAATTTTTAAAGCCTAATTTTCCTATTTTGGCACTTGAACTAAAGTATCCCACATTGAATAAACATACCAACACTCCTCACACCCCACTACTATAAATATCATCTCATAGGAAGGCCATCAACAACAATTCTCCATTCAAGTCAATTCACTCCATATTTTAGATTAGAATTTGGGGAGCTCTTGAAAGAGAGATCTCCACTAGTTGAGATTCCTCCCCCTTTAGGGGAGGGATCCATTTCTTTAAATGTTTTTCTAGATTAGGTTTTTATTGTTTTCCAAGAAGGTAGGAACAACAAGAAAATGATGATCCTCATGAATGTAAAAACTTTATTAAGGTGTAATCTAATCCTACTTATTATCTTTCTATTTTCTATGTTTTGGTGGTTGATTGAAGCGTGATTATTGATTAAATTATGAAAATTTCTTGATTGAATTTTCGGCTTTGATTAGGTTTCATTTATGAAATTCACATGCTTGTAATAATATGGGATTTATATCTTTGATATTAGTGTATAGTGATTAGGTTGTGTATTGTGTATCGTCATGTCTTGTCGTTGCTTTACTCTTAGTTGCTTTGCATGATTATCATATGTGAGTTTCTTCCATTTATTACATGAGGGTTTAATATAAGAGGAACCTGGCAGGGAATCCTTATGTTTATAACAACATAAATGAACACTAGAAAAATCACTTAGGCCCGAGGATTTAACTAGTGAAGTGAACTCCATCCATACGAGCATAGTACCTTGAAGGGAATTGCAAGTAGGATCGATCCTAGGAACTTTTTAGGGGTTGTGAAAACAATCTACATTCTATTCACCATGGCCATTGGGGATAGGTGGAAATCGTGATCGCCCTTACCATGATTAGCTTAAAAATGGAAAACAATTAAAGATGTTTAATGTTTGATTATTTGATTGCATCATGAAAGTTACCATCACATTGAAAATCCAAAAATATTGTAATTAAATTTATTTTTCCATGCATTTTATTTTCTTTTATTTCTTACCCTCCTTTTCAATCGTCCCTAACTAATCACGATATTATAACTTGAAGGCCACAAATTCTAAATTCCATTGAGTTCGATATTTTGTTGCTTGGTTGTCCGAACTATAACTACCAATCAAATGGAGCCGTTGCCAGAGAATTTAGTTGTATTTGTGACTTTGGATAGAGATATTTTTTTTGCTTTGATTTGTTTTTTGTTTTATGGTTGTGTTTGTAGGGACAAAAGCGTGGAGCCATGATATTGGCCTTGAAGAGCAAATGAGTGGTGCAAATTGAAGTAACGAACATCTTCTCAACTTAAATTCGACTTTGTCTAATTTAAGTTTGGGGGGTATATTCTCTTTGTTACTTGATTTTTTTACGGTTTGAAATATAAAATTGCATTCATGAACTCCTAGTTGAGCATATTATACCGATGCACGTTTAAGTCCTTACTCTTTTCTTTGACACATATTTTCTCCTTTTTTGTTGTTTTTATTTTTCTTGCTTTATCTTATTTTCAATAAGGAGAAAATCTTTTTTGGCTCTCTTGTGCTTAATTGTGAGAAATTTTGAGACTATGATATTTGGTTGAAACTTGTGACTTGATAGATTTTTGTCTGTGTACTTGTTGAGCTATGGTTTGTGCTTGTTTTGTGTTTCTTTCACTACTACAAGCCCGTGAGCTTTAAAATCATTAAATCAAATGGTTTTTCCTTTCTTGTGTGTGCATCATTCTTTTGTATGCATTCTAGAACTTGCCATTGTGTCTTCTTGAAACTACATGTGTGTGAAGATTATTGGAAATGATTTAAGGTCATCTTTGTTTTGACAAGTCACTTAGTCAAATTAATCCTACCAAATGAAATCTTATTGTAGTTTGCCCCTTGGAGCTTATTATCCTTATTTCTTTAGCAACCTACAAATTTAGCCATTTTTATCCATATTTTATATCCTAATCACCTTTGTCGATTAGTAGAGGATTAATGGGGATGAAGTGGTTGAATTGAGCTTACAAGAGAGTTTGAAAAGAGAAAAATAGTGAAAGTGCAAAAAAAAATGGAGGTTGTGAAAGAAAAATTGAATAATGCTTGAATTTGAAGAAGCATAGAAAAAAGAACTCTACTAGAAAAAATGAAAGAGAGTTCTAGAATAAGAAAGAGAAAAACTCAATAGTGTTAAGAACAGAAGAAAGGGTTCTCTAGTGAGTCGGATGGAAGATTACGTTTTTCTTGAGGTGAAAAGAGAAAAAAGTGAGGATGAGAGTTGAAGTGATCAATCAACGTAAATTCTCTACTAATCTTGAGCTTACTTTTTACTAAATATTCCTACCCAAGACCAAAGAGCCTACATTACAACCCTATAAAGACCTTTTTGATTCAACAATTAACACACATACAAGTGGTGGAGAGCGTAGACTTTTGTCAAGCATATGGTAATGTCATGCATTTGAATAGATTTTTGAGAGTATACAATTCTCCCGTACTCTTCTTTTGAGTGTGAGAGTAATGCAAAATCTAGAGAGGAGTAGTGAAGGTCTCACTTGCTTACATATTTCCTAAGCTTAACTTGTATGCATTTAAATTGATGTCTTGTCACTTGTTTTAATTGAATTGAAATGGTTTTGAAATGACTCAATTCTTATTGATATTTTGATTCAATTCTAGGTGAATTCCCCTCCTCGTTCTTTCTTTTCTTTCGTTGCTCGAGGACGAGCAACACTTTAAGTTTGGATTTGATCAACGTGAAATTTACCTAGAATTATGGGTTTAATTGCATGAATTTACTTGGATTTATGTGGCTTGAATTCAATAGTTAAGCATGTTTTTTTGGAAGATACAATTAATTGCTTAATTATTTGAAAAAATATATTTTTATAATTTTTGTAGAAAATTGGTGATTATGAGGTAGAAATGGATTCTACAAGTAAAGAGAAAGATGTGGGAGAAAATGAAATTCAATTTGGAGTTGAAACGAGCAAGAACGAGCCAAAACCGTGAAGCTGCGCGCGTGCTGTCACAAAAATTCGACCCTCTTCACAAAAATTCGAGCGAATCGAATTTTTGTGTCAGTTTATGCCAACGAATTTTTAAGGCCTAATTTTTCTATTTTGGCCCTTGAACTAAAGTATCCCATATTGAATAAACATACCAACACTCCTCACACCCCACTACTATAAATATCATCTCATATGAAGGCCATCAACAACAATTCTCCATTCAAGTCAATTCACTCCATATTTTAGATTAGAATTTGGGGAGCTCTTGAAAGAGAGATCTCCACTAGTTGAGATTCCCCCCCCCCCCCTTTGGGGGAGGGATCAATTTCTTTAAATATTTTTCTAGATTAGGTTTTTATTGTTTTCCAAGAAGGTGGGGACACCAAGGAAATGATGATCCTCATGAATGTAAAAACTTCATTAAGGTGTAATCTAATCATACTTATTATCTTTCTATTTTCTATGTTTTGGTGGTTGATTGAAGCATGATTATTGATTAAATTATGAAAATGTCTTGATTGAATTTCCGGCTTTGATTAGGTTTCATTTATGAAATTCACATGTTTGTAATAATATGGGATTTATGTCTTTGATATTAGTGTATATTGATTAGGTTGTGTATTGTGTATCGTCATGTCTTGTCGTTGCTTTACTCTTAGTTGTTTTGCATGATTATCATATGTGAGTTTCTTCCATATATTACATGAGGGTTTAATATAAGGGGAACCTGACAGGGAATCCTTATGTTTAGAACAACATAAATGAACACTAGGAAAATCACTTAGGCCCGAGAATTTAACTAGTGAAGGGAACCCCATCCATACGAGCATAGTACCTTGAAGGGAATTGCAAGTAAGATCGATCCTAGGAGCTTTTTAGGGGTTGTGAAAACAATTTACATCCTATTCACCATGGCCATTGGGGATAGGTGGAAATCGTGATCGCCCTTACCATGATTAGCTTAAAAATGGAAAACAATTAAAGATGTTTAATGTTTGATTATTTGATTGCATCATGAAAGCTACCATCACATTGAAAATTCAAAAATATTGTAATTAGATTTATTTTTCCATGCATTTTATTTTCTTTTATTTCTTACCCTCCTTTTCGATCGTCCCTAACTAATCACAATACTATAACTTGAAGGCCACAAATTCTAAATTCCCTTAGGTTCGATATTTTGTTGCTTGGTCGCCCGAACTATAACGACCAATCATTGGATTTATTCTGGTATGATAATGAGGTTAAGTGGTACTATTCTTGGATGAGATATTAATTAATGGAGTTGTCAGTAACTTAATTAATTAATGGACATTATATATCTTAAACATGGGGAGACTAACGGGCTCATAATAAGAAGGAGCTCATAACGTAATTATGAGATTAGAACGGTAGTGCAGTAATAATATTTTAGTGGTATATATTATTATTATTGGACTTAAGTATAAGCTTTGGGCTAAGCTTGGATACTTAAGCCCAATGGAGGCCCAACTCTAATTTCTCCTCCTGGTCCCTGCTGTAACCCATATATAAGTCATCTCAACTGTCCGAAAACCCTAATCTAGTAGATTAATCACTCCTAACATTGTAAGGAGGGTGAGGAAACTGCAGATTGAGAAGATCTCGAGGATCGTTGCCCACACGACGTCGAGATTGGACTTGGGAATACAGCAGAAGACTGTAAGGTTGTTTGCTGCTGCTGCCCACCACCTTATATAATTTTTATAAAATCTTACAGACTTCAGAAAAGGACGTTTGATATACTGACGGAAAGCCACGGAAGAGGGGATCGTTTTGGCGCATAGAACACTCAAATCCGACATCGGATGATAGAGTTATGCCCAAAACGGTGAGGTTGCGCAGGCTGGTGGCAAGAATTCATCGTCTTCAACATACCCTGGTGAAAGGTAGTACGTTTCTTGTTTACTTGCTTCCATTGTTAGAAACGTATGGAACCCTAACGCCTCACTTTAACCAAACGATCAAACGCTAACACTATGGATAAAGGATATTAACCCTTAATAATTATTGGATTACAATTTTAATTCTAACTATGTTAGGATTAATATAGTACCTGAGCATCAATCAAACCGACAAAAAATGAATTTGGATCTGCAATTCGACTATACACTTCTAACACATTTTTTTAAACCAATCAAAATTTAGATATTGATGTTCATTGTCCAATCAAATTCAGTAAGCAATCAAGATAGATCGAGTTTGTTACTTTCAATGGTTACCTTAATCACAACCAAGGCAAAAATGGTCCTATAATGTCATAATCAATTACATAAATTTATTTTAACTTACAAATATCTGTGTGATATATAAAATATAATTACATGCCCTATTCCATTATATACACCATAGGCAAGGTTCAATTAAATGTGGTTAATAACATTGTGTTCACTAACATTATTATCAATAAGTGAATTGAAGGATTAAATCATTAATTTAGAATTTACTGCAACAAAATTGTAGTTGGTCAAATAAATTCAAATTCCATCACTTAATTCATTTTAAACTTTTTAATACAAATTCATTCTTAGTGAACTTGGTACAAAACATTATGTTATATTCTTAAATCTCAAATTATATACTATATTTTTCAATCATATCAAGTTTTTTTTTTTTTAAAAAAAAAACCGTTTCTAGTGAATCAGCCTTTTACATGTGGCTATTAGTAACTCTAAGAATTTGACAAAATTGATCGGAGTTAAAAATTTGTTCTGTTCCATAACTTTTTAACACTTTAAATTTCGTTGCAAAAAGTTATGTGTATCACTTCTATTACATAACTATTAATTTTAGTTCAATTTTACCCAATTTTTGCCGATCCTAGATTTTTGCCGGGAAATGGTCACGTTCACTGCATGTGATCATTCAATTTGGGAGAAACTGGTGACTTTAGATGACGTGGTGCTAAAAATTGGGCCAATCCAAAAAAATCGAGGGTTCCGGCGAAAATTGAACTAAAACTGATAGTTATGGGACAAATTTATACAAATAATTTTTTTGAGACAAAATTTAAAGTGTGAAAAAGTTATGGGACGTAACAAATTTTTAACTCAAATTGATTGTTTTAATTGTGAATCAGTTCAATTTTTTTACCCATAAACGACAAAAAATATAAAATTCTACGTAGTCTGTATGATCTACTCAAATATGAAGCCACGAGTAACGGAATCAAGATAGTCCCTATATTGTGAAAGGTGAGTTTGAGCTAATGCATAAGGACAACCCTATTTTTTGGGGGCATATGATTTGTTGGGTACATGCATGTTTGAGCCAATTCATCACAATATTGTTGTATGTTGAAAATGAAAACACAATAAAAATTCACCAAGAATTCCATGCTATTTATATCCTAAGATGTATCATAGCCATAGAAACTATTGCAAAGCTTGGGAATATGAGAAAATTACATTCTCAACTTTATTTCTTGATTAGGACATACACCCTACACTTACATGTGTAGGGTTCAACTATTTCAGCCTACTGTACAACTTCCTCAGTCCCCCATGATGACACTTATTAGTACTATTTTATGTCAATTTAAATTGGACCACTATTTATATTCATCAAGGACAACCCCCACCCCACAATATGTGGTTCAAATTTTATTTATGTGTCACCTACCTATGTTAATTCTTGCTTTGTTTGATTCATTGGATGATTTTATTCTGATCACTTGATTTTTTATATCTACTTATTTTTTAATAATAAAATTTTGTGAACTTGAAAAAATGTCAGTTATCACTTAAAATATTACTCCCTCCATCCTGGAGAAGTTAGCACATTTTTTTGGGCACGGGGATTAAGGAGTATAATAATTTAATGCAAAGTGAAGTAAAGTGAAGTGAGAGAAATAATATTTAATATGTAGTGGGTAGTTGTATTAGAGGTGATATGTGGGCCCCATGAGAATAAATTAATTATTTTTGTGTGGATCTCATGTATTAAAAAGGAAATGTGTCAACTTTAGTGGGACAAAGCAAAAAGAAAAATATATAAACTTGTATGGGACGGAGGGAGTATATATTATCCGAATAAAATAACTCCTCCCTCAATTCTATTAAAATATACTTTTTTTCTTCATAATATGGATCATTTTCTCGTTTAATACATTAACTAGCTGTAAATGTAAATATTAATATTTTTTAAAAATTGATTACTGTCTCCTAGCTAGAAATATATGTATAATTTCTTGGAATAATCAAGAGTTAAGATTATAATGAAGAATTGTTTTGAAGGACATATATACTCTCTCCCTTCGTCCAGATAATGAGCCGTTCAGATAATGAGGGTCAAAGACCTTATGTTTAAGATAATGTCTCTAATCTCTGATTCTCATTGTCTGGGATGGAGGGAGTAAACTTTTGACTAATTTATAGAGCTTGGATAGTACTTAATTAAATTTATTTAATTTTATGGGCCCACTTTATAACATGCATCACTATTCGATATTAATTATTACTAAAAATGAAATTCAACCGTAATTCTTTGGAACAGTTGATAATATTCAAAATAAATTCATAATTAATTTCAGCTAAAAAAAACTACATTAGGTAGCCAACATGAACATTTTAATAAATAAAGGGACATTTAATTTAAAAAAAAAAACTAAGTCAATGTTAAAATTACACTACGTTTTACCTTGTTGTGATTATAATTTCAGTAATTAATGATTTAATTAATAACAGAAAACTGATGAGGACTTTTTCAAAATGGGACAGTTGTTTCTTTATGAATAATGATTAGAAGTGCACTATTTTTGCAATAAAATTCAACTCCTATTTATCCCTCTTTTGACCTTTAATTAAATGGGGGAGCTTTAGAAGATTCTCAAAGAGGCTGCTAAAAGCCATTCCACTTCATCTACACATTCTTCCCTTTAATTAATGAGCAACTCATTCTTTATGTTATAAAATAAATAAATTAAAAAATTAAAAAAACTTTTCCCATTTGATATGTATACATGCATGGTAATAAATTAATAAATTCTAATTTTCATCAATTAAAATCAACTCAACTTCTTATGACATTGCATTGTCTCACACAAGAGAAATGCTAGACCATCCTTCAAGTATTTTAAAGAAGTTGCTGATATGTGGAGTATATTGTGATTCAATTTTGAAGATTAATTTTTTTTTATAAATTACATAAGACTAGTGTGAATGAGAAGACTTTTTCTTTCAACCTTTGCATTAATCCAGAATTGGGTGAAATTTCTTTGACAGCCCATTGGCATGTTGCATTATAAAATGTGACATTCATGACATATATTAGTATTAATTAATTAGTTGATAAGTGATTTTTTCTTTAAATTTACGAATTAATTTCTTGTGTCATTCCTCATATGGAGGTGTCAAAGATTTTTCAGCTCACATGTTGATTAATATATAGTATATATAAATATATTCAATTATTTATAGGTTAATTCCCATACATATAATCTCTAATTAGGATAAGTGACATTGTTAGGATTTATTATTTGAATTAATTTTATCTGTATTATAGTATAACATCTCTAATTTGGATAAGTGACATTGCTAGGATTGATTTATTAATTGAATTAATTTTATCCGCATCAAATTTCATATCAAACCCATATTTAGACTTGTTATCAAAATAAAAATACGGAAATAGTATGAAATCTAAAATTAGATTTTTTGTGGAACCCAATATTTCATTGTGCAATTTATTTGGAATTTTTTTTTACATTTTCATAATTAATTACCATTATTTATTAAAAATATTATGCATTTTATTTGGAATTATTTTACGTTGTCATAATTAATTATCATTGTTTATTTTAAATGTTATTATATTTTCAAAATATTTATTAACTATCATTATTTTTTATTAATTGATTATTGACTATTTCATGTGGTAAGTGTTTACTTGAGAGAGTAATTTTGAATAAATTTTGGGAGTAATTTTTAATGGAGTCCGTTTTATAATAGTAATAAAATAAAAGAAAAGAGAAGAAGTCCAAGTAAAAGCACATGAGATAAGGCAGTGGACAAAGTATTCACCTAATAAAGCAAAATAAAAGGACTTCCATTGAAATTTGGGAAAGCAAAATTGTTAGTATACTAAAGACATAAGAAAACTCATCTTTATATATGTCACATTCTGCCAACACATTGCACATTACTAACATTTTTTCTTTTTATTTTTTCTTAAATGCTCCCTAATTTTAATTATTTTATTTAATCTGTGTTTGAATAAAGTTCGAGCCAACATTTATATTTTCTGCAAGAAGAGTTAACTATTTTAGTGAAACACAAACTTGTTTGACACTTCTTCGTATATATATATTTCTACTGGTTGTTTGACTTCAATTCAATGAGAAAATCATGTCAAAGTAATTCCTTTTCATTTCCTTATAATAAATACCTTTTCACATTCAATTATGTTAAGTTATAAATTAATTATTATTATTTGTATTCTCATTTTTCTTGACATAGTGAAAAGTAATATTTTCTCTTATAATACACCTTAAATATTACTCTTCAAGTAATAAATATTAATTTTTTTATTTATCTAAAATAAAATAAGAGAGCTTAGACTCGATCTAACCATTAAAAAAACAAAAAAGAAAGCATATTACACATCGAAGAGGTTCTTAAATTATTAAGTTTTATTTTGATTATTTTTTAAAAATAAATAAATGAATAATATATATATATATATATATATATATATATATATATATATATATATATATATATATATATATATATATTAAGTTTATAGAGTGATGAAATATTATTTCATGGTGTTCATGTGGAGTAATATATATGTTATACTTAGATGATTGATACTCCATATAAGAAGAAAAAAAAAATCTCATTTGTTTAATTAGTGTAATGTGAAAAGAAACATGATGAGAACAAAATGAAATTTTCGATTGATTATGATAAAGAACTCAAAAACTATAATTAAACACATCCAACTTTTTTTCCCTTTTAAAGTAATAGTGCGACTTGAAATATGAAATCTCTTACTAAGTAAGAGATGCTAATCATTTCTATATCTAACTGCAATAACTACTTAATCATAAAACTTGCTTCTCTCAGGCGTGTATGATTTTAAAATTTTATATTTTTTAATATTAAATATCATATCCTTAATATAAAAATTTGTACCCTTTATTTTTTTAAAAAATAAAAAAATATAAAATTATTTTACTCAATTCATATAAATATTCTATTTCATTAAAAGAAATAATATTTTTATAAATAAAAAAATATATTTTTTAAACGTTTTGGGTGTCCAGCGTATTAGATTACCAACTCAGTACTGTTTAATATATTTGAACTAAAAATACCATATAATTAATTGATATTTTTTAATTTGTTTTAAGAGAGAGCTTGACAAAAACACAAACAAAAATAGACAAATAAAAATGTATATGTTAATGATAGAAAAAAGTGATTAATAATTAAGCAAAGTGAGACGAGTGGATGTGTGAATAATCAACACAAATATATCCACCCTCATTATCTTATGAGCTCCAAAAGTCAACCCTCCAATATAGTATATTTTTTATTTATTTATTTTTCCCCAAATATTGTTCCATCGCATCTCACAATAGTTCATTTTACACTTGTCACAGTCGTCGAATATTCCTTTTGCTACGTATACTACTACTTATTGATTTCACATATTGTTATTATTAATTTCACTGGAAAATATATTTATGTTGATGCATGCAATACATAAGTATTGTGTACATGTGGGACACAATTTAATTTTAAAATGAATTATGGGTAGACAAATACAATGATAGGCAAATGAATAATTAAAAGTCAATTATAATTAATTAGCTTAGATTAATAACTGAGATAGTACACCTGGTGATTATATAAAATTTGAAACATATCATTAGAACCTAGCTAGAGAATATATATATTTATAAAATTAGAAAAAGTGTGCAATTAAATTCGGTAGAAAAAAATTAATTCATTTATTGATGAGAATATTGTTTGGATTGAATATAATGAGCAACGCATTAAGAAATTATATTAAATAATATATATATATATATATATATATATATATATATTCTGTCGGTCACGATGAAGTGTGGGTAAAGAAATTAAGGTTTTAATTATTTATTTGAACAAATAAACCAGCAATTTAATCAATTAATTAATTAAGCCAGAAATGGCCAGCTCTTGTTAATGATAGTGTCCAAAAGTTTGCTAAAACTAGGAGTAAACTTGCTGTTGTGACAAAAGTGATAGCTGTAAGCTAAGTTCATCCATATATAGTAATTATTGATATATATGATCTCCAATAATTCATAAGGTTGTATGTTGCCAATTTATTCTAAATAGCAGCAGTGCTCTTCCCCACATCGATATTATTACATATTTTACATTTTTTTAATTATATTTTTCACTCTCTAAAATTATTAAAAGGTAATGAACATAAATAATCTTCCAATATATTTTATTTTAGAAAGATATTGTTCCCTCATAATACATATATAATTTATATTGAGTGAGGTTTGAGTGCGTCCGGGTGCACACTGTGCGCCTTTAGAATGGATAAGGGTACATTATTTTGTTTTAAAGGGTGTACACTTTAATTAATAAGGGTATACCATTTTGTTCTAAATAGTATACACTTTTCATTAATATTTTTTATTTTTCTTCAGAAAATAAAGGGTACACATCTTATACTAAATGATATATAATTTAACACAAAATTCTAAAGGCGCACGGAGTGTGTCCGTACGCCCGGGTGCACACAAGTTTTTGCCATTTATATTTTGTTGAACTCATTTACATTTATTCATACAAATGCTGCATTACCATTGTAAAATTAATACTCCACAATTTAATATTAAAAAGTATGGGCTCAGATATGCCTAGAATCATACAAGTTTTTGCCATTTTTTTAATAAAGTATAATTCCACTGTCCCTTTAATTGTATTATTATTATTGTTATTCTGTTTATATTTTATGTTTTTTTGTATGTTGTTCAAATTAGAGCCACGGTTGCATGAACGTGCGGTTCTTTTAGAATTATCGAATTTGCACAAGACGTGGGACAACACAATGATATTTTCCATAAATAATGTATATGATTAAATAAACTATAATAAATTATTGTTGGGAAAAAAGGTGTTATGTATATTAGAAAATAACGAAGGTGATTGTTTCATTATTATTTTTTGGAAATAAAAAGTAAGGAAAAAATATTCCTACTGATAATGAAGTTTAAGGCTAATAATAATTATTATAATTTAAAATGAAATTATGCATGTCCAATATAGGTCTAGATCTTCAATTATATTTAAGTATGGAAGTTTTTTTTTTAATTATTAGATGAATGATACGTAAAATAAAACAAAAATAAAAACAAAATTTATGTTCTAAAATGAAAATACAAATTATAGATATTGTATCCTACTCTGACAAAAGAATATACAAAAAAGCCCGCGAGACTTAAAACCCAACAGACTAAGAATATGGGTCAAATATAAGCCTAATTAGGCCCGACCGACAATAAACATGGATTAGAAGGCCAATAAACAATAAGGCTAGATAAGGCCGAAAATACTCAAAGCCGATTCGAACTTAAAATTGTACGGCTCGAATTGGGGAAAACCTTGGTCAATCCAACAGAGTTTGGAACACTAAATAAACATATAACATGAACAACAAAAATTTCACTTTCAAATTTCTACATAAAAATCAACCATGATAACTCTCAACCAATTGTAACACTAAAAGTTTAGTGATCATTTCTAATAATAGAATTGATTCTCTCATACTCTCTTAAGAACAATTTTTTTTTCTTAAGCAAACTCTAAATTCTATTAATAAACAAGTGGATATGTATATACTAGTATGTAACCTGCGTGTTATTATTAAGTTATTATTTTTAATAATTATATAATTTATTTGTTCATTTAAAATGTATTCATTTTATTATTTTAAAAAATATCATAAAAAATTGCATGGTAAAAGTTACCCATTACACAATAAATATTACACTCATTATATTTATTAATAAAAAAATGTATATTTATTGAGTGAATGGGGGTATTAAGATAATAAAATAAAATTAAAATTTTGAATTGTATTGATAGATTTTTTTTTGACATTCCCTTATAAGAAGAGTATATGCGAGACGTATAGTAGCTTCAATTAAGAAAGAATTTAAAAGTATATGGTGTATAGTTTCGATATCTTTTCCTACAAATTAGTTAGTCCAGAAGTTGCAAGACATATATTAAACATATAGCAACAATAATACCACATTTAACTTTTATGTCCTCTAATATAGTATCACATAATATTTTAATAATGAATTCACCCGTCTCACAACACACATAGACATCGTCTCACAAGGGTGTGGCTGCCCTATTTAATTATTATTATTATTATTATTATCATGTTATATGGATAAATATCATTTAATCTTATAGATAGATATCATCCAATCCTACCCATTTATTATATAAATAGACATTGTCCAATCCTAACCATTTACTATGAATAGATATCATCTAATCCTATTCAAGTATTATAAATAGACATAATTCAATCTTATTCATTTACTTCCATTTACTATGGATGGATATAATCCTATCATATCCATTTATTATAGATAAATCTTATTCATTTACAACAATAGATACCATCATATCTTATCCATTTATTATAGATAAACATGTTAATACTTAATAATTAAGTATGATACATTAATGCACATATGTGCATATTTTCTTATCACGAGAACACGTGTGATACTTATTAATTAAGAAATAATTTATATGAGACAATTTAATTATATAATTAAATTAATATACGTAAATATTTATGCACATATATTCACAAATGATCACCCATTAATATACACCAAAATAAATTATAAAATGCGTGAAACACAAATTATACTACTATATAACGAGGTGGGCTAATCCACCTGGCCATTGGGCTCTTCACTTAAGTGAAAGACCCATGTTCGATTTCCATTGTAAGAGTAATTGGTGTAACTACTAACTATACTAACAACTAATATTTACCGATAAAAAAAATAAAAAATAAAAAATTATACTACTATATAAGTAAGGAAAATTTGGGGTATTACAATTTTACTTAAGAGGATTGAGAGCTTTATGTGCATGGACAATCAAGAGCATTATCTCAATATTAATGAAAATAGTGATTCTATTCCAATATATTTACTTTTTAACGTATCACTTAAAAAAATAAAATAATATATTTACTTTTTAACGTATCACTTAAAAAAATAAAATAAAATGCAGGGTGGATATTAATTTTGATTTTCATCTTGAAATAAAATGATGGGATTTCGTGGGTTGCAACGAAAAGCGACGTAAAACAATCAACAAACGCCTTAAATGAAATCAAACCGTGTCTCAAATTCACCGTAACTTCCCCTCTCTCTCTCTCACACACACACACCCCTCCTCCCTCACGCACTGCAACCACTCTCTACCTGGCAGGGGGTGCACACACTCCGAACTCCTCTCCCCACTAATCGCCACCAGAGTACCAGCCACTTCTTCCGCCGCCCACCGCTTGCACCGCCGCCACGGTCAACCGGAATCCATCAAGGAAAAGAACCACCAATCAAACAACCATAAAAACAAAAAAAACAAAAATAGAATATTTTGACCCATTTCTGACACACGAACAACCTATTTCCTCCATTATCCAGCTCACTCTTCACTCCTCTCTCTCTCTCTCTCTCTCTCCTCAATTAACAATTCATAATTCCTCACGTAGACTTTTATTTCCTTATATTTGCAACCACCTAGCTAGACGGAAAATGGTGAAGTTCATCGAGAATCAAGTGAGCTGAAGTTGCTGTTCGTTAGCCTCTCTCAAATCTTAATGTCGAAGGACGACGAAGTTGCGAAGCAATTCCGAGCTCACGTGGAGACTGCGGAGCGGAAGTTCGCGCGCGTACGTGACGCGCCGCTGCATCCGTACGGCGGGAGTGGGCCGCAGTACGGCCATTTGTATCATAAAGTTTTCAAAGCTTACACGCGTTTGTGGAAGCATCAGCAGGAGAATCGGGCCAAATTAATGGAATTTGGCCTTCAGCGATGGGAAATTGGGGAGATCGCTTCTCGAATCGGTCAACTCTATTTTAATCAGTATTTGAGGACTAGTGAAGCTAGGTTTCTTCTCGAGGCGTACATATTTTACGAGGCGATTCTCAATAGGAAGTATTTTGAAGGTTCGTCCAAGGATCGAGTAGTTAGGTTTAAGGAATTGAGGTTCTATGCTAGATTTTTGATGGTTTCCTTAATCTTAAATTCCGTGGAAATGGTGAAGTTGCTCGTTGAGAGGTTTAAGGAGCTCGTCGATGACAGTAAAGTTAATTTTCGGGTAAGTAATTGTTTATCCTTTCTCAGTCTATTCCAAACACTTTGAGATTCAATTGAGTGTCAGACGATTTGCCATCTTTGCTTTCAATTATCGCATCGGTTGATCTTTTCTTTCTGGGAAGGAAAAAAGCTTAGCGATTCTGTTCCTTAGAATTTGAAACGCATTAATCATTGTTGTTTCCATCTTTCTCCCAATCAGTGTTGGGCATTTGTTACGAAGATCTATAGTTGTGATTATCTTTCACACATATAATGATGTCTTTTATTTATGTTGCTTTTGCGGGGAGAGTTCCAAGGCTGTAATAGTTGAGTTGACTAACGACATGTTGTGTTGGTTAAATACTGAAGGCCTTGATAATTTGTCAATGAAGGTGCTCAATGAGATCTGAACTATCCTTGGAAAAATCTGTGGTTCTTCTGCCATAGCTAGAGTTCTTAATTACCAAAATTATGATTTGAGACATTTGTTTATCTTTCCATAAACAACACTATTATCATATAACTACTCCAACAGACGTCACAGTTTATGCTACCTTTAGCCGTGATAAAAAAAAAAAAAAAAAAAAAAGAAGAGTGCTCCACTATATATTTTCCTTTTTATTGAAGTTTAATATTATACTTGAGCTAAAGACAATTCTAGACTATTTGTTTAAATAGGCAATGGTGTAAAATCAATGTTTCACTGGCGAAATCATAAGCCTTATTTGCTTCCATATTGGCTTTAAAACCTTGGAAGAGACAACTGGTGGAAAGCTATTAGTGATTCATTTCAGTTTCAATTTCAAGTTTCAGTTTCATAAATTTATTCGTGCCTGGTTCTTCCTGGATTAATCTGTTTGTCTTATTTCTGTTTGCTTTGTTGTTTTATCCATAAACAGTGACAAATGTAACTCTATGTTGAGTGATTGTGATGTTCGGTATTACTTTAATTGGTCACTATTTTTTATTGCAAATTAAAAGGGTATTATAATGTCTTCCATAGTTAGCAAGAACTTTTGGTGATTCAACTTCCCTTTGGGAGACCTTGTTAGATGCTAAGAATTATCTCCTCTGCAAATATATAGTGCACTACATAAAATTAGGTCTCTATCCCTGTCTAGCTGAAAAGTCAGGTCTTCTCTCATTTATGGGGAAAGTGGATCTTAAAAACATATTGTTGTGGTTCATGCATGAAACAGAACCTCTTTGATCAAAAGATATATCAAATATAATCTGCTAATATGAATTTTACTGAAATTACCATGGTTTAGAAGTTCACATAAACTGGTATAGAACTTTACATTGTGCGGTTGGTGTATGTCTATTTATGTGGAGTTGGGGACTCGATCTTGTAAACCAAATATTACCTAAAAATAGCAACTCTGATCACTTCTCTATAAATGATAATCTCATTGCTTCAACCGGGCACATGTTGCAGTTGCAATTCAACTCTCTAGATTATATCAAGCCAATTTTCTTTTTCTCTTTTTACTTAGAATGCCCTCTCAGGCTTTTTTCCCTCATGCGTAAGACTTTCATATTTCCAATCTGTGAGCTCTAATAGTCTTTTGGTAAATTAACTAAATTGTGCTTACAAACTCTTTAATCTTTTATGCCTGTGTTGTTTCTGTGAAACTGAATCACAAATCTTAAAAAAAAAAACTGAGTGAATTTGTTAATTTGAGAAAATTAGTTTTTATTTGTGTTGCCAAACATGTCACGGTGTCAACTGCGAGATGAGGTTTCTGGTGAATTCTTACACCATAATTACAAGTACAAGTTTGAAGCTACCGATGCTATAATTTGTCATTTTAGCATACAGTATATTTCTATCTTGAAAATTTTGTGCGCATTTGCACATGTTTATTTAACACATTTCCAATGTGCCCTTCATCCCAGTTTATGCATTTTTGTACTCGTTAATATATGGTATGGTTGTCATTATGCACTATCTGACTTTGCTGCATAACTATGTAACGAACAATATAGTCTCTCCTCTAGGGTACCAACTTCAAAGAATGGAAGCTGGTGGTGCAAGAAATTGTGCGGTTCACGAAAGCTGATTCAGCTTCCCTGAATGCTAAACCATTGCGCTATACTGCTATGTTTGACTCATATCCAGCTTCACTCCCTTTTGTGGCTCGTTTCCATGCGAAGAGACTTCTAAAGTTTAGAGATGCGTTGCTGACAAGTTATCGCAAAAATGAGGTCATATATTTTTGAAATTGGAAATTTTTAGTGTTAGAATTTATAAATTTGAATTCCAATTAACACTGCAAGCATTGCACCATACAACATTTCAGGTAAAATTTGCAGAACTTACTTTAGACACTTTCAGAATGCTGCAATGTTTGGAATGGGAACCTTGTGGATCTTTCTATCAAAAGCCTCCTGTTGAATCAAGAGACAAAGGTGTACTGGCTGATAATTCTGTTACTTCTGGAATGATAGATATAAATTTGTTGGCAGATATGACGGATCCGAATTTACCTCCAAATCCGAAGAAGGCTGTTCTCTACCGTCCATCTGTCACTCAGTTGATAGCTGTGAGTTCTAGAATCTTAACATGATTTCTAATTAGAGCTTCTTAGAAATTTCAACTCATGACTTTTTGAAAGTTAATATTGTTATATTTTATATATTGCACTTTAGTTTCTAAATCCTTGGTTTTCCGTGTACTGGCAGGTGATTGCCACAGTTTGCGAGAAACTTCCACCTGATAGTGTCATGCTCATATACTTGTCCACACCAGGTAGCATCTCAGTGAGCATCGATTGTTTATTCGAGCAGGATATAGCATGCCAACTGACATCATATTATGTTGCAGGGAGTTCAGTTCGCTGTAGTACTTCACAAGAGGAAAACTATGGCATAGCAAGAAAATCTGCTAAGGCCAGTGCCCCTGCCAATAACTTTCACGAGCAGAGGAATGGTTTTTGCGAAAACCATACTACTACTGAGGGAGAATCAAATCCATACTATGAGAATTATTTATTTTTAGGTCCAAGCAGAAGCGGAGGTAAGAAAACAACATTCCTTACTCTTATTTTCCCCCATATATGATGCAATTATGACTCCTGTTGTAAATTCTGGCTAACAGTCTAGTGTTTATGTTCAGGTTCGAACATCCTCTTCCCTGGTGATCTAATTCCTTTCACCAGAAAGCCTCTTTTCCTGATAATAGATAGTGATAACAGCTATGCATTCAAGGCAGGTTTGTTAAAACTTTGTAGAGTAACTGCATCCAATGTGCTAGCTTTACACCATCTATATCTGGCAGCTGTCTTAGCCCCAATAACATCAGTAATATGTTAATAACATTAAATAAGCTGTGTATTTAGATTAACTAGATTCCGTGAAATAGTGACTTAATTACGTAACTTACATGTCAGCAGAATTCTGGCAAAGAAAACTTTGACTTGAATCTATTGTTTATAGTTTAGTCCAGTTTGTTGATGAAATGAAACAAGATTGATTGGCACAAGCAAACCACAAAGTAGATGTCATCTTGCTTTTTCTCGTGTCTGCTCGTTAATTACATGCCTTAAATGTGGTTTACTGTTCTAAAGTCTAAAACACGATATTTGCAACTCTCTCTCTCTCTCTCTCTCTCTCTCTCTCTCTCTCTATCAAATGGTGTTTCCGCTTAACAGATTTGTGATGCTAAAATATTGTCTCTAGTTTTTTTGTAACCTAAAGATTCTTGGGATGTGAATAGTGTTTCCTTCTTAATACCACATAGCCTAGTGAATCCTGCATACTAACTTGCATAATATAAAACCAGAAAAGTGATGCATTTTGAGAGAACTGCAAACTATGATTGCTTTAGAGATTTCTTTAATTCATTGATAAAAACTTTTTTATCAATACCAAGTTCTTATGATATAGTTATCCTTTGGACATAAAAAAATTGTTCTATAATATCAATCAACTTGTTTGTGCCTTTAGAGTGTTGCAATTATGGAGATTTTTCTCGAACAAAAACTTTTCTGATATGACCTTCAATTCAGGTTCTGCATGGAGCAGAGAGGGGCGAACCTGTTGCTATGTTTCTTTCTCCTTTGAAGCCTTCATTCAATAATCAAAGTGGCATTGATATGGCTCAACATGGAAGTCAGTTCACCTTCTTACTAACTGCTCCTCTTCTGGCATTTTGCCAATTAGTTGATTATAACGTAACCAATGATGACATGGTAAGTGAATTTTTACCAATCAACCTTTTCAGAAACTATGTCCTCCAGTATTTAACTGATTAGTTGAATTATTTCTGTTAGGACATCTACAACAACGCTGAAAGCATTCTCACCACTGCCTTTTCTAAATGGGAGGAAATTCTTTGTACCTCAACCGAGCTGGACCTGGTTTGGGCTCAACTTCTCTGTGATCCATTTCTTCGACGGCTTATCCTGAGGTACTAAGTTTTTGTCTGGATCATCAGCAGTATTATCATATCACAGAGTTGAAAACAAAATCTTGGAGAGCATATTTAGTTGTATATAAACATAGTTTTTACTTTTGCGTATTAGCACTTCTAGTGGTGAAATTACTACACTTCATCGGTTTGAAATGTTATTTTTCATTGAATTTAAAATATAGAGCAATGAAACCAAAAAATAGTTGGCATTACAATGAAAGATGCCATATGCTTTTAATATAAGATGGATACAAAGATGTGATCATCAGAGCTTGATTTGTAATATCAGCAACTGGCTTGGGTTTTTGATCTTAAAAACATTTCCTTTAGATATTGGTATGCCTAGGGTTTATGAAGTGTATATATACGCTTCGACTAAGTATTACTGGGAGGCATGATTTATTTCGTTTATCTAAGACACTTTAGTTCACATAAGTTGATTTTGACATGATTTTATCTCTCCAGATTCATATTTTGCCGTGCGGTTCTCACGCTGTTCTGCCTACGAGAAAAAGATGATCAATATCTGCCTATTTGCGTACCCGAACTTCCCAAGGCAGTTTCTGTGAACTCCAAAGCCGTCAAACCTTCAATCATCAAACTTGCGAGCCACCTCAGAGTTGCAGACTGTTTCAGCTTTTCATTGTAGTCGTGGGATAGAAAAGTATATGGCATGTCGATGTGTGAAGATGATCCACCACCTTTTGGGAGAAGGACAACAAGTCTCTATCATCATATGAGTGAACTCAGAAGATTCTTCGAGCCTTAGCTCATATGATGGTCGATACATGTATTGTTATACTATCCTAGAGGCATCAATCAGCGTGAGCTCGAACGAACGAATTTCTTCATTGTTGAATTATATTGTTGATGAGCATTTCTGATGGTGGTCTTAGTGATGCATAAGTGTAATCTGTGTTTCTATAGCTAGTTACAGAGTTAGATGTAGTTTGTTCATAACTTTTAGTAAAAAAAAAAAATGAAGTAGGTGTTTTGAGGTTTTATCTGCATAACTGGTCTATGTAGCTGTTGGAGAGTTGGAAGTCTTTTGTATCACTTACTGAAGCGAATTATAATGTTCATGATTCATGACATCTTTCCTATATTCACACTGTTTTCATCGCATGAACATCATTCTCTCTCTCTCTCTCTCTTTGGATTAGCATTAGATGCTTCTATTGTGTGGATGTCAATCTATTGTTAAATATAATAATACGTAAAAATTAAAGTTATACTCCAGTTGGTCCTTACCCTGAAATGGGTGGTCGACATAAGTCGAGCAATTGAACTAGGACATAAACCCTGAAATTGGTAAAAGACGTGAATGAGTAGATGTAGATACCCTTTTCTCTTAACTAGCAGAATGGTAGATATCCTCAACTCTACAAGTGAATGTGATGTTAGTTTGGAAAGGCAAGTATAGTCTTCGCGGAATTGAGGGCAAAAGGGTCCAAGGCCAATAATAAGTAAATAGATAGGTAATCATTACTCACTAATAACCCCACCTGTCCCTTCCACACCTCTTCACCCAATTAAACCAGCTTATTATTACCCCCTACCCCCACCCCCAAAATTTACGCCAACGTAAATGGAGAAGATGCATCCAGGCCCTACTTTTCTACCTCTTTGAGTTCTTTTGGATATGTATGCAGACTTGTGACAGAATAAAAGAAAAGAAATCAAAATGATATATCAGAATGTTAATATTAAGTAGAATTACCATTTTTCGAAAACGGAGGGAGCAATCAAATGGATCACACTTAAAAAACTGCAATCTATTACCATCAACAAGAGGTAGTGAAGAGAAATAAAGATGAAACAATATATAAGCAAATTTTAGCATAAACATCATCAGAGTTTCACAAAGAACTGAAAGGCGAAGAATCAAGATGTAATGGGTAATGAGGCTGGCAATATCAGTTTCTCCATTTTCACGGTATAGATAAAATAGCAGAACACTACACACCCAAATACTCAACCTAAATTTTACTACTTGTTGTCGCCCTTCGGTGCTTCCTTGATCTCTTCAGACATATCATCCTGTATGCAACAAAAGTAATCGAAAATTCTCACCCACTGGCTTCATGCAATCCTATTAAACAAAAGTTATGCGGGTTGTAGAGAGAACCTACCTGCATGTCTGAAGTCCACAAAGTAAGGTTGTCGCGGAGAAGCTGCATGATCAGGGTGCTATCCTTGTATGATTCCTCCCCAAGAGTGTCCAACTCAGCAATTGCCTCATCAAAGGCCTAATCAATATTATAAGGAAACTTGTAACTATGACATTCATCAAAGAGTGAATATTTTGGGTGGTTATATAGTCTACAATGATCTCGAATAAAATTTCATTAACCCTCAATCCAGACGCAGCCTTAGAGGCAGGTCTTTCTCCAATAACTCCCACATCCCAAGCAAATCAAGGGAGATAAACCTTTGGTAATATACAAAGCCTCATACATTGACAATAATGAATGAAGCAAGGATGATTTTCTTGAACATGCCTGTTTAGCAAGATTGCAAGCTCGGTCAGGAGAATTCAAAATCTCATAGTAAAAGACCGAAAAGTTGAGTGCTAATCCAAGTCGGATCGGATGCGTTGGGGCAAGCTCAGCGTTTGCAATCTCCTGAAGATGCCAAATACAACCATTTAGCAAATAATTGTAGTAATATATCATTACATATAAAGCTATCTGCTGCAGTTATTTGCTTCAGTTACTCATCTGTTGACACATTAGGCTATGTAAGAGGTTTAGACTTTTCTAGCGATTTGTTAGATTACACACCTAAGATACATGCTATGATTTGATTGTAATGGGAGTCTCCAATGATTACGCATCCAGTTATGTCTAGTCTAATCTCAACAAACAAACCTACAGTCCTAATAATCTTTCTGTGATAGGAGAAAATTGAAAGAATCGCACACAGAATTCATATTCAGTGTCATTCAATGGAATTATACACTCAAAGTTGCCCTGTTAAAATTAAGTATATCCGCAGTTCTAGCAATACAACAACAATTCAATATGCGACGACGGCTAAATTCCCCAAATTGACTAAACAACCATAATTTCATCAGGAAAACTATTAAACACGCAATAATGAAAAAAAATTAATTTGATCAAACTCGAATCACTAACCTGAGCGGCCTTGTAAGCAGAGAGAGTGTTCTCAGCGGCCTCCTTACGCTCAGCTCCAGTTTTGAACTCCGCCAAGTAACGATAATAATCGCCCTTCATCTTCAAGTAAAACACCTTAGAATCACCGCTTCCCGCGGATCCAATGAGTTTCGAATCGAGGAGCTTGAGAATGCCGTCGCAAATGGAAGAGAGCTCAGATTCGATTTTGGATCTGTAGGTTTTGATGGCGGAGACGTGGCTCTCATTGCCGCGGCTCTCCTCCTTCTGCTCAATAGAAGAGATTATCCGCCAGGAAGCGCGTCGAGCACCAATCACGTTCTTATATGCGACGGAGAGGAGGTTCCGCTCTTCCACTGAGAGCTCATCGCCGTCGACGGCACAGACGACCTTCTCCATGAATTCAACCATCTCCTCGTAGCGCTCCGCCTGCTCGGCCAGTTTGGCCATGTACACATTCTCCTCACGCGGGGTCGCCATTCAGATTAGCCTGTAGATTACTAGAGAGAGAAAGAGTGAGGGATAGAGAGAGAAAATGGAAAAATACGAGGCGTTTTTCATGGATTCCCGTTTCAGTGTGCTTAAATACTCTAGTCAGAAGCATTTCCAGTGGAAGCATGGGTTGAGCTTTATTGGGCTGAATATTTGGGCTTTTCACGCTACTATGTAGATTGGGCTTTCAGAGTAGCTATATTCATTTCGGGCTATATTTCTAAAATATATAGAACAAAATTTGGGCCTTCTGTAAATCAACCTTAATCCTTGGCCCAGTACAGTGTCCAACACATTGCCACTGCTTGACCCAAAACCGAACCAAGCTTTTTTCAAACTAACAACGTTTTAACTTAACGGTTTATCAAATTAACTAATTTAATTCGTATTAAAACCAACCTAAATAAAGATAGTAAAATGCACATTGATTTTCATATAACCCAACCCGCGGTGAGGGATTGAGGGATTTTAGGAAATTTTAAAAAATTGTAAGCTCGAAATCGGAATTCTTCACTAGTAGGGGAAAAAAAATATCCGAATTATGATCAATTCCAAATTAGTATGTCTATGGCTTCTATGTATAGTGCATAAAAAACCCATAAATTAAATCTGTCATTGTACATGTTTTAAACTTTTTCGCACGTGGGTTTGATCCCAGTTGCAAGTGTGTGGTGATTATTAGTTCTTGGTTGATATTTTATACATAGGGATGATGTGGATCCACTATTTTTCTTTTAGCAATAATTTGTGAGATGAATGATAACTTTTAATTTTTCATAATTAATTATATTTTATATTTTTTATTAAAGATGTTTTCACTTTCTATTATATTATAATTTATTCATGAAATATTAATAGAAAGATTACACGTTTTATTAATCAGATTTTTTTTTTCCAAAATGTTAAAAATTCTTATTTATTCTACTGAACTCTTTTACAAGACAATCACACAACTGTGTGCATTTTTTTAATATTTTTTATTTATAAGAAAATAGTTTAAGCTATTATTCCATCTAATAGGAGAAGTATTTGGCTTTTTTTTTCTCTTTTCACATGAGTTATGTATGAACTATGAAGTGGTTATAACAAAATTTTAAAATAAAGTGTATGGAAATATTATTGTTGTCGTTGTTGTTTTTTTTTTTTCTATTCTAGAAAATATATTAACTTCTTTTAAAGGAGCAAAATAAAAATAAAAAATACTTTTATGTTGTGAGTATTTTATTACTCCATTATTTGTATGTACCAGTACATCCTCCGATCCACTCACTAACACACACATGTGAATATAATATAATCCCATATGTTTCCAGCTCATTATAATCATATGTTAATTTTAATAATTATATTGTTATAATATTGTAAATAAACTCACGACATTTTAACATTTCTTACGTTCAAATATAATTTCCCAACATATCTAGGTCAATTATTGTTTGACTAGGTCGTTATGAACCAAGTTACTTTTTTTAGTATGGAATTAAATTATTTTAAATTTTTTGGATCATTAAAACAAATTTTAATATTTCAATTAACAAGAAATGACAATTTGGATTATATTCTAGTGATTATATCTAGGTCAATTTTTAAAACAACCTGATGACCATATACTATTAATATTATTGTAGTATACTCTTTGATGAACTCAAAATTATGTATGTTTTGAATTTTTTGAAAAAATTATATAGTGTTCATGAATTCAAAACATACATAAATTTTTCAGTTTCATGAACTCAAATGATGCATGGGAAGTGCTTACGCAGTTACACTTCGGTTGCGCTTACAAAGAAACAAAGATAGGATTATATTTTAGTATGAGTACTGTATAATATGAAATAATAATACTTTAATAAATTATTATAATAATTTAAAATTATATTTTAATATTATTGTATAATATTCATTTTGTCTCACACTTATCTTTAAATTTTCTATTTTTCGTTCGTTTCTTATTTACTTTTTCACCAAAAAAAAAAAACTCCACATAAACTCACATTCTTAAAAGTTATATTAATTTAAAAAATATCACTTCTATTTAATACACAAAACATACTGTATAATTTATTTATTATTAAAAATAAAACAATACTTTTAAAGAATCAATAAAATTATAAAAAACAATTTTTCTTAGAGAAACTCTTTTGTGAGACATGTTTTTTGTGAGACCGATGTGAGACGGGTCGACCCATTACTAAAGTAGGCTTATTATATAGGTAAAATATACTATTTATTTGTAGTTAAAATACGTCAATAATGAATAATATTATAACACCATAAAATCATATTTTAATTCATCATTCATCATAATTTAATATTCATACTTTAACCATCATTTCTCACAATAGATTTTTTCTTTTTCTTAAATTATGGATATGGAAGAGTAAGTGGTTCCACTCAAAAACTCTGTCGGTTGTCCAATGCATATCCTGGAAATTAGATATATCCCAATCTTCATCTGATGGCTTATTAGTCATTTCAAACAAAAAAGGTACGTGGCAGCTGCAGAGGGCATCCCACCGCAACACGTCCCTACGCGCGTCCACATGGGATTACTGGCCCCGTTCCCTCTTCATGCCGCATCTCTATAAATATTGTGCGGATTTCTACATTTATCCAAAAGCAGAATTCATATCACTGATATGTTAGTGTTGAGTAGATAGAACAGAGCATTGCCATAATTTTAGAGAAAGAGAGAGAATGTCGTCTTCCATGGTGAGCTACGCTTCGCAGGAGATCAGTAACGAAGACGCAGAGCAACAGTTCGAATTGCTGCTACCTACTGGTTGTGATCCCACGGCTTCAAATCTTTCCCTCTCGATTGATGCTTTTCTCAGCGCCGCTATCGCCCTCAAAGATCAGGTTTAGTGTCTGTTCTTAACGTAGTATGATTCATGTGCATAGATTATCTCTTTAACCAAGTGTGGATTCGAATTTAATTATTTCCCCAATTAGGCTTAATCAGTATTTACTCGTGTGTATTTTACACTAGATAGTTTTCATTTCGTGGTGTTGAGGAACTTTGAAATGGTGATGGATGATTAGGTGGTGGAAATGACGTGGAGACGACGAGGGAGTAAGGGGACATTGGACCCCACTGTTTATACGGGTCTGATGGGTACGGCTTTCACGTGTTTGCGGTCGTATGAGGCCACCGGAAACCACCGTGACTTGCAGTTGTGTGCTGAAATCGTTGACGCCTGCTTCGCCGCATGTCATCTCTCAAACAGGTAGCGTCAAAATGCCTTCATTCATTTGTATTGATCATTGATCTTTATATTTAGTTTATTAATTTCATGTACATAGTAGAAATTTTGCAAATTAATGGGAGTTTACAAATTGTTTAGTGTTAAGAGTGTTCAGTCACATACCTTAAACCGGCGCTGTTGACAGAAAACAGAATTAGGATTAAGAACGCGTGGCGAGTCAGAATTCATTTGTCTCAGTTAATCTCTATTTGGTAAGTGTGTTTGGAAACGGAATCATTATTAATACGGGAAATAAATCAACTGGTAATTTTCCTGTTTCACTGAATGTAACCGAGTATACGAGCACAATGGATAAGTGCAGTGAGCGAATTATGAAGGGATGGTATATGCTTATGGGTTTTAACCTTAATTTGCTTATAGTCTTACTTATATTTATTCTTTTACAATATGAACAACCACCTCATTGGGTTTTATATATTTCTTCTTGTTACCATTTACATTAAATCAAACTTCACGTTGTACTTTTCACTATCTGAAAGTGGGGTTTTTATCACATTACTTCTTGTTTTTAGGCACACAAGTAGATTAAAATTGTCTAATTAAGATATCTACTCATTATTCTTCCAATATGTTATACTCCATTCCCTAAAATGTTGGGAATTTTCCGAAAATGGTCAAAGCATATATACCTCCATACATCTGTAAGGTAACCATTTGTTTTTTTGCAAGTGGATTAAAGAGTATTAGTGATGAGTGGTGTGCCACGTGTGGGGCCTTTTCTTAAAGGAGAAAAATAATTCTTTTAGAGTGGAAGACCAGATGGCAAAATGGATACCTTATCGAGTGGACATAGGAGTATAAATTTAGGACGTCTTTGTATTAATGGATCCTCATATAAAATATCATATGAGGAATTTGTGGATACCATCTACTATATGGTATAAGTCAATTGTCAGTTAGCAGCTCCCATCAAAACTTTTGGACAGAGTGATAACTTAGATTCCTGATGATGTGAGTAGGATAGTTGGGTGGATTTCCAAAGCAAAGCCTGGAAATAGAAGTACCTCAAATACCTTTAACTAATTTTCTGAATGTTTTTTTTTTTCATCTGCATGTTGCTCCATTATCATGTTTTTTTCATATCTGAAACTTATATCTAGCCAAACAAGTTTCTACAGTTCCTAAAGGAATCCTTTTGATGTCATTCTGATATATTGGTTTTTTTCTTGCATCTCAATATCCTACACTATGAATGTTATCCTAACTCTTCTGTCAACTGATGCACACAATAATAAAATTATTTCTTTGAGCTACTGTGATCTGTTCATTTTCTGTTTTAATGCCTGCAGCTTTTAAGGAATCAATTTTTCAGTTTACAATGTTGATTTGTTATTGAGGAGGTACTTATTAGTGTGTTGGATGCATTTGGGAACTAATCTACTAAATATGTCAATAATGCTTGAAATATTCGTGAATGTTGCCATACTATTTCATATGACTATTCGGGAATGAGTTCCATCATCTATAGTTCTTTTGCTTGTTTACAGGCACGTGACTTTTGTTTGTGGTAGAGGAGGGGTTTATGTTCTTGGTGCCATTACAGCAAATTACTGTGGGGACCAGAAGAAGCGCGACTTCTATTTGGACTGTTTTCTGGAGGTAACATCGTACCACTTGTTAACTGAGGCCAAACATTTGTATGGAGATATTTATGGTTGTAATTAGATTGTGTTGCTTATTGATTTCTCGGTGCTAATACTTGGATCATGCTCTTGATTGTGACAAAGAAATGCCCCTTTTGCTACTGACTTGAGACAAAAAAATTTGGAGGATAATATCAGAGTGAAAGACTTGTTTGGCCAAAGAGTAATTTTAATATCAGAAGCTACCTGCTTAGATAAAAATCTTCGAAGATGATGTTCAAGCTCACATTAATTTTATATCCATCTCGCGAAATATATATGATTCTGCTGATGCTTGTATATTCCCTCGCATTGAATTGAAAGGGCGTAGTTCTAATTGCATCATGAATTATCGTCACCATTTGACTTATATTCCACACTATTTTTTTTTTTATTGTTCTTTTCTCTGTTTGGTATTGGTTGATTATTTATAATTTTCTCTGCTAAAACAGGTTTAGAATTCATACATTTATTCAAATGAAGATTTAATTTCAGTGCTGATGTTTTCACTCTCTACTTGTACCAATATTGGGGATTACATAAATTTTGGTCGCATCCCGTTGTAATTTCTCCAAGTCAATATCTGATCACATTGTCCACCTCTAGATGGCACAGGAGAGAGCTCTTCCTGTTGGACCTGAAGAAGGTGGTTTTGGGATGTCATATGATCTTCTTTATGGGCGAGCTGGATTTCTATGGGCTGCACTGTTGTTAAACGGATACCTTGGAGATCAAACAGTCCCCAATGATGTTCTCATGCCAGTCGTCGGAGCAGTGGTAGCAGGTGGACGAGCAGGTGCTTCTGATAACATAGCCTGCCCGCTGATGTACAGGTGGCATGGAACTCGATATTGGGGTGCACCCCACGGGCTTGCTGGTATTTTACATGTATTATTACATTTTCCCCTATCTGGAGATGATATCAAGGATGTGAAGTCAACTTTGAGGTACATGATGAGTAAGAGGTTCCCACATAGTGGGAATTATCCTGTAAGCGAAGGAAACCCGAGGGACAAACTGGTGCAATGGTCCCATGGAGCTGGTGGAATAGCTATTACTCTATGCAAAGCATCAGAGGTTAGCAGTTCAAGAATGTCACTTAAATTAATGCTCTCTAGATAGACGATTGCGTTACAATTACTTTCTTTTGTGCAGGAACTTCCGAACGATAGAGAATTCCGCGATGCAGCCATTGAAGCTGGAGAAGTAGTGTGGAAAAATGGCTTGGGGAAGAATGTGGGATTGTACGACGGCGTTGCTGGCAATGCTTATGCGTCCTTGTCCCTTCTCCGCCTCACGGGAGATGGAATATACGAGGAACGAGCGAAGGCGTTCGGGAGCTACTTGTATCACAATGCCCGGAAGACAACTGCTGAAGAGCATCATCCTGGAGAAGTGGATCATACATACTCGTTATTCCAAGGGCTAGCTGGTGCTGCTTGTCTGTATTTCGATCTGCTCAAGCCTAAGGAGTCCCGATTTCCAGGGTACGAGTTGTGAGTTGCTAATGCAGCCACAGTTTAATAAGCTATGCCACATAATTATACCATCTAGCTGTGTATATATTAATATTTGGAAAATAAATAAATAAATTTATTCACAAACCCTTTCTCTATCTTGTGTAGTGCAGTGTTTTGGGTATGTATCGACACATGGTATACAAAATAATATCACCCACGATTACAATCGATAATTAATTCAAAATATTAACAATTTAAAATAATTTTATGGAAATATTGAACCTTTAGTATTTAAGGTACCGTTTGGTACGAATTCCTCGATCGAAATGACAATGGGTAACATTAAGGAGTCAATGACAATGGAAATGATGGGTGGTGAGCAGTTAATGAATCAATGATAGTGATTCCTCACTGTACCAACTAACTATTTCCATTGTACCCTCCCACTACCCCAATCAAGCAACCCCTAAGTTTATTTTTAATTCAAATAATCACGCATGAACTTTTTTTCATACAATGTATTATTAAAATTTAATATTTTTATCTTTGGGCCTGAGGGTGTTTCTACAATTTGAAGCGACTCACTTCACCACCCCTCACTCACATAGGTTATACTTATAATTTGAAAAGCCCAAAAGCAAGTTCTTCAATGAATTCTTTCTTATTAGTTATTACTCCTATTATTACAAGCCTTAAAAAATACTCCAATAAATAAAATCAATCTAATATTAGCCCACTCCAGACAAGAATAAAGAGCATATTAACAAACGTCATTAAGAATTTGAGAATTAAAATATAAGATTAACCAGTGAGGTAAACATAAATATCTTGAATATACATATTCATAAATAATAAATATATTCATATGATGCTCTAATACAAAATATAATAAGCAAGGAAATATAGCAAAGCGAAAGGGATTGAATATTTAAGAAAAGAAGAAGAAATAAAATGAACTATAATGAAATGCATCTCATCACAATCTTTTGTTATATATTGACACATGGTGAGAAAAATTAAAACAAGGAAGGTATTATCCTTTCTAATGGATTAACTATGTTTTTTCCGACAAATTTTCTGAAAAGTTGTGAGAATTAGTGCCAGCATATTTTAAAAGTTATGATATCAGGGTAAACAGACCACTCAATTTATCTGTTTTCAGCACCGACATATTTTAAAAGTTATGATATTAGAGTAGTCGCCCCTGTCGGGCAACTCCATTTGTTGCACCGCTATTTTCAGATAAACGCCAAGTCAACATGATATTAGGATAGTCGCCCCTGTCAACTATTTTTAGATAAGAGTCACGTCAACAAAGTCAGCAAAGTCTCCTTTCCCTAACATCCACATCCTTAGCATCGACATATTTTAAAAGTTATGATACTATGATAGTCGCCCCAGCCGGGCAACTCCATTTGTTGCACCGCTATTTTTAAATAAGTGTCACGTTAACAAAGTCAGCAAAATCTCCTCTCCCCAAACATCTACATTCTTATTTGAATCGTATTTCTTATCACTCTTATTAGTAGAAGCTTAAAATAAATTGCCCCCAGAGCATAGCTCAAGTGGTAGAGGGGAGGGTGGAAAGGCCTTCCAGCTGAGCTTGGTTGCTGCAGGGTGGGGGTTCGAATCCTGCCTTTGGCATGGATTTGGCCCCTTTGCAAGCACAAGTTTAACAGTGAGCCCTCTCTATAAGCCACTTGAGGCACATCCTGCGATTTACCTCCTCCACCAATCCCCAGGGCAGTGCGATTTACCTCCTCCACCAATCCCCAGGGCAGGGGCGGTGGGGGCCCCTAATGGTGGGGTACACCATTTTTTTTTTTTTTTAAAATAAATTAAACAAATAAAATCAATCTAATATTGGCCCACTCACTCCAGACAAGAATAAAGAGCATATTAAGAAAGGTCGTTATCCAAACGTCGTTAAGAATTTTAGGAATTAAAATATAAGATTAAAGGATATAGATGCAATTTAATTGGATGGCATAATATGTAAGGTGTGACGTCTACTACATATGAGAGTGAGTGAATAAATAATAATAGAAAATGAAATAGGGAGCAGAAGAGATGGAGAGGGTTGGGTTGGGGTGGGGTGGGCACGTTACACAAGTTGGACACTGATTCCGTGAAGGCAAAATATGGGTGGATAATGCTAATAATAGTGAATATCGTATAAAACAAACCTAGCTAGGGTGGGACCCCCACCCACCTCTTCCACTTTCAAACGTGACCTCTCAGTCGTCCACGTCATTTTCTCCCTCTAACTTCTTTACACTTTATCTTTTACTACCATTTTCCTTTTTACTAATTTATTACATCTGCACTTTATTTACTCCCTTAGTCCATAATCCACAACTTTATCATTAATTAATTAAATATGGTTAAAACTATTTAATAATATATTAAATTAAATATTTAAATCTTCCAATTTGAAGAAGGAGCAAAGTTAGATACAACTATTTACTAAAACTTGTATGTTTTATCCTAATATGATATTTAATAGTGTATTAAATACTTTAAATTTATTTAAATTTTCCTACTAGATTTAGGAGCAAAGTTTTATTCTAAGTCAAATAGTGTAATATACAATTATTTACTAAAACTGTCATGCCATTTGGTGTACTCCAATCCTCAAAAATTGTATCATTTAGTATAAGAGTTTATACTCTTAATTTTATGAGAAAATGTTAATTTTTTAATCAAACATTTATATTATTCATATTTTTCAGTTAATCTTTTCAATGAAAAAATTAATACTAGTATATATACCTTTTAAAACAAAAAGTTATAACTATTTAAATTTAAGAAATCTAAGGCAAATAGTGTGTTAAATACAACTATTTAAATATAAGGCAAACTCTTTAACATATGATGTTAAATTTCCTTTTTTTTATGATATCTTAAAAACTCTAGATTATTAATTACCATTCTAGCAAAATCTTATAGTCATGTGAAGAAATAATTAATCAATTAAGAAAATAAATTATATAGTGTTTTCTAATAATTATTATTGATTAATCAATGAATATGATCAATTAAGAGATAATTTCAAGTATGTATTTATACAAATAACAAATATTAAAAAAATTACAATACTTTAATAAAAATATAATAAATAAAAATATATTCATATGACTCTCTAATATACATAATAAGCAAACGTATAGAAAATAAACTCTAAAAATATTTTTTTAATTATATTGTGTATATACAAATTAGTATTATTATTCACTACTAGATATTATTCATCCGTGCGTTGCACGGAAAGAATTAAAGTTTATTACAATTATATATTTTTAAGTTGGGTTTGAATTGAGTCATTTCAAATCTAATTGATTTGAGTGGGTTTTAAATTCTTTGAAAGGATTTTAAATTCATAATTCAAAAATTATTTTTAAAATAGAATTTTATATATGATAAATTAAAATAATAAAATTTTATTATATTAAATATTAAAATCTAAAATTTTATTTAAAACAATTTTTCGTGGAGGAAACTCTACCACCCAACCTACCCCTACCCACCCCAAACTCAAAAGAATTTTTTTTAAATAAAATTTTAGATTTTAATATTTAAATAATAAAAGTATTACCACTCAGCTCTAACCCTTACCCACCCCCCAAAACCCCCGCCATCCCATTCCACCCACGCCCATAATAAAAGAAGAATGATACCTCAAATAGAATGATTGAACCTGAAAATAAGATCAAATAAAAGTATAAAAGATCAAATAAATTAAAGTATATAAATAAGGTTTATATAATTAAAAAGAAAATAAAAAATCATAGAGAAACGAAAATAAGATAACAAAAACTAAAAAAGAAGAATAGATGATTGAACCTGCACATAAGATGCACATAAGATCAAATATGAGAATGATTTAACATAAAAATCAGATCAAATAAAAGTATAAAAGATAAAATAAAGATAACAAAAAATAAAAAAAGAAGAATGATACCTCAAAATGATTGAACATGCACGTTAGATCATATCAAAGTAAAATATACATAAGATCAAATATGAGAATGATTGAACATAAAAATAAAATCAAATAAAAATATAAAAGATAAAATAAAGATAACAAAAAATAAAAAAGAAGAATAATACCTCAAAATAACTGAACCTGGATAATAGATCAAATCAAAGTAAAATATAAAAGATAAAACAAATTAAAGTAGATTAGAAATAGTACGAAAGTGAAATATATAAAAAATAAGAAGAAAAAAAGAATAAGAATTTGATTAGGTAATGAAAAGGTTTATACAGAATTATTTGAAAGAATAAACGATCATGATTGAAAGCAATCAACGATGTAGGAAAAAAAGTGAAATATTACCAAAGATAGCGTTGAAAGATTTGATATTAAGAAAATTAGTATATTGATTGACAATTAGTAGAATATATGCCAATAATATTTTTTATATTTATCAAATTTATATTATTGATTAAAAAATAAATAATTTATTATTAGCGTAAATAGAATCTATGATTGAGATCAAAAGTAATAGATGATTATGATTAAAATTGAAGATAAAAATAGAAATTAAGGTTGTTTATATATATATATATATATATATATATATATATATATATATATATATATATATATATATATATATATTAAGCTTATTTAAAATTAGTTAAATATGTCAAAAATATATCTCATATTTACCAAATTTATATTGTAAAATAAAATAGTAAAATTTAAATAATAAAATTCATTATTAGTATAATTAAATTTTATGATTGAAATCAAAGCATTATTTGGACGGTCAATATAAAATTGAATTATTTCTAAATAGAGTAAAATTGAAAAAATTAAAAACAAAAGTAGAAGTTTGGGTTTACATATGTATAGATAAATAGATGATTGAACCTTTAAATTTAAAGAGAATGATTGAACCTAAATTATAAATAATATGAAAGTAGAATCTGTAAAATAAAAAAAAGAAATGGCATTAGAGGAAAAAAAAACAAAAAGAAGATTATAAGAAGAACAAAAGATAGAATATTAAAATATAAAAATATGTTCATATAATTATTATAAAGCAAACACAAAAATTGAAGAGAAAAAAGATAGACAAAAAAATAATGATACCTGATTGGACTTACCAATAAGATCAAATATGAGAATGATTGAACCTAAAAATAATATCAAATAAAAATATAAAAGAAGATAAAATAAATTAAAATATAAAAAAAAGTTTATAAAATTATTAAAAAATACAAAAATCGAAGAGAAAAAAATAAGATAACAAAAAATTAAAAAAAATAATGATACTTTTAAGGAGAATGATTGAACTCACATATAAGTTCAGATAAAAGTATAAAAGAAAAAACAAATTAGAATATATTATAAATAATATGAATGTAGAATCTGTAAAAGAGAATAAAAAGAAGAAGCACTAGAATAAAAAAAACATAAAGAGAATTATTTGACCTATAAATAAGATCAAATATGAGAATGATTGAACCTAAAAATAATATCAAAGTATAAAAGAAGATAAAATTAATTAAATTATGAAAATAGGGTTTATAGAATTATAGAAAAAACACAAAAATCGAAGGAAAAAAATAAGATAACAAAAAATTTAAAAGTATAATGATACCTTCAGGATAATGATTGAAGTTGTATATAAGATCAAATAAAAGTATAAAAGACAAAACAAATTAAAGTAGATTATAAATAATATGAAAGTAGAATCTGTAAAAGAGAAGTATTAGAGAAAAAATAAAAAAAAATAAGATCAAATATGAGAATGATTGAATCTAAAAATAATATCAAATAAAAGTACGTATAAAGAAGATAAAATAAATTAAATTATAAAAATAGGGTTTATAGAATTATTAAAAAAACACAAAAATCGAAGAGAATAAGATAATAAAAAATTAAAAAATGATACATTTAGGAGAATGATTGAACCTGCAAATAAGATCAAATAAAAATATAAAAAACAAAACAAATTAGAATTGATTATAAATAATATGAAAGTAGAATTTGTAAAAGAGAATAAAAAAAAGCATGAGAGAGAGAAAAAAAAATAGGAAGAAAGTAAGAATTTGATTAAGTTGAAAAGATATATATATATATATATAATGATTTTAATAAATAAACGATCGTGATTGAAGCAAATATTTATAGAGACGATTTTAATAAAAATAAAATTAATACTATATTAATTGAAATTAAACATATATTGATAAAAAAATTTAATCAAATTTATATTGTTAAATTAAATCAATAAAAAAAGTAAAATTTAAATAATAAAAAAAATCCATTATTAGTATAATTAAATTTTATGATTGATTGAAATCAAAGGAAATCATAGGTCCTAATGTATAATAAATTAAATTATAATATATGAATATTGATTTATATATCAATTTAAATTAAGTATATATTGATTAAAAATTAGTTAAGTATGCCAAAAATATCTCTTATATTTATCAAATTTATATTGTTAAATAAAAAAGTATAATTTAAATAACAAAATCCATTATATTAGTATAATTAGATTATATTTTATTATTGAAATCAAAAACATTAATTGGACGGTTAAGATTAGATTTTATTATTGAAATAAAAAATATTAATTGGACGGTCAAGATTAAAATTGAATTATTTCTAATTAGAGTAAAATTGAAAAAAAAAATTGAAAACAAAAGTGAAAGTTTAAGTTTGCTTTTATATATGTATAGATTTATGAAAATTAAATTTTAATTGACCAATATTATCTTAACAGGCACATGAATCATTGCTAACATTTAATAGAATGAGAAATAACATTTAATAGAATGAGAAATAACATTTAATAGAATGAGAAAAATGTAGACATTTAGAATAAAACAAAATTTTATTATCTGTTTTTGTTTTCTTCAATTTCTCGGACATATCTCTCTCCTACTTGAAACAATACTTCAGCGAATATACATACGCATATTTTTTACAATTTCGTCAAGGAAAATCACATTTGATTTTTTATTTTGTCACTTCCACAACAAGAATTCTCCAACTTCACTCAATCACATCTCAACCAACTTTTTTTTTAATATTTGAATATGTATTGTGGAGAGATTTATTTTAATAAAAAATAATATTAAATTTCAAAAGATTTAAAAACAATTAGAAAATATAAAAAATATTATAGTGAAAGGACTGACGATTAAGGATGAAAGAAAGAAATGAAATATAGCAAAGTAAAAAGGATTATTAACTACTAACTATACTAACAACTAACTTAATCCAATAAAAAAAATTTAAGAAAGGAAGAAGAAAGAAAAGCAAAGGAAATATGATGGAAGAATGTATCTCACAACTTATATATTTGAATATGTATTGTGGAGAGATTTATTTTAATAACAAATAATATCAGATTTAAAAACAACTACAAAGTATAAAAAGTATTACAGTGAAAGGTATTGAAGATTAAGGATGAAAAAAAAAAATGAAATATAGCAAAGTCGAAAGGGATTAAACATTTAAGAAAGGAAGGAAAAAAATGGCAAAGGAAATATGATGAAATGTATCTCACAACTTATATATTGATATGAATATTAAGGTTCATTTCTAATGAATTATATACGTTTTCTTTATTGCGTGGTTTCAGTCAAGATGTTTTTAAAAAATGTGTGGATCAGAACCGACATATTTTAAAAATTATGATATTAGCGTAGTTGCCCCAATCAGTCGACTCCATTTGTCGTAAGCTGTTCTTAGCATATGACATATTTTAAAAGTTAAGGTAATTGCCTATTTGTCGCATGTTGTCAATGTATCAACATATTTTAATGGTTATGATATCAGGTAGTCGCCCTGCCATGCCATTTGTCCTATCGCACCGCAGCATATCTTAACTTGAGGCTTGAGCTGTTCATGCCAGTCAGCAAATTCTTCCTCAAAGTATGATTTCCTTATATTATTAACAACTCGGAAATCGACTACAATATATAATAAAATATTTCGAGCTTTTCAACAGTTTTACTGCTTTGTCCATTTCTCCCCTTTTTTTCTTCCTCCTGAAGACTGAAGTCCACACTGTTAGGGCAGTGGGATTATTTAATTAGCAACCTTAATTCTAGTATTGTACTAATGTATATTTTTTTTTATAAACTATGATAGCATACAATGATAATCATTGAAGTCCCATTATTTTAGGACTGGTGATATATTTAATTAGCAAGTCAATTCTATTATTATACATCCTACTAAGTCAATTCTATTATTATACATCCTACATTAGTTTTGTGTCGGTGTTATACATACGATGTCTACGAAAATATTTTTTATTAATTTAATTAATTTTTAAGAGTAATGTAATTTTTTTTTAAAAAAAATTAGTTCGGGCCAATTTTTTTAATATTTTGAAATTATTGAATTGATGTGTTATTAAAATGTATTTTGAGCTTATAAAATTTTATTTATTTATTTAATTTTTATTTTTTTTGGTTGTATGTGACAAATGAAAATTAAAATGAAAAAAGAAAAAAATTGAAGATAATAGTGGAAAAATGAATTATACTCCTTCTATTTTGTTGATATGTATACATTTGTTTTCTTTTTTTTACGGATATCGAGTATAATAATTTAATAGATAGTGAGTTGATATATATAATTTAATATATATATATTATGAGTGAAGTATAATGAGTAGTATTTATTTTTGATCAAATCTACTATAAGTCGAAACTAAAATGGCAATGAGTGAAGTATAATGAGTAGTATTTATTTTTGATCAAATCTACCATAAGCCGAAACTAAAATAGCAAAATAGATAATTTTAATAGGATGGTGGAAGTAATTTTTGTAAACATGAGAGAACTTAGCGTACAATCAAGAGTTGATCTCTTTGTGCCCTAAGTGTACAATGTATATAAGAATAATATTTTGTCTCAAAGAATAACTTTAATTAATAAAGATATAATGAAAATGTTGGTTAAAATATGAATAGTATAAATGTTTGATTAAAAAAATAAAAAATTTACCTCAAAAAATCAAAGATAAGGTATTATTATAATAAACGATATAACATTTAATATTAAATGACACAACTTTAAAAAAATTTGAAATTTGGGCCACGGACGCAAAGTTTTAATCTACAATCAATTGTATAGTTTTACAATTTAAAAATATTATTTTTCGTGTGATATATTATTAGATTTTTATTTTAAAATTTAATAATTTATTATGTTAAAGAGTAATGTTAAAAAAAAAAGGAGAGATAGAGAATTTTGAATATTATTGTATAGTAATAATTTATGTTTATTTAGAGTTTATTTTTAATGTTAATTGTATTTTAATTTTGGGTCACACTTGCGTGAGATAATTTAATGGTGAAATCGTTTTGTTTTTTAGTTAAAATTTTATTAAAAATGTTATATATATTTTTTAAAATATTGTCATTTTTTATTTATATTATAAATTGTTTATAAAATAATTTACTGTAACATTGTTACTTTTTATTAATTAGGTTTCAATAAAATGCTATAACTTTTTATCTATGTCACAAGTAGCATTGAGTTTCAATAAAATGCTATAACTTTTTATCTATGTCACCAATAGCATTATATAGAATGGTCCTACATAAATATTTACCTTTAATTTCATATTAAATTAATGCTTTGAAAATATAGGATGCATAAAAGTAGATGGATTCATGGATGTATAATTTTTAAAACTTAAAAAGAGCATCTCCAAGAGACTCTTCAAAATTTGAAGAGAATTTTCACGAGTAATTTTAATTTTAAAGAGTTATAAATTTTTTTTCCAACAAATTCTTTAAAATTTGGTTTCCAATGTTCATTTATTGCATTATTTTTTCTTTTATTAATTGTTTAAACTACTTCTATTGAGTAAAAACACTAACAATTAAATAGCATTTAATAAAATAATAAAGTATGAAGAGTGATTTGTGCTCTTCAAATTTGAAGAGTGAAAATGACTCTTTAAATTAAAAAGTTAAAATAAAGGGCGAGTTAAAACTTGTTTTTTCTTATTTTACTCTTTAAAATATACATAATATTCATTCTTTAAAATATACATAATATTATTTTAAATGAGCTTTTGGAGATGCTTTAATACTCCTATTTGAGAGTATACTGAAAATTAAAACCTAGCAAAATTTAGTCAAAGAGATTGTATTGTCCGAAACTAATTTCAAACAACAATAATGTTGCCATAATTGCTATAATAAATTAATTATCTTCAACCTTATCTATAATTTATGTGCATAAAAGAATCCAATTATCTTAATTCTTAACATAAACTGTTGAAGTAATAAAACAACCTTCCTTCCAGTGAACACCAAAGAAATCCAGTTAACAAGTCTTTGCCCAAATCCAACACTCTTGATTACATTAATCACATTCTGAAAGAACCAACCCAAAGGGGCCTTAATTCAATCCACTAGCATCACGCCACGTGTGCACCTCCATGTCTAAAAATAACTAACGCCCACCAAAGCCAATGAACCTTGGAACTCCAAAAGTCTGCAAGAATTTTGACACTCTTATCAACTTGACCCCTGCTTTACACAAATTCTCATGCAAATTCTTGCTTTGCCTCTTTGATTGATTAGTATAAAGCTAGGGTTGTTGTGTTCTTTCTTTTATGTGATAAAAATGGAGAGATATGATGTTCTTAAAGAATTAGGATCTGGGAATTTTGGTGTTGCCAAGCTTGTGATGGATAAATGGAACAGTGAGTTGTATGCGGTTAAGTACATTGAGAGAGGCAAAAAGGTATCTCTCTTTCTTTTCTTTTCTTGCTTTCATTTCCACTGTTCTTTGCCTAATTACTCTTCTGAATTATTGACTCTTCTTTGAATTTCTTTTTTTGAAGATTGATGAACATGTGCAGAGAGAAATTTTGAACCATAGGTCCTTGAAGCACCCCAATATTGTCAGATTCAAAGAGGTAACTGTACTCTGTTAATCCCTTTTGTTTTCAATTATGCTGATCATGTGTAGGAAGAGAGAGAGAGAGAGAGAGAGAGAGAGAGAGATTTCTTGATGTTGCCTACACTTTTTATCTTTCTTTTTACCTATCTTCAGCTGATTAGATCATTCTTGATTACCTTAAAAAAAAAAAAAAATTGGGTTGGAAGTCTCTTGTGAGCTTCTTGGTTTTGTTTTGCTGATTTAGTGTAGATGATGCTATTTCTGTTGTTAATAAAAAGAGGGTTACAAGAAGAATATGCTAAAACAGAACAATGAGTAGAAGTATTTCATTAAATTTGTGATCATTGATGAATTTTGAAGCTGGTTTATGATATGTGAAAAGTGATATACATACTATATGTGGTGTGCAGGCACTGCTCACCCCTACTCACTTAGCCATCATAATGGAATACGCCCCGGGCGGAGAGCTCTTCGAACGAATATGCAATGCCAGCAGGTTCAGCGAAGATGAGGTAAAATATATGACACATCTCTGCCATGGAAATGCTTAGATTTTAAGATGTCTCTTCGTAGTTTTACAGCCGAGTGTCTCGTTTTTCAGGCGAGGTTTTTCTTTCAACAGCTCATATCTGGTGTGAGTTACTGCCATTCCATGGTAATTAAACACAAAAGTAACCTATTGGTCTTAATTTCCATGATCCATTCATAATTTAGCTCACTTTTTAAATGTTTATGTTTTCATATATGCAGCAAATTTGCCACAGAGATCTTAAGCTCGAGAACACCTTGCTAGATGGTAGCCCCGCCCCTCGGCTCAAGATATGCGACTTTGGTTATTCCAAGGTAGATAAACACGCGCAAATTCTTATGTGAGACTGTCTGTCTGGTTGCTAATTGTGATAATTTTCTATTCAGTCATCTGTATTGCACTCTCAACCGAAATCAACCGTTGGAACACCGGCTTACATAGCCCCAGAAGTCCTGTATAGAAAAGTTTATGATGGCAAGGTATTACTCATACTTATCCATATCTTTTAAGACAACTTCTTATTCTAGCATAATAATGAATGATCATGACATCTCTGTGTGATTTCTAAAGATTGCAGATGTTTGGTCTTGTGGGGTTACCTTATATGTAATGCTAGTTGGGGCATATCCTTTTGAAGACCCTGAGGATCCAAGAAATTTCAAGAAAACAATCAATGTGAGTAACTTACATACATTTGAACAATTTAAGACATTAATTTTTGTTTAATTGTGGAAAACTGTTGATTATGTTGTTAGAGGATACTCAGTGTTCACTACTCCATCCCTGACTATGTGAGAATCTCCAAGGAATGCAAGAATCTCTTGTCCAGAATTTTTGTTTCTGATCCTGAAAAGGTACACCTAATAGTATTATTTTAAATTTCAAACATTTTTCATGACAATGGATAGACCAACAATGAATCTTGTAACAGAGGATAACGATTTCGGAGATAAAGAAGCACCCTTGGTTTCTAAAGAACCTACCAATCGAATTCGTGGAAATAGAGAAATCAAGTTTGCAAATGATGAATTATGCAGATGATTATTGCACTCAGACTGCTGAAGAAGCGCTGGCGATCATACAAGAAGCCCGAGTAGCAGGCGAAGAAGTGAAGACGAGCGGCCCGATTTTGGAAGGAAGCATGGATCTTGATGAGATAGATGATGCAGACATAGAGGACGTTGATACAAGTGGTGACTACGTGTGTGCATTATGAATGATGCTATAGAATCACTCTTTCACTGCCTATCTGATGTTTTTTCATTTTAAACATGTAGTATGATCTATGTGTGGTTTGGTTTAGGGCAGCTTGTTTTTCCTACAAGCAACATTTTAAAGTTTCAACTAGTATACTATAGTATTATTATTCAAGTTTTATGAATTCTTATGGCTTTTTTAATGTTTTCATAGTAATTGGAGAAATAATCGGTTCAGAATCTCTTTCATATAACATATAAAAAATTTAGGGATAATGGTTAGATTCCCTCCCTTTCTTAAGTGTCACGTAAGATATTGCACGAAAATGAAAATGAAGAAGGGTGAATTGAAACTTCTTTCTTTTTTTTTTCAAATTTGACAATTTTTTTTTTTGAGGGTGGAGAACTATGTTAGTATACTGTTAGAGAGTTTTATATTCTGAATTTAGGTTATTTTGGGAAATATATAATTTTTTTGGTCGTCTGAATTCAATGAACCTAGATTATCCAGCTGTGTCGTGAGTGCATGTTTATTTATTTATATTTACTGGAAAATAAAAAAAATGGAGAAAAAATTAGCATGGATTTAGATTTTAGAAGGGTGTTTAAAAGTAAAAAACTAGAGAATTCATAAATAAATATACTCCCTCCATCCCCTTTAAATGAGTATTTTTTTGGCGTTCCACCCAAAAATTTTCATATTATTTTTTACACAAATGAGACCCACACACACTCTTAATACAATTAAAATATGGGATCTACATTTCCACTAATACATCTACCCACTATACATTAAATAATAATACTCTTTAACGTGCAAAAGAAAAGAACCCTCTTTTGACGAAGGGAGTACATAAAACCCTTTTTTTAATTAAAAAAAAGGTACTAATTCAAGTTGGGCTTAAGTCTATCTTTGGTAGCCCATTTAGTTGCCCCATAATATGGGCCTATCAGATTGGGCTTGAATTTAATATGGTAGTCCTATTTAGATACCCAGATAACACGGCCCTATAATTTGTAATGGTCTTAACTCAAAAGACCAAACCCTAATTCCAAGGCAGTCGTAATATATCAGTACAATCGTCGCATCTTTGCTGCCTCTTCTGCTTTTCGACGAAGATGAAGGTGAGTTACGTACTCCGAAAATGTCGTTATTTATGCATATGTACGTGTATATTTTGTTTATTTATTTGAAGATTTGTTCATGTTTTTTTTTTTTTTTTTTTTGGAATTGTTGTAGTTCAACATAGCGAATCCGACTACTGGTTGCCAGAAGAAGCTGGAAATTGACGATGACCAGAAACTGTATGATTTTTTCCCTTTAAATTTTACATATCAGTAATTTTGATAAATTCGGTTGTTAGTTATTCTTGTTTCAATTCTACGCAAGTAATGTGCAGAAGCTTCGTTGATGTTAATGTTGAGCTTTAGTTCAACATATGGTGGAATATGGCGATCTCTTTAATTGTATCAGTGTATTCTGCAAATTTTTTACTTGGTTAACCTTTATGATTAGTCTAGCATGTGTCCTTTCATGCATGTTTAAGCAGAGAAATATGGGATACGATCATGCTCTAGTGTCTTTCACTACTGGAATCGTCCTAAAATCTTAGTATAATATTAACTTATGATTACTTGTTATACCTTCTCGGGAAAATATCAAAATTCGTCCTTTTAAGTATGACCCATTCCAAGACGAATTTTGATATTTTCTCCATACCTCTCCTTTAGATTACTTGTTATGAGCTTCTCTTGCTTTATGGTACTGTACTAGGAGCATTTGGTTAATGTGTGATTAGTTTTACTCCTTAGTTCCATTTTAATTGACTTTCTACGGCTAAACCTATATTACAATATAATTGTAATTTTACAAGTATACAGAAATCAAATGAAATTATTCCAATTTTGCTGCCCTTATTATTGTGAACGCATGACGGGCTATTAGGTAATTTTTTGCCTGTATTTAATGTTTTCATGATATTAGATAAACTTGAAAATGTATTGAATATAATGAAACAGAGGAAATAACAAATGTTCCTATAGCATGTACATGAAGTTTTTCGTATTTTTCCCCCATGTGGTTGCTATTCCACAGCATATTCTGTGATTTCATTTATGCCATACAAGGCATGGGAGAACTAATACTAGTTCGTGAGATGTCATATGTTGCTAGCTTTAAGTCTTTTTGCAATCTAACAGTAACTTGGCGAAATAGGATACTCTTAAAACTATCTGTTGTATGATATTTTATATGGTTCATTATTAGTGTTTTTGTAAGTCATAGTGTTACAGTGCAGCCAATCTATGATAAACTTTGCTTATCTTTGTTTATTTCTATAATTGCAGTCGAATATTTTTTGACAAGCGGATCTCTCAGGAAGTCATTGGAGATCCCTTGGGTGAGGTATGTGATGTCTTTTGTTGATGAATATGCCCTAATATGGATAGCATGTTTACGCTTTATTATAAAATGGCTGTATCATGTTCATGTTTCAGGAGTTTAAGGGCTATGTATTCAAGATTATGGGTGGTTGTGATAAACAAGGGTTCCCAATGAAGCAGGGTGTTTTGACTCCTGGTCGTGTGAGACTCTTGCTGCACCGAGGTACATGGAATGTCTTTTATGAACCCCTTTATGAAAATTTATAATCTTTACTGGGCCTCCCTGATAATGATATTGGCTTGTATTAAAGGTACTCCATGCTTCCGAGGTTATGGTAGAAGAAACGGAGAGCGCCGAAGGAAGTCTGTACGTGGGTGCATTGTCAGCCAGGATCTCTCAGTTTTGAACTTGGTAATTGTGAAAAAGGGTGAGAATGATCTTCCTGGCCTCACTGATACCGAGAAGCCAAGAATGAGAGGACCAAAGAGGGCTTCAAAGATCCGTAAGCTGTTTAACCTTTCCAAGGAGGATGATGTTAGGAAATATGTCAACACATACCGTCGTACATTCACCACCAAATCAGGTATGTTTTTGGTGGATACAGCTGTAGCTATGAGAATAATCAGAATGGCTCAATGATTATACACTTTAACTGATTTTTAAATGTATTATAAACACCAGGCAAGAAAGTCAGCAAAGCTCCTAAAATCCAGAGGCTGGTGACTCCATTGACTTTGCAGAGGAAGAGAGCCAGAATCTCGGATAAGAAGAAGAGAATCGCCAAAGCAAAGGCTGAAGCTGTCGAGTACCAGAAGCTTCTTGCTAGTCGATTGAAGGAACAAAGGGACAGGCGCAGTGAGAGCTTGGCCAAGAAGAGGTCCAGACTGTCTCAGCTCAAGGCATCAGGTGCTGCATAAATTACTCGTTGCTAATTTTGTCGGTTATGCCTATGATTGCACCAGTCCAGTCTGTAGGTCTGGTTAGTTTTGCTGGTCTTAGTTGAGGTACTTAAAAAATCTTCTGCCATTGACATTCTGTTTTCGATCTAAGATTTTTGGATGTTGGTTCTGTTTAAACTCATAATTGTATCGATTTGTTATATCTAGACTTCAATGTTGTGATGGCTTATGAATTGTTTCAACAATCCTTTGATATCTTCAAAATATCATTCTATCTGTATTACTAGTTGAGGATTAAAAATACTAGGTTTTATTTGTTTTAGTTTTCCATCTTACCATTCTTCATTTAACACTTAATACAAAATTTGTATTCCAAATTTTCTGTCTCATACCGATTCAAATAATTTGTATTAGCTCCTAAATAAAAAAAATATGGACAAAGTCTCTGGTGAGAACTCGACGATTTGTAAAGCATACATAAAACATGTTAAATTATGGTTGTTAGTTGTTATATAAATAAAATAAATATTTTAGTAAGTTAAAATATATTTTTCAAAAGTATAATTAACGATTATTAAAATATTTTTCTAGAATGTTATAATATGATTTAGTACTAACATATTTTAAATAATAAGTATACTTTAATAATTGGTCGACCTTTCTTTCACGTATACTCGTTTCACAGTAGATTACCCAAAAATAAATTAAAATTTTAGTATAAGAAACACATTGTCCAGTTTCAATTACAACTTAAAAATCGATACCACTAAAATTCTTTGATTTTCCTGCCGGCCCAAACCCAAAAAAAAAAGTTGGGCCGATTTAAAGTGGGTAAAGCTCAGCCCAGCAGATTGTTTGGGCCCAATAGTCGAATTTGTGACCTGCCTCTTTTCTCACTGCGCAGAGCCAGCGCCAGTTTCAGTTCAGCAGCAGCGATTTACTGGTGGCATTTGCAGGCGTGAAGCTAAGTAAAGAAGTTATCTGATATGGGAGGAAGGGGAAGGTCTCGTACTCAGAGAAAACACTTCCGCCAGAGCAGAGAGAACGTGTGGAAACGCTCAAAATCCGATGATTATGCAAATGCTTCAACCGACGATCTTAACAGTAAAGATAATCCAAGTTGGGAGCCCTTTGCCACACAAAATCCTTCTTTCGATGAGTACTATAAAGTAAGCATGAGAAATATGGAAAAGGAGATCTATCCTTTTTTTATTATATATATATATTTTTTTTCCAGTGAGGTATTTGTCTGTGATTGTGTACATTTGTATTCTAATCGTGTACAGGAGAGATTGTGTTCTTTAAAAAATGGAATGAATTGACTTATTCAATATAAATATAGTGAGTTGGGACTGTGTTTGAAATATGTGTAGGAGCAAGAAATTGTGTCACCTGAAGAATGGGATACCTTCATTGAGTGCCTTAGGACACCGCTTCCTGCTGCTTTCAGAATTAATTCCAGGTACGTACCCACACGATACTTGATGTTCTTATTTCTTCATATTCTTCTTTGTCTGTGGTGTAATAATTCTATTTATGTTTCCTGTATTGTGTTTGTGTGTGGTTTTATGAGATGATGTTTTCTGGGTGAAATGTTTTCATCTCAATTGACTGATGTAGATGGTGGCTATGGCTTGGTTCAAAGTATTTATTATAAATATAAGGTGTATGATTGACATTTAATGAAGATTTGATGCTTCTTTATTGATGTGGGTAATTTTGTACATAGTTGTAATAACTCCAATTTATGTCCGGTTTAGAAAATCGAAAGATAAAAAACACACCCGTTTGATCAAGGATGTATAGTGGTTCATATTTCTATCTTCATAAGTCAGGATGCTAATTTCCTCTCTTTCCTGTCGAGCATATAGTTCATCTTGACTTTGCAATCCACACACATCACGATGCACTTGGTCAATAACTTCAATAGCTCAACAAAAGTGAATTGGAGTCTCTCGTTGCACTGCATCTAAATGTAGATAGGGTACATGAAACGATAGCTAGCCCAATTCTATGATCCCTCTATAAAAATACTCCGATCCCTTTCCAAATCAGAAACAAAGTAGTTCTTGAATAATTCTTGATTTGATACCCAAAGACTAGCTCTATACTTAATTCTTCCATAAACATCCTCTATAGATTCAAAATAGTCATTGAAAATTCCAAACTCATCTTAGCAAGTGTTATGGTGGAATTGTTGACATTTTTACCACCAAGTGTCGGGTTGATGCAGCTGTTGTTGGTTTCCATGTCTTCTTTAGGCTTTTGAACATTGTGAAATGTTGCAGATTATTTCTGGGGTAATTCTTGGTCTGGTACTTCTTTTAGGACTTCAGTTATCATCATAAATCTTCCTTCTCTTCTGCCAGCTAGAGGAAACTCTAAATATGCCTATATTTTCTTCAATTTTAAACAAATTTACTAATAATGTTTAATGTTTAAGCTTTTTATTTAATCTTTATCAAATTTTGCAGTAGTCCCTTTTATAAGGACATTAGAATGCAGCTAGAGAATGACTTTACAAAAACTCTTCAGGCAGAGGTAGAACAGTCTCACCAGTTCATTTTTCAGTTGCAACTGCAGTGTGTTTATTTAAATATTATTATATCTTCAGCGCTAATTTATCTTTTGTGAACCTTTGATTTTTAGGGTACTAATGGAACTGTAGTGGAGGCATTAAAGCCATTACCATGGTACCCAGATAATCTTGCTTGGCAGTCAAATTTTTCTCGGAACCAGTTGAGGAAGAATCAAACCCTTGAGCGGTGAGTGTTGTACTTATAGCATACTTTGTTTCTGCACTGATGGATGAAGAAATCAGGATTTGATTATTTTGTCTTTGTTGTGAGAGGTTTGAAAATCTCTTTTTTCTCTATAGTACCAATTGGAATAAAAAATATTGTAGGGTATAGAATTTCTTTTCATGGTTCATAATTAACCAGAAATAATTAAAAAACAAGTAGTTATTATTGTTCATAAGAAAGGATTCAACAAGAAAGAACCTCGATACTGACTACTAACTCTGGGAAGATGTAAAAGAATCATAAGGGAAGTCAGAAATCTGGATAGGACTGCAAAGAAGAGACAAATTACAACTTAGAGTAATAATAAATGATCAAATTCTGTTGATTTTAAAAAAAAGGCTCTACATTTGTTATTGTATCACATCTGTGTCTTGTTCTACCCCTTTTTTAATTTTGTGCATAAACATGCACAAGTTTCCCTTGTATTAAAAATAATGCAAGTGAGTACTATACTTTGAAGACAGTTTCTTACATCAACACAATGAGTTAAAGACTATTCCCCTTGTAATGCTGTCATAAATTTCTTATATTTTCCTGGCCTCTGTAACATAACCATCTTTCAAATCATCAACTCAGCGAAGTTTGTAGTGCAGAATGTGCGACATGGCTTTATTGAGTTATGATGCATGTAATCTGTGTGATTTTCAAAATCTAATATGTTTCGTTTTTATTGATAGAAGTCAAGATGCTCTTTATTGTCTACTTTGAATTTGAATTTGTGATTTGGCCAGCCTAAAACATTTACATCACTTTTCTCAGGTTTCATTCTTTTTTGAAGCTAGAAAATGAGATTGGAAACATTACAAGACAGGAAGCAGTTAGCATGGTTGGTTGGTTTTCCATCTACATAGATACTCTAATAATCAGCTGTACCTCCAGTTTATGTAATGTTTTTTCATGTGAATTCAGGTTCCTCCACTATTCCTTGATGTACGTCCCGATCATTCTGTGCTTGACAGTAAGCTAACGCCAATTACTTCAAAACTATTTTCTGAATTTCCTTTATGCATGCTATTATTCTACTCCATGCTATGTGGAAAATGATTCACATCCTGATATAATCTATGATGTCCAGACTTTGTGTTTTACGTCATGCAGTGTGTGCAGCGCCAGGTTCTAAAACATTTCAGTTACTGGAGATGATATACAATTTGATAGAACCTGGAACTTTACCCAGTGGATTGGTATTGTCCTTGCCTTTTCTTTCTTTTAGTTGTTTTCTGCCACTGGATAATATACTAACGCAGATTTCTCGAGATTTTTTAGATTTTGTTTCTTCTTCATTGTCTTTGTTTGAATCTTACTTGATGTTACTGTATGATATACATCTGATGTAGGTGATAGCAAATGATCTGGATGTTCAAAGATGTAATCTTCTTATTCACCAAACAAAAAGGATGTGCACGGCCAACTTGATTGTCACAAATCATGAAGCTCAACACTTTCCAAGCTGCCATTTACACAGGAATCTTGAAAGTAAAGGACCCGGTATTTGTCAGCTTCAGTTTGATAGGGTTTTGTGTGATGTCCCTTGCAGTGGGGATGGAACTTTGCGCAAGGCTCCTGATATCTGGAGGAAATGGTAATTACTTTCTAGTTGCTGCTTTGCTGTTATTTTTATGCTGTATCTTCTTTCCAAGTTTTGGCATTACATTATTGACATTCTTCCTTCTTTTACACTTCCTTAATTTCAGGAATTCAGGAATGGGTAATGGTCTCCATGGCCTACAAGTTCAGATAGCAATGCGAGGTACCTTCTTTCTTAAACTAATTCTTTATCTCAATTATGCCACTCAGCATAAAATATTACCCTAAAAAATAAATGCTACTTAGCTTCTGTCAGATTTGGTGCTTAAACAGTTGTGCTGGGTTTTGTTGTCTGATCAACATATCACATTGTCAATGATACTTTAGGAACATATTTATTGTAAAGAGGAGATCCATGGTTCAATCCTCCTGACTTGAATTTCCAAATTTGTGAATGGAATTTTTTTATTTTTTTTTTGCCAATATAGAAAAGAGCTCAGAGATTTCACCAGAAAAGCACCAATTAGTATTAATTTTAGACATGGTCTATTACAGGTTTAGCTTTGCTTAAAGTTGGTGGACGGATGGTATATTCCACCTGCTCAATGAATCCAGTGGAAAACGAGGCAGTGGTTGCTGAGGTAGTTATTGAATTTTATTAGAAAAGACTTTATGTTTTCCTATGGGCTCTTACAGCTAAGTTTAAGTGAAAACTTGTGTTATCTTTGGTTGGATTAAGCTAGTGGTAGACAGGGTGAGAATGATGTGGCACATCCTATCATTTTATTTGTTGCATGTTTTTCAAGTTGGATCTTTCATCTTCTCCAACCACCCTTTGATCTTTGACAATGGTCTAACACGATATGATGTGTCTATTCATGGATGATAAAGGGTTAAATCTCATGGGTGTTTCATATGGTTTATATTATATTCTTATAGATTTTCATGAACCTTAAATATCTTCTTCATATCAGGTTTTACGGATATGTGGAGGAACAGTTGAGCTCTTGGATGTCTCCACTGAACTTCCGCAGCTTGCTCGCAGGCCAGGTCTTAAGAAATGGAAGGTTAGTATTTCTATTTCAGAGTAGTTTGCCAGTTGGTTTTCCTCGACACATTATGCATAGAAAATATTAGTTTAAAACTTTCTGAATAAACCATTTGAATTTTTTCTAGCCATTCACATACTAATTGATTATCTAGCTTTTGATTTATTGTTCATTTGCTCATGCAGGTTCGAGATAAAGGGCTGTGGTTGTCATCTTTTAAGTATGTTCCTAAATATCGCAGAACTGTGGCAATACCAGGCATGTTTCCTTCTGGAAAGTCATATGATGAGACACCGGAGCCTGATCATGAAACAGCCACCGAACAAATTTGTGAGGACAGCAACAACAAATCTCAAAATGGGGATGAGTTGATGCATGATACAGTGTCTCCAACAAACAACTTGGAGGCAGAAATTACAGACTTACCCATAGAACGCTGTATGCGGATAGTACCTCATGATCAAAACTCTGGGGCTTTCTTTATTGCAGTTCTTCACAAGCTTTCCACGCTGCCTGGTATGTTCCATCCTTGTTTAGTTTTAAATGTAATGTAAGTGTATATCACGTCTCTAACTTGACCTGGATGCCTGGTAACCTGTGCACCATGATACATCTATATCATACTTTTATGAGCACATTGGCTTTTTTGTTTTACTTTCACCTCTCTCTTGATTTTATAATGTTTGTTCCTGCAATTGCAATTCACCTGAAGTATATACATGTTTCACAGCCACTGCTACAAATCCGAAGAAATCTACAATTTCTCCTGAAAAAACAGATTCTAGCATTGCTAAACCTGAGGATCAAAATGAAGTGAAAGAGGATGGAGATGATGTTTTAAGTGGCAAAGGAGATGTTCAAATCTCTGAAACAACTCATGATGTCGGATCTCCTGATACTGAAATTGACGAAAAACTTTTGGATACTGACACAAATAAGATAAATGTTCCAGATGAAAAAGAGGATATTGAGCCTTTGCCTGATGTAACTGATGCTGAACCGGTTGCTGGAAAGAGGAAGCTGCAAATTCAGGGGAGATGGAGAGGAGTAGACCCTGTTCTATTCTACAAGGATGATGCTGTTGTGGGGAGGATAATGGAGTTTTATGGAATCAAGGAATCCCTTCCATTCAAAGGTCATCTTATTTCAAGAAACAGTGATAATAATCATGTAAAGAGAATTTACTACGTATCAAATTCCGTGAAGGAAGTGCTTGAGTTGAATCTTCTAAGTGGCCAGCAGCTTAAGATAGCTTCTGTGGGGCTAAAGATGTTTGTAAGTAATTATCCTTTCAGCTCATTATGCCATTTTACGTGGGAAAAAATGCTCAGAATACAGTTCTAATCCCTATGGCTGCAAGTACATTATAAATTTCCAATTTTGAAAGGGATGCTTTATATGTGATATTAAATGTCTAGGGGCTTCTTCCCATATTCTGAAATGTGCATATTTATCTTTTAAGTTTTGTTGAATAATCTTTGTATGTGTTTTGATTTCAGGAGCGGCAAACCTCAAAAGAAGGGACATCCGCACCCTGTTCATTCCGTATATCGTCAGAAGGATTGCCATTGATTCTGCCGCATATAACCAAACAAATTTTGTATGCTTCTCCAATAGATTTTGAGCATCTTTTGAAGTACAAAAGTATCAAATTTCAGGATTTCGTCAATCCTGAGTTTGCAGAGGCGGCCACAAAGCTATTGCTGGGTTGTTGTGCTGTAATTCTAAGTAAAGGTTTGTACGATGTAATCATCATAATCATCCAGAGAAACTGTTTTTCATTAAGCCAATCCAAGTTAATTTCCCCCCTTCCATTTTCATCTCTGCAGAAGGCCAGGCCTCATCAGGTTCTTTGGGAGATGATACACCTATTGCAATTGGGTGTTGGAGAGGTAGAACTAATGTTGCGGTGATGGTGAATGTGATCGACTGCCAGGAACTACTTGAAAGGGTGTCAATTCTCAGGGCAGCGGAGGAAGCATCACATCCTGGTGGTGGCGATTCCTCTATTCCAGAGGCTGGTGAGGATGGAACAATGAATGGTTCTGAGAGCCCTGCAAAGCTTGATTCAACCAATGATTCTTGAGATTTTAGTAGTTCAATTCCTTCAATTTTGGTGGCTGTAATTTCACAATCAGAAGAAACGGTTTCAGCAAATCAAGGTTCTGGGGTGTGTATCTTGGGCAAAACAGAGGCACAAGTAGATACTAGGTTGCCTTTCTCTTGTAATTGCATTTTTGAAGCATATTTAGGGACATCAACCAATCTATATCCGGATACTGAAACACATTCAAACTTCTTGGGTACTTATTTAAACTGAGATCTTAGCTGGATTTGATTTATAGTAATTATTTTATCCTTATTTCTGGTTTCAACTTAAGTCAAAAAATACAACTCCTGATGAAAAAGTAAATAAAAATAAAAAATTGCACAAGATCAGTGACAAACTACACTGCAAACTAGTGAAAATAGATGCCATGTAATATTGATGCTACCACTGATACCACAAAAATTTAGACACACACATGGATGTGAGAGTGGATTTGTCGTAAAACAGAAGAGGTTCATCAAATAGTAGATAATAAGGGGAGATGTACCAATGAAGTTTGTTGAATGCTGTTCACTTAAAAAAAAAAAAACCAAAGCACTATCATGCAGATGCTGCAACAATTTCAGATTTACAACTGAATACATGATATAACATCAAAAGAACATCGTACTCCAAAAAATATTCACGACCGGCAACACATTCTATTCTGTTCTGGGATTACTTGGGCAGGACCAGGAACAAGGATCTTCTTACCGGACAGTGATGCAGGATTGCTATCTGCTTGGTCTTCAGCCACAAGATTTTTCTTGTTAACAATGTTAAAAATCTCTGTCAACACTGTTAGAAAAGACTCTTCTACGTTGGTTGCTTGCAATGCCGATGTTTCTAAGAAGAACAGTCCTTCCTTTTCGGCAAATTCCTTGGCATCCTCTGTAGACACTGCTCTCAGGTCTTCAAGATCGGTTTTGTTCCCAATTAGATTGATGACAATGTTTTTGTCCGCATGAGCACGCAACTCTTCTAGCCAACGTGGGATGTGGTCGAAGGTCTGTCGCTTAGTTATGTCGTATACCAACATAGCCCCCACAGCACCCCTGTAATATGCACTTGTGACAGCTCTGTATCTGATCACGAGAACCCATATTGACAAAATTATCAATCAGAATAAAACATTTTGGAACCAGAGGATTTAAAAGTTCCATTTTTGGACCATCCGCATTTTATGCATGCATATCTAAAAGATTTATATATATTTATAGATATATGAAAATAGTTCAAATTTAATTACAATTATCATTCATCAAATTCATAAGATATTAAAAGAGTTGGGATCATCCCATTTCTTTCCAGTAGCAAAACTGGCTTTAATGTTAATCTCAGTTATTTCAGCCATTGCAATGTACTCATTCCAGAACAAGAAACCATGATTAGGGTCAAAATGAAACAAAGGGTAATTTGTTCCATTTTATTTATGGAACAAAAGGTTTCGGTCATACTGGATTGAACAGAATAGAATTGATAACTATGGGTATCAATTCATCAAAAGACAGCCAGACTTTAAAGAATTCAAACATCTCATCCAACTAATAACTGATTTAGGAATGCATAAAATGCAAAAGGAATCAAAGAGGCATCATGTCAACCATGTAGCCTGAAACAATAGGCATTAGGTTGCAGAGGAATCAGATGAGATGAGCCTTGAGATACCAAAATGGGTTACATCTTACTTTTCACCAATGCTTATATAGAAACTTTTATGAATTTATGCACACACATATAGACATCGAGTGCCCATTCTCACCTAAATCTTCAATTTTGTAATAACTTTTTATTAACAAAAGAGATATATGAGAAATTGTAGTTGGGTGATGTCTGTTAGAGACATTAATTATGGCAGAAATAATAATCTAAACGTGATTCTGCCTTCAAATTTTCTTTTGATGACTTGATTCGGTTTTAGTGAACAAGTGAGATTGATAAACCTCCTCAGATTCTAATGTTTAAGTAAATCACATATAAAATTCCCACCAATTAAATGCTTCTCAACAGTAAATTAACAAAGCTATCAACAAAGGCAACTTCTGATCACAAATCAAACATCAAATTCAAATCAAGATTCAAAATTTAAGTCTACGCACTCACTAAATTCCATTTAGAAACCGAAATTCAATGAATTCCAATTCCATGGCTAAATTCCATTTACCTAAGCACACTGCTACCATCGCTGGAACACAATCAAATCAACACAGCATATATTCAGCTTCATATACACAAAAAGGCAAAACCAGAAAAATAAAACAGGAAACAGTTGAAATACAATCACACACACAAAAAAAAGAGAAACTTGTACGTCCTTATACCTTTCCTGGCCAGCAGTGTCCCAGATCTGAGCTTTAACGGACTTGTGCTGTATCATCATGGTGCGGGTTTGGAACTCCACACCAATCGTAGCCTTGGAATCCAAGCTGAACTCGTTACGCGCGAACCGCGAGAGAATTTGGGACTTGCCGACCGCCGAGTCACCGATCAGAACCACCTTGAAGACATAGTCAATTTTCTGGCTAGGGTCGCCGTATCCTCCACTGGCCGCCATTTCACTCAGATGAGAGTGTGTTTGTGTGTGAGAGAGAGAAGTTAGAGACAGGAAACGAAAGAAACGGGGAGAGAGAATGGAGAAGATCGGATACCAGTCCAAATGAAGTCTTATTCCGTAATTAATTAAATTTTAATCATTATTTTATTTTATTTTATTTTAATTGTTTAACACACAAACCTTGAATAAACTCAATGCTTTAATTAATTTTAAAATTAAAATTATAAGCTATCGCATTTGAAGATTGCATTATGATTTAGTTTAGACTTATATCAAAATACTACATAATGTGTGTTGACCCGTTAATCTGTAATTTGCCTTGGCCAGGGTAATTAGTCAAGTAAAGTCAATTAAGAATCCCTAAATTACTGAACATAAATTGGGCTTATATTTTGATTAACTAAAAAAAGGAATCAAATTAGATTGGTAAATGAATAAAGAATTGATATGAGGAGATTGCGTCCGTTTAATAATAAAATTCTAATAACAAATTTGCGCTTAGGGATGCATAAAATATTGCACGTATAAAAAGATTGGAGTTGATTTGTTTTATATGGGCACAGCTTTCAAGAGAGACGTTTGGCTCAATTATTATTATTTAATTACATTACATGACCAAACATTTGATAAAATTAAAACGGATTGATCCATTATTAAAGTATGCTTATTGTATAGGTAAAATATGTTTAATGGTGTAAGGCTCCCATCGGTAAAGTATGCTTATTTATAGTTAAAATATGTCAATAATAAATCATATTATAACACCTAAAAATCATAATTTAGTTCATCATTTATCATATTTTAGAAAACATACTTTAACAACTCTTAAGCATACTTTATCTATATAATAGACATACTTTAACACGTCTCACAAGAGTATTTGTCTTAAAATAATCCTTGAACATGTCATTTAAAATCCCTTAATTAATGCCCACAATAAAATTTTCTACACTCAAAACTCAACCCTTCATAAAAAAAAAAAAAAAACCACCCACCCTCATACAATGACGAAACTTATCCAAATCCTAGCTTGAGTCTTAAATTTCATAAATATCAATATATTCATTATTTTAGAGAAAGATGATGGGAAATAAAGAAAAAGAAAATGAAAACACGCATAAGCTTTTTAATTGATTTAAAATTCAATTTAAGCTCTTGAAATCTTTTTTCGACAAACCATGAACAAAATTTTAAGCTCTATTGATCTAAAAATATTACTCCCTCCGTCCCATAATTACGTTCACCGTTATTGTAGATACGTAGTTTAAGAAAAATTGCTTTTTGATCAACTTTATTGACTTTTTAGGAGTATGATTGTATTTTTAGGTAATAAATAAATTATAAAGTATGTTATGTGTGTTAGGTGAGAGTGATATTTTTAAAATTTAGATAACTTTTGAGGTTGTTAGTTAATGTGGAGTTTTCTTTTTTGGGTGGTGAACATAAGTGTGAGACGAACGAATACGAAAAGTGTGAACATAAGTGTGGGACGGAGGGAGTATGATTTTCGTAACGAACGAATTGGAGTATGATTTTCATTCAACATTATATATAGTGAACAATATCGGCCAACATTAATCGAGTATTGTGATAACTTTCATCGAACACTGGGCCGAACAATGTTATAATTTTTGTATAATAACGTCCGAATATTGTAATGATTTTCTTCCTAACACTGAAAAATTATGAAAAATTATGTTATCATTTTTGTCAAGCATTGATCGAACTACATACTTTGCCTCGGCACTAAGATCAAAACATTGTATTTTTCAATTATCTTTTATCAAATCAAACTTCACAATCATGCGTTTTCTAAATATATATCTAAAAATTCAAACATTAAGTGTCTTCACTGTCATGCGTCTAAAACTTATAATTAATTATTGAAAAAAATTTACATGTACAGTATAACTTTTTAATTTGAATTTTGCATCATTAAATAATTATTTTAATAAAAATAAAAATAATAATACTGGCCCAAAATAACTTGAATATAAAGAGATGATATCCATATGTTTGGCTGATGGACTATAATACTGAACATTTTAGGGCTATGTAAGTCGCTCCGGCACACCCGTGATGGGCTTTTATGATTTATCTTTATGTAAGTCAATCTCCAAAAAAAAAAAAAAAATTTAAAAAAAAAAATTAGACTTTTCATCATCACTTTGGCCCATAATGTTATATGGGAAAAATAACACGCTACCAAAAAAATTTAACGAAAAAGTTTTTTTGTCCCATTGTCGATACATAAAAATCGAGAAATTAGTGTAAATTATCAAATTACTTTAGTTATGCTCATGTTTGACTTGATTAAAGTTTGAACATAGCTTATAATATTGTTGGAATTCATTATTCTAAACCAACGGTGAATCCAACGATATTTTTGTGTTTGAATTTTTTATATTTAAAAGTGATTGAATTTGAACGCTTACCAACTTAACTAATGTATAATTTATATTATAAATTGATATTTAAATTTATTAAAATCACTTTTTCTGATGGAATTTTAGTTGGAATTTTGCAACGACTTAAGTTTAATTGAAATTTCTATTGGAAATTTCCAATGGTTTATCAAGCTATTGAAATTTTCTAGCAGCTTAAATTTATATGGGAAATTTTGTTGGAAATTTCTTTAGATTTTATATGAATTTTCGTTGAAAATTTCCAATAGTTTATTAGGGTATTGGAATTAGCATTGAAAATTTATAACGGTTTAAATTTTAATTGGATTTTCACTGGAATTTTCCAACAGTTTAAAGTTTCATTGGAAAATTTGTTGGAACTCTAAAATTTCCAACAGTTTTTCTTTTCATTAGAAATTTTCTATTGGAATTTAATATTTTTCTTATAGTGGCTCAAATATATTTTTAGAAACTCGTTAATAATTCAAAAAAGTTTGAACAATTCTGCGATCGGCTTGACTCAGACTTATAATCCTACACTGTGGCAGGCTTATAAAGTCCCCCTAACTTTTGCATATGATTGACAAATTACATAGTATTAAACACTTTGTATTCGAGAAGTAAAATATTTTAATTAATGTTTCTATTGTTATTAATTTATATATAATTTTATTATTATTAATTTATTTGATTTAAAATACGCAATATAGTACTCCCCGTGTCCCTTGTAGTCACATGAATAAATGAGCACGTGGATTTTGAAAAGTTTTTTTTAGGTACATAAGTAAGAAAAAAGTATGTGATATTTTTTAATATTATGATGTCTTAAGGATATTTATATTGTATAGTATTACTATAATTGGAAAATTAAGTAGTGGTACAAAGGAAAATATAAGAAACTGGACTATTATACATTATACTCTACTATTATTTAAAATGAAAAAATAATGTAATATTTTTTAATATTATGATGTCTTCGTCCGCCATTGACCCAACATGCACAAAATTAGCCACCAATGAAATGACGATTTATGTTCACTGAATTTAATTAGAAGCACGTTTTTTCCACGAGTTACTGTGTGATGGACGATCGTCAATATTAATAATATGAATACATTATTGATTTTATTGTACTGCATAACACCATTACTTTTCATACTAATATATTGAATTTTCTCCTGTTTGAAAAAAAATAAAACAGGTATTTTCACATTGAACTTCGTACTTTTCCTTGACTTGTACAACCCATTTGAAAATTAATACTCCCTAATACTCTCAATTATCTTCAAACATTTCACGTTTCATAATAATTTATGTCACCTAAAATTATCTTCATAATATCATGTTCATGAGTTCAACAAAATCTTTATCATCTAGAAAAAAAAAACATTTTAATTGAATAACCTACTTTAGTTTAAAAAATAATACTCATACATGTCACATATAATATTTCTATTTGTTATCTCCACATTACCAAAAAAAATGTCGATAAAATTTATTACAAAGAAAATTCTTAAACTTTGTATTTACAAAACTAACAAAAAATTCCTAGACGTAAAAAAAAAAAAAAAAAAACAACGTTTTTCACGAGGGCTGTGGATCCCATACAACTGAATACCAATACTCATTAATGTCTATTTTATGTCGATCTTACAATTTATAGCACGTACAATACATGTCAATTTCTAATTTATTATTGGTTGTTGAAAAATTAAAATTTTAATTTAAGGGTGTGATGGAATACGTTTGTGAAATAAATTAGGGGCTCGTTATTTGTCCTCAGGATTAAAAGAAAAAAATAGTACTCCCACCGTACCGGGTATTTTTACCCGTTTGTACGGGCACGGAGATTAAAACGTTTTATTTTTTTAATATATAATGTAAGAGAAAGTAGGGATAAATTAGTAATTTAAAAAGAAAAGGTGAATAAAGTTATTGGAAATAATGAATAAAGTGTAAAAAAGTAATTAAAGTTGTTGGGATTGTAAAAAGTATGTAATAAAATATTATGTATTTTTGCCAAAAATGGAATGGGTAAAAATACGTGGGACACCCTAAAATGGAAATTGGATAAAAATACGTGGGACGGAGAGAGTATAATTTTTTTGAAAAAGTCTTTTGTGAGACAGATCAACCCATTACTAAAGTATGTTTATTGTATAGATAAAATATGTTTAAGGGTTGTTAAAATATGTTTTGTAATGTATGCTGGATTATGCATTAAAGTATAATTTTAGCGTATTATAATATGATTTATTATTAACATACTTTAACTACAAATAAGCATACTTTATCCATACAAATATACTTTAGTGATGGATCGACCCGTCCCACACCAGTCTCCCAAGAGAGTGTGCCAATTTTTTTATGCAGTACCTTCGAATGCTTTATTTATTTTCTTAAATTTGTAGTTTAATACTAATTTTTAAAGTTTTATTATTGACATGAGTAAACGAATGAATCAAATTATCAATTGCTTTCCATTTTCATTCTTCAGAGAAAATACCTAACACTAGTATATTCCTTTCATCCATGAAAATTGGATACCAATTTTGGGAATGAAATTTCACAGAAGTTATACTTTAATATATATATATATATATATATATATATATATATATATATATATATATATATATATATATATATATATATATATATATATATATATATATATATATATATATATATATATATATATATATAAAGAAGTATTAAATATGAATGAATACGATTTGTAATAAAATAGATGTTGTGTAATAAAGTGTGTCAATAAAATAGATGGACTAATACAAAGCTTCATCACCTTTTTTTGGAAAATAGATGTTAAGTCACCTTTTGGAGGATGAAAATACGCCACATTTTTACAATTTCAAAATGAGCACTTTTATATATTTGCACATGAAAATACCAATACACTCTTGGAGAGTTAATACAATTTAAAAATTAGGATTTAATATTTAGAATTTAATTCGAAAATTTGGAATTTAGTAGATACTATATGTTTAGGGTTATTAATGATTATTATGTTAGTTATGAGATTGATCAATTTGTAAGCCGCCTGTGAATAGGGTTTGCTATCTCTCAAATTAATCAATCTATCCTAGTACATTTCAAGTCCCAAACAAAAGAAAATAGAAAAAAAATTAAAAAAATCAGTAAACAAAGACCATAAAGTTAGACACGGAAGATCTCAATAATTAATTAACTACTATAGTCGATGTGAAGTGTGTGGTACGATGTTTTCTTTTTTTTCTATATAATAAACATTTGTCTAAAATCAATAATGCATCTCTTATAGTTATAATTCATGGAATATCCTAGTGTAGAATGTAGCCCTGGACTTCCTCTTGATTCATCATCTCCAGTTCCATTTTTGAACAAAGTTCCTGGCATTCACTTGACCTGGAAAGATCTCCGGGTCACCGTGGCGGATGGGCAGCGGCCTATCCTCCGCGGCCTCACTGGCTACGTTCGCCCTACCGAGGTTTTAGCCGTCATGGGCCCTTCTGGCTGTGGAAAATCCACTCTTCTTGATGCATTAGCAGGTCTACATATATATTTCCATTATACCCTTAAATAATTATCTAAAAACACTGACAATAACCATTAAATCTTGAGGGTATAATAGGCATAAACCACTACATTTCGTGTTCTATTTTAGTTTGTTTCAATTATATAGTCCAGCATGTTATATACCTTTGATTAGCAAATTAGTCATTTATTCAAATTCAGTATGATAAATATAATTCTATGATTTCAGGGAGGTTAGATTCAAACACGAGGCAGAAAGGAGAAATCCTCATCAATGGACGAAAGCAAACGTTAGCTTTTGGCACTTCTGTAAGAAATTCAAAAATTATACATAAACAATACTATATTATGCATGATTTCAATCAAGATTAATTTATATCTATAGTACATCAATCTTTAAGTATTTTTTTTACTTTATTCGGTACTAAAAAAGTTAAGAAATTTATTTTGTCTCAAACCTTTTAACTTTTCTCTGATTTTGTCCCAAAACAAATATTTTTTTACCAATTTTGTCTCATAATTTTATAAAGCAGTGATACAATCTCATCCATGGAATTAGAAAAATTAAATATTTTATTTAAGTAAGTATTACAATTTTAGTGAGAATTTAAAAGTTGCGAGACTATTCGAAGAAATTTAGTTTCTCGAAACCATTTTTAATAAAGTAAATTTATATAATACTATTTACACACATTTGTCATGCATGCATGATGTATGTATGTAGGCATATGTGACACAAGATGATGCCCTAGTGACAACATTGACCGTACGAGAAGCAGTGTACTATTCAGCACAGCTTCAACTGCCAGATTCCATGTCCAAAGCTGAAAAGAGAGATAGAGCTGAATCTATCATCAAAGAGATGGGATTAAACGACGCCGTTGATACAAGAATCGGCGGGTGGAGCGTGAAAGGGTTGAGCGGCGGCCAGAAGAGACGAGTCAGCATTTGCATTGAAATCCTGCGACGGCCAAAGCTTCTGTTCCTGGACGAGCCGACCAGCGGTTTGGACAGCGCGGCGTCGTATCATGTCATGAAACGGATTGTGAAACTGGCCGAGAACGAAAGAATAAGTGTCATTGCATCTATTCATCAGCCAAGCAGTGAAGTGTTTGAGCTTTTCCATAACCTTTGCTTGCTCTCATCTGGACAAACTGTCTATTTTGGTTCTACTTTAGCGGCTAATCAGGTAATAATGAACTAATCCACTCTAATTATTTCGCTAATTTATTATGCGTGTCATTCATCTAACATGTTTTGACTTCATGTCTTAGTTTTTTGCTTCGAATGGATTCAAGTGCCCATCTATGAGGAACCCATCTGATCATTATTTGAGAACTATTAATCAAGACTTTGATTTGGTGAGCACTTAATAATATTAATATTCAACAAATGCGTCGTTACTATTTCATCTTTGTAATTTATATATTTGATTTATTAAAGTTACTAAGAGAGTTAATGAAGCTTTAAAATGTCATAGACAAAAAATTAGTATTAGAATTGTTTTAATTTTTTTTTTTGGTTTGGGAAAATATTCAGACCTTTAAGTATAATCGATTCCAGTTTTAATCTTTTTTTTTACAAATTCTCACCTTGGTCCTTTTTTTTTTTTTGTCTAAATTTAGTCTTTTATCAAATTTAGTCAATTTATTTGAACAAAATGGACCAAAATCGGGACAAAAAAAAAAACTAAAATTGAGAATTGCAAATAAAAATGACTAAAATTGAAGTCGGTGATATACTTTAAGTGAGAATTTGATATTTTCTTTATTATTTTCAAGAAATTTTATAACTCACCTCTTAAGGTAATACACCGAGCTCCTTGGTTTTAACTAATCGACTTAAAAGAATACTAAGCACATTTAAATGAAATTAGCGTATAAGCTTCTTGATTTTTAATAAATTTTAAAAGTTAGCTCATGTAACTCCCAAACATTCCCTGGTTTACTAACTAAGAACTGAATAAAATACAAAATTAATTATAAGGAATTATAATTAATAATTTTGTGATAGGAGGATGAAGAAGGAAATGGTGGTAGGGGGAGTGCAACAGAGGCTATTAACATTCTGGTGAGGGCATATGGGTCATCCGATACAAACCGACAGGTGAAGCAATCTGTGGATGAAATATGCCAACAGGTAATTAATTATACTTTATTTAATGATTAATCCCTTAATAGTATATAGTACTCCATATCATATCACAATTTGGCAAATATATTTAAATTGTCCAAGTACGACGTTTCATGAATCAATCAAATTATTAATTTATCTAATAACCTGTCACAACAGCTTGATTTTTATTGTAGGAGTGTCAATATGCATATATACCATCATATTTAATTTGAGGCTAAATTTTAGGTATACCCAAATATTTTAACTACAATTTTATTTTATCCTTAATACATCATATAGGAGTAATACTTATTTATAATGACTATGTTTTTTTATAATAAACTTAGTATTTTGATTAATAATATTTTTAAATTTGATCGACAAGATATAAATATGAGAATTCTTTTTGTTTCTTTGATTATATTATAATTTGAAATTTATAAGTCTCTCTAGGTTGCATATCATTGTCCCTTAGTTTTTATAAAAGGATTTTGTAGAAAATGCAAATTATATTTTTGTGACAATATCTAATGCGATATGAGTCGATCCATTATTAAAGTAATAATTTTTATATACATAAAATATGTTAGTGAATAGTTAAAGTAAGATTTACTAAAGTATAATCAATATTACACTAAAGTATGAATGTAGGATGTTATATTATGTTTTACTAAAATTATAATTATTGATTAATGAATCATACGCATCCTAAAATTGTACTTTAATGATCTAAATTATATTCTAATTACTCAATAACATATCTCACCTAATAATCATATATTAATAATGAGTCAGACTCATCTCACACACAACACTATCATAATTAGAAGGTGCAAAAAAAAAAACAAAAAAAAAAACCACAATATATAAACTCTCATATTACTTTCAATAATTTTCTTAGAATTCATTATAAATAATACTAATTCAATATAGACCAAACAATTTAAAAAATTAAATGTCAGGGTTTATTATATATTTTTTATAATCCTTTGTCTAAGTCTTAATTTTATTAGTATTATTTTAAAGCATAGAAAATGAGAGTAAGTAAATTTGGTGTAGTACTATATGGGATGGACAGAGAAAAGGGAGAGGAAGCAAGCAGGATTGATTACACAGTGTGTGGTTTTAACACGAAGATCATTTGTGAACATGTTTCGTGATTTGGGTTACTATTGGTTTCGATTTGTCATATATATAGCTCTCTCCTTGTGCATTGGAACTGTCTTTTATCACGTTGGCTCTACTCCTTCCTCCATTCAGGTACCCTTTCCTATAAATGCTCTCTCTATATATTATACATCTGAAATTAAAATAAAATCACAAAATCTGCAATCAATCACGTGTCAGTGTCAAAATATGAATAAACATACTTTTCATACTACTATAATAATGGAGTAACCCGTTATAGACGTCCCACGAAAGGAGTATCCCTTCTTCAAAATTATACTTCATCCATCTCATTCTAATAGTTACATATTTTTATTTGGGCATCTCATTCTAATGGTTACATTTATCTTTTTAGCATATGAGACACACACAAATTAATTACTTCTTTCTACATGGGCTCACACATCCCACTACTCACTTTACATTAAATTATTATTTTTCTCACCTCAATACACATTAAAATACTATATTCATTAATCGCCGTTGCAAAAAGCAAACGTAATCATTAGGACGGATGGAGGAAGTATGTGAATAGCTTAGAATTATTATTACAATTAATTGCATATTCACAGTATCGATTCTTCAACTTGTTAAATTGGTTCATAAGAAAAATTATATCCTTATTAATTAAAATAAATACTGAGTGATTAAAAACGTTATGTAAACCTTGTGCACCATAAAAGCCACTCTTTTTTTAGTGATAATGGTAAAAAGTAGTCACTCTTGGTTAAAAGTAATTTTTAGTAGCCACAAGTCTTAAAAACAATTTATTCTAGCTACTTTTAATGGAACAGACCAAAATGCCCTTAAAAGGGACCAACTGATCACATGTTTGAGGTCTCTTTTTGATCAAAAAGTACAAAAGTACAATAATTTGTTTTACAGTCTATTAAATGCATTAATTTGTTATTTTTATATGCCTCATGAATATTTTTTTCATTAAAATAAAAAAAATGCATTAATTTTATTCGTATAAATTTTTTTTAATTTTTTTTGGAAAAAAAATGTTGGCCGAATAGAACAAATAGTGCTGGCCGAATAGGCCGAATAGAAGAAATATTTTTTTCGAATTTTTTTAAAATTTTTTTTGAGAAAAAAAGTATTGGACGAATAGAACAAATAGGGTTTGCCGAATAGAAGAAATATTTTATTCGTATGAATTTTTTTTAATTTTTTTTGAGAAAAAAAGTGTTGGCCGAATAGAACAAAATTATTGGCCGAATAGAAGAAATATTTTTTCGAGTTTTTTTTTTTTTGAGAAAAAAAGTGTTGGCCGAATAGAACAAATAGTGTTGACCGAATAGAACAAAATTGTTGGCCGAATAGGCCAAATAGAAGAAATATTTTTTTCGAATTATCGTCATTTATCTGACAGTTATGGGGTAATTTGGGGAGTCCATCAAATAGTGGCTAGTAAAAATTATATATTAGAGAAAATGACTATTTAAAATTGTATTTAGTAAATAGTGACTGCTATATTCCCTATTTTTTATTATCAAATGAAGTACAAGTGAAAATGACCAAATGTGTCATGCGCTTTGGAAGTGAAAATTCAATCATTAACAGTAAAAAAGATCACATAACTATGAATGATACTCCATATTAATACAAGTGTTTTTTTTGGAGGTAATGTGAACAAGACAGTAACTAATCTGTTATAATTATTCAGAATTTTTTTTCCCAATTAAATCAAAAGTGGTGATTTATTCTATTCTACTACACTTTTTTTAATTGAATATATGAAAATTAGTTCAGTTGAATAAAATGGGGTGATAATTCTGCAGGCTAGAGCTACAATGCTGGCCTTCATTTCATCTTTCATGACTTTCATGGCCATCGGAGGATTCCCCTCTTTCGTTGAAGATATGAAAGTAAGAAACCCTAATTCAATTATTCTTCCCCAATTAATCAAACCAATACAATCACATAACATCATCTTACCAGATCTTCACCCGCGAACGGCTGAACGGCCACTACGGCGTGGCGGCGTTCGTCGTCGGAAACACCCTCTCCTCCGTGCCCTTCCTCTTCCTCGTATCCGTCCCCCCCGGCGCACTGGCCTACTATCTCGTCGGCCTCCAGAAAAGCCCCAATCACTTCGCCTACTTCGCCCTGCTCCTCTTCTCCTCCATGCTGCTGGTGGAGAGCCTGATGATGGTGGTTGCCGCCGTCGTGCCGGACTTTCTCATGGGCATCATCACCGGCGCCGGAATCCTAGGCATCATGATCCTCAACAACGGCTTCTTCCGGCTACCCAACGACATCCCCAAGCCATTCTGGAAATATCCGATTTACTACATTTCTCTGAACAGGTATGTAAATCAGGGTTTATACAAGAATGAATTTGAGGGATTGACGTTTCCAAACGGGCGGAATTCGAGTATTGGGGGTGATGAGATTTTGAGGAATGTTTGGGAAATGGAGATTGGGGATTCCAAGTGGATAGATTTGAGCGTGATTATTGGAATGATGTTTGGATACAGGGTTCTGTTTTGGTGTATCGTAAAGACTGCGGAAAAGGTTAATCCCATGATTAGGGCTCTATTAGGGAAGTTAACCAAACAGAGGACAGACGTGGAAGATCCTTAGCGTTTTAATTAAAACTTTTTTTACCCTACAAATTTAATAAGTTTAAATATATATACTCTTTTGTTTCGCTTTAATATTTATGTTTATTGTTTTATACATTGATTTAATTAAAAATGTATGTTAAAGCTATTAGGATGAGTATAAAAAATAATATTACGTAGAGATGTCTATAAAAATTAAATATTATTGAAATTATTTTTACCACTTTAAGAAAAAGAAAAATGTGTAGTGTGTAATTGTTTTTGTTGGGTATATTTGAGTTTCGATATAATATGTTAACTTGAAAAATATGACAAAAATAATAAGAACGGAATTTGAGTCGAGTCAAAAGTTACATATTTTTCTCCTTAAGACGAAATTGTTCTGCTCTAGTGCTTACAGTGCTACGGCAATCATCTCCAAGATACAACGAGTCACATATTGTGATAGTAGCACTACTAATCACAAGATACGGCGAACCAACCGGTATTATGAACTCACATTTGGAGTAGGACGACATAGGAATACACTACAAATTCTTTAAGCAACTCGAACTTTATTAAACATCTACGACACATGTGTGTTTAAGATCAAGTCTCTAAGAAGTGTAGAAACATGTTTAAGATCAAGTCTCTAAGAAGTGTAGAAACATTCGAGTTAGGAGTGAAGGATTATAGAATGAGAAGGCTTATTTATTGACGTCGTTATGTGAAATGATGCATGACCATTGAATTTGATTTTAAATTCAAATTCAAATATCTTTTCATGAAAATACATAATTAATTCAACAGTCACACTCGTTGATCACAATTCTTCATAGACATACTCAATCTATTAGACATCATTTTAAGGTTACTTTTTCATTCATCTTAATTTTCCAACAATTTTAGTATTGTGTGCGGGCCTTGTGTAGAAATATTACTCCTACCGTCTAGAATATTAGGGGTGGGCACGGGTCGAGTTTCGGGTTCGGGTACCCAAAATTTCGAATTTGAAAATACATTATCCGAACTCGATCTGATATTTATGAACCCGATATTTCGGGTACCCAAAAATACCTCTTTTCTTTTTTATTTTTTTTAAGTATTCTTATAATAAATTAATTAGGTGTGATTTAAATAATTTTTTTTAATGTTTAATCTTTGAGAAAATATTTTATTTGATCTATTTTATCATTTTTTTCTTCGTTTTTAAGTAATTATAAAAGAATATAATAAATTCATATCACATCATAATAATATTAATTTTTATACTAATGTTAGGATTTAACTATTACTTATGTTGTGAGATATTTAGATTTATATATTTTTATATGTTATTTTTATCTAATTAATTAAAAATATTTATACATTAAAGTATATGATAACTTAAATCATACTAAAATTAATGATATAAGGAGAATTCAAACTTAAATTTGATAAGATAAGGATGTAATAATACAAAATTGTGTTTTTATTATGTAAAGTTAATTGACAATTTAATAAATAAATAAATTTAATTAAGTAATGTTTAAAGGATAATAAATATATTTTATGATTAAAAAATTAAGAATGCATCAAAAAATTTTAATATTTCATGAATCAAATTATTTTTTATAATTATTATAAGTGTAAAAAAAAACTTTGAGTATCCGATCGGGTAATTCGGGTACATTTTTAATACCCGAAACCCAAACCAAAGTTATAGCTTCGGGTTCGGGTAAACCCGAAATTACCCAAAAAATCGAGTTTTTCAATTAATTTTTTTCGGATCGGTTCGGGACCCGAAACCCGAAAAAATGCCTACCCCTACCGAATATAAGTTCATCTTTATTGTTGCAAGTTGTTTAAGAAAAAATTATTTTTTAATTAACTTTATTGACTTTTGTGAGTAATATGTTATTCTTATGTAATAAATAAATAATGTATACAGTATGTTGTGTATGTTAGAAAGTGATGAAAACTTTGAAATTAGAGTAAACTTTTTAGATTTGGATTGAGATGTTGTTTTATTTTTTAGAATGTTGTGTATGTTAGAAAGTGATGAAAACTTTGAAATTAGAGTAAACTTTTTAGATTTGGATTGAGATGTTTTATTTTTTAGAGGGTAAAACCTTATTGTGAGACTAACAAAAAAGGAGAGGATAAACTTAATCTTGAAACAAAAGGACTAACTATTTTATGTGGGTTTCTTTATTAAAAAAGAAAAATATAAATGTGTATATTAAAGTTGAAACAAACTAAAATGATAAAATATATATCTTACCCAGTATTATTTTGATAATACAACTGTATACTAAAAAATTTCGTGCTACACAAACACTTCTAAATAATGGAGGTTTTTTTTTTTTAATAATAGTGAAAGATGAAGGTTAGAGAGATGGAGAAGATATAGTAACTTAGAACAATAGTTTTGCCTTTTCATTTATGTTTTTCCTTAACCCTAACTTTAACAACAATTGGAGTAAACAGGGCTCAGTAGAAAAAGAAAGATAAATATATTCAACTAAATAAAGAAAAAAAGCCCAATAACTAATGTGATTAATAAAGCCCTTTGATTTTGCTCTCTTTTTATTTGATCAAATCCTGAACAATTGCATAATCTTCTTGTTGTACTTTCTTTTCTTTCTCACATTTGAACCTTTTTCATATGAAGCCCTAGAAGCTCTTTAGTCGCGTTCAATTTTACAGAGCCACAACGTGAAATTATTTTATACTCTCTCCTATCGAAAGATTTTCATTGTATCATTCAAAAATCCTCATTTCTCTTTTTAATAAAAGGACCCATATATAACTCATCACTTACTACTAATACAATTACCCACTACAAATAAAATAATAATAATACTTTAATCCACGTGCAAAAAACAAATTTGTACTTATGGATGAAACGAAAGGAGTAGTGCAAATAATGAGAAATTATCACAAATAGTTCACTAAATATTACTAAATACACAATTAATCCTATTTTTTTTTCAATTTCAGTAATTTTTAATTATATTTTAGTCCTATTTGATCAAATTTGATCATTTTTAATCCAATTTTGATCAGAATAGAAAATCATTCTTTCATTTTCATCGGAGCCCATTATTTTCTGGCAGCTCCGTTAGTGACAACATACATAACCCTTTTACAATATCTACATGTAAACACACATTTGCCTTTTTATTTGAATCAAAATTGGATTGAAAATGATCAAAATTGGTCAAATAGAACTAAAATTTTGAATTATAATTAACTAAAATTGAAAATTTTAAAAAGAAATAGAATGAGTTTAATAATATTTAGCGGACCATTTGTTATAATTTCCCTACAAATAATTATAAAAATTGTGGGGCCCACTGCCCTACTCATGCTCGCATCGTCAACACATTAGTTAATGTTGTTTAATTTAATACCTAGTTATACATTCTTTGCCTGTTATTACAATGAAATGATGATAGAAGACGTTATCAAATTTGATGGATCTTGTCTCCCTCAATTGATTTGACTTTTTCTCTCCTAAATAACTACACCCTCTACTCAAATTAATTACTAGTTTTCAACCCCTACTTCTCACATAAATTAAGAAAAGTAATATTTTTTAAAAATATTATAATATTTTTTTATATTAAATAATAAATTATGTTAGATGTATTAGATATTAATAGTTTTTTTTATTTTTAGTTTTGTACTTTCAAACTTTTTTAGAAACACGTGAAAGCTCTTGTGGGATGATTCTAAATTAAAATTATGAAAATTAAAGAGAGTTGGTGATTTTATTTTATTTTTTAAATACATTCCTCTCACACCATCAATTTTATCTTTTATATCAACTTCACTTTTTTTTTATTTACTTTATAATAGTTTGTCCAATAAAAAAATTAATACTTTAATCAAATAACTTCAAAATATTTAAAATTTTGTTATTCACATCTAATACACAATAAACACTATACATTTTATTTATTAATAAAAAGAATTTTACTAAAAATCAATAAGGCATTTCTCTTGTTTGTATTTATAATAATTATTGAATGAGACATTTTCCCCTTTATATTTATTTATTTTCTTTCTCATTCTACTTTTGTTTGGACAAATGAGGGGTTTTCAGATAAATTTAATATAAGATAAGATTTTTTTTTTTTGTTGGGTAAAGTTGATAGTAGATAGCATCTCGAAGAAGATCAATGCTTGGTTAAGGAAAAATATTTTTTTCTTTTTTCAACAACAATAACTGCTAATAATATTTTTATTATAAGTGATTACTTGATCATTAATAATAATAAGATAATTTAATTTAAAATATTATTAAATTAGTTAATTAATTAATTGACAAGCAGTAATTATAAATAATTGACATTTGATAATGATCAGAAACCTTTTCTTCACAATTTTTTTGTTTAAATTTAATTTATAATATATTTAATTGAGTCAATGAATAAACATTTATGACTAATTATCCAGTGTATCCACTCTCAGAAACTTATACACTTATAAATAGAAATTTATACACTAATGAATAATAATGTATACACTTTATTAGTGAAATTTCGGTAAGAGTTTTTTTTTATGAAAACTGAATGTAAAAAACTATACAATTATTAAGCAACATATATATACTATTGAATAAAAATTTATATATATATAAGTGCAAGCGTGTATACGGGTGCACTGAATATCAACTCATAATCTATTTTACGAATTAGAATTTATGAGATTGTCTCACCTAATATTGCCCCTATTTTTTTTCTCACAACAATTGACTTTTTTCTTCTTTTTTTAATAGAAACACTCTCAATACAAATTAATTTTTTAACAAACTTTATTTTAAATAGTATTATTTTGGAATATTTTCTTATGGATGGGTACATGTGAGATTGATTATGAAACGACTCTATTCATTATCAAAGTGTAGTTATATAATAAAGTGTGCTTATAGATAGTTAAAGTATGCTTTTAATAAATTATATTATAACACTTTAAAAAATACATTCATTATTCATAATATTTTAAAACAACATACTTAAATTACGAATTAATATACTTTACCTATATAACAATCATACTATAACAACTCATCTCATATAATTATCGTCTCACAAGAGACTTTGTCTATTATTTCTTTATTATCTAACATACATAATGTATTTTACACTTAATTAATTATTATCAAAAAAATTAAACTACTTAAAAAACAAACTTTTTATCTAAAAGAAATAAATAAAGAAAAGTATAGATATTTCCATATTAAAGGAGATAGTATAAGTGAAAGAAAAAAAAATATAGAGATAAGCGTCAACTCAACGACTTATACTTAATTAATTCAGTCATCATCCACTATTTTCTGGACTCAATTGCAACGTTTCTTCCCCACGACCCATGCCTCATGAAACAACTCATTTTGAAGGCATTAAATATTATTGGATGAGAACTTTTTTTCCCTTTCTACTTTTGGTCTCTTGTTTGGAAAAAAGAGATTGGTTTTCTGATCAATTTTAATCTGGGATGTGGATATATATATATATATATAATTCTTCTATCCGGGTGACCTTGATAAGGAGGAATTATGTTGACAGAAGACTATAGCTTAAACATCCAATTAAATTCACAAGTTGTTCAAAGTAATTGAAATGGTTAACTTAAGTATAAAAGTATTAATGTTTTATTAAAAAAAAAAATACGATATGAAATTCCATACATAAAGATATAATTTTTGAAGAGGGGTGGACTTATATAAGCACATGCAAGTTTTACCAAAAATTAAAAAATTTAAATAACCAATTTGTAATATTTAGTGACAAGGTAAAAAGCTATATATGTGGACGAATTAGTGTTTAAGAGGTTCAACGTGGCACAAATTGGACGTGTAATGATGCCGCCATGCATTAATTATGTCAGTTGTTTAAACAAACTTGATCTTCCTCAATTAATTACAGATCATCATGGATTTATACAATTTACAACTCCACTCAATTGCTTGTGTTCCTCTATATAATAGTACTACTGCTCATCATCATTTTGTAACACAAAAAATACAAGCTTTAATAATTACATAATTATAATTATTACATTACATTCAATAAAAAGAAATGGAGTATTATCCTAGTATGGGACTCAGCCCTGGAGTAGAATCATCATCTCCGATACCTTTAATTAATCGGAGTCACAAACAATCACCTGAGCTTCACTTGACATGGAAGGATTTGTGGGTGACGGTGCCGGACAAGGCGGCGGGACGACGGCACATCCTCCGCGGCCTCACCGGCTACGTCACTCCCGCCGAGGTTTTGGCCGTCTTGGGCCCTTCCGGCTCTGGAAAGTCCACTCTCTTGATGCATTATCAGGTTATCTATTTTACTATACTTATTTTTTATTATATATGTAATTATATATACATGCATTTATGATTAAACAGAAGTTTTGGTTTTGATATGTACTTCAGGGAGATTAGATTCAAACACAGGACAGAAGGGTGATATCCTCATTAATGGCAGAAGGCAAACCCTTGCATTTGGCACTTCTGTAAGAAAAAAACACATCAACTAATTGTTACTCCTAGTCTTCATTTACCTTTTCATGTCGTCTAAGAAAAAAATTATTTTTTGATCAATAAAAACTTTTAAGGATAATATAATATTTTTTTGTATAAATAATATACTCCTTCAGTCGAAGATTTTCACTATTTCCTCATTGATTAGTCCTATATATTTGTTCACCCCGGTCTCAAAAAAGAAAATAGCATTCTGATTTAACATTTTAAAACTACATATTAATTTATAAAATGTCATTCTTTTCACACATAACACACTTTATATTTAATTTATTACTTAAAAATATCAAATTACCCATAAAAGTCAATAAGTTAGTCAAAAGATAATTTTTTTCTTAATATTCGTGGTGCAGTAAATGTGACCAATCTCTAGCGACGAAGTGAGTATAAAGTATATTGAGTGTGTTAAAAATAATGACAATTTAAAATTAAAGTGCAATTTTAACGTTTCGGATTGGGATGATATTAACTTTAGAGGGTAAACCTTATAATAGGACGTACTGATGAAAAAAGGGTAAATATATAATTGGATTTGTTAGGTGTATTTAACTCAAGATGATTCCCTGATGAGCTCACTGACTGTAAGAGAAGCAGTTTACTACTCAGCTCAGCTGCAGCTGCCCGACTCCATGTCCAAATCCGACAAAAGGAAGAGAGCCGAAGCCACCATTAAAGAGATGGGGTTGGAGAGTTGCATGGATACGAGGAGCGGAGGGTGGCACGTCAAGGGGGTGAGCGGCGGCCAGAAGAGACGAGTCACCATTTGCATCGAAATCCTACGATGACCAAAGCTTCTGTTCCTGGACGAGCCGACCAGTGGGTTGGACAGTGCGGCGTTGTACCATGTGATGAAGAGTCTCATCAATCTTGCAAAGAATGAAAGAATAAGTGTGATTGCATCTCTTCATCAGCCAAGTAGTGAAGTCTTTGATCTTTTCCACAATCTATGTCTTCTCTCGTCCGGACAAACTCTCTTCTTTGGCCCTACTGCAGCTGCCCATGAGGTTACTAATAATACGTGTCGTTTAAAATATAAATCGTCTAGTATGCCTTTATTTTATTCGAAAATGTTCCAAAATAGTTAAAACATTCATTTTCATTCCAATCTTCAATTTGGCTTAGATTTCATCACAAAACAATTTTTTTTAACAATTTCATCACATAACTTTGTATAAATATTGATTTAGTCTAATCAAAATGAACATTTTTAAGTAAAACGGGCCATTTTAGTGGGAATTTAAAAGTTATGGTATTATTTCGGAGAAATTAAGTTTTTTAAGATTATTTTGAATAAAATAAATTTGTATGAGACGATTTTGATTTTAAACTCTATTTTGTGGTCTGGGAATTAATTTCCTGTTATACATTGGTGTTACCTCTTTATTTTCGATTTGGAGACGGATATAGCAAGGGTTTAGGGTTTTGATTTCTCACTTGTATACTTATGTGAAACAGTTTTTTGCTAGGAATGGCTTCGTTTGCCCATCAATGAGGAACCCATCTGATTTCTATCTCAAAACCATTAATCAAGACTTTGATATGGTATATATACAGTAGTGATCAGCATATTAGAATTAATTATTAACAAATTTAGTTACAAATTTATTAAATATATGTAGAATGTTGAACATGGATTTGGTGGTAAGAGTAATGTTCTTGTCAAGGCATACGATTCATCAGATATTTTCAACCAAGTGAAGCAATGTGTGGATGAAATATGCCTACAGGTAATTAATTATTAACCTTAAACAAACTAAATTCTTGCTTAATTTATCTTCCATCTTCCTAATTTGTGGAGGCAATAAAGTATAGTAATAATTAAGAGAAAGTAAAAACTTTTATTACCGTTTCACTTACATATTTAATAAAAGAGATACTAATAAAAATTAAAGAAAAAAACTGAAATGATTACAATAAAAGATGGTTTCATACGAGATTTGCTCACCAAAAAAAATACATAATTAAATTAAAAAGTTAGTTTAAATTCACTTATTTTACATACAACCTAACACAAATTTTATTTCTTATAGAAATTAATAAATTTGCCTCATTCTTAATATTTTGTGCTCTAATTTAATTTTTAATAATTTAATGTGTTGCAATTCATTTTAATTAAAATGTATAAAAAAAAACCCCTTAAATTAAGTTATTTTTAGTCAATTCATGATCTCATTAATATTTTAATTGAAAAATAGGTTTATAATTGACCAAAATAGAAAGACAGATGAGTGCAATATTTATCCGTCATCCGTCATTGGCAGATAGATTTAATTAATGCATTTTCAGAATGATTTATGATTGAAATACGTACATTTAATTGGTTTGACAGAGAAACATACAGTATATATAATTATGCACGTTTCTCTACTGTTTTATTTTTATTCATTTATTTTGTGGTCATATTTCGTGTTACGTTTAACAGCAATCTTGGATAACACTGTCGTATGGTGATATAATTTATACTTAAAAGAATTTGCGATATCATATGACGAAACTCATATTTATAACTAATTTAATGTTTATAATTAATAAGTTTTTTTCTTCAAAATTTGAGATAAATCTTGAATTGTTTTAAGGTGAATTTTCTTAAGATCTTTGCTTCCAAAATTGTAGATGTGATCAATATAATCTATAACGCAAATTTCTATGTTAAAATAGAAATTACTCTCTTGACACACTTTCCTTTTTGGTTTGTCCCACTAAAATTGACATATTTCCTTTTTAATACATGAGACCCACACAAAAACAATTAATCTATTCTCATGGACCCCACATATCACCTCTAATACAATTACTCACTACACATTAAATATTATTTCTCTCACTTCACTTTACTTCACTTTACATTAAATTATTATACTCCTTAATCTCCGTACAAAAAAAAAATTATACCAACTTCTTCATGACGGAGGGAGTACATTCTAGTAGACGGTGAATTCTAAATTCCTCCTAATTAATCGTTGTGTGGATAGAATTACATATACATAAAATAGAATTTAATATAATTTTCTTAGCCACACATTGTTTTTGTGTCCGAGGGACGCCTTATTTCACTTCACTACAGTGGGACCACCCATGAGATCACCTATTCCACTCACATGTTTTATCTATTATTCCATATATTAAAATCTTGTCATGTATTACTATCAATGACCAAAATTCAATACATGCTTCCAGTGTTTAATGGTAAATTCTAGAGTATAATTTTATTAAGTTATTGAATACCGATGAAACATGAAAAATAAAACAGAGAATTCAAGTTGCATTTAGGCCCCCCAGGTCCCGTTTCCTTATTCATTCATAACGTGTTGGTATTTAATTTACTCTTTTTATATTTATACTTCCCTCATCCCTACTTAATATTTACGTTTGTTTTATGTACGAAAATTAAGAGATATAATATTTTACTTCTTCCATTCTAATAAAATATGAACAATTATCTAATGTTTATAATAATGTATTGTTCTTATTTTACTGAAATGAATGGAGTAACATATAGTGAGGTGAGGGATATAATATTTACATTTTTACATTTTCTAACATGTTAATATTTAATATTTTAATATATAGTAGCGTTTGTTTTATAATATTTTAATGTGTATTGGGTGAGATTAAGCAATATAGTACTCCATTTCCTACAACTGTTTATACATTTTTTTTTTCATTTGTTTGTCCATAATAATTTTACACCCAAAAAAAAAACATCAATTTATTTAATAACTTCAAAAATTATTTTAATTTTAAATTTGTCACTCATTTTTCACAATAATAACATTACTTTACACTTTATTTATTATCCAAGAATACTGTAATATCTTTAAAAGTCAATAAAATTTGTAAAAAAAAAATAATTTCTTAAATAACGTGCAACAGTAAATGTAAAGATTATTATGGGATGAAGGGGGTATTATACTATTACTATTTACTAATTTACCAAAATAAAAACACTACTAAGTAAATGAACTTAAACGTATACGTACTTGCAAACTGCATATATAAAAATTAAAATCATTTGAGTGGGTGATCAATATTAATTTTGTATTAAAAAAAGAATAAATATTGATGTCGCATATATAATTATTGTAGAACAATAATAGCAATAAATCAATGGAGAAAAAGGGGAGCCAAGCAGGATTCATACGTCAGTGTGTGGTTCTAACAGAAAGATCAGCAGTGAACATGTTTTGCGATGTCGGATATTATTGGTTTCGCTTCGTAATACACATTGGCTTATGCCTCTGTGTTGGCACCGTCTTTCATGATATTGGTTCTGATCACAACTCCGTTCAGATACCATTTCATTTCAATATTCAGTCGATTCGTCTTACAATCAGTCTCATATAACTTTTTTTTTTCTCAGGCTAGAGGTTCAGCGCTGGTGTTCATTTCAACCTTCATGAGCTTCATGGCAATAGGAGGATTCACGTCTTTCGCGGAGGATATGAAAGTAATTAAGAAAAAAAATACAGTACATAATTAATTAAAATTCTGAAAGATTAATAAACTAAGGATTAAAAAGATTTGCTCTATACTTGAAAGATAATATAAAATTATTAATTTAGAACCTAAAATTATACAATTGCTAAAACATAAAAAGTAATTATATAAATTTTTCCTTAATTAATACATTATTTTAATGATAATAAATTGTAATATCTTAAAAACATGTTTAATAGTATATGAAATACTAAAGTAATTATTATTAAATTATTTTGAATGATTTTATAATTTTAAATTCTAAATTGATAATTTTATATAGTATTTTTCCAATCCTGAATTGATATAACAAATATTTTGGATCCTAATTGATAATTTGCCTATTACTCGGGTTTTAATTGAAAAAAAAATCTTAAAATTAATAGGTTAATTATAATATAATCAACTCCTATTGCAAATTAAAAAAATATACTAATATAAAAATGCCTCACCTTTTAGCATGACTGCAAAATGCACATTTTAGCATTATTGGGCAGATATCTGTTGCTCCATTGAGTGCCTTGCACAACACAATAGTACTTAAAAATGAGATTCTTTTGTAATTTTTTTTTAAAGGTGATGACTAATCAAAGAGTAAAGTTTATTATTTTTATTGCAGTTAACTCTTAATTAATTACTCCTCTGAAATTAATCTCTTCCATGGCAGATATTCACTCGCGAAAGGCTGAACGGGCACTACACCGTGGCGGCGTTCGTGGTCGGAAACACCGTCTCCTCCATTCCGTACCTCCTCCTCCTGTCCGTATTCCCCGGAGCACTAGCTTACTATCTAATCGGCCTTCAAAGGACCTTCCACCACGTCTCCTACTTATCCCTGCTTCTCTTCACCTGTATGCTGCTCACCGAAAGCATCATGATGGTGGTCGCCGCCGTTGTGCCGGACTTTCTCATCGGAGTTATGGCCGGATCCAGCATCCAAGGTCTCACCATTCTCGTCAATGGTTTTTTCCGCCTCCCAAACAGCATTCCCAACATCCTCTGGAAAATCCCTCTCTACTACATCTCATTCCACAACTACGCAAATCAGGGATTCTACAAGAACGAGTTTCATGGTCTGATTTTCCCCGCCGGAGACGGTGTTTCCACCGTTACTGGGGATGAGATTTTGAGGACTGTTTGGCAAATGCAAATGGGCCATTCTAAATGGGTGGATTTGGGGATTATTTTTGGGATAGTGGTTGCGTTGAGGTTGTCTTTTTGGGGAATAATCATGGCTAAAGAAAAGTTTAAGCCCGTGATTACTAGGTGTTTAGCGCCTTCACCCAAACTCTGCCTTCAAAGTAGATAACAGCGTGTGATGCGTGTGAAATCGTCTCACAAATTATTTATGTGAGACATATTAAAAATAATAAATTTTATAATAAAAAGTGATACTTAAATAATAAAAAAATGATAACTTTATTGTGTACTATTTTTATAAATAATTTATGATATAAATGAAAATGTAAAATTATATCACATTAATATATCCTTCTAAGTTACTTTTCGTTAATTTTATGCTGATGAAACACTTTACGATGATTTGGTTCACAAAAGTTTACGAGAGTTAACATTCACAAGTGATTAACAAGGTGCAAGCATGAATATTCTTTTCATATTTTACTCCCTACCTCTCGGAGAATATTTTACATTTTTATTTTTCATTCTTCACATAAAATATTTTATATTTTCCTTTTTCTAAAAATTGTAAAAATACATTTCAATAATACTTAATTTTTATGAACATTCCAACACAATATATATTTTTATGCATATCTCAACAATTTTACACACTTTTTTTCATTAAATCACCTAAAAACACTCGAAATATTTTATAGGAGAGAAGGGAAATTGTTTCTCAACCACCAAGTTGCATTTCATCAGTTTTTTTCTTTTTTTAACTGATTGAAAAATAAATAAGCCAGTATAAATTTAGGAGGTTTACTTAGGTGATCACGGATCACCGGGTGACCCTTTTCTCGGTGAATAGTCTTAATCCAATACAAATAAACCACTCCTAATTAAGCCTCATACTATTTTAAATCTGACATAATATATGGTATTATTGGGAGGTGCTGCTATTCGTACCCGGTTTTGCTAATCACGCTACGAAAAAAACTGTTTTTTACTAACGGACATCAGTAAAAGCCTCAATTTCATTGTTAAATTGGTTTACCAATGGATTAATAACGGAATCCGTTGGTAAAGTGGTGGTTGGTAAATTTTTAGCAATGAAAATTCAATTCGATTGATAAATTATTCCGTTAGTAATCCGTTGCTAATAATTTCATTGGTAAAATAGAGAATAAATGTCATTTTTGTTGATATTCCGTTGTTAATTACCAACGGATTGAAATCCATTGGTAAATTTCATTGTTAAAAAATAATTTTTGTAAGTGTCAAACCCAAAAATATTTAAAGAAAAATACTTTTTTTTAATTAATACTCCATCCGTCCCGTTTCAATGTTTACGTTTATGTTTTGCGCGTTTCATTTCAATGCTTACGTTTTTCTTTTTAGGAATATGAGATCAACCAAAAAAAATTAATATATCATACAACACTGATACACCTATCCACTTCACATCAAATATTATATTTTTCCACCCACTACCTATTAAAATATAATAATTTTCAATCAACGTGCAAAAAGCAAACGTAAACATTGAAATGAGACGAAGGAAGTATTACTTAAATAACTTATAAAAATTGAGTTGGTCTCCTGTTCCCTCGTGCCTGAAACACAAGTTTTTGCCTTAAAAAATTACTAAATATGTTCTACTAATCATACCCCCTAAACATTAAATCGTGAAACTCTCACTCCCAGTGAATAGTGTGTTGGAACATACTATAAGAGGGGTTCGAACGTCTGACCTTCAGGGTACAAATTTAGCGAAGACCAATATGACAAGTTCTAAATCTTGTTACAAATTACTATATATATGTATAACCTTTTTTATTTTGGGGGTACAACTATACCCCCTTGTCCCACAGTGGATCTGCCCCTGTTTCTCATTAATTTGACTTTACTAACATGGCAGTTTTTCTTTACCTCCCGTTAGGGGTGATCATAAAATTTTCAACACCGCCTACATCGCCAGAACCGAACCGCATTACACCGCAGTTTATAATTTTTCATAACAAACCGTGGTTATTTTTTGTTCAAAACCGCACCGCATAATCGGGGCAATTATGTTTTTTTATTGAAAATCGACCAAACCGCACCGCTTAATTTCATTTATAGTTAACTATCAATATCCTAATCAATAATCATCAACCCTTAACTTTGCTTCATATACATTGTATACATGATTTTTTTTAATCTAAGTTTTTAGTTTTTATATAGTATAATGACATATATTATAGCTCTTTAATATTTAATCTCATACAATATATTAAATCTTTAATAATTTTCATTGTTATGTATTGTATGTTCTAATTATTTTTTTCGTTTTATTTATACTCTTTTAATTAAAACAATATGAGATTAGTTTAGTCAATTTAAGTTTCATGTTGTGTTAACAAACACCTACACTTACATTAATTTAAAACCGCAAAACTGCAAAATAACCGATTGAAACCGTTTGAAATCGTAGAGTTAATTTTTTTAATAAACCGACATATTTATATATAACTGAAAAACCGACCGCCGAGCACCCCTACCTTCCTTGCCATTCTCGAAGCATTAACCCTTTTTCTATGTTATTTCCCACCGCACACCATTTTCACATGAATTCCGGGTTTTCTCTCTCTAGAGCTATTCCGTTGAACTATATACATATAAATTATTCATATGAAATTAGAATGATTAATTCTTGTATTAATCAACATGAAATTGGGATGAATTCATAGTTGTGTTTAATTGATTGATCTATTCAAATTTTCATTTCTTCAAGAAAAAAAATCATGAAATTACAGAAAAACAATGATGGTAGAAAGATTTGGAAATCATGTACTGGAAATATTTGAAAATAGCTAAAAGATTCAATCATCTCTATTGATTTAAAGGGACTAACTTTGAATTTATCCGTTTGGGGTGGAGTTGAGGATCATGGGTATGTTTAATAATTTTAAGGTATATCTAGTATAACATAAATTAATATTTTAGGAGGGTATTTAAGTACTCCCTCCGTACTACAAAACTCTTCACACACTTTCCTCATTTGTTTGTCCCACAATACCCTTCACACTTCAAAAAAGGAAAAATCACTTTATCCAACAATCTCAAAATTTACTTTAATTAATTTCAAATTTGGCACTGCTTTTTTCATACACATACCATTACTTTATAATTTTTTATTACCTACAAATACTATGATATCTTCTAAAGTCAATAAAATTGGTCAAAAAGTGTAATTTTTTCTTAAACAACGTGGAACAGTAAGCATGAAGCGTATTATGAGACGGAGGGAGTAATATTTATTAAAATATTTTAAGATATGTTTAGTAATATTAGAGTTGTGAATAGCGTCCACTTATTAAAATGGTATTTGATTATCTGGCCTTGGTCTATTATAAAGGGCGTGGAAATGGTTAAACCTGTAATATGTTATACTCCCTCAATCCCGGTAATTTGCGCACGTATTTTAGTGCACGAAAATTAAGAAAATTTAATTTTTTATGTATAAAGATGTGTAAAGTTATTGGAATACGTGTAAAAAATGAGTATTTTAGATAATTTAATGAAAAAGATGTGTAAAGTTATTGAGATGTGTGTAAAAAGTGGGTAGTATTGTAATGTATTTTATCTATTTTCAGAAACGTGCATAAGTGTTGAGACAGATCAAAAAAGAAAGTGTGCAGTAATTACTGGGACGGAGGGAGTAATACTTTGCACAATTAAAATATTTTCTGAACAATTTGCAAAATATATGAAAATTAATGATAAATTTAATAAAATGTGATACTCTACATTTTATGATAAAGAAAACGTTAATTGATTTTTATTTTTTTTAACAGCAAAAAAGTGTTCACTGTATCATCTAAAATGGAAATAAGAGCACTACACAATAAAATGATATTTTAAATCACATCGATAGATAAATTATTACTACTCCATAGGATATGGTATTCAAGAATGAAGAACTAGTCAAAAATTACACTTTCGATTATCGAAAGTATATTGATTAATAACAAAGAATTATGTGCAATCAATTAAAGGAGTGACCTTTGTGAGAAAGGATAAGAAATTAATTTAAGTTTTATAATAAAAAGTTATACTAAATTGATAAAAAGTGATAATGAAGCACTGAATTATTTTTATAAATAATTTATAATATAAATAAAAAGTGTTATTCTCTCTGTCTCAGTAATTGAGAACACTTCACTCTTTTTTTTTTGATCGGATAAAGTTTTTTTTTTATCGGATAAAGTTAGTTGTTAGTACCCAAGGATCCTTATAACTCTCACTCCAATTCGTTCCCAATGGAAATTGAACCCGGGTCACTCACTTGTATGAGGAGCCCGGTAGCCAAGTGGGCTAGCCCACTTGGTTGCGAACACATCACTCTCAATGAAGTGTTCACAATTTATGAGAGAGAGCAAAGTATTTACAATTATTGGAATAAAAGTAGTAACATTTAAAAAAAATGATAAATAATTATAAAAACGTAAACTAATTTAATTATGAAACGATCCCTGATAAGTGTCACCCTTTGATCAATTGATACCTCTTATATTCGAATACAACCTCATTCACAAAGTTTGAATTTTTTTATTAAATACTCTACTTACGAAAGCAGTTTAAAAAAAAGTAAATACTATCTTACCATAGTACAGTCTTTCGTAAAATAGACCAAAAAAAAGAAAAAAAATAATAGTAATATTTTTAATAAAAATACAAATTCCAATCAAGAAAAAGTTCTAATGTCTGTAATCCTAGTACATCATTCAATCACCAACTAATATACTGTATACACATAATACACACCTTAAATATCCCATTAATTCCTCCCCATCCAATCATCAACTACCCAATATATAGGGTGGAATTCTCCTATCTCATATTATTAAATGAACTATATGTAAGAGAGAAAAATTATATCTAATGTTTAAATCTTATGGGTGATGATTTTATTTATTTTTCCTCTTAAACATAAAAGACAATGTACGAAAATTATACAAAAAATCCGGTATTGCAATATATATATATATATATATATATATAAACACACACGGAGTCACAAATTTACTTTATTTAAAATAATTACAAGAAATTTAATTTCATTGAAATTGTTCCATAGATTTTAAATTTTTACAAAAATAATAGTCATTTTTATATTAAAATTCCCATTTTTTTTTAATTTCATAGTACTAACCATGAGACTGAATCGGTAATTTTACAAAAATTATGAGACAAAATTAATAAAAAAAACTATTTAGGAATGAAATTGGAGCAAAACTAATAGTAAGTGTTTGACAAAAGTGAATGTTCTAATTATTTTAAAATATTTTTGAATAAAATAAAAAAAAGGTTACAAAACGATTAATTAAGTTTGAAACTCCACATGCAATAGCGTCGATTGCATATGAAGCGTTATCAAGAGGTAATGCCATTTATTTAGAATTTTCACTTTATAATGGGTTTAATTTATCACCTTCAGTTTGAGCACAAATCTACAACTTTTAAACTCAACTGCAATGAGAAATCATACTTTAAAATAAGTAAACAGAACAACAATAAGCAATGTATCAGATAGCACTCCCAGTTTTGAATGCAATTAGAGAATTCTCGTTTCATAAACAAATTCACACTTATTATTTAATTCATCCCATAAACAAATTCACATCTCAAATAAAGAAATTATATTCAATCCAATAATCCTATAATACATTTTATTTTCAAAATTGCTACTTATTTTTCAACTCACACAACTTATTTTATTATTTATTTTATTACCTGAAAATACCAAATTACCCCTAAAAGTAAAGCGAATAATATTTTTTTTATAAACTCGTATTTACAATAACTATCAACTTAAAGAAAGAACGGAGGCAGTAATTAATTGTTTCGGATACTAGCATACCTAAAATAATTGGCATTCACTTTTAGCTCAAAGTGAATGTAAGAAGCATGAGAAATGTATTTTATTTTTGTTGTTTAGAAAAGAAAAGGTAATATTTCCTCTATTCACCTCTATTCCCTTTTTAATATTTACGTTTATTTTTTGCACAAAAATTGTATATTATTTTAATGTATAGTAAGTTAAAGATATAATATATTAATATATAGTGAATAGTTTTTTATTATTGAATATGACACCAAATGATTTTAATATTTAGTTTTATTATTTTCGAATGCAGCAAGGTCTTAATAATATGACAAGAGAGTCTGAAATGGACAGGTTTTCAAACACCATTATCTGATCTAAAGGTACACTTTATGTATTTTAGTAATCTCTCATGCCTTTGGCATAGCTCAAGTGGTAGAGGGAATGGTGGAAAGGTCTTTCAACTGAGCTTGGTTGCTGCAGGGTGGGGGTTCGAATTCTGCCTTTGGCATGGATTTGGGCTCTTGCAAGCACAAGTTTAACAGTGAGTCCTCTCTATAAGCCACTTGAGGCACATCATGCGATTTACCTCCTCCACCAATCCCCAGGGCAGGGGCGGTGAGGCCCCTAATGGTGGGGTACACCATTTTTAGTAATCTCTCATGCAAGAAAATGGAAAAAAAAGTTTATGGTTGTGTTGTGGATGTGTGTGGTGTGGCTTATATGGAAAAACATAAACGATCTAGTGTTCAATGATGGTAAATGGGAAGCAAGCCATGTCGTAGATGAAGCAAAAACTCAATTATGGTCTTTGTACGCTTGGAAATTAAAGTATGTCAGTCATAAATCAAACTATAGAGATTGGTGTGTTTGCCTTCTTAATTTTCTTGTATAACTTTGCTGATTGATTTTGAGTTCTTGTAAGACAGAAATAGTTTAGCTATGTTGTTTTCATATTTAGATAAATGCTATTGGATTTTGCTTTTCTATTTGTACTTCATTTGTATTTGGGATACTTCTCATACCTTTTGGAATGAAATTTCATTTTCCTTAAAAAAATATATATATCTTGACCTTCTACGAGTTTCAATGTTTGAACGACCTATATGAAAATCTTAATGCATCAGAATATAATGTATAAACATAAAAATATTACACAAAATTCGTTAAGGGTGTATTTAAAGAGTGAAGTGAGGTGTTATATGGGCTTGTAAATCTTATTTTTAAAAGAAATGATAATTTTGGAGTTTTAGAGGTGTACATATAATAAAATTAAAAAAATTAAGGGATGTATATTTAATAAAAATTATATATAACATGTTATTAACGTTATAAATTGTAGTGTCAATTTTATGTTAATAATGAACCTAAATAGAATGGGAGGGTGCAATAGCCAATAGATATTCGTCTTCCGTATTTTTTGTAGATAGATTTAATTAATGCATTTTCTGAAGAAGATATCCCAGCCAAAAATTGTTAAACAAGAAGTTATTGTTTGGGATTGGATTCTCCTTTTCAAAGTCATGTCGCATCATTACATTTCATGCAATAATCATGTTCGATTTTGATGGAAATATATAAATTAATACCACAATTCAATTGAATCGTGCAATTAATAATTATGCAATAAAATTAAAAAATTTAAACAATCAATTTGCAATATTTTGTGACCAGGTAAAAGCTTGATTTTCTTTTGTCATTCTGTGTATCACATTTTCTGCGTTATTATTAATATACGATTGACACATAAACAATAAACAAGAGAATAAAATCTAATTATTATTGAGTATATGATATTTTTAAGTAATAATAATATATATAAAGTATGTTGTGTTTATTAAAGTTTAAAATAAAAATCATCTTATATAAATTTACTTTATTCAAATGATAGGTTTTGGGTGACACCGTCTCTGAGACGGATCTCAATATACCCATTTAAAGAATTCGAATAACAAATCCGCGGCTCCATGCTGAAGGGCTATAATGGGTTAATATGCGTATTAATTCAAATTACGCAATTGCCATGAATCCCACCGCCGACCAGTTCATTAGCAAAAAAATTGTGTTTTGGGCACACTGTGCGCCCATACATATTAGTATTTTTAATATTAAAATATATGAATGAGCGTACAGTGTACTCCGGACACAAGAGACCAACTCAAGTTCATTTTAGTTGTCATCGGTTTAATTTTTACACCAGATTTATATTTTAATTTTGATAAAATTTTAAATGATATATATAATAATTTATAGATTTTTTTGATTGGATAATAATTTATAGATTGATAAAAAAAATTCTATTAATAAAAAATTATGATGCTCATCTAATTATACATGGAGCAATCTTGTATGATACCGTTTCATGGTGAGACTATTTTCATAATTAATTATTATTTTTATTTAAAAATATTATCACTTTATTTAAAAATGTCATCACTGTACTATTATCACTTTTTTATCAATTAAATATCATTTTTCTATTGAAATGTTATCGCTTTTTATCCGTCTCACGAAAAGCATTCCGTGAAACTCTCTCACACAAGTCTTTGCCTTAAATTATTTTATAAACAATTCGTATAATGAATAAAAAAAGTGATAATATCTTTAATAAAAAGTGATACTATCTAAATTAAGAAAAAGTGATAATTATTCGATTAAACTACTTATAAATAGTAATTTATATGACTAAAAAAATGATAATATTTTTAATAAAAAGTGATATATATGATCAAGCAAAAGTGATACTCGCCCAATTGAATTATTTTTAGATTTGTATGACGAATAAAAAGTTATAACATTTTTAATAAAAAGTGACATTTAATTATAGAAAAGTGATAAACATCCAAATGGTGTACCCCACCATTAGGGGCCCCCACCGCCCCTGCCCTGGAGATTGGTGGAAGTGGTAAATAGCAGGATGTGCCTCAAGTGGCTTATAAAGAGAGCTCACTGATAAACATTCAATTAAATAATACTCCATTTTATAAAGAATTCATAAAAAATTATAAAAGTAATAATATTTCTAATAAAAATGATATTTGATAAGTAAAAGTGACACTGATTGAATTGAATTATTTTAAGATTCATAATATGTATAAAAAGTAATAACATTTTTGATAAAAATGTTATTTGATTTAGAAAAGTTTATATCCTTTTAATTGAATTATTTAAAGAATATACTATGGATAAAAAGTGACAAATATTTTTAATAGAATTATATCATACAATGGAAAAGTGATAACAATTCACTAAATTTTCATATGTGAATAATTTATAGTACGAATAAAAAGTAATAATATATTGAATATATTTTTTTAATAAAAATTGATATATTATTAAAAAAAGTAATTGATTACATTGTTATATTAGAGAAATATATTACTAATAATTTGATAAATTTATTTTTTTGTTGAATATTTAATTTATATTTTAATAAAAAGATCTAATGAAATGAAAATAAAGTAATAATGTAATTTAAAATAAAAAACTAACTTGAAATGAAAAAAGAAAAAAAGTAACAGGTATAAGACAAAGTCCGAAAAAATTAACTACAATCAAGTTTGGGAGGAAGGGCATTAAGGGCACAAATAATTGGCAGTCAGCGCTTATTTTATATTTTATGGGCTTATCCACAATAATCTCAAAAAATTTAATTTATCTAAAATAATTTTATAGTCTAAAATTCTCACAAAAATTGATCTTTTTATTTAAAAATATTCAATTTTTTTAATTTCATGAGATAAAATTGAATTAGTGCTTTTACAAAGTTATGAAATGTAATGAATTAAAAAACATTATTTAATTAGAACAAAATCGGAAAAAATAAAAGAATTTGGACAAAAATAAATGACTTAATTATTTTGAGACATTTCTAAATAAAATAAAAAATATATGATAGTTATTTAAAATTGTAAAAGTAATTACAATTTTAAAATTAAAATGTATTTTAAAGTTTCGATTTGAAATATATTTTTGTTAAAGATGAATCTTAGTATGGAAAACACAAATAAAAAATACTCCATATTTTTGTTAAAAGATGAATCTTAGCATGGAAAACACAAATAAAAAAAATAGCTTTGGATGGTACGTGTTACATTTCTATGGAATTGTATCAATGGTAACAAAAATAAAAAATAAAAAATCCTACTTAATAGTAAATGAAAAGTAACTGGAATAGTACTAATTTTCTGGAGCAAGAGCGTGCAATTATTTTGTAAAGTATTCCCTCGGTACCAAAATATTTGCAACACTATTTTATGCACGCATATTAAGAAAAATAATTATTTTTGAAATATTATTATATTTTTTATAATAAATAAAAGATAAAGTATATTAGGTGTCTTAGATAAATGTGATTTTTTTTGTAAACAAAATGTAAGGGGAAATGTGATTATGTTTGACTTTTTCCTTTTTTAAGAAGGTGAAATTTTTTGTGAAACAACCAAAATGAGAGTGTGTCATCTGAAATGGAATTGGGGATTATAATTTTTCAAAATTGTGGGGCCCACCGCCCTACTCATTGGCTCGCATTTAATACTATTGTTCCAAGTTAAACATCATTTTCCTCTTATTACAACGTTTTAATCGTTGACATGAGAAGACGTGATCAAATTTGATGGATGTTGTCTTCCTCCAATGATTTGATTTTTTTTTTCTTCTAAAAATACTACTTCCTCTTATACAAATTATTACAAGTTTTCACCCTTCGTTATAGAGATTAGGAAGGGTGGGAACTTTTAAAAAATATATAAGTATAGTATTTTTTTAATAAATTAAATTATAAATTATGTTAAGTATATTAAGTATTAGTTGTATTTTTTAAATAAAGTGTATATAGAGGATAGTTGTTTCAGTTCTATGCCTTTTAAGAAATATATGAAAACATTTGCAGTACGACTCAAAAATAAAAATGATAAAATTAAAGGGAGTCGGATGAAGTCGTCCATCCACCCCAAAGTCCACATGACTCCAACACTCTCATCTGCATCAAGCCTTGTCACACTAAGGCATTCCCCAATGAGGAGGTTTTTTAATGACTTGACAGCTAAAAACCTCAAGTGAGAGATGTTTTTCAATGGGGGAGGGGTGGAGTTTTTTGTTGGATTTCATGCAGAAAACCTAGGTTTTTTGTTAAATGAGAGAATGAATGAAGAGAAGAGTGGTTATCCTATCCAATGGTTGGACGAGTGTTGTTCACGCACACAATGGAAAATAATCTTGTGGAACCATCCAGCTGGGTTGTTTCCAAGACATTAATTTTTTTTATTCACAACGTCACATACAATTCAAATTGAGGGTGGGACCAAGGGGGAAAGTTGGATGTTGGAACAGCAGGTTTACGTTAGTTTATTTATTTATTTATTTTTATTTTTATTAATGAAAACAACACTACTCCATATCTCAAAAAATAAAATTATGATCGGTTATATGACCGTTATATATTACTGTTGTCAATTTTTTTTAAATTATCACTATAAATATATCTTTCACTTCATTTTTATCCTACATTATATTTTATCATCACATCTCAAATTCAAATCTTATACATCAAGTATTTCTTTTTCTTCTCATCCAAGAATAAATAAATAGATAAAGATTTGTGGATGCATTTCAGATTCAATTATTCAAACTCCAGTGAAAATTCAACGCCTCAAAATATGAATTTTCGTCCACATGCCAACTTCTATCCTCAAAATCTAAAATTTTCAATTAATCCTCCGATAAATTTTTCAAATAATTTTCCACCCCAAAATTTTCCAACTAATCCTCCGATAAATTTTTCGAGAAATTTTCCACCCCAAAATTTTCCAACTACTTTTTTGAATTTTCCAGAAGGTAATTTCTCTCAATTCAATTATTTTAATTCATCTGGCGCCCCATTTTTCATGTATCCAAATCCATATATGTCTCCTCATCCTCTATACGGATTTCTTCCGGCAATCCCCACAAATTTATCAGATACAAACAGAGACGATGCATCTCCAAACTCTCAGTGTTCGTCTTTCTCGTCTCAATTCTCTCCACCAGGATTGGAGCGGGTAAATCTCGCTGATGACTTTGAGGACGTCGAAGATTCACCAACGGTTCCTAATAAGAATTTTTATTCTTTTGATGAAAATGCTCTTCTCGCGAGATGTTGGCTCGATATTAGCACGGACCCCATTGTCGAAAATGATAAAAAATCAGAGCAAATGTAGATTCGGATCGCCAAGGCATACAACACTAACTGTTCAGGTGACATGATATTTAGGACTCCCGATAAATTGAAGTCACATTATTACACTCTACAAAAACAGATGAAATGGTTCAATTGTTGCTACAATCAAGAGAAAAATACCTGGGAAAGTGGGTGCAGTGATGCTGATATTGAGACAAAGCGAAGGTTCAATATAAAGTGAAGCATGGTTCCAATTTTTTACAAATCAAAGCTTGGAAAGTATTGAAAGAAAGTTCGAAGTTCTTCGATCTAGATGGTGTTGTTCGCGGTTCAAAAAAGACAAAAGTCTCAGCGAGTGGAGAGTATATGGTATCTTCAAATATTGAATTGGAAGTTGGATATGAAGGCGGTGAGGAGCCCATTCGCCCAATGGAAAGAAATGCAGTAAGGCGAATCGGGAAGGGTAAAGGAAAAGCAACTGCATCGGTAGGAGAAAGTGACAGAGCTCTTGAGAAAAGGCTTAAGAACTTGGAAGAGCAGCTCAAGACAAAGAACGAAAGAATTACTAAGATTGACCGAGCTAAAGATTATAAGATACTCATGAAAGATACCTCGAACATGACAGAGGATCAACTACGTATCCATCTCCACGCTGTAGATCAAATCAAGAAAGAATGGGGTTGTAAATTTGAAGTATTAGTCGTTGTATTTTTCAGCATTGTAATGTTAGTTAATGTATTTCGTCTCGCATTAAAACTCATCAATGTATTTCTTTTCATTTTGAGAACTAGCCATTGTGAAATTAGCCGTTATAAAATAGCCGTTGTAAAACTAGCCATTGTGGAACTCTACTCTATTTAAAGGATTTAATTGGATTGTTGGAAGTCCTACCTGATAACAATACATTTATAGAAACTCTTTATCCTTCCATTTCTTTTATTCTCTCAAACATGTCTTCTTCTTCTTCTGAAAATGATAGTTGTCTTGAGTACATGTTTGAAAACACGATAGAGGAAGAAATAATATCGGTACTTAAAAAAAATAAGAGTTACTTGGTGGTGTTGGGTCTTCTGCTAGCGGTGCCAGAAAACGAAGAATGTATGTGGATCGAAATTGTGAAGCGGGGCACGCAAGACTCTACTGTGATTACTTCTCTGAAGATTTGATATACAAAAGTGAGACATTTCCTCGTCGCTTTCGTATGTCAAGAGAGTTGTTCTTGCGTATAGTTAATGCACTGGAGTCTCACAATGAGTATTTTCGGTAGAGGGTAGATGCAGCTGGGAAAAAAGGGTTATCTCCACTACAAAATTGCATGGTACCTATTCGCCAATTAGCATATGGTGGACCTGCAGACCATTGGGATGGGTATCTACGTGTTGCCGAAACAACTGCTGTAGAATGTCTCTTTAAGTTTTGTCAGTGTGTGATCGAACTTTTTGACGGATACTACTTGAGAAAGCCTAATGCCCTGGAATGTCAAAAGTTGTTACAAATGCACGAAGAAAGACACGAATTTTTTAGAATGTTGGGGAGCCTTGATTGCATGCATTGGGAATGGAGAAACTGTCCGACAGCTTGGAAAGGTCAATTCACACGCGGTGACCATAGTGTTCCAACAATCATGCTCTAAGCGGTTGCCTCTGTAGATTTATGGATATAGCATGCCTACTTTGGAGTAGCAGGATCCAACGACGACATAAATGTGCTCAATTAATCTCTGTTATTTACGGATACTCTGCAAGAACGCGCTCCATCCGTTAATTTCACAATCAATGGTAAGCAATATAATTAATGATATTATCTTACTGATGGAATTTATCCAGAATGGGCTGCTTTTGTGATAAGCTTTCCATGTCCTCAAGATCCAAAGAGGCGGCATTTCAAACGACTGCAAGAGGCTGCTAGGAAGGATGTCGAACGAGCCTTTAGAGTGCTTCAAGCTCGTTGGGCAATGGTTAGCGGTCCAACTCGTTTCTGGTATAAGAATAACTTGAAGGATATAATGTAAACTTGCATTATATTGCACAACATGATAATCAAAAATGAAGGAAATGCAGTGATCGATTGGTCCGACGATCCAAATGTGGTCATTCCGCCCCCACAAGTAAGTCAAGGATCAACTGGATCATTCAATGACTACGTCAGGAGAGGTGTTCAACTACGAGATAAGCAGAAACATCTCCAGCTTCGACAAGATTTAATTGAGCATGTTTGGACCCAATCCGGAGAATACTTATTTACACATTAATTAGATAGATATAATTGATAAATTAAATGAGAATAAAATGAAATTGAAGTGGATCCTACCAAAAAATTATTTTTTGATTTTATGATTGGGGAGGAGTTTTATTTTGAAATAATGAATTTTTTTATTTTAAGGTGGCGTTCAAAAAAACATGCTTTTTTATTTTATCATTGGGAAAGGTGTAAGTAGAAGGGATGTCACGCCTCCTTAACCGGCATCACCAATTGCTCGCCAAGCACACCCATAAGACTAGGCCCGACACATAGCTAATAGTATAGGGAAAGATAAGCAATTGTCAATCTCTCTATCTCTATCAGTTAAAATAGATGTCTATTAAGGTATTAAATGATCTTCCATTTGAGGCGACACTCATTTAATGTTCTAGAACAAAAGTATTAAAAGTTTCAAATATATAAGTTTTCCGAGAAGGTATTTTATATATACTAGTATATAACTTACGTGGGGTATAATTTTTTTAAAAAAAATATTTTTAAAAGATAAATGATATATTATAGTATTATATACACACCCATACATTATTTATATTATATAATATACCTAATTTAATAGTTTGAATTAATAATTTTTTTAAATTTTTTTGACTTAATTTACGCACTTTATATTTTTAAAATATAAATTATTTTCTTTTATTTCTGATTTAATAAAACTAATAATAGCCCATTTAACTATTATATGTTTAAAATGTCTTCTTTAATATTTATTTTTATAATGTATAATAAAGAAATTACTATATTTAATTATTAATACTTAATAATTGAGAGCACAACACTTAGAAATTTGTCATAATTAAATTAAATTAAATGCAATTTAATGTTGATAAATATTAGAATCTCAAATCATTAAATTAAAAAAATATATAAATAAAAAGAATTAAATAAAGTCCAACCAATTAAAAAGCAACACATATAATTTTTTTTTTTAAGAATGCACCAAATGATGACACATATGTTTTTGGAAAGAATTATTTTAGATAAGTATTTCTCAATTATATATTAAGATGTTAGAATTATAATTTGTAAAGATATATTGTTTATAATTTGTACAAGGTAAATCTCTTACCTTTATATTCATTTTAATATAATACTTTTATCTAATTAAAAAAATGAGCCCCACACGGACAGATGAACTGATTAAGAAACCATTTGCACAATGATCTTGAAATGCACTATCTACATTTCACAATAATTTGTCCAATTAAAAAAAAAATTCTTTCATTAATCAAATAACTTGAAATATTTTAATTTTAAAAATATTATTCACATCAAATATGAATTACATACTACTCCTACATTTTATTTATTACTAATAATCTTACCAAAAATCGATAAAATCAATTTATTAATTTTTACTATGATTAATTTTATTTTTTTAATTTATGCAGAGAGTAATTCATTAAAGAACAGGTCCGTCATGATTGCCAAGTGCCAATAGTCTGCTTTATAATAATTACTCTAGTGGCAAAATAAAACGTGCTTAAAAGATTACTTCTTATCCATTTTTTTAAAGTTTATTAAAAATCAACTTTTATTTTTAGAAATAATATTTTCCTTTTAATAGATTTTTATCATATTCTACCTCTCAATCTTCCAATAATTTGCAACAAAAATATCACACTAAATACAACAGGAAATCCAATCCGCCAAAATAATGACTCTACCTCCCACACAATTTTATTACCTAAGTTTTATTTTGTATTTTTTTTTATCAACTTCACAGTGAATTCAATGATATAGTATGTTTTAGGCTAACACTTTCACGATGGATCGTATTCTCTTACTCCCTCCGTCTCGTTTCAATATTTACATTTGCTTTTTACACGTTGATGAAAAAATATTTTAATAGATAGTGAGTGGAAAGATATAATATTTAATGTAATGTGAGTAGGTGTATTAGTGTTGAATGATATATTAATTATTTTAGGTGAGTCTCATATTCCAAAAAAGAAAACGTAAACATTAAAATGAAACGCACAATATAGAAATGTAAACATTGAAAATGGATAGAATGAGTACTACTTTTGTATATTATTTTCTATGTCACCTCTTGGATTGTTGTCATGTAGAAGGTAAAAAAAAAAAAAAACTTTCTCATTTAATGCTGTTAGATGGCCCATCAAAGATACTTCCCGTCTCATTCAAAGGAGTTCCTTTTTCTATTTTGGGTGTCTCACCCAAATAATCTCATTTCATTTTTATACACATGGACCCACACATACCCACTAATACAATTAAAATATGGAGCTCACATTCTCACTAATATAATTACTCATTACACATTAAATAATAATATTCCTTAATCCACATGCAAAAAGCAAAAACTACCTTTTAAGAGGAACATAGGGAGTATAAATTTGATATTTTAACAGCGTTATGTGGGAAGTTAGTTTTTTCTCACACCTCCTATGTGACGATGATCCAAGCGGTGACAAAGAATATTATTTATGAAAGTGGCACAGAAAATCCGAACTGCTTTCCTAGAACCATCTCTTACGTGACATCTTTTATAATTTTTTTAAAATTATCCATTTTTATTAAAAATGTTATCACTTTTCATTAAAAATATTTTCACTTTTAATTTATACAATAAATTATTCATGAAATATCACTTTTCACTATTTTGAATATCAATTTATCTTTAAAATTTAATCACTGTCTTATTTAAATCATTGATATTCAAGAAGACGGTCTCAAAGGAGCGTTTTTCTGTGTTTTATTATGCCTTTAAGATTTTAAAAAAGACTTGCCCCTTGTGCCAAATTTGAAGCTCTTCCAAAATTGTATTCTTAAATAGTATTAAATACCTAATTAGTATAAAAAATTTATACCTTTAATTTTTTTTCTTAGAAAAAATTAATTTTTTTACTCAAAAAATAATACTATTCATATTTCAACTGATTCTTTCATTAAAAAAGTAATAACATTATAAATTAAAATATAATTAATAGTATTGCGTATTTCTAATCTAATACGTGTACTAAAAAAATATAATATTAAAATATAACATATTTAGGTAGAAAATATAATATTAAAATTTAAAATATAACATATTTAGGTGCCGCCATACTGAACATGTACGTACATTGAACGTGAGATGCAGCCATGCATTTATAATGTCAAATGTTTAGCTTAGTTTAAACTAAGTTTATGTTCCTCTATTTTTTTTATAGATAAAAGAGAAATCTTTTATTGAATAAGTCAAGTGAGATAAGAGGATTACCCGCACCTTAAAAAGTACCATTAAAGTTGATGTGCTATTCTAATATAATCACAAAATATCTAAAATACGTTTATTAATGTTCAATATAACTCCTAGGATTATTTACCCAATCATGTATGCTACATGTTTTATTCAAAAGATCTTCTTGAAGCCAGCTCCATAGTCTCAATTTCAACTCTTCTATAACATTCTCCTCCTTGAATTGCTTGCCTTGAAATCTATAGGTGTTTTGAGTTTCCCAAATGAGACAGATAACACACTCCCATACGCAAATAGTGAAGTTCCTTTCATTCTTCCCTCTAAGAAGGCTACTAAATTTAAGTAGGCTCATAGAAGGGTTAGAAGAAAGGGCTATTGCAACTCCCATCCACTTAAGACAATTCATCCAGATACTATGTGTAAAGGGGCATTCAAAGAGAACATGGCAAATAATTTCAAGGCATAAGTTACAAAATACACAATTGACATTCACACCTGGAGGGAGGTATTGTCTTCTTAAAAAACATGTGAATTAATTAATACAGCAACACCCCTTCAAGTACTTGCGGTCTATATAATACTATCATATTGTAAGACCAGCAACACACTTACATATATATTATTACATTCATCTGAATTAAAAATGGAGATGGAGTATCCTAGTATGGCAGTGAGCCCAGGAGTACCCCTGGAATCATCATCTCCAATACCTTTAATTAATTCAACTCACAAACAATCACCTGATCTTCACTTGACTTGGAAGGATTTGTGGGTGACGGTGCCGGACAAGGTGGCAGGACGACGGCACATCCTCCGCGGCCTCACCGGCTACGTCACTCCCGCCAAGGTTTTGGCCGTCTTGGGCCCTTCTGGCTCTGGAAAGTCCACTCTTCTTGATGCATTGTCAGGTCAATATTACTACATATTTTTTATTTATGGGTTAATTGCAAAAAATTAATTCTCATTTTTTAAGAAATGGTATAAAAAAATATCATTTTTAAGCATGGTTGTAAAACGCACTCATTGTGTGATATATTTTTTATAGGTGGATTAAAGTTGGGGTTTTTTTTTAAAAAAGAAGTTGGGTGTGTTTTACAACCATTCTTAAATGTGTAGTTCATTTTTTTGCAGTTTCTCAAAATTAAAAATTAATTTGCAATATGAGTAAAGTTCGTAATTTTTCTTACTATTAATTTTATTTTTATTAATTAAGTTAAGAGTTTAAAATATAAACAGTCATGTAATCTTAAACTTTAATTAAAAATGTTTTAAAATAGTTAGGGCATTTATTTTCGTACCTTTCAATTTTGCTCTGATTTCATCTCAAAATATTTTTTTCCCTTCATTCTATAACTTTGTAATAGCACCGATTGAGCCCATCCCATGCATGAAATTAGAAAAATTGAACACCAATAGTTCGACCTATCCAGAAAAATTGTCGGCCTACGAATGTGGTTTCGATCCTTTCGGTGATGCCAGAAGTCGTTTTGATATACGATTTTACCTTCTTGGTGAAGATTTAAAAATTAAAGGATTATTTTGAAAAAATTAAGTTACTTGAGATTATTTTAAATAAAATATTTTTTTTATGATTTTGATTTTGGCAAAAGTTCCTGCGCCCCCAGATGTGAACACAACTATTCCCCTCCCTATTTCATTTAAACATATGTATTGCTAGGGAGTTTAAATTGTAAAGGGACACTTAATTGCAAATAGACACGGATCTAAATCTGTAACATATACTTCAGGGAGATTAAATTCAAACGCAAGACTGAAGGGATATATACTCATTAATGGCAGACGGCAAACCCTTGCATTTGGCACTTCTGTAAGAAAAAAACTTCAACTAATCCTTATCAATAACCAAGTGGGCTAAGTCACCTGCCCACAGACTTCTCACTAATGTGAGTGACCATGTTGTATTCCTTTGGGAATGAACTAGGACATGTAATTGGTTTTGTTAGGTGTATCTGACTCAAGATGATTCCCTGGTGAGCTCACTGACTGTAAGAGAAGCAGTTTACTACTCAGCTCAGCTGCAGCTGCCCGACTCCATGTCCAAATCCGACAAAACGAAGAGAGCCGAAGCCACCATTAAAGAGATGGGGTTGGAGAGCTGCATGGACACCAGGATTGGCGGGTGGCACGTCAAGGAGATCAGCGGCGGCCAGAAGAGACGGGTCAGCATTTGCATCGAAATTCTCCGACGGCCTAAGCTTCTCTTCCTCGACGAGCCCACCAGTGGGTTGGACAGCGCGGCGTCGTACTATGTCATGAAGAGCCTCATCAATCTTGCCAAGATTGAAAGAATAAGTGTGATTGCATCCCTTCATCAGCCAAGTAGTGAAGTCTTTGACCTTTTCCACAATCTATGTCTTCTCTCGTCCGGACAAACTCTCTTCTTTGGCCCCACTGCAGCTGCCAATGAGGTTACGTCTATTACATATTGGTGCTACATCTTATGTTTTGAAGGATTTATGTTTTTTCTCACCCCTAAAATTCTTGAAACAGTTTTTTGCTAGCAATGGATTCATTGGCTCATCAATGAGGAATCCATGTGATTACTATCTCAGAACCATTAATCAAGACTTTGATCATATGGTATACTACATTAGTAGCTAGTCATAGCAAAGATTAATTATTAACGAATTTACAAATTTAATTATTAACAATATACTATGAAATATATATATGTAGGATGTTGAACATGGATTTGGTGGTAAGAGTGCAGTTGGAGCGATTGATGTTTTGGTTAAGGCCTACGATTCATCAGATATTTTCATACAAGTGAAGCAATGTGTGGATGAAATATGCCTATTGGTAATTGATCATAACCTTAAACAATTTAAATTCATTTTTCGTTTGCTTTCTATGTCAAAAAAGATACATTTTTTTTTCAATTTAGTCTCTTAATTTGAAAATGTGCGATTACTATTGTAGAATAATAATAATAATAATAAATCAATTGAGGAAAAGGGGAGCCAAGCAGGGTTCATTCGGCAGTGCGTAGTTCTAACAGAGAGATCAGCGGTGAACATGTTTCGCGATTTGGGATATTATTGGTTTCGATTCGTAATACATATGGGTTTGTGCATCTCTGTTGGCACCATCTTTCATCATCTTGGATCTGATTATACCTCCATTCAGGTAAACTCTCAATTATAATTCAAGATATTATTATTAATAATTAAAGTACTATTTATAATAATAATAATTATTATTATTATTTTATTTTTTGCAGGCTAGATGTTCAGTGCTGGTGTTCATTTCAACCTTCATGAGCTTCATGGCATTAGGAGGATTCCCCTCTTTCGCCGAGGATATGAAAGTAATTTAATAAATTAATAAAAATAATCAATTAATTATTTATATTATATCTCCTCCGTCTCTAAAATGCTCCATCGCAGATCTTCACGCGCGAACGGCTGAACGGCCACTACTCCGTGGCAGCGTTCGTCGTCGGAAACACCGCCTCCTCCATTCCCTTTCTCCTCCTCCTCTCAGTACTCCCCGGCGCTATTCCTTACCATCTAATCGGCCTCCAGCGAACCTTCCACCACTTCTCCTACTTCTCCCTGCTTCTCTTCACCTGTATGGTGCTCACCGAGAGCATCATGATGGTGGTCGCCGCCATCGTGCCGGACTTTCTCCTCGGAGTCATGGCCGGCGCCGGCATCCAAGGTCTCGCCATTCTCGTCAACGGCTTTTTCCGCCTCCCAAACAGCATTCCCAAGATCTTCTGGAAAATCCCTCTCTACTACATCTCATTCCACAATTACACGAATCAGGGATTCTACAAGAACGAATTTCATGGTTTGATTTTCGGCCGTGAAGACGGTGTTTCCGCGATCACCGGCGATCAGATTCTGGAGGTATTTTGGGAAATGCAAATGGGTCATTCCAAGTGGGTGGATTTGGGGATTATGTGTGGGATTACGGTTGTGTTGAGGTTGATGTTTTGGGGAATAATCATGGCTAAAGAAAAGCTTAAGCCCGTGATTATGAGGTTTTTAACGCCTTCATCCAAACTACGTCTTTGGAAGTAAATTTGTTTGGGAGTATGATAAAATGATTAGGGAACGAAATCATTATTTATAATTTTATGCTTCTATAATTTATTATAGGAATGATTGGTGTGATTTATTAAGGGTTAATTGTATTAAAAATCATAAACTTTCATGCTATTGCAAATTAATCCCGATTTTTATGAAATTGCAAAAAAAATCATGATCTTTTATATTTGTGCAATTCGGGCAGCTGAGGCCTGCCCAACTGCTGCTGACGTGGCTTTTCAAATATAAATTGGGCAGACACATTGGCATTTGAAATCATTTTCTTTCTAATTTGAAACGAACAGTTTGCTAGCGATTCAACCCTAATTAGAGCAAGTTCTTGCCCAAATCTTGGTGCGATTCTTACCCTAATTAGACCAAGTTCATACCCAAATCTTTGCGTACCTATCTATGGTAAAATATTTGTGTTACAGATGATCATAACACCATTGACTAGTACATGAGTGTATGGTCATGGGCCTACATTAAACCAGAATCCGTCGCCCCGAGACCGTCTGGGACGACGACCGGCTGTTCGGCGACGTCGTCAAATGCCAGGCCTAAAGGGAGGACAATTCTCTGATCAGAGGCGGCTACGGCGGTCGGCTTCTCTACACCACCGCTTCCATCAGAGATGTTGCCTTCGTCAAGGAGTTTGGTGTTCGTAGAAGGAGAATACGGCATCACTGATGTGCTACTCTATGCAGCTTCCAGGAGCAGAAAATTCGAGATTTTCAGGCTGCTATTCGATCGTTGTTTGTCTCATGTCAAGGGGCCTTCACCCGGATTTCGATAGGAGGTCATGAACAGCGCAGTTCACGCGTCGGCGGAAGGCGGCAATTTAAGAGATACTGGTTGAGCTTTTGGGTGATTGTGGCGGCGGTGACATCTTGGCTTTCCCGGATGCCCGGGGATGCACCGTGCTGCACTCTTCACTTCATCGTTTTCTTCGCGGCTCAATCATGGTGTATTCCTTATATTGGAATTTGGAATCGTGGGTGGGATTTGGGGTTGAATGGGAGCAGTCAGTTTAGGGCTTGGTTTAATTTGGGGAAAGAGGAAAAGAAGGAAACGACGTAGTTTCATATGCCAGAGTGTCTGCCCAACTTATTTTTAAAAGCCACGTCAGCGGTCGGGCAGGCTTCAACTGTCCGAAAGGTGCGAATTGCACAAGTATGAAAAGTCATGATTTTTTTTTGCAATTTCATAAAAGTCGGGATTAATTTGCAATAACTTGAAAATTTATGATTTTTAATGCATTTATTAATGAAATGATTCGTATTTATTTTTTAAATTTTAATTTAAATTTGACCCTTATCAATTCCCAACATGGCACAAACAATGCTTTAATGGTTGATCTTATCTTATCGTATTAAATTAGTGTTCGTGTCAAGTCGTTAAATAAAATTAATATTAATATATATGATACAAAACCTGTTAATAATATACTTCATTAATAATCATTTTAATATAAAAACATTTTTTATTAAAAGAAAAGTATATTATTATAAAGCTAAAAATACTCATTAATAACTTAAAAATATGGAGTATTTCTTAAAAAAAATTTTAACTACATTTATTTTTTTTATCGTGATGCTAATAAATATTCATATTAATTGGGTTCGTATTATTGATTTATTGATTGTAGTAGTTATTAATTGGGTTCATATGAATTTAAAGCAAAACTATGATGGATGTAACCGAATCAAACCGTTCGCGAATTCTATTCGAGTCTCAATTCGATAAAATGTTCGTTCAAACTCGTTCGCTAATCTTAACGAGCCAAACCAAATTTGAATTTTGAGCTCGAATAGTCTATCAAACCAAACTCAAGCCTAAGGGTGTTCGGCTCGAAAGGTCGCGAACATACTCGTTTATGGGCTCGTAAACGCGTTCGTAAATTTTATAATTATTCTTTAGTATTATATATTATTATTTATTTATTAATATTCAATAATTAAATATTTTGTATTAAACCACACAAATATGATAATTAACTTAAGTGATTATTTAAATATTTAAATATTTTTTTACTGTTTATTATTATATTTTGTTAGTTTGTTTATTTAATATTATGAATAACATTAAATGTTTATAAACGAAACATTCTTTTAATATCCACGTACAAAATTATTTAAATTTTCATGAAAGAATGTTCATGAACAAGTTACTTTATGTGTTCGTGAACACGTTCGTGAACAACAATTTAAATTCGAGCTCGAGTTCAATTTTTTTTTTCTTGTCGAGTTCGAGCTCGGGCTCGTGTTTGATAATTCCTTAACAAAACTATGATGCAACCTGTTTTACATGCTAAAGGCTTGTGTGAGATTAAGGAATAAAAAAAGTGTATGACTAGTTATAAATTAATTAAAAGTGATAATATTTTTAAAAAATTAATAATATTTTTAATAAAAATGATAATATAATTAACATAGAACTCATCGCAACTTTTATCATCCCTCCCCATCCGCAGAGCTCAACAGAAGCAGAAAATAATCAAGAACTGTAAAAATCTTGCACTTCCAATGGTTTCTCATCGTAATCCATTAACGGCTGATTGATAATTCTTATTACAGAATGGCACTCACACTTCGCACAGTTTCCGCAGGCAGGAATCCCACTACCCCACATCTCCCTCTCCCCCCGACCCATTTCTTAAAATCCCCCAATTTCATTTTTCCACCTCCAAATTCAAGAACCCTAGTGTCAAATCTTCGATTATCCACATCCAAGCCGCGCTTTATTGTCGCCTCAAAAATCAGTGCATCCTTCGAAGAATTCGGAGCCTCGCCGAATCGAGACAGTGGAAATAGCAGCAGCAACTTTGATGCTTTTCTTTCTGTTCTCGAGTTCGTTAGCCTAGCTTCCTCCGCAGCTGTTTGTGTATATGTCGCTGTGAGATGTGGGGTGCAAAAGGCGGGTGCCTTGGGGTTGTTGGGGAACAGAATTTTAATGTGGCAGTGTGTGGTTCTGGTGGCTGGATTAGCGGCGGGGGCGGTGATACGGCGGCGGCAATGGAGGAGAATTTGTAGTGGCGGGCTCTCTCGAGGGCCTCCATCTCCCGGAGTTAATTTGTTGGAGAGGGTGGAGAAACTGGAGGAGGATCTGCGTGGTGCTGCGATGATCGTTCAGGCTTTGTCGAGGCGGCTCGAGAAGCTGGGAATTAGGTTCAGGCTCACCCGGAAGGCTCTCAGGGAACCTATTGCTGAGGTTATTTCCTTTCTGTTCTTTGCTTCATAACTCCATTTGGTTGTGAGATGTTGATTTCGTGTTGTATTTAAATATTGGATGATGATGATTTTCTGATTGAACTCTATTTCAGTAAGTTCGAAGGCTGAATTTCTTATGAAGATAATGTATTGTGGCATGTTTGTAGGTTGTGAGGATGTATTTAAGAATTAAGTGATGGTTTCAGTTGATTTTTTTTTTCATTTTGTGAAGTGAGAGGATTAAATATGGTAAGTTATAAAGCAGGCTTATATTCTTAGAGTGATCGTCAGGTTGATTGAACACATCAAAATTGTTTTCAGTGAATTACCATCTAATGTGGGCACTAAGGTTGGCCTACTTAATGTCTTGCTTGTTTTAAACTTAAGTTGATCACTTTTTAGAAGAGATGGAACACTCGCTTGGCGCCATATTGCTTTATTAGTGATGTATTAATTGGTATTTGATAAACGAGAGCAATGCAGCACGTATAGATGCGGAGTGATTTTAAATATTGTATGTAGATACTTGTTTCTACTATGTTATGATATATGTTTAATCATCCAATCATTTCTCACTGGGGAAAATCTGCTAAAGAAGTCTATCCTTCAGAATGTTTATAAGGGGAGTCACTGTGACTTTATGAGAATGTCGGCTGAGGAAGTTTTTTTTTTTCTTTTTTTTTTCTTTTCTTTTTCTTTTTTTTGTTGAATTTTTAGGTTTTGCTTTTGAGAAAGTCGAAATTTGTAACCTTTGTGTAACTTTCTTCAGACCGCCACATTGGTCCAGAAAAACTCTGAGGCGACCCAAGCATTGGCAGCTCAAGGAGACATTCTGGAGAAGGAGCTTGGTGAAATTCAAAAGGTTCTGCTTTCTATGCAGGTAGATACTGAGTGTTTGATCTTATAAACAGAGATAGGATTATTAACTCTTGAACTTTGTTGAATTAGAAAATCTACCCACCAAGAAGAATTACCGTTTTCTGTAACATTATCTTTCTATGCTCTAATGATAGAAATGAGAGCAAAAGATTGTTAATTTGAATTGCCAACAAAATTAAGAAAACAAGGACATGAAACTTAGTTTTTCTGATGATCCTGAATAGATCTTACCTGGGATCGAAATGGACCATTGATAATTTTCGTTTTGATTACTATCTAAGTCCTGGGTTTTTTGATGGAATGACTTTATCTCAAGGCATTCCTTTTGACACATATCTGTCAAGAAGGATCTTTGAAGCTTCACCTTGGACAACACCTTCTCCACAGCTCATTTGGCAGCTGTTCGTTTTTGTTCCCTGTTTATAGTTTTTTACACAAAAGCACTTCTGAGGCTACTACATATAGTTTTTTACTCAAACGCACTTCTTTACATTTCTATTGTAAAAGAGGTGGATGCTGAAATTAGTTTGATTTTTTTTTCATTGCTTTTTTTGGGTCGTATTATGATTGCCTTAACTTGCACTTGCAGCGGCAACATCTTAAATTAGCTATGGTTTCGCAGTCCCCTTAACTGCATTTGGTCTTGGTCCTTTTTGTTATCTTCAACCTAGCAAATTGAGTGAGGAATATGTCCGAAAATCACTCAAACTGATTCTACAGAGTAATCCAATAATGCATTGTTTAAGTCATATTGATATACATAACGTACGTCAATTTGTATTGTTGGTTTCAATCTTACAGGAGCAACAGCAAAAACAGCTTGAGCTCATTCTTGCAATTGGGAAAGCTGGAAAAATGTGGGAGACCAAACGAGTAAAAGGTCAAAATCAGAAAGCAACCGAAGCTTCAAAACTAGCTGCAGGAAATTTAGAAATAAACCAAATCAAAACTATGGCATTGCAGAATGAAGCCAACAACGACAGACCCTAGAGAATCCCGATTTGAACTTCAAACCCATGCCATGTCACAGTTCCTGGTGGCTGATATTTCAGTCCGAGTGTGCTGCACGTCAGGATTTCTGGCCTGTTTGAGGCTCAAGGTTGCAGCAGGAGGGCTGATAAGGGAAGTCCTCGGTCCATTTATGGTCCTGATATTTGTTGAATATTTAGCCTCTGAAGATTTTATGCTTTCAGAATGTGCTTTTAGCTGCGTATTTTTTATGTTTTCTTGCACCTAGTATATTGTCATGCAAGATTTTTGATAAATTTGTGTCTACCCACGGAAGATGACAAAGTTTTTTAAGAAAATGGTGGTTATTTCATGATGAAATAACATGTCTAAATAAAAAAAAAAAAACTTCATTTTTGACATATCTTGATTTCTATCCAAGTTTTAATTCGATTTGACATTAAATCGGTTTCATTCCTCATTAATTTAACATAATGGTGTGAATTCGATATACACTTGCCAAGTTTGATAATACTATATTTTGTCATTTTAGGTGTCCGTCACAAATAATGGATCTACATATATCACTAATACAATTAAAATGTAGGATTCATATATCCGGTTGGACATGAAACTTTTTGTAGGAGGAAGTATTAGTTTTTGTAAAATGGTGAATCCTCAACTTAACAAAATTCGTTTCTACCGGCTTAATAAAAATACAATGCCCTTTTTTTTTTTTTTTAATAATAAAGAAGAGTTTTTATTTTTATTTTTAATTAAAAAAATCTTAGGGTGTATTTAATTACTGGTTCGAATTGTGTAACAGAAGGGTTCTGTTGTTGCTATTCGAGGACGGTTGAATAGTGAAATGGAAGGGCTACAGAAGCTGGAAGAAGTGCAGAGAGCTATACATCTGCTGCACTCTGTTGGAGTTTCCGATGCCAACCCCAACGCCGAACGCTTCCTCGCCGACTTCACCTTCTTCCTCGTAACCAACCTAATCATCATTGAAACCTCTTCAATTTCAGGAGCATCGTTTAAATCATTTTCAAGTGTTTTTCCTAATTTTGACCCCTTACTTTCTGCTGTAGATGCAATGTTGCGGCGACATTGACGTTATACTTTCTGAAGAGTAGGTATCCTGGCCTCCAAAAGTTTAAATATTCTGATGAAGCCTTCCGTTTTGTATTTTCATTTTGTTGTCATTGAGAGCCTGATACCTAAATCTGTCCTTCCTAAGTCTGAGCCATTTCACTGGAAAATTGATATTGAGCGTGCATATGTATGAGGATTCTTCTAATTCTAAAACCTTAGTGCATAAGGTGTGTGTATAGTTGTTCTGAAACCTTAGTTTTGCAGGTTGTAACCAGATTGGAAATGATTTACAACTACATCATGATGATGAACCAAATCTGGAACCTGTGCATACTTTCCACAATGATGTTGCTATGATTGGGATAGATGCGATGATCCGTTCAAATTCAACTCTTGAAGATTTTGTAAGAAAAATCTTGATTCGCTTGGTGACTGAAATTTATCATGCAACCTTTTTTTTTTTTTTTCTCTCTCTTTGAGAAGTTTTTCTGCTATGCTACTGGAAATGCAATTTCACTTTCTTTAATTATTTTATTGAGATAACGGAAAAAAGAACAAATACAGATGTTTAACTGAAAATACTTAAATCTGAATCCAGCCTTAAGACACAATTGTGATGTATATTCCCCATAAGTTATCATTGTTGGACATTAAATATTAATATGTGAATCTTCTTGTAGCTGGCAATCTTTTGAAAGACAAATAATCTGTTATGCTTACTGAAATTTTGCTGATTTAAATTAACAGTGCTGGTCATATTTTATGTTTCACGAAATGGAAGCAAACCAGCCTCAATCAATATCCAGATACCTGCCTATGCTTTCATTCACAGAAAGTTATATTTATCAGGTGAGTTGACTTGCAATGAATTTAGGGCATATATCTTTGCTGCTTTAAGTGTGGTGTTATACTGATCTTATCATATAGTTTAGAGGCACTTGTTTGCTTTTTCACTGTTGAGAAAATTAAAAAGCTTCATTTAGTAAACAATTTTTATTTTGGAGTAAAAAATAGCATCTAAGTTTCATTCATGTTCTAATTTAACATGGTTTTGTTGAAATAGTTGGATGGTCTGAATGAGAATCTATTACAGTCATCAAGTGGTGGAAATCCAACTTCATCTATAGATTTTGAGGTGATTTAAATAATTACTGAACTCTTTCTAGTTTCTAGTTACAGAGCAATACCTGGATTAATGCAAGTTTGACTGAGGTATAGGTGGATGCACCCAACTTGCGTACCAATGTGCTCTTCGGAAAGGATCCCTTTAGATCACTCCTCAGTGTACTGGAATCCCATGGGCTCTTGACAGAAAGGTTTATCATTTTTATTGTTGGCTATTAGCATGCTATCACTGCATCTTTAGAAAGGCTATAAAGCTCGTTATCGTTTGTTTGATTTGTTCATAATAAGGATTGTAGAAGAGTTGAGGTATGGAGAAGAATATTGGGCGCTGGAAAGAAAGCTTTGCCGTGCACTAGTGATAAACAAGGAGGTACTCATATAGAGCACTTCCAGTTTAATAAAGACACCACTTCTTTTGTTTTCTTAGTAAAATCTAGAGCCCAACTGCAGTTCCATACCCCCTAAGTATATCATTTTTATGAACTTGCATGGTTGCATCAAATGAAATAAACTATCGTTCATTTGACCATTGAATAATTGATAACCACCTTTTGTAGTTTTCCAAGTGATATAAAAAAATGATGGGGTAAACTATGCACAGTTTACTCTTGGGTCAAGTTCTCCTGCTCACCTATTCAACATTTAGGAATTAGAGCATATCCATTGTTTTTATTTTTCCCAGTTTATATATGTGAAATCAGTGGTGTGGATTATTTTGATCGAAGGTCACTTGCGGCCTTTTACAGATATCCATCGAAGATGTTTCAAGGGCTATACATCTGAAATCTTTTGATTATCGGGTGCTGAACCTTCTATTATATCAACTGAGAGGAGAAAAGGTTCCTATTTCTCGCTAGCAAAGACATCCTTGATATTAGATATCTTTCTTCTTAATTCTTTTCAGTGGATTCTAATGCTAATAAATGCATCTTGATAACCATACCATTCTTTGTTATGAAAAAATAAGCTGTCAATCTGTGCTGCAAATGGAATCATATTGATTTTATTTTTTCTTTAGAGAGATAGTATCGTTTACTGAAACATTTTCATTGAAGCTGTTTCAAAGGTAAATGATCTGCATATGGAATTTCTATCAATCTCAGAATTGCTTGTGGAAGTATCTGATGATCTGTAAGTAAAATCCACTTATTACTTATTCGTTTCTTTGTCCCCTAAAATAATCTTCATTAACCGTCAATGTGCATGTGGGAATAACAAAAACCAAAATTATCATTGATGGAACGAAACAATGCTACAGGTTCGATTATGAGGTCAGTCTCTCTTCTCTTTCTTTATCTTGATTTTGCCTTTGGTTGCATTCCATGTATATTGTATTCATGCATATATTTCATTCAATTTTTTGATGTTCTGGTAGAATGATGTTGTTGAGAACAGTTTCAACGTTCTTCCTATGTTCGTTCCACGACAGGCGCCCCCCCCATGATGCTGCTGCTTGACTATAACTGAGTTTAAATTCAAGATTCTTGTTGGAACTTGATTCATTTGGGCAGAAAATTCGTCTTGGTTTGTATGCATCCATAGTGTTTATTGCTGTCTTTGTTCATTTGACGATTGAACTAGATTGTTTTTCATTTCATCTTGGTCGAAAGTGGATCTTTTGATTGTAAGATTACAATACTGAAGCTACAATCGATTCAATCAGAATTTGTTATTCAATTAGCAGACAATGAGTTAATCCATTAGAAACATACACAGTATCATACAAAGAGTCAACTTCCATACATATATATATACTTGGGAAACCTCGCAACTTACACGTATTATAGCACAACCCAAAAACACACAACTCTTGATTTATCTCGATCACACTCCATGGATAACACCTAAGGAGATTGTGGCCAATCATAACCAGCATCAACAGCATTGAGATCATCATAAAACCACATCTCAACATCCTCAATAGAATGCTCGTCTTCCCAGAAATCATCAAGCCTCTCAGGGTCCTCGTCGTCCTCATCATCGTCAATGTCACCAGCAACGAAGTCCCAAGCTAGGTATCCCGATGACCCTGAATAATCCGAGCAATTGTCCCATCCATTGATCTCGTAGTAATCAACCACATTCGGCCCGACCACCCTCAACTTGGCAAATCTCTTCACAAACTTGTCATCCAAATTCACATTCCAACAACCACGCACATCTAGCAACTCAAGGTGCAAGCAATTTTCAAGGATCTTGACTATACTTGATGTCCCAACGAGCAAGTAGGCGATCTCAAGATTCTTGAGACGGGGCATTGTGGCCGCAATAGCCAGGGCTTCATCATCCTGCGAAAGCTTATCGATCACCTCCAGCGGATGCATTATTCGCCTCAAACTAACGAGGGACTTGCAGTTCTTCCCTATAGCCTCCAGGGCATTAGCTCCTACATTGATGCAGAAGCTCAAATCCAACGTCGTAAGAGTAGACAACATACCGGCAGCCTTCCCGACTACCATGTCGTTTATTTCGCTTCTCGGCAATCGCAAGGTTCGCAGAGATTGAGCACTTGCAACCAACACAAATCACATAAGTACATCACTCAAGAAACAATTATTTTCTCACAGGAATTTCATCGAACACTTACCGATACAAATCACATAAATACATTATAGCTCTAGTAACAAGTTCTCTCAGAGTAATTTAATCGAACACTTACTGATCAGCAACGAACAGAATGGTGTCATCGCTGGAAAGACCAGAAACAGAGAGTTTCCGGAGAGAACCAGAGCTTCTTGTGATCAATAATCGAAGCATCTTGTCGACGATATCGGGCTTTGTGTTCTTGCTCCATTCCTCGATATCGATCTCTTGCCAGCAATAGGGCCCAGTAACTGCTCTCTTCCATGATTTGCAAACTCTTGGAACTGAAGTTAGTACCTCAGATAGTGAAAGATTCTTGAATATTAGACCAAGTGCATCAGGTATTAATTCATCCCATTTACGAAAATCCCCGCTCTCCTCCATTAATCAATCTTCTCTCACTGAGTTGGGGGATACAATGCAAGAACAGGGGTTCAAAAAATTATTTGATGGAATCAGGATTTGCAGTTGGGGGGACCTTTAATCTGAAACTCTATCATATAAAAGAACTGAAATGTACTAAAATCAGTACCATAGAAACATGATATGATTCCCAATTTCACAGAATTCCAAATAGCAAATCCATAGTACAGCTGAGAGTTTAAGCTAAAGCACACATTTAATAAATGTTCAGCACAAACCAGAAATTTGTAGCAAATTATGAGTAAGAAGAGGAAGAATGAGATGGGTCCACAAAATTATACAACCAAAAGACTTCCAGAAATGTACAGATCAGCCATAGACAGGTAGCAAAAGGAGACAGCTGTGAGCCAAGAGATATTATGACAGAAAGAAAGGAGCAATCTCGATAATATTATCATCCACAAAAACAGAGCAAGTATGAATATGATGCTAAGACCTCACAAATCATAACCATAGCGTTCAAGAAACCAATTTTAGAGAGAGAGAAACTAGTTAACCTCACCAGAAACTTGAACCAACAAAACCAAACAGAGAGATGGAAATGCAGAAAAGGGAGCCAAAAAAAGTGATCTTTAGAATGAAAATGAATCATCTGAGCAGGGCCCAAAAACAAAAAGGAAAAGAAGAAAATTACCTTAGCTTTTGTAGTAGTCTTGGATCTGTGAATACACACCGGTTTATCCGCCTGAAATGAAGGGTCCTAGAGAATACACCCCCCCTCTTCTTTCTCTCTCACATCTCTCTCTTACACAGACAGAGTGTGAAAGAAAGTGAAAAAGCTAACACAAGAAAACAAGAAGAGAAGCAAAAGTAATATCGTATCTTGCGTCCTGTTTCACTCTGTACTACTTGGAAAAATTATCAAGAATCTTCTCTCCTCCTCTTCCTATCTCTCTCTCTCTCTCTCTCTTTAAAGTCATTACATTTACAGTTTTTTCTCCTTTTTGTTAAGACAGGATTCTTGTAAACATAATCACAAGTAATCCCACTAAATCAGTGTCCACAAGATTCAGAAACCTTGGAATACAAGACTCTAAAAAGGGTCACACCAAATGACGAGATTAGCAGGTGAAAAGCATCATTAATCATGCAACTAAAAAAGTGAAAATATTTACCAACAATTTTCACTTTTAACTGCAGATGAGATGAGTAAGGTAGCTTATGGAGCTGTCAATATTGAAAGCAGTACAATGAACTTTACGTTTATTCTGACAGAGTGGGATTAGAATTTTTGGGATAAAATTTCGAGGGAAAAGACAAAGTACATCAATTATTGTATGACCTGTGTCCATTATTTATTTCCTTCTTCATTTATTAAGAAACAATTGTGAGAGAAATAGAAAAATCATACTCAATCCGTCCCCCAAAGTATTCCACATATTATTGTGCGCGAATTTTAAAAAAAAATTGTTATTTTATGTATAAAGTAATAAAGAGAAGAAATATTTTAATTAATATAATGAAAAGAGTGTGTAAAGTTATTGGAATGAGTGAAAAAGTAAGTATTATGTTTGGATGTGCGTAAAAAGTAGATATTGTTATAGTGTATTTTTTATCATTTTTAATAAAAGTAAAGTGTGAAATACTTTGTGGGACGGATGAAAAAAAAAGTGTGAAATACTTTGTGGGACGGATGAAAAAGAAAATTGTGAAATACTTTGAGGGATGGAGGGAGTAGTATTTTGTGTGGCAAAATGAATAATACAAGGGTGGAATAAGTAATTTGAAGTATGATTCAGAATATCATCTTTTATTAGTAAGAATACTCATAAAATTTATTTTAATGATACAAAAGATAAAATAATTTGATTTGAAAAAGTGAATTGGGTCGGTTCTCACAAGAATTTGCTTTTATTTAATTATCAATTGTTCACATTTTGATTTTTAGTTTAGCATTTGTACTGTTGTTACCTTTTTATTAATCCAATTTCTAGATTTATAGTAATAAATACTAACAATAAAGTAGAAAAACAACATATAAAATTAACTAAGTAAATACAAAATAGAGTCCATATTAAGTACTCCTATTTTTTTAATCTTACCTAATCTACTCTGGGAGTAGTACTTTTCACATGAACTCTGAAAGTTGTTGGTTTCCTTCACCAGCTTCTTTTTTAATTAATCCCATTTTTTAAGTAATTGAGGTTAATATTGTATTAAAGATTTAGATTCATTTTAGATTTGTAGGAGGGTTCAAAGGTAAAAAAGGAGTATTATACAATATACGTATTCAAAAATTAATTTGATATAAATTTTAAGGTAATTCTAGAGTGCACGGGTGCACCGGTGCACCTATAATTTATAGGTATAAATTTGAGTTAGTGGGTGGTTATTTGTTTTATTTTTTTATTATTTTATTTTATTTAATGGTTGAGATTAAATTAAATCTAACGACTATGATCATCAAAGTGCACCGGTGTATCAGGTGCATACTAGTTAAACTCTAAATTTTAAATTGTACCCCTCAGTGAAGTTCACAGTTATTAGAGATATGGAGTTACAGAAAAGTTGCTTCTAATACTCCCTTCATCCCGCATTAACGTTGACGTTTGCTTTTTGTATGAAGATTATGAGATATAATATTTTAAAGTGTAGTGATGTAAGAGAAATAATATTTAATGTAAAGTGAGTAGTTGTATTAGTATTATATATTGGCCATACATGTACTCCCTCCGTCCCATTTCAATATTTACATTTCTATTTTGCGCGTCTCGTTTCAATATTTACGTTTTTCTTTTTAGGAATATGGGACTCACCTAAAACAATTAATATATCATCCAACACTGATACACCTACCCACTTCACATTAAAAATTATATTTTTCTACCCATTATCTATTAAAATATAATATTTTTTAATCAACGTGTAAAAAGCAAACGTAAACATTGAAACGGGACGGAGGGAGTAATAATTAATTGTTTTGTGTGGGCCCAAATTGACAAAAAAATTGTAAACCTTAATGTGGGACAACCCAAAATGAAAAACGTAAACCTTAACGTCGAACGAATGATGTGTTTAAGGATAGTTTAGTATTTTAAGTTAATAGATAAATTACTAAAGTTATGAATTACATAAATAAATTATAATTTTAAAATTAAAATGTACATTGAATTATATGTAATAATAATTCTCTTATTTAACAATATATGAACTTATTTACGATACACACAAAATAGTAAACATGAATTATTTATGAAAAAAAAAAGATTTTATTTGAGATTGTTCAAGTGAGACTGAGAGAGACCGTTTACAAGATATCATCACTCTATAATCTATAGTAATAATAATGGAGTATTATAATATGCAAAAATATAGTACTATGTATATGTATGTTCCATAATACGCTTCATATTTACTGTTACACGTTGTTTAAGAAAATTTGTATTTTTTTTATCAATTTTATTGACTTTAGAGGGTACTATAGTATTTATAGGTAATAAATAAGTATAATGGTATATGTGTGAAAAATGAGTAACAAATTTGAAATTAAAGTAATTTTTGATATTGTTGGATAAAATGGTTTTTTTTTTTTTTTTGGGTATGAAGGATATTGTATGACAAATAAATGAGGAATGTGTGAAGAGTTTTATGGGTAGGAGGGAGTATAATTCTTCTGTCTCATGGAATTGTTCATATTTATTGTTGAATGTTGTTTAAAAAAAATATACTCCTCTTTTATTAATTTTATCGATAATTGATAATATTTTAATATTTTAAGTAATAATTAAAGTGTTGGGAGTAGTATTTTAAAATTACAATAACTTTTGTAGTTCTTAATTTTTTTTGAGTTGATATTAGGTGCACTCCGGTATATGAGTGCACCCATATGTGTATAGCATTTTATTCTATTTTGTATACATGTTTCTTAATAATTATATATTTTTTTCACACTTAATTTTTCATTAAAAAAAACTAGCATCCATATGCTTATAACTTTTTATTCAATAGTGTATACATATTTTTTAATAGTTGTGCATTTTTTTACACTCAATTTTTCATTAAAAAAACTAACAAATAAATTATATACATTTTTGTTTATAATTATATATGTTTTTGCTCATAATTGTATACGTTTATAAAAGTGGGTGCACCGTATCATGAGATTCATCCACGTGCACATTATTATTAGTTTTTTTTTTCTAATTTAGGATGTGAATAATTTGGTGGGAGAATCAAATGGGAAGAGTTTGAAACTAGACTTACCGGTGACAAAATGAGTATTTTTTTTTGTTCTAAATATATATACAGGCTGGTTGGCCTTTTAAAAAAGTTCTTAGAAAAGAAAAAATACAAATAAATATTATTCTTTCGTTTCAAAAATATTTACGATTTTTTTTCAAGGAGTTTAAATAATATAATAATTTAATGTGTAGTGTGTTTGAAAATATAAAAGTGTAATAAATGGTTGTATTAATAATGTGAGTGATCCATGTAAATATATTATAATTTTTTTTGTGTGGTGTATAAAAAAGATATTTCAATTTTATGCCACAATAAAAAAAACTGTGTCAATTTTATTTTTTTTTACGGAGAGAATAGTTAATTTAGTAAGCATATATTTAATAATAATATGTGCACTGAAATTTCAGTGTTTTTATTCCATATATGGACATATTAGAAAATGCGTTTTAAGTATAAATTTTGTACTCCATATATATGTATGCGAGTGAGGAGAGGGGCTGATATTTACTGAGTGGAATGAATTAATGAGAATTCAATTCAACAACCTAACTTCAATCTTAAATGTGGAGGAAAAGTACTTGAAATAGAAATAGTAATAGTATAGTTACATATTTTTAGATTAAGTTTCATACTTCAATAGTTACATTTATTTTATTTTTTATATAAAATTCAACAAAACAATTAATAGTATATATTAATAAAGCATTATTAAATTTATATAAAAAATATTATATCTCTCAACCCACCATATATTAAAACACTATATTTTTAAATTTCTATGAAAAAATTAAACGTAATTATTCGGATGGAATTATTAGGCGAGAGAAAACAATTAATGACGAACAAGAATAGGTGGCAGAGACATGTAGTCTGTTGGTAATAAAATAGCCTTCACTTCCCAAATTGTTAAAACCTATCCTTTGATATACACCATAAACAATCACCCTTATTTATTTTCAATACCCTCTATATCTTTATTTGAAACGTATTTTATTTATTTTTAAAGGTAATTCAATTATATATATAAAAAAAATTTAAGTAAATTATGTTTGTTAAATAAAATGATATTTTTATAGAACATACTAAGAAGTTATAATACTCCTATTAAGTTTCTTTCAATATTTAGAAAGTGTAAAAAAAATTGCAACAAATGAAAACGAAAATATTTGCATAAAAATTTCCAATGGTGAGAGCTGTTACTTGTTAGCAAATTTATACTGAATGAGAAAATGAGTGATTAAATTAATTAATCTAGGAAAATATAATTTACAGTTTAGTTTTACACTGTTTTCAAACTATCATTCTCTATTAAATTTACAGTGGGTGTATTTTTCGACCATATCAAAAATTACTTTTATAAAGAATATATCAAGCAAATTCTTTTATGGTTTAAAATACTCTGGTAAATTTGTAGTGGTGTATTTATGATTCCTTGTAATTTAGAAGATTCTAAAGTTAATTTTTGCAAGCCACTATAATTCTCAAGGAATGTATATATGTAACGAGAGAAAAAAAGCAATAATTAAAGGAGTTTTTATCAATGTAGGATCAAAAGATAGATTATTTATGAGATAGGGATTTAAAAAACTTTTTTATCGATCCAAAAAATATAAAAATATTAATTTAAATTTGAAACCCTAAATGAAATAGATAGGTGGAACTGAGGATCTCTACACATCTATTCATCATAAAATCCAATATCTCACTAGTAACTTTATTTTCTTATAGTTATATTACTCTTTTAACTTTGTGATTTAAGATTTGTATTTTATTTTTAAGGTTTTTTAACATTCTTTATCTAGGATTTATCGTTGAGTAATTTAAAATAAATAATTAAGCCTGTATGTATTGAACTTTACTGTTACTATTTTATTCTCATGACTTAGGTTATATTTGTCACGGTGATGTGATTGTATTATCTCATTTACATGAGAGATGTTGTGATTGGTTGTATTTAAAATTCCTTTATCTCAATACATGATACGTTTGTTTTGAACAGTTTGTAATGAAATTATCTCAAATTCATAAATTATTACTCAATACTAATGATTGCTGCATGTATTCTTGTACGTGGAGATTAAGATTTATTTTTATTTTTTATTTACTGTAGAAAAATGTGTAAATTTATCGAGATGAGTTTAAAAAGTGAGTAATATAAATAATTTAATGAAAAAAGTGCGTAAATTTGTTGAAATATGAGTAAAAAGTGATTATTAAGATTTTTTTTTTTTTTTTTTGCAAAAGTATGAAGTAATTAGCGGGATGAGAGCAATTCAATTTCATCCGAAGCCCTCAATAATTACAAGGGGAATAACAAGAAACATTGCCGATGGGCCAACTTATAAAAGCCCAGATCCAACTTTTATGGACTTTCACTTATTCGTTTATTTGGGCCGCATTTTTTAGTTTTCTCATGAGGGGGGTTGGGTAAAACCTTTTTATTTATTTATTATTAAAATATTTCTCATTATATATATATTTTTCTTTTTCTTCTTATTAGAAATGATGTTAGGGCAACACATACTCTATCATACTCCCTCAATTTCATATAAAGGTATGGATTAATTTTATCATTTTAAGACTCTCATAATAAGATATGCGTTTTTCTTTTCGATAAGAATGAATTTACACAAAAAAATTAATACTTCTAAAAACACTATAATGTTTGATAATTTCTTATCAATTAAATAGAGGTTGAAGAAAAATATGGAAAGTATTATTAAACTTATCCAGTATTCTTCATTAAATTGTACTGATACTAATAGTTTTAAATTTTTTTGTAATATATATATATGTGAAGATCAATGAGAAATTATGTAGTTTTAAATGAGATATCAAAAAGAGCATGTAGAATATGATGAGTAATTGGAGAAAGGACAAAATTCTTAATAAATAATGGATTTCCATAGTAGAGGTAGATATTGAATTTCCATGAAATTTCATCAACTTATTAAACAAATATAAATAAATAAAAAGATAAGTCTATTGGGTTAGAGATTTTCAAGAAAAAATGTTAGTATTTAAAACAAAATAAAAACAAAATGCAATTGAAAATTAATAAAGGAGGATGGTTAAAGAATGAAAGTGAAATGTGATAAAGGGTAGGCAGGTATGCAATTTGACTCATCATTTTACTTCCCAATAAAATCCCTTTGACCATGTTTGACTTACAAGAATGTGTAGCCATAAATACACTACATAATCAATACACAAACTCCCCCAAAAGAGTTAGTATTGTAGTTCAAAAAATGTTATATTTTGATCAACTTTATTAATATAATATTTTTATGTAAATAAATAAATTATAAAATATGTTATATATAATGTGTGAGAACAATAATCGTGCATTAAATGATGAAAGTGATGGAAGGAATTGATGATGAAATGGGAGTACAATATATCTTCCATTTTGGGTGTTTTAGAGGGAAACATGAAGTAAGCTTTACAGAAGGAAAAAAAAAAAAGAAAAGTTCATTAATTATCTCAGATTTTTGAACTAGTTTCAATCTTGCCAAATCCCAATTAACTGCACTAATAAATGCTTCATGTTCCAATTGTGTTGCTGATGGCTACATTTGTATGATTTTGAGCAATTTCTTTTAAATTATTAATCTTTTAAGTTAAGACCAATAGTAATTTCTCCGTTCCAACTTCAACTTCACACTTTTCGTTTCGGTTAGTTTCAAATTCAATTTCACACTTTCATAAAAGAAAAAAACAACAAACTAATATCACTATAACTTACTTTAATTTTAAATTTGTCATCATATTTTTAACATACATAACATACTTTATCATTTATTTATTATTAAAAAATATCATACTACCCTCAAAAGTAAATCAAAAAGTGACTTTTCTTAAATTCCGCATCTACAGTAAACGTGAACTTGAATTTGGGACGGAGGGAATAGTATTTTTCTAGAGGGTTTTGTTGAGGCTTTAGAAGAATGCTAGAACAGGAGTATGCTGTAGTAATATTAGTAGAAATTTTGTGGGATGATATATTAAAATTATTGATTTAAATTCAGTTATGATTATGTTTAACATATTTGTAACATCTACTACTAAGTACTCCCTCCGTCAGCTTTTAAGGGTGTCATTTGCTTTTTGCACATAGATTAAAGAGTATTATTATTTACTCCATTCGTCCCGAGCAAAGAGGTGCATTTGCTTTTTGCATGTAGATTAAGGAGTATTATTATTTTATGTAAAGTGGTAGGTGTATTAGAGAGATGTGATGATAGTGGTGGATCATTGGTGGACCCTTTTTACTAAAATAGGAAAATGGTGCAATTTTGATGGGACGCTCAATATAGTAAAATTGTGCTATTTGGGTGGGACGGAGAGAGTAATGTGTAGTGGGTAGTTGTATTAGTGGAGGTGTGAGTCCCATATATATAAAAAATGAAATGAGACCCTTGGGGGCGGACGCCCAAAATGAAAAAATGATACTCTTGAAAGCGGTCTAAGGAGTATTAATCATGAAAGAATGTCTGGCTATTTTGAGAATTTGAAAATATAGATGATAGTTTCAATAAGATTTACAGGCTTTTAACATAGACCAATTTTATAGTAGTCATTATTCAATAACTACAATTTTAAATAGTCACCTCTCTTATATATAATTTTTACTAGCCACTATTTGGTGGATTCCCCAAATTACCCCCATACCTGTCAGATAAAGGACGACAATAATGGGGACATGATTATGTCAGTGTTGACTGCATTAAATAGGGTGGTGGGACCACATTTAAAATTATAGAAAATATTTTTTTCCAAAAAAAATTGAAAAAATATTTCTTCTATTCGGCCAACACTTTTTTTCCAGAAAAATTAAAAAAAATTTGAAAAAAATATTTCTTCTATTCGGCTTATTCGGCCAACAATGTTGTTCTATTTGTATAACATTGTTTGTTCTATTCGGCCAACACTTTTTTTCAAGAAAAATTAAAAAAAATTCAAAAAAAAATATTTCTTCTATTCGGCTTATTCGGCCAACAATTTGTTCTATTCGGCCAGCACTTTTTTATCAAGAAAAATTTAAAAAAAAATTCAAAAAAAATATTTCTTCTATTCGGCATATTCGGCCAACAATTTTGTTTTATTCGGCCAACAATATTTGTTCTATTAGGCCAACACTTTTTTCTAGAAAAAAATTAAGAAAAATTCGAAAAAAATATTTCTTCTATTCGGCCAACACTATTTGTTATATTCAGCCAACACTTTTTTTCCAGAAAAAATTAAAAAAAATTGAAAAAAATATTTCTTCTATTCGGCCAACAATTTTGTTCTATTCGGCCAACACTTTTTTTCCAGAAAAAATTAAAAAAAATTCATACGAAAAAAATTAATGCATATTTTTGTATTTTAATAAAAAAATATATTCATGAGGCATATAAAAATAACAAATTAATGCATTCAATAGACTGTAAAATAAATTATTGTACTTTTGTACTTTTTGGTCAAAAAGAGACCTCAAACATGTGATCAGTGGGTCCCTTCCAAGGGCATTTTGGTCTGTTCATTAAAAGTGACTAGAATAAATTGTTTTTAAGACTTGTGACTACTAAAAATTACTTTTAACTAAGTGTGGCTACTTTACCATTATCACTTAACATAATGTAGTTGTACCCTTTGTTTAACTAATTTTTTCAATCATTTTTTACTTGTTGATGAATCTAAAAGAGTTACAAAGAATGATCAATTTCTATAAGCTCACATCCTGCGATTTACCTTCTTCACTAATTCTCACGGGAGGGGTGGTGCGGCCCCTAATGATGGGGTACACCATCAAAGAATGATCAATTTCTTAGCCATGTTGGTGCATAAAAAATAATTGAAGCTGCCCATCTTTAATTCTTTTTACCCATATTAAGCTAAAGTTTACCATGAATTTTTTTTGTTGAAGTCTGATACTAACATAAATCCCCCCTCTTTACTTTCACTGTTGAACCCATTCTTCAAAAAGTAAAAATTTCTTACACCTTTTCTGCTTGATTTAGTCAATCAATCAGCAGTCAAAACTCTTGCTCATACTGGTAAAAAGAAACTGTAACAATGCCCTCTGCATCATTTATTGACATTTTAACCACTCCCCTTTCTCATGCTACACTTGTAGGCTTTTAATAAGGGAAAATTAATGATGAGTTCAATAAGAAGAGGATAAAAGAATGGAGCTCAGTAATTTCAAATTAGTATCCAAAGTTTGGTTTTTTTAAAGTCGTGTTAAAAAAAGAGAGTTACTTTTATTTATTTATTTTTTTCTGAAACCACTTATTAGACCAAATATGCAAATTTTCTCATTCAAGAATCTAACAAGTGGAATCAATAATGCAACCTTTGGAAAGCAAATTGAAACTACAAAACATTTTTTTAAGTGAACAGCTTCGTATGAGACAAAGAACAATGCATATAAGATCAATAGGGGACTTGAAACCCTAACCTTTCAATTAGGGACACCTCAATGTTGACCCCTCAACAACTGGGCCAACACATCATTGGTTCCATCATGCATCATTCTCTTGTATATTTGGATGTTTGATTTATAAACTTGAAGATTGAAATTGATCTAATTTATTTAATTTAATAGACTATGAAGCCTTGAAAATAAAATAAATCAATGGTAAAATAATAATAATAATATTTGGATCAATCCAATTTAGTTTGAATGATGATAAAATCTCTAAATAAATAACATAATGCACATATTCATGAATCATGATAAACCCACTAGTTTGCCAACTTAAATCTCAAAAATCAAGATTTTTTTTTCTTGCTTTTTTTAAATTTTATATTTTAAAATCTGATAATTAATTAGCTATAGGAAAAAAAAAAGGCTATCTTTTCAAGAAAAAAACATTCCAGAAATTGAGTTTATAAACCATCTCTCCCAAAGTTCTAGTTACTAAATTAGAAACTGAAGAAATTAAATTAAAAAAAGCGGGTGTTTTTACAAGCAGATAATAATTAACATCACTTTACTCGGAAATACTTGGATTATAGATATGACTAATAAAATATGCATGTTCAAAGGGATAAGCCAGATTCCTCATCCTCATCAAGAGAGGACACATAGATAAAGTAGAGGGCCCAAATCAATCCAAAAACACCGAACAGGATCCAGCCCAATAGGTTGTTGCTGAGCCCAAATGGAAGCCCAGTTCCCTCGGTGCTCATTCTGTCATCCACCAGCGCCATCGCGGCTGGGCTCGACACAGCCGCCGCGCAAGCCGCCGCCGCCATTGAAGCCGCCATCCCCACATTCCATTCCCTCTCCTCTCCCTTTCCCTCCACCGAGCATTTCACTCTACCCATCTTCGAAATTGATGGCAAACCTGAATTTCCCCAAATAATTATAATTCTTTTAATTTATTTATTTATTCAATCGAGATTTAAAGAATTAATATCGAAATCACTTGAAAAACAGTTTAACTTAAAATATGATGGGAAAGTGAAATAAAACACTTTAAATCGTGAAATTAATTAAGGTAATATAGTTTTTCTTAAATATTATAATATAATATATATTAAAGTATGATTATAAATTGTTAAAACATGATCCATTACATATATATATATATATACTTATGATCATAATAAATATAATTTACCCATATAATAATTAATTGATTTATATCGCAATTCTTTTCACAAATACTCGTTTACATGAAATTGTATGATATACTGCATGATTTGTAGGTACAATCAGGTGATGCACAAAAAATGTTGGAATAAAGCTAAACAGAAGAGTTGGGAGAATCTTACCAAGAACCGCGGCGGGGCGGGCAGTGGGAGCCTTCTGTACGAGGGCGGCGCGTGCAATTGACGAGGTGGAAGTGCAAGCGGAGATGGTGGTCATATTTTGCAACTGAAGTGGAGTGGAATGAGAATTTGTGTGTGGGATTGTAAGGATGTAATATCTATCCCCTATATCAGATACAGGAAGTAGAACCAACCACAGGGTTGGATTAGCTAATCTACAATTACCCAACCACATTTCGCCACGTGTTACACCATCCCATGGCTGCCACTAGACTTGAAGAGTGGAGTGTCCCCCTCGCTCCCAAAGATTTTTGTATAATTTAAAAAAAAAATTAATGGAATTTTGAAAAAAAATAAAAATTAGTTCTCATAGATTTTTATTTTCACTTTGATTTCTCAAATATGTAATTCAATTTTTATTTTTAACAAGGTTCATTCATTGAATGCCAATACATCCTCCTCATTACCTAAAAAAATATTTAGCATTGATTTATTTTACACAATATACCTAGAGATGAGGCAAATTTAATAAAATAGACATTGTTTAAAAAAAAGTTAATTCAATTATATAAGGGCCAAAAAAATTTTAAAAAATAAGCAAAGTCACTATTTGTAATGGTGACTTTTCTACATTATGTACTAAAGTCACCGTTACTAACGGTGACTCTACTGTAGCAATAATTTTTTTTTCATTTATTAACTATATCTGTTGGTTTTTAAATTTTTTGTTTTCGATAATTTTAAATTTTTATTCGTTAGATTTTAGGAGTATTAATTTTAGAAAAAAAATGTTTTTTTACAATTGGTTTTCTTAATATTTTACTGTTTTTTTATTTTTAAATTCATTTTTAAATTGAGATACTCTCTTGTGAGACGGATAAATGTGAGACAAATTGTAAGACGATCAATTGTTAAAATATAATTGTTACTCCCTCTGTCCCAAAGATATTAACATGTTTTTCTTATTGAGTTCTCCCACAAAAATTGCTATATTTTCTTTTTAAGAATATGAGACCCACACAAAAATAATTTATTTATTTACATTGGCTCACACACACATCACACTCACCACTAATACAATTACTCACCTCATATTAAATATTAAATCTCACTCCACTTTATATTAAATTATTATATTTCTTAATTTCCGTGCCAAAAAAATGTGTTAATATCTCCGGGACGGAGGGAGTATATAGATAAAGTATAAAGTATTTATTGGTAATTAAAGTATGTTTATAGTGAACATACTATAACACTTTAAAAATATATTTAATTCATTATTCATTATACTTTTAAAAAATACTATACTTTAACTACGAATCAACATATTTTACTTATATAACAATTATACTTTAATAACAGTCGACCCATCTCATATAATTATCGTCTCACAAAAGAGTTTGTCTTTTGAATATTTTTTACTTTTTTTTTTCAAAATTTAAAGATTGTAAAAATGACACATTCATCGGCGTTACTGCTTTTCCATATTTCTAATAATAGTAGCGCTACACAGTATAAATAGTTTTAAAATATCATAATATTACAAAAATATCATCACATACTTTTTATATTTTATTTTATTGTATAAATTCAATTTTTTTTATTTACTTCTTTTATTTTTAAATTACTTAAATTATTTCTACTTTTTTCTTATAATATCTAAAATGTAATTTTTCTTAATCTAAGTAAGTACTGACATATGGCGTGCAAAATTGTAAAAATAAAAGGCAAAATCGTTTAAAACTCTTATTTTCACATAGGAACACGGTGTGTCCGGATGCACAATTAAGTATGTGAAAAAAAATTCTTAGTATAACTGTGAAAAGTCAAAGTATAAACAAGAGTTGTAGCTTGTAAGCTAATGATATAATATATATATATATATGTAATAAAAGAACGAAGAATTTTCATAATTTTCCATTTTTCATTTTTAGTTTAATTTGGTTTTTTTTCAATATTTTATAAAATTTGAAATATTTTACATAAAGAAAAAATGCTTAAATGTAAAGGTTTTAGAGTTAGTCTCTTGTGCGCTGGAGCACACGAATTTAGATTTGTGCCCCTTTACAATTTATTTGCTCTTTTACACTTTAAACTTCCTAGCAGTACGTAAGTTTAAATAGAATATGAATGTGAAGGGTTGTATTCATATGGAAACACGGACTGTGTCCCCGGGAGCAGGAGCTTTTGCTTTTAAAATTTTTAAAAATTATAAATTTTGAACTTCATTCATTAATTTAAAGTGAATCTTCTGTTCCAAAAATTGAATACGAAATAAATACATATAAATTATCTCTACAATGATTGTAAAATTTAAATAAATAAAAAATTCGAAACATACACCTCTGTAAGATCAAGAAAAAAATTATTAAAAAATAAATCATAAATTTTTTATTTTTAATTATAAATTATTAATAAGATTTAATAGATAAAAATATTCTCCCCGCCCCGAAATGTATTTCATATATTTTTGTATGTGGAGTTTAATTTTTTTTTTTGCTTTTTTATATATAAAATAAGAAAGATAAAAAAATATTTTAGTTAATTTAATAAAAAATGTGCATAAAATTGTTGAGATGTGTGATAGGTATTATGCTGAGATTGTATGTGTAAAAAATGAATATTATTATAGTGTATATTTTAAAGCTTTTAGTAAAAGAAAAGTGTGGAATATTTTGTAAGAGTAATACCAATAAAACAGAAAAATAATTATGAAATACTTTTGGGGACGTGAGGAGTATAATTTTCTTAATATTTTGTACAAAATTATGGTAGAGGTAAATGATAAATCAAATATATAGAGAAAAAGGAAAGTTAAATTTAATTTTTATTTATTTTTAATATCTACAATAAAGCCACCAATGCTAACGGTGACTTCACTATTCATTGTTGGTGACTTACTATTTATTGTCGGAATGAATAGTGAAGTCACCATTACAAATGGTGACTTTCCTTATTTATTTAATTTTTTTGGCTCTTCTATAATTTAACAAAACTTTTTGGAATAATGTATATTTAATTAAATTTGCCTATAACAATACTATAATTGTAGTTAATACGTACTCATGTTGCTATTACATATAGGGTCTTAAAATTATTTTATAATACTTTTATATGTCTCAAACAATATTAACAACACACGTATAGTATCCAAATCTATTACACTTGTTTATTTAGTCTACTCCCTTGACATTACACTTTTCAGATTTCACCGTCTCATTTATTCGTTCAATTACATTTTTGCCTATCCAAAAATATTTAAAATTTTAAATAAATATACTCTCAATGCATAATTATATTTTCAAAATGATTTTTATTATTTATTTATTATTTAAAAAAACAACATCACTCTTAAAAATTTAGATAATTTTTTTTCTAAACTACTAATATATAGTAACAATGAAGAACTATTTGGGAGATAAGGTATAATATGTATATATAATTTAGTATTTAAACTAATATACTTTAAAGAAAATTATATTATTATTATTAAATAAATAAATAAATACTATAAAAATGTTTAGACATATATGTAAATTACATATTATAAATATTTCTATAAAAAAAATTTATAAATAAACATGCATTAAAAAAAATCAGCATATTCCAAACTCATTTGGGCCTACATGTATCCATCATCATAAATTCACATAATAGATTTCGATGGTGTGTTGGCATCACAAATACCCCATATTATTATCATTCTTAAATATGAGGGCAATTAATTAATAAATTAGCTTATTTATATTGGCAAAAGCTTATGTGCTCATGGGACACGGTCCGTGTCCCATGTGAACACAACTATTCCCCTCCCTATTCTATTTAAACATATGTATTGCTAGGGAGTTTAAATTGTAAAGGGACATGGAAATTGCAAAGGGGCACGAATCTAAATCCGTGTGCCGGAGCGCACAAGAGACTCACTCAATTATATTCTAGCTAGAGGGTGGTATAAAAGTATTGACAAGGTCACAAGATGAAGTTGCCTGAGATTAAAACATCTAAACTTGAGAATGCTACTTTACAATTTACTAATAAAAAATGAAAATATTCATATATATAATCATGAAATCACATTGAGTACATGGACAAAGTCTCTTATAAAGTATGCATATGGATATTTATAGTATTCTAATTTATGATAAATATAACTAACTACATCTTATTCGTCTCACTTAACTCGTTAAGTAAAATGACGATATTGATGTTTCGTTACACTTGGTGTTACTCTTGTTACGCATTAGATGAATGACACGTGTATGAAGAAGAAAATTTTAACTATTGCCCCGAGGGTTTAAACCTTTTCTTTTAGGGTATATGTTCATCCAACGGTACGCAACAAGAGATGTAACATCAAAATGTTACAGGAGAACCGGATCGGTAAAATGATGGGCATAAGTATAAACTTGGGGGAGAAGAGAAGAGAAGAGAAGCATCCCTTTCAGTATGGAAGAAGAGCTTTCACTGTCTTCCCAGCTACTAATGCCACAATAGCGTGTAACTTTGCCTCAGGGCAGGACCCCCATTCCCCATTTTCTTTTTTATTACATTATTATTTTTTCCATTCTTTTGTTTCTTTTCTCGTCTTGTTGTTTTCAACCCCAACCCCCCACCCCCACCCCACTCCACCCCTGTCGCTAATTTGCACTTCAAATTTACACATTCATATCTTCATTCCTCCACCCCACAACCCATCTTCTCTCTAGTCTACATTCAATCCAAATTCACCAATCTTATTTACTCAATTCACTATTTTTTCTTCTCTCAATTGGTTTGAGTGAGTGAGTGAGTGAGCGAGTGAGATTCTAATTGGGCTTCTTTCTTTACTTATGCTTATGTATGATAATAAGATGCAACCATGGCCATGACATCTCTTATTCTCTCTCTCATCACCCTACTCTTCTTTCTCTCTCCTTCATATTGTTTTCTCCCCAAAGACACTCTCAAGGTATGCATTTTCCAACCCCCACCCCCCAATTATGTGGAGATGAATGAATTCATTCTTGATAAGATTTATCTTTTAATTGTGATGTAGGGTTTAGTGGTGGCGGAAAAGACAAGGCTGGGGTCAACGCCGCCGAGTTGTCACAACAAATGCAATCAATGCCACCCATGTATGGCGGTGCAGGTGCCAACGCTACCGAGTCACAACCGAGTCCAGCCGAGTTCCGCCCAACAAACGCCGCTCGACTACTTCGAACCCTCCCCCTCTTCCGCCGGAAACAGGTATTCCAATTACAAGCCACTCGGATGGAAATGCAGATGCGAAGGCCATTTTTACAACCCTTGATTAATTAATTACCAAAATGGGATGGGCTCTCTCTTTTTTTTTTTTTTTAATTAATTAATTCTTGATTAAAAAAGAATTAATGGTGTAATTTGGTAGAGGAGTAGGGCCCCCTGAGAATTGATCTTTAGAGGGACAAGAGCTATTGAATGTAAGGTGTTTAATTATTAGTACTAGCATTTAATAGTGTGTAGGCATCACAACCTATACTGATTGTACAAAAGTTATCTATACTGATTTTGGTGGTTGATCTTATTAATTTTCTGGTAATTAATAAAATAAAGTTTTTTTAATGGAAAATACTAAAATAATAACTTCTGCATATTTCATGTGTGTCACTTCCTTATCATCTTAGGATTTTCATGACCTACTTTCTGTCCTATATGGTTGTCAATATTTGACCTTGGTATCAAATGGAAATTACCATTATACTCTCTTTATAACTTCAGATTACGAGGTCTAACTACTTTTAGCTGGTCAGAAGAAGTCTCAAAAGTCAAACTTTTTCATAATTTGATTTGTTTATGAAATCTAGGCTAATTAGCCCCACCAATTTTGAATTTTGTTGACTTATTTATCAATGGTAAGTTAACTAATTTTCTTAGGTAAAATTTGTGTGCCGTAAAAAAATATACTCCCCTATAATGTTCGTTTATTTTATGCACATGAATTAAATAGTATTATTATTATATGTAAAGTGAGTAGTTGTATTAGAGGAAAATGATGGATCATATCGTATACTTTTTTACAAAATATGAAAAATTAATAGCTTTGAACCGACACCACAAATAGTAAAATTGATACATTAAAAGCGGACATAGAGAGTATATATTATTATTTAAGATATTCTTGTAAAAGAATGGATGGTTTGAAGTGAAGCTATGAAAAAATTGTTCAATTTTTTTTACTTTCTACGTTCTTAGTGCTAAAAATGTGTAATTGAATATGACGTGTTCGAATGTAAGGGTCTAATTGAATATGAAATTCGTGTAGTAATAAATAATAATAATAATAAAATAAAGAAAAGTAAATCTTAAAATAAAACCACCTGGACCTTAATTTGGTGGGCGATATTATTGTAGGGCATATCCAATTAATTAGTCCAATACTGCATTTTTGCAGCATATATTTAATTGATTAGCCATTTCGGGCTTTAGGAAATAGGCAAAAGTAGTGATATTATTATTAAACATCGCAATTTTAAGCTTTTAAGCATTAATTAGTTCTGAATGAATCCCGCAAGCACCCAAAAAGATTTTGCTTTTTAGACCACTCATTATTAAATTAATCAAGTTACATGTCAATTTTTATATTGAGTATCATTTCTTATCCTTCGCTAAAGTAAAAAAGAACATAATAATTTAGTGTGGAATTTGACTAAATCAAATAAAGATTGATGTAAATGTAAATAAAGTAGCAAGTAATTAATTGGAGCAAGAATATTGATTCATGAAATGGAATACTGGAGGCCAACATGTAACATGTTTTTGATTAGTTCGTTTCTTACCGCCTTAATCGGAATCTGAGTTGGTGTTGGACGATTTGGACCACACCATGATCTCACGACTTCAAGTTCATCCACCATGGATACATTTTCAGCAAGTTTGGTCAGAAAATATCTCTGAAAAAGTAAATAGGCAGTCCTTCTAACGCTAAAATGTTACGACAGTGTCTCCATTCACTAATCAAACACCAAATATGATATTTTGTTGAATTTGATTTTATTGGGGATTTTGGTCACCAAACAACACAAATTACAATGATTAAAATTACAAAAGTAAGAAGAAAATTCCACTACGAATAGAAATAGATTAATTCCAGAAAAATTAGCTTTTTGGAGCATTTTCAACTCGAACTCAGGTTTCAAGTTTCAACGTCTATTAAATTTTCCAAAATATGTTGAGATACTGTTCTAACTTGATCTTCAATAGGTAATGGTTTTAATTATTACATGAACAAAATAATGCAGATTTCTAATAAGCAAGAAAATTGATGGATAAAAATTAAGTCAAGTCAAGTCCAAAACAACAACCACATCCTGTTAATGCTCACAGTTTTGACGTGTTGTTCTCGAAGGTAAAATGACTTCGCCTTTGCATCCCACTTGCTAGAGCTCCGGCGAACAAAAAGATTATAGAACTCGATTGCTCATTATATGAGAGTCACGATGATAATCTAGAATATGCAACTAGTATGCAAAGCATGCTAAGTATTTTAGATGAATTCTCTCACTATTATTACATATCATAAGCTTACACAACCTATTTTTTTCAACAAATGATGAATGATCTTATTTATAGATATCATTCCACTCATGTTTGATATTCTTGCGACAGTTACAACTACCTTTAATAGGATTCTTTAATAATTGTGGTTACTAATTTGAACATGATGTTCCAGATTTGGCTCTGCCTATATTTTGTCTTCAATTGTTACACTTTCGAATTTAAACTTGTAACTGATGGTTGAATGTATCCAGCAGTCTAGACCTTGAGCTCGTAGGCTCACAAACTAATAAGAATAAGAATAAAATGAGACAAGCCAACTCAAAATGAACATACAAAGGTCATAGATCACGTAGACCTCACCTCTAATAAGAATAAAATGGAACTAGCACACTCAAAAAGAACTTCCTTCATTCGAGTTCTTACATAGCTGGACCTTGATTCAAAATTATAAATAGACTTTAATTTTCATTAAGCATATAGTTATAACTCATACGTAGTGTTAGAAGTTTTCTCATTTACTACACTATTATTATTCCATAATAACATTAATTTATGTTGAACAACATAAATGTACATAGTGTGGATTCAATTTAAAACAAATGAACCAACTTATCAAACAATTGATTTTGAGATTACAAATGCAATATAATCAATCATCTACTCGAAACAAGGACCGATCATATACGGTTTAATTTCTTTAAAATAAAACTTATTGCCATTAAATAATCAATTAATTAATTATTTTATTCAATTATAGGTATAGTAGTTATTGGTAAATTTGGTATGAGATGAAACAAATTGGACTTTTGGGTTGCAATTTACAAAGCGGCAAACACCACAAAGAAGCCATCCCCGCCCAAGCCACTCAGTAACCGAAGAAAACCCGCCACACACTATCCATGGCTATGGCTTCTTCTGCCATGCTCCTCTACTCACCCAACCCCCTCTCTCTCTCCTCTCACAGACCTCTCTTCTCTCTCTTCAAAACTCACACTACCTTCTCTGCTAAAACATACTCCTCCAGACCTCTACTAGTTTCTGTCTCCGCCTCATCTCGTGCGCTTCAAGCTTTGATTTTCGATTGCGACGGTGTCATTCTAGAATCCGAGCACCTCCATCGCCAAGCTTATAACGATGCCTTTGCACATTTCAACGTTCGATGCCACTCTTCATCCTCTTCTGGCCCCCTCAATTGGAGCCTTGAATTTTATGATGTGTTGCAGAATCAAATTGGCGGTGGAAAACCCAAAATGCGATGGTTTTTACTCTCTCGCTATTCTATGAATTTGAAATTTTCATTTTCCTAATTTAATTTTAGATTGAAGTGGAATTCCGTTGATTTAATTGAAGGTATTTTAAGGAGCATGGTTGGCCGACTTCTACAATTTTTGATACTTCTCCGGAGAAAGATGATGATAGAGCCAAATTGATTGACATTCTTCAGGTATTAAACTTTTTATTCTTTGTGATTAAATTTAACTAATTAATTATTATCTCCGCTAGCTACATTTCATCCATCAAGAGCATATAATGCAGATAATTTCATCCGTCTAATTTGAAGATGCTTTTATATGATGATCTTGGAAAAAAAAAATAACCTAGGTGGAATAGAGTTTGATTACTTTGTATTCTGATTTGATTTCAGATTCCACTCACCTAAATGGGAATTCAGATATTCATTATAAAGTTCATGCTTCTCTGTAGTATTATTTAGTGTTATTTGGCCTGGTTTTGCTCAAGTTCTTTAGGTTTGCATCTAGAGCAAGACATATAATTTTAGGATGTTCTACTTCTCTGGTTAGATCATGTGTTTTAATAGCTAAAGAAATACTCTTGGCGCAGGACTGGAAGACAGAGAGGTACAAAGAAATAATTAAATCCGGAACTGTAAGTGAGAGTGAACACTTTAAACCATTTGGGGCTGATGTGTTCAAGGATTTTGTGTTGAGAAAAGTCCCCTTATCCTTTTTCTATTTTCTGATCCAGTGTCACTAAATTGAGCAGGTTGAGCCTAGACCAGGAGTATTGAGATTGATGGATGAGACAATAGCCTCTGTAAGATGGCTCTTACTCTCAAATTCATTTTCTTAACATTTCATAAACATCAATTTCTATATCATTTGCTCCTTGTCATCAAATTTAGAGTATATAAACATTGCTCACTATTGATCCCATACCATTTTTTTGATAGCAGTATTTCTAATTTTCTTGTCCATTGCATACACCCACCTACATATATATGTATGTATGTATAATTTCTTATCTTTCTGTTGTAGGGGAGAAAGCTAGCTGTTTGCTCCGCTGCAACTAAGAGTTCAGTTGTCCTGTGTTTGGAAAATCTAATTGGATTAGTAAAATTCTATCACTTTGCTTCTTGTTTTGATATACATTCGACCTCATAAGTATCATGGTAGCTCATATTTTACGTCTCTTAAATTTATAGGAGCGCTTCAAAGGCCTTGATTGCTTCCTTGCAGGTATGTCCAAAAATTTGAAAAGTTGACTATCTTTTCATAAATAGTTAGTTTTTATCGCACTTCATATCAGGACCCTTCAATCCAAGCAGAATTACATTGTTCTTAATCCTTGATCCACTCCTGGCTATTAGATACCTTAATTCTCTAAATTACACTCAGAGTCAGAGACACTTTATTCTTATTTAAGATGTTGTCTGCATTCATTAAAGATATGGATATAATCACTTGGAAATGATTTCATTGTGTCTCGTGCAACTGCAGGAGATGATGTCAAGGAGAAGAAGCCCGACCCAATGATTTATGTAACGGCCGCCAAGGTAGTAAGCTCAGCAGTACTGCACAAATTGCTATTTTTTTTTTCTTTTTTATTCATAAAACAGCTGCTATATATAATTTTTCTCTACCATGTATGTGCTTACAGCGACTGGGCGTATCAGAGAAGGATTGCTTGGTTGTAGAAGACAGTGTTATTGGACTTATGGTTTGCAGTTTCAACTTGCTCATACAATGGGAAAACAATCTTGAAAGAGATTGTTGTCTCGGATAAACGTTATGATCAAACGAGTTCATACTATGATTTTAAAAAATTGTTGCAGGCAGCAACTGGAGCAGGAATGTCCTGTGTGATTTCTTATACATCATCCACGGCAAACCAGGTGAGGAGGTTTTGCTGGTTCATCTGAAAAACCAATTCAAGAAGCAGCCCATGAAAATTATGATAAACTGATGTAATGTTATTGGTAACTAGGATTTCAAAGAAGCTGCAGCAGTCTACCCTGATTTGAGCAATGTCAGGTTGTGTACTAGCCCATCTCGACTAAGGAGTCACCCTAGATGCCATTATTCTCATTTTTAAAGTTGCATTTTTCGAGATCTTATTGCATCTATGATGTTTATAATTTTGGAAAAGGCATCTGTGCTCTTAATGGTTATATTGTATGACATTGCAAGATTTAGCATCGTAATTGTTCTTTCTTTTTCTCACTCGTTTTCTTGACGCAGATTGGCAGACTTGGAGGCCTTGCTTAAAAGCAAAGTAGCTGCAAATTAAATGTGTGCAATGCCATACAGAGCAACGGACATGGTTTGCATTTGAACCAAATCTCACCTTATGGAAACACACTACGAACGGGACATATAATTGCTCTCTGTTTTTCGGGTAATAGAACAAGTGATTGATATCTTGAATCCTCTACGTTATGATAATTCAAATATCTTTGATAGTAAGTGTACATGAATTTTTCATGGTATTAGTTGAACTACAAAGATCCCAGGTCAATGTAATAAATGTAATCATTCTTTCTTTCTACTGAAATAATGATCATGTTTTACCTTTTGAGTTGATGTATTGTGCATTTGGCCATGTGCTTATTATCAATAATTATGACTATGACCACCCTTTCAATGAAGTATGGAAGAAACAGACTTTTGGAATGATATTAAATTTATTTCTTTCAAAAGAATGAACCATTGGGGCCGTGTGTTTGTTATCAACAATTATGACAATGACCAATGTTGAAAAGAAACAGCCATTTGGAATTATATTAAATTTTATTTCTTTCAGACACAGAACAATTGGGGTGGTGGCGCAGTTGGCTAGCGCGTAGGTCTCATAGCTTCTGAGTGATCCTGAGGTCGAGAGTTCGAGCCTCTCTCACCCCAATGCATTTTTGTTTTTATTTTTCAATTTTCTTCCCTTCTTCTTTTATTTCCAACCACTTTTTATTTAGTATTATTTTCCTCACATTTTATCCTTTTATTATTTAGTATTTACAGTAAATTAATTTAATAACTTTATTCTTTTACTTCCAACAACTTTTATTTTTCAGTTTCCCCACTAAAACTATTCTCAGGTTTTCATAAAGAGAAATCCTTTTATTATTTATAATAAAATTAAAAAATAACAAGACTATTAATTTATATAGTAGAGTAATTTTTATTTCCAATAACATTCTCTTTTTTAGATTTTAATTTTATTTCAGTTTTCCCGCTTCATCATTAAGTTTAAAATTTGATATTTAATTCATTTATCAGGCTCAATTTCTTTTATTATTTAACCAAAATAAATAACAGTAAAATAAAAATAATACAAGACTATTTAATTAATACAGTGAAGTTGCTCCTCTGCTAAGAGGAATTCATGATAGTGGTGAATAATATCATGAATCGGTTTGATAGTATTCAGGGTTTGTTGTACTATATGACAGACATCAATGGATTCCAAATTCAAATGGTTCCAAACCATTAATAATTAATATCATGGATTATAAACTTCATCCTCAAAGTTTTCAAACTTACTCATAAATTGATGGAAAGAATATTTTGCACAGCCCTCAATCAACCTTGCAGCCGTTTTTTTTGTTGTTGCTGTTGGTATCGAGCGTGGGAGTAGAAGTAACATACAGAAAGGATTTCAAGTACTTATATAACTCCTTTGTCTTTTCCATATTGATTGCATGCCCTGCCTTCTTTAGGACAACAAGCTGTGCATTGTGTTCCAAATGTCTGTAATGGAGAGATACATGCCCATATCATATAATCCTTCCAATCAAATTAAGAATTACAATGGCACCACAAGTTTACCTTACTAATCTGTGAGCCAATTCTAGAGGGAAAACTTGGTCGTGTTCTCCCCAAATGATCAGCGTCGGCTGTCATAAGAGACGCGTACTCTTAGCTGAGTGTTATGAGCTAGAAATGATGGAAACTGTGGAGAAAATGAAAGGTATATATATACCTGAGTGATTTTGGGGAGATCAGAAAACTTTCTATCCTTGTGTAATGCGTAGATCAACTCTTTTCTTTCTTGGAGGTTCTCTGTGCACATAACCTACACATGTCAAAAGCATTCAACCTTAATATAGCATACAACTTTACCCAACCTGGTCGAACTTCACCCCAAGATTTATACAGTAAGGGAGTTTTTGTTCAAATTGTGTTAAATCTTAAAAATTTACTAAAAATAAGGGAGTTTACACACTAATTACACTTAAACGGACTTGATTTCCTTCTAAGCCTATTGGTTGAAAGCAAGGGTACCAATGGATCACAAACTAATAAAGAATTAAAGCAAATCTCATGTTCATTCCTGGGTAGTAGACACTTTCAAACTTTATTATGCTATCTAATAATTTTAATGAACCAAACACCCCCCTAAGAATCGTGGTAATGTCATTGCAAAGAGTACTAAACCTAAGCCATTGCGTTTTAGTACAACATATATCAAAGTGAGTTCCTAGTGAACCTCAACCCATATGTTGTCCTTGTACAAAAACACTATCTTGTGACTCATGAGTTGTATAAACACACAACATTGTTCTACAATCCACACATTTAAATCTTGTTTGCTAATGAGATTGGAATAACACAAGATTAAGCAAAGAATCTCTCACCTTAGCTGAGACCATCACAATTTGCAACCAAACATAACAATACTTGCTCAAAATAGAGTTGAACACAATCAATCTAAACTACAGAGGTGAACCCCATAAACTCCCAAGAAAGCTACTGCAAAATTAAACAACTCACATGAATGAAATCAGACAGAAAGCAAGAAGGCACATTCTTCACCGGTCTGTAAAAGGACAGCTTCATAAGCTCCCTCAACTTCGCCGGCGTTTGGGCAAGCAGAATCTCAATGGCCTCCTCCACACTCTTCACCCTAAACATCCCCTCTTCCATATCCTTCTCCTCCAAGCACACCCCAGCACACCCAATTACCACCCTCTCCACCGCCTCCGGGAACTGCGCCGCCATGCTGTACGCCACGAATCCGCCGTAGCTCAGCCCCACCACGCTCATCCGCCGCACCCCCATCGCCTCCATCGCCCTCATCACGCACGCAGCCTGGAACGCCTCGCTCCTCTCGGGTCGGGTCGTGTACGACTCCCCGAAGAACACCAAATCGGGTATGTAGACGTTGAACTTGGCCGAAAGGGGCGAAACGAAGTCGTTCCATTGCCACATTGCGTTGGCGCCGAGGCCATGGATTAGGACCAGACTGGGCTTCTTCGGGCTGTGGGCTTTCGGGCCCCAGCAGTGGATGACGGTGCCGTCGCCGAGGTCCGTCGTGGTGGACTTGAGGCCGGCGGTGGAGAAGGAGCAGCGGTAGCACCAGTCTCTTGATGCTGTGAAGCTGAAACACGTGCCCATTTTTATGTCGGAATTTCTTCGCAGATTGATCCTCGGAATAGGAAAGATTTCTCGAAAAATCTGCGAATTAGAGGAAAGAGATGGGAGGAAGAGAGTGGAGATTGATTGCAGAAATGGGAGAGAATGAGATGTCGTAGAATCTGTGGATTAATTGGTGTTAGGACAGCTGCCTGTGAATGTGGGACCGTTGCTTAATCACTGATCATTAAAACGACAGTGGAAAAGACAAGTCATAATTATTACTATAATTAATTGTTAACTACACAACTCAATTAAATTAAATTAAATTAAATTAATTGACAATAATAAACTTTAAAAAGAACTATAATACTACATTCTAAAAAGAAGTAATAGTGTATCCTAAATAACAAGAATAAAATATTCGAATACAAAGAATAATTTGTCCCTCCATCATGGCTTGGGTTGAATCTCCAAACATTATGGATTACCTACTAATAAACTATTTATAATTTTCAGTATTTGTGATCAGTAATACTCAGTGTTATCTCAACATGCCTTAAAAATCATTTAAATTTAAATTCGGATTATTAGTAAAGCATACTCCCTCCGTCCCAACAAGTATTTCACATATTGGTGTGCGTGAAGTTTAAGAAAATTTTGTATTTTTATGTATAAAGTAAGAAAAATATTATATATTTTAATTGATTTAATGAAAAATGTGTGTAAAGTTGTTGGGATGTGTGTAAAAAGTGAGTATTATTATAATGTATTTTTTTACCAAATTTAGTAAAAGTAAAGTGTGAAATACTTTGAGGGACGGATGAAAAAGGAAAGTGTGAAATATTTTGTGGGAAGGAGTACGTAAATGCATAAACAATAAACATGGCTGCTTTGAGAAAATGTATGCAAGTTTGATAATTTGATTTCAAGTTAATCTAACCCAATGTATAATAGAAGAATTTCATGTTATATTAGGTATTACATTTTTCGTCAATCATTCTATAAATAACAAATATAATAATATTATACATACATATTATTTATTTAATATTATTAATACGAGGTATAATTTCAAAATATAAGAAATAGTTGAAATAATTGAAATTCTTTAATCCCACTTTATTTTTTTCACCACAATCTCGCTGGACATGTTATCATTACTAATCTCTTCGTTCCCTAATAACATAATTATTTTGATTTTCTAGTCGTCTATTCAAAAAATAAGTGTACTTATTTTCTCTTAAAATGAATCTACGTATAACCCACCACTTACACTATACAACTATATACTTTATTATTATGTAAAACAATAATACTCTTTTTAACTTACATTATAAAAAATATAGTTGGATTATTTATCCATGCAAGAGAGTATATATGTTCTAGAATTTGAAATAGGAAATATGGAAAATGTTGATATTGTTGGTTTTGACTACAATTTTAATGTGGGGCCATCATTTGGACTGTTTATTACAGCAATTACGACCAGCAGACTTTTAATGTAATCGAATATGGTTGTTCAACAACCAAGCATTCTCAAAATAACAATAAAAATTTCTAAACAAATACTAATTCCTTAATATATTACTCCATATTTTAAAAAAAATATTTATCTCATACAACACAGATAACTTGTTTTATTATTTGGAGTATTTGATAAAAATAAAACTCTAAAAATTATATAAAAAAAATATTTCTTAAACTCAACCTCTGTAATAACTAATAAAGGTGAAAAAGTTTATAATTTCAACTCTTCTATGTTATATATATTTAAAAAAGATTTGCTCAAAGTTGTTTAATTCGTCATTGACATGACACGAATTTGTAATATTGAAGAGTTGAAATTGTAGTTGTTAAAATTATAAATAAATAAATTTATGAGGAAAATGACTCATTGTTCATCCTCCATCATTCATAGTAAGACAAATGTAAACTTACCGACAACATAATAAAATAAAACAAAATAAAATAAAAGTAGATATAGATTTAAGGTTTAAATACTTTCTAGTACAAAGTATTAAGCGTCCATTCAAATTTATTCCTATGAGATACAAAATGTTAAGATAACATCCCTAATATAATTCTAATATTAATAAAATATTTTAAATTAAATTTTATCTATAATCATCCTATTTTTCCAATATACAGGCCTAATTAATAGGCACACCACCGAATAATCTCTTCCACCGCTTTTCATTCTCAACTTTTTAAAGCTTTCTTCACAGTAATAAGGGGAATTCCAATTCCAAAGCAATGAATGCATCAAGCTAATCAATACTTCCTTTTTGACATTCGACAAACCTTTAATCTAAAAGGCCAAAAAATTAAAATGGCCAATAGTTCATGGTGATGGCTGAAAAACTAATCAATACTACTAGAATCCAGAAATAGAGATTCTCTGTGTTAGGATTGCCCCCATGTCATGGGAACACTCCTTCATTTTCCTTTCCCCTCCCAAGAATATATGTTTGTTAACTCTTATGTTCTTCTTTTTCTTTTCTTGCTAGATGATTTGGATTCTCCTCAACCAAATCCAGAAACTTGAGAAAACCGTGAGACTCTAATTCAGCCACTATAACTGGACTCGATCATCTTTTAGGCCTTCCATTTCTTTTTTTTTTTTAAATTCAGAATGCACACGCGTATATAGTTTGAAATCCTCTACGCCAGAACCAAAATGGAGGTTCTGGCCTAAAGGTCAGATGGTGCATAATTATGTACAAAAATATTGTTGTACAAAATCATTAACTAGTTGTGCATAATTATATATTAATTGTGCAAAATTATTCATGAATCATGATGTTAAGTTAGCCGAAAAAATATGTAAAGAAATCATATTGTGCAAAGTTATTCACAAGTTGTGCATAATAATACCCTAATTGTGCAAAAATTCCACGTCAAGTTCGCCGGGAAAATATACAAGAATTCATGTTGTGAAAAATTATTTACTAGTTGTGCATAACTATACACTAATCGTGCAGTGCAATAATTAAAATATCTTTATCATTATTATAAAATAAAGGAAAAAGGGCAATATTGGAATTACAAAATATAATTTTGTACCCTACAGTAATAATTTACAGTTCATGTATCTAGCAGTAATAATAGAATATAAATTGCACCTAAGTATACGGCCCAAAGGTAATGAAGCTAACGGCCCAAATCTACAATATGATTGAACACATAATTTAAGAATACTTTAGCTAGGCCCATTTCATTATATCTTTTGAAGATTGATTGAGGGTGATGTGTTTGCAAAAAAATGTATTTTCGATTATTTTTAATTAATGAACTTTTACAATATAATTGAAAATAAATAGTGTTTGAGAATAGTAAAATAATATTTCTTTTATGTTTTCTTATTTTATTGTTATATACTCTCTCTGTCCCGTTTCAATATTTACGTTTTCCTTTTTGGAATATGGGACCCACCTAAAATAATTAATATATCATCCAATACTAATACACCTACCCATTTTGCATTAAATATTATATTTTTCCACCCACTATCTATTAAAATATTATACTCCTTAATCAACGTGCAAAAAACAAACGTAAACATTAAAACGGGACGAAGGGAGTATTATTTTGGAATATTCGAGTAACAATTTAATATTATCATATTATGTTATTAGTCGCCAAAAGTTTTTTTCTTAAATAGTCACTATTACGTTAGGAAAAAAAAGAACATACTCAATTAGTCTCCAAAAGCTTATCAGTTTGACTAATCTTTCTAATAAATAAATAAAATAAAATACAAGAAAAAGTTAGGCAGACAGCCGATTATAATGGAAAATATTTATTTATAATAAAAAAAAATGAAGGATTACACATTTAGTGCAGTGCCTATAATTTTAGGCGACATTTGGTGTAGCCTAACATTCAGCGAAACTAGATCCTCCTGTTCTCATTTATTCTTAATTTAAAATTAAATATTTGAAAAAAATAAAAATTAAATGCATCTGACATGTGACTTGAATTGAATCCTCAATAATTCGTACATATGTTCATAATTAAAGTATTAATTACGTCTGATGTTTCATTATGTTTCGATCAGATTATATGTATTTCATGAATCAAATTTAAATCTAGTAATTATTTATTGTGGGAAATGTTAATATTATTCCTATAATAAGAATATGGTTATTGTACAATTAAATACTTACTCCCTCTTTGAAATATTCCCTCTATCCCCTTGAAATGTATGCATTTACTTTTTACACGTGGATTAAGGAGTATAATAATTTAATGTATTTTGAGGTGAGAGAAATAATATTTTAAAGTGTAGTGAGTAGTTGTATTAGTGTTGAGTGTGGGTCATGTGTGGTCACATCAATCTAAAAAAAAGGAAATGAATACTTTATAATAGGACGGATCAAAATGGCAAAATGGATACCTATCAAGAGCTGCAGGGAGTACTCGTTTTCACCTTTAATTGAGCATAAAGACAATGAAAATATATATATGTCCCAACTTTAATTTTACAATTTTCGATTAGATTTCTTTCAATTTTAATTTTACACTTCCATTAAAAAAAACAATTATCTAGTATCATTCTAGCACATGATTTCAAACAAATTTGACATCTTATTTTTAACATACATAACATACTTTATTATTTATTTTTTATCAAAAATATCAAACTATCCCAAAATTAAGTTAAAAATAGACTTTTATTAATATCGGGGCAAACAATAAATATTAAAATGAATTCGAGACAGAAGGGTAACTTTTAAGGGTATTATGATTTTTTTTCTTATAGTAAATAAATGATAAAATATGTTAAGTGTGTTTAGGGATGTCAAAAATGGCTCAACTCGCCCAGACCCACCCTGGCCCATGACATTTTGGGTGGACTCGACCTGACCCGTATAAAAAATTGGGCGGGTCTGGGTAATAGTGATGCTCCTATTTAGCCCGTTTGGACCCGTTTAATATTTACTCCCTTCGTCCCCTTGATACATATTCATTTTTCCATTTTGGTCCGTCTCATTACAAAGTACTATTCATTTCCCTTTTTGAATTAATATGACCTACAACCACTACACATAACCCCACACTCAACACTAATACAACTACCCACTACACATTAAAATATTATTTCTCTCACCTTACTATACGTTAAATTATTATACTCCTTAATCCACGTGCAAAAAGACAACGGATACATTTCAAGGGAACGGAGGGAGTACATTATATACTTAATATATTATGTGTAGGGGTGGGTAAAATCGGTATACCGAGCCGAATTTTCGGTATACTGATTTTTGGCGTACCAAAATTTTGGTAAAATTTATTTCCATACCGATACCGTACCGATATTGATTTCATTCCGATTTTTTGGTAAATACCGATTTATATTTAGAAAATTTGACTTACCGTTTCATACTGAAATATCGGTATACCGTACCGATTTTTTTTAAATATAATTAAAAAATAAAAATAAAATATATTCTAACATATTTTATGTTACAATGAATGGACATGATAATTATTTAGATGATATTTATATCAACTACTAATTTATTAAAAAATAAGTATATAAATTTATTTATTATTTCTTACCCTATATTTTAATATCAACTGTAACATATTTATATTTATAAGCATTAGAGTTTATTTTCATACTTAACAAAAATATATATATGAGTGATGTTCTTGTGCACCCGGGCGTACGAAGCATATTCTGTGCGCCTTTTTAATTTCCATGCCTCTTTGCCATTTAAACTCCTAGCAATACATAGGTTTAAATAGAATTGGATGGGGAGGGTTGTGGTCACATGGGGACACGGAGTATCCCTCCGTGTCCCCGGGGGCTCAGGAGCTTTTGCTTATATATATATGAATAAATGTGTTGTATAATTACACATATACTTAAAAATAGATTTTACTCCATACGTTATTATAAGATAAAATGTATTTAAATAAAAATTTAAAATATATATAGGTCATTTGTTCTTAAAGCTAGATATATAAATTTTAATAATAAGAAATGTACTAAAAAATATATTATATATAATTAAATTTTTTTTAAATAAATATAAAAATTTTCGGTATTTACGGTACGGTATACCGATACCGAATACCGAATATATTTTTCGGTATACCGAAATACCGAAATTTTTTAAATATGTTATCGATACCGTACCGAAAATTTTGATATATCTAAATTTCGATATTTTTGGATAATTTTCGATACGACAAGCTCGGTATACCGAGTTTTTGGTATTGTTCCCCACCCCTAAATTTATGTGTATACTATGTATATTTTATTTATATTTTTATATTATATTCATTATTTATAAGATATATTTGCTTAATTGATTAATTAAGTAGAATATACATGATATTACTATGTACTATATAATTACTAATTAAATGAAATAAACATATTATTTATAATATGTATATATATTTAAAATAAAATAAATAATCAAAATGGGTCAAAAACGGGGCGGATCTGCCCCGCCCCGTTAATATCCCTAGATGTGTATAGAAAAGAGTTGTTCAGACTTTTTTTTTTGTTTTTTAGAAATTAAAAAATTTTAGACGGACCAGGTGAAAACTTTTTTGGCAAAAACTTGTGTGCACCCGGGCGCACGAAGTGCCTTTAGAATTTTGTGTTAAATTGTATATCCTTTAGTATAAAGATGTACACCCTTTATTTTTTAAAGAAAAATAAAAAATATTAATAAAATGTGTATACCCTTTACAACAAAATGGTGTACCCTTATTAATTATAGTGTATACTCTTTAAAACAAAATAATATACCCTTACCCATAATACTAAATTCTAAAGGCGCACGGTTAGTCCTCAAGTCACTTTCTTAAACGGATCAAAATTGAACGGTGAAAACTTTTTTTTCGAGACATAATAATTTATTATTTAATAATATCTTTTATAAATTGTAATCCAATACTCTATTTAAGAATTTAGATAATCCACAATGCACGGAACATAACTGGAAGACCGTTTAAGATAGAATTTACTTCCATAGTTGTCAATTTTAACGAAATACTTTATTATCGATAGTGAAAAATAAAGAATTAATTGATAGGAGAAGAAAAAAGAATTGGTGAGAAATGCCAAACATAGTTCAAGAAAGAACACCTAATAATATCTCAATCTGAAGTTGTCAACTTCGGGAAAGAGTGAAGACAAGCATCGATCGGACATTTACATCATTACATGTGCTCTTGACTTATGATTTTATTTTCCTCCACTCTTGTAATAATCTTTGCATTTTTTTTTCTTTTTGAGATAATTCCAAAAAATTCAAGAGAAATTTGCAAAGCAGGCCCCCACAGCCCACCAAGTGGACCTGTACTGTAATTATTTAGAGAGAAAGAGGGTGGGGGAGAGAGAGAGTTTTTCACATGCCATCATAAAGAACACGCATTTACAGTGGAGTCGTAGTCAAAAAGCCATAAGAAGCTTCCTTTTTGTGCTTCAGATTTGCTCCAAAGTAGCAAAAGTTTCCCTTTATTCAACTATCCGTCTAAGGAAAACAACACCCACCCCTCGGTTTTCAGATTCTTGCATCTTAATTTGGAAGCTTCTGTAGGAAAAACTTGAATTTATTGCCAACAGGTATATAATTTTCTTCTAGAAACTTACTGGGATTTAGTTGAGTGGATTTGATTTTCTGTGTGTTGTGATTATAATTGGGAGACACCTTATAAGATGAGATGATGCCCTTAAATAAAGACATTAATCTTTTCTTCACAATCCTTGTCATCAAGATTTGTGCTTTTATGTGAGAGTTGATTTCTTGAATTCTTTTATGAATGTCTTATGAGTGGAGATACAAGTGAAAAAATTGATTAAATGTTTGTTCATTTTAATGAGAAAAGTTATGGAGGGAAACCTGATGATCTTTTCAACCTGTGTTTATGTGGTTTATTAATTGCTGGGTGGTTGTAGTATCTTTTTTTTATTGTTATATCCATTAAATTCTGTATTATTTGTTTGAAAAATTAGCATGCTTGCGGCAAATACTGAATCTTTATTCAGGAAATAATAGTGGGTTTCATCATATTTATGTGGATGAATGTCTTATGCCACAATTACCATATATTTGTGGAAGGGTGGTTTGTATGTTTAGATAAACATAAACATGGTTAATTCATTGCAAATTGGCTTTGTGAAGTTAAAGTTGATGATAGGAATTAGGAACCACCTTAAAGAACTTGTACCTTCTAACTTCTACTAGTTCTTTTTGATATCATATCTCTGGTTAAACTCTCATTAATATATAAATAACATAACAATGAAAAATTTTCAACAGAGTGAGCTTTGAGTTTAAAATAATGGGTAGCTTTGTTAGGATGAAGTCTGACCCGGATGACATTTATCTAAAAAATCCATTCCAGCTTCAACAAGTCACAAGTGATTGGGTGTATATTATTAACATTTCACTATTCTAAAATCTACTAATGATACTAAATTGTCTTTCTACTTTTGCAATTTTTTATACTTTCCCCACCAGATTTTTATTAGCAGTTGGTCCAGATTATCTTATGAATAAGCAGAATGTGTTATTATGAAAGCTTCAATAAATATCGATGGTTAATTCATTCCTGTCTCTTGCTGCTTCTGTTGTGAATCCTATCTGCTTGGTCATCTTCTACCCATGAAAAAATGAAAAAAAGTAGGGACAGCATGAAGTGAAATAGCATAAGATCCAAAAGATTATTTTAATTGTTTTGGTATTTTGGACTGTACAGAGAGCATTGACGACTTGTATAAAATAATACTAGATTTGACTGAACTACTCAGGAACGTTTTCCGGATGCTCATCCTCATGGACTTGGTGATATGCTATGTTTCAGTTGCTGTTTAGAAGCAGGTTCTCACTTGGGATCATGAGTTAGTATGAAATTATAGAGATGGACCTTCTCATTCGAGTTTTAGTGCTGGCATGTTTAAGTAGTTTTGTTTCACCCGATGCGCAAGGTATTCTTCTTATTCCATTTAAGCCATTCAACCTGTGAGTTATGTACTGTTATCAATGTAGTAAATAGTCATTTTGGATCTATGTTTTGGCCATTGCGCAAGATTTTAGTACATATTGTAATAAAAATCTGATGGAAATTTCTTCACTTCAACTAACTTCTCCATTCGCTTTTTATTGTACTCCTCCCGTCCCACATTACCTTGCAATGTTACTATATGTACGGTTTAAGAAAGATTGCTTTTTGACCAATTTTATGGATTTTTGGTAATAAATGAAGTATGTTATGCGTGTTAGGTGGGAGTGTTAAATTTTTAATTAAGATATACTTTCAAGGTTGTGGATTATTATGATGCTTCCTTTTTTGGGTGGTGACGAAAACGAAAAGCGTGAAATTTAATATGAGATGGAGGGAGTAGTATCTTTTATCAATTACATGCATTCTTTTACCACCTTTTAGTGTACTACAGTAGTATGTAGAGACAACTTCTTTTTTTTTTTAATTATTATTCAGGAAATGCGCTGTATGCCTTAAAGATATCACTTAATGCTTCAAGCAATCAGCTTACGGATTGGAATCAAAATCAAGTTAACCCATGCACCTGGTCCAAAATAATCTGTGACAGCAATTACAATGTGACAACAGTGTAAGAATGTTGTGGCATGTTTTTCTATAATGTTGTTCTTGAATGTAGTCTCATTATGTCTAGTATAGTTTCGGATCATACTTCTTAGTTTTGCTGATGATGTATATTGTGGTGACATTTTGACAGGACATTGTCGAATATGGGATTTTCTGGAACACTGTCACCAGAAATAGGGGTTCTGAAGATGCTGAATACGCTGTATGTTTGAACACATTCACCTGCATAATTGATTGTCTAATTTTTTCCTTTTTTTTTTTCAAATGCGAGAGAACATGTTACGATGTGGACGTATATTCTTAAATGTAGCCAGTTACAAGGAAATGGCATAACTGGTAAGATACCAGCAGAGATTGGAAATTTGACAAGCTTGACAATGTTGGATCTTGAAAATAATAATTTAAGTGGAGAAATACCGGCTGCCCTTGGAAATCTCGACAAGCTCACATTTCTGTAAGCAAGCTTAATCAGCTGTTTATCTTTTTTTAATCTTCTTGTTTATTCAGCCTAAACTAAGAATCACTTGTTTTGCTTGAGCAGGATTTTAAGTCAGAACAATCTCAGTGGACCGATTCCCGAATCACTTGAGAGTCTTTCAAACTTGGTTAACTTGTGAGTAACTTGTGTTGTATATTTGCAGTGTAATCATGATAACCGAGATGTACTTACGATGTAATGCAACATAGATTTTAGAAATTATTCACCTTTGTTTACTTGGCACTCATGAAGTTATTTTTTGCAGACAGCTCGGTTCTAACAGATTAAGTGGAAAGATACCTGAAAAGTTATTCCAAATCTCCAAGTACAAGTATGTGGCGTTCCATTATACTCCTTCTTTTCTTGTGTGTGTGCTATAAATTCAACGCTCAAACATCCTTTTTTGAACTTTTTCACCTATATTCACTCGAATGCTAATCATGGATCGAGCTTACGTTATCGATTTCAGTTTTACAGGGAACCAATTGAATTGTGGCACCAATCCCGCCCGTAGTTGTGTATCTGAGAATGAAGGTATATTCATGTAATAGTTTCATGTTGGTCCCTATTTTGCAAGCTCACATGGGCATTTCTTCTTAGATACAGTTAATATTTGATTATATCATGACAGGTGGGTCCCGGAAATCGAAAACTGGCATGATAATAGGGATTGTTGGGGCGTTGTGTGTTATTTTTCTTGGAGGTTTTGTGCTGTTATTCCTTTGGAAGGGTAGGCATAAAGGTTACAGGCGTGAAGTTTTCGTTGATGTTCCAGGTTTGTTCTTGGATACAAGCATAACACATTATATACTTCTTCTCAATTTGCATTGTTATAAACTGTAATTTGAACCATGAATTGGTGGTGGTCAGGTGAAGTTGACCGGAGAATCGAGTTTGGACAGTTGAAGAGATTCGCATGGAGAGAATTACAGGTTGCTACAGACAGTTTCAGTGAAAAGAATGTCCTTGGACAAGGTGGTTTTGGGAAGGTTTACAAAGGAGTGCTTGCTGATAACACCAAGGTTGCAGTCAAACGTTTGACTGATTTCGAGAGCCCTGGTGGAGATATTGCCTTCCAACGAGAAGTTGAGATGATAAGTGTTGCTGTTCACAGAAACCTGTTACGATTGATCGGATTTTGCACCACCCCAACCGAACGCCTCTTGGTTTACCCTTTTATGAGCAACTTGAGTGTTGCCTCTCGTCTACGAGGTATCACTTTCTTTGCATCATTTATACAACATAGGATCAAACTATTGTTGTTCTGTTGATTTGATTTGAATATCTAAACAGAGCTTAAACCGGGAGAGCCAGTCTTGGACTGGCCAACCAGAAAACGGGTTGCACTGGGAACGGCCCGTGGATTAGAGTACTTGCATGAGCATTGCAATCCCAAGATCATTCACCGAGATGTCAAAGCTGCCAATGTCTTGCTGGATGAAGATTTCGAAGCTGTCGTCGGTGATTTTGGCTTGGCAAAGTTAGTGGATGTGAGAAAAACCAACGTAACCACTCAAGTTCGTGGCACAATGGGCCATATAGCTCCTGAATACCTCTCCACAGGGAAATCATCAGAAAAGACTGATGTTTTTGGGTATGGCATCATGCTTCTAGAGCTTGTGACGGGGCAACGAGCCATTGACTTCTCTCGTTTAGAGGAAGAAGACGATGTCTTACTGCTCGACCACGTAAGTTGCTAGTGTGTTCTTTCAAAATAATCTTTATCTCCCAATCTATTGGCTCTAATCCAGGTTAACAGGTCAAGAAGCTGCAAAGGGAGAAGAGACTAGATGCAATCGTGGACCGAAACCTGAACAAAAATTACAACATTCAGGAGGTCGAAATGATGATTCAGGTTGCACTACTGTGTACTCAAGCATCACCGGAAGACCGGCCAGCAATGTCAGAGGTTGTCCGAATGCTCGAAGGAGAAGGGCTGGCAGAGAGGTGGGAGGAGTGGCAACATGTTGAAGTAACAAGGAGGCAAGAATACGAGAGGCTCCAGAGGAGATTCGATTGGGGTGAAGATTCGATCTACAATCAGGATGCTATTGAATTGTCAGGCGGACGATAAGGTAACACAAGTATGCAAATTTGTTGTAGAATTAGTTTACTTCCATATATACATGTGTCTTCCCACTGCTTGTCCTTGTATTTCTTGTCTTTTTTTTTTACTCCTTGTTTGTATGAAAGTGTCCACGAAATTCGACTGGAATTGAGATGGAGCCTTGTCCATGTTTCTTTTGCCTTGTGACATTCCAAACAGGCTCCCATTTTGTGAATATTTGATTTGATATTGCAAAATCAATGTATGGCAATAATATGCATTTCTAACATGAACTTTTGTTGCGGTATGAGTTCGATAGTATGAATTTTTGCACATCAAAATTTTTGATACAGTAGAAAGTATGGAAGAATAATCAGACAAAATTCATAAAGAAATAGAATTTATATACAGTGAGTTGAATAATGATGAATGAGGTACAACATTAAAGAAAACAAGAAGCTAAGTTGTATTAAGAAGAGTGAAAACAGGGGATGGATTCATGTTTTTGTGGTTGGATTTCTCATGAAATGCAACGATTTCATGGTATCACCCCTTGTCATGTCCTGTTGATGTTTTCTTGGTCTATGAGAAAGGGTGTGGCGTGTCTTCGTCTCCTAGGGAGTCTGGTATTCGTAATATTTTGCTACGAGATGGGGTGGTGGCACCTCCGTTTCGTCTACGTTCGCCTTGAATTGGTGGTAATCTGCACCTGCCATTGCTAGAGCTTCGATGGAGATAGACATAATGATGATCACTATATGCGCTGCTCGAGATTGATCGATTCAAGCTCTGTTCGTTTGTAACTTAGAAATGTGTACAACTCTACTGGAAAATCTTGTGCAAGAATGGGGGGATTATGATCCAATTTATATACAAGAAAGTTTCAGTGTTTTCCACATTGAGATTTGAAATCAAAGGGTTGAACTTGGAATGTTGAAGGTAGACTAAAGAGAGGGGTGGGGTGGGGTGGGGGTTCACACTTCACATGATTCACAGTAGAAAACTCGTGAATGAAACAGCATTGTTGTGGACAATTCTCGTGATTGTGAGGCATATGTAAGAAAAATGATGTATATGATTATCCATTTTGGAAACATCTAATGTGACATAATTCAGGCTTTTCTCCATGTGTCCTCTTACAATTCATTTCAACTTAAATTTGTTTCAACATCTCAATAGTCTAATAAATAGTCATATAACAATTCAAATGTAGTTCCAGAAATTCCATCTCAGTTTTTCCTCCTAATCAGCTTGAATCACACATTAGAAGTAGAACGAACAATACTAACATGAAGAAACTGTCGCGGATCGCCTTCTCTTTCGACAAACTCGAAAATGCAGTGGTCGTCTGCATTGATGTGATTCACCCTGCACAATTGCACCCATCCTCCCGACACGACTGACCGCCCATCGCTTGGCCATGTCCTACACTTGCTGCGGAACTCTCTCCCACTTAGATCAACCAGAGTTATCTCAGTACCAAGCTTGATGTTGTGGTCTCTGACCAGATCTTTAGGGATGAACTATCAATCATTAAATCAAACAATTTAGTTATATCATCTTAATACAAGAAACCAAATATTGTCTAACTAGTTAAGCTCTACTAGATCACCCCCACATTTCATCTCTTACTAACTACACAAACCAATTACAAATCATCCTCTCGCCTACATAAATTTACACACTTCTGTAAACCAGATCCACAGTGTAAACCCCTACCCTATGTATTGCTAGGACATTTAAATTAAGGAGATCACAGGGTTTACAATGATTTATGATGTAAACTCGATTTATAATAGACTAACTCATAAATTTAACTTGTACAAGATTATACATGTAAAAGATAGATGTGAGCAAGTAGTTACCAAGTCGGCCCTTCGTTTGAGCATGATTTTCGCAACGAAGTAAGGATTGGTGGGTTGTTGAGCTAAGCCAGCTTCAAAAATATCCATGCCATAGTATTTAGGATATAGATTTGGCCGCCTCCTTTCCTCACCTGCAACAACAACTTCTACACACAGACAGTAGTTTTCTAATGTTAACATATTACTTATTTCAAATGCATGCATATATATCACAACGCCACACATACCATGCTTAACATTGCGACGAGTGACAACTCTTTTCCCATCATTTACACGAACGATGCTGCGACAGGTGACAACTCTTCTCCCATCATTTACATGAATGATGCTGTCGCTATCATCGTCTTCTTCCTCATCCTCGCTTGTTTGGCTCGACAACACATGATCACTACTACCACCTTTAGTCCCATCCTCATCTTCGTCTTCATCTTCATCTTCATTGTCAGTATCTTCTCTGCCCTCATCGAGACCTCCTCTACTACATGATTCATTAACAACGTTATCCTCGGATTTACAAGTGACGTTTTTCTCTGTCCCACATTTGCCGTATACCTTAACATCAAACAGATCCTCGGAGGAATACTCAAACACTATAAGATCAAGAGATGTCAACATATTTTCATCCACAAATTTATCCCAACCATCCACGAAATACCAATCGTTACCAACTTTTACTACCTTCACAGTCCATAACTTGTGATGCCCATTTCTCAACAGCACTTCCTTGGAGAATGATTTTTCCATTACTTGCATAAATCCTCTAGGAATTTTCTGATCAATATTGTAGAATTTACTTCAATTAATAACATTTTCCAACTATGAAAAAACATTATATTTTTTAGTTACAAACAAGTTTCATAAAGAATGCTAAAACTTGCGTGATCCCTGAGACAATGTGCCCCCAAATTCTACGATTTTCGAAAGTTTTACGTTAAATATTAAATTATTAGAAGATAAATTGAAAGGTTTAAATAGAATTCATAATTATTTAAATTTTCGGGATTCGATTTGACTCAAACAAAGTCTCTTCTTTATTTATTGTATAACTCAAAAAATGTAGAATAAATAAAAGTATTAAGGAGTGAGTTGAATCTGCACAAGTTGAAAAGTACCGAAATATGAATATTATATATGCTTGATTAAAAAAATTAATTTTTTTTTTAAAAAATAAAAGGTAAACGTTCTTATAATAAATCACATACCATTTACCTTTCGAAAATTTTGAGATTTGGAAACATTGTGTCTCGGACCACACAAGTTTTAACAGTATAAAATAACAACAATAACATGTACTTTAATTCAAATTTAAGAATTGGATCGAATTAATTACATACCAAGAGCACAATTTTTATTAAAAAAAAAAAAACAAACAGGGAGAGAATTACCATGTCAATGTAAAAAACAAACAATGTAGAGAATTACCATGTTAATGTTGTTCATTCCTTCAACGAAGATCACAAAGAAAGTTCATTGACGTTAATTGAAAAAAAAGAACAATTTTTTTTTTTTGCAATTTCATAAATTTTATTGCCCGTAAGATTTATTTATTTCAAACATACATCAGAGTAGTGAGTGTATATGTATGAGATTTAATAAAAATAAAAAATAAAAAACAGTGTAAAGAATTACCACATCAATGATGTTCATTCCTTCAACAAAGAACACAAAGAAAGCTTGAGTCATCCTTGTTCCCATTAATTGAGAAAAAAAAAAAAACGAAGTGTTCTTATTTCTGGAAAAAAAAAATATTTAAGTGATATTGGAAATTTTGAGTTGGTTGTGTGAAGTGAATGTTGCTTTTTAAGACTTTCGCAATTTTATAAATTTTATCGCCGACCAGTAAGGATTTATTTATTTAAAAAATACGCCATGGGTGTATTTGTATGTAAAAAGACTTAGTATGTGACACTGTATAGTGAGTGTATATTTATGGGAAAAGACCTACATGATGTAACACCGTATAACAGGTGTATATGTATGGGACAACCGAACAAGTCTTAAGTGACACCAGCCAGTAAGAATTTATTTATTTCAAACATACACCAGGTGTATATGTATGAGAAAAGACTTATGTGAGATCGTGCAATGAGTGTATATGTAAGGGAAAAGGCTTAAAACACTTGTGTGACACCTTATCATAAAATGCTTTTTGTAAGATTGATAAAATTAAATGTTAATGTAAAAAAAAAAAAAAACAGGCTAGAGAATTACCATGTCAATATTGTTCATTCCTTCAACGAAGATCACAAAGAAAGTTAAGTCATTGTTAACGTTAATTGAAAAAAAAAACAATGATGATGCGTTTTATAAACTTATTTATGAAAAGAAAATCTCTTTTATGATGTTGGAAATTTTGAGTTGTTGTGTGATGTGAAGGTTGTTTTTTTCTTTTTTTTTTGTAGCCAGGATTTATTTATTTCAAACATCAGATGTAGTAGTGAGTGTATATGTATGGAATTCAATGTAGAGAATCACCATGTCAATGCTGGGATTATTTCAAGTCATTGTTCCCGTTAATTTAACATACATAAGATGTAGTAGTGAGTGTATATGTATGGGATTTAATTAAAAAAAAAACAGTGTAGAAAATTACCATGTAAATGCTGTTCATTCCTTCAACGAAGAACACAAAGAAAGCTCGAGTCATCCTTGTTCCCGTTAATTGAGAAGAAAAAAAAAACTATGTGTTCTTATTTCTGAAAAGAAAATTTCTTAAGTGATGTTGGAAATTTTGAGTTGGTTGTGTGAGGTGAATGTTGCTTTTTAAGACTTTTTGCAATTTCATAAATTTTATCGCCAGCCTGTAAGGATTTATTATTTCAAAAATACGCCACGTGTAATAGGTGTATTTGTAAAAAAAAAATGTGTTCAAAAGAAAATTTCTTTTTAAGTGATGTTGGAAATTTTGAGTTGGTTGTGTGAAGAAAACGTTGCTTTTTAAGACTTTTTGCAATTTCATAAATTTTATCGGCAGCCCGTAAGAATTTATTTATTTAAAAAATACGACCACGTGTAATAGGAATATTTGTATGAGATAAGACTTATATGACACTGTATAGTGGGTGTATATTTATGGGAAAAGACCTAGGTGATGCAACAACATGCGCCAACATACGCCAGGTGTAATGGGTGTATATGTATGGGAAAAAAACTTAAAACACTTGCGTGTCACCATGTAACATTTTTAATAAAAATTAATAATTTAAGGAGTAAAATAATTTCACGTTGAATTATGATGAAACGAACTCACTCACATAACATTAATCATACGTGACTTGGTCAGTAATACATGTGTATTGATTTTTATTTTATTGTTTAAATAATGTACACACTGAATCCACTTGTAATTAGTGATGCAATGAATTGGGTAATACTTATTTTGGATACGAATATTAGTATCAGTTTAAATATTAATTATTTATATATGTATCTATAGGACTATATCTATATAGTTTCATTAAAAATTATAAAACGATACTTATTTTCGTCCTAAATTCATTTATTAATATTTGGTGGTTATAAAAAAAAATTGTTGATATTGATAACTAACGTGTAGAAAGTAAGATATACAAAAAATTACTATTTCAAGATTAATAATTTTTATACACCGTTTTAAATAACTTTTTAATCTCTTTTTTTTTTTTAAAAAAATTAATAGTTAAAATACCCTCTTATAGTTGAGTGAGGCTTGCGTGCGCCCGGGCGCACGGGAACACATTCTGTGCGCCTTTAAAAATTTAGTATTATGGGTAAGGGTACAATGCTTTGGTTTAAATAGTATACACTTTAATTAATACTAGTACACTATTTTGTTCTAAAGGGTATACACTTTTCATTAATATTTTTTTCTTTAGAAAATAAAGGGTATACAATTTAACACAAAATTCTAAAGGCGCACGGAGTGTTGTTCATGCTCCCAGATACACACAATAATTTTCTTTAGAAAATGAAGGGTATACTAAAGTGTATACAATTTAACACATTTCGTGCGCCTTTGCAATTTTCATGCCCCTTTTCAATTTAAACCCCTAGCAATACATAGATTTAAATAGGATTGGAAGGAGAGGGTTGTGTTCACATAGGGTGCATAGGAGCTTTTGCCATTCTTTTTCTTTGAATTAATTTTGCCCTTCTATTTGTATCATCGTATTGGGACGTTTTGAAATTTGAGTGATAGAAATAAATGCAATTTTCCTTGTTACTTCTGTTTATATTTTGGTAATATTTTTGTTTATAATCCATAACCTAATACTTCCTCGTCCCACTCTTTTACTTTTTTCACATGAATTATAGAATATTATTATTTAATATGTAGTGGGTAGTTGTATTAATGTGAGTGTGGATTTATATTTTAATTGTATTAGTGGATGTGTGTGGGTCGTATGTGTGTAAAAAATAAAATGGGATTTTTTTGGTGGATATGTCCAAAATGGAAAAAAAATCTTTTTAAAGGGGATGGAGGAAGTAATATCGTTGACAATTTATATAATTGATAGAGAACAACGAATATTATTCTATGGTAAAAAAGCACTACAAATTCATTGAATCAATGACTTTAGTGAGGAACCCAATATTATCTGTGGGTAATTATTAATAAAATTCAATTTATTGATAAATTTAATATATATATATATTTTTAATTTTAATGTTTCATTTGCAACTTGGGATATCCGGTTCAGACCAATAAGGCCAGCCCAGGTTATGATTCACTTCGGATAAGCTAAAAAGGTCCTTTAGGGCCTGCAAATCATGGGCCAACTCATTATCTAATTCAATCACACAGCAATAAATATAATCGGACTACTTCCTATTTCTCCATCAACTATACATTTTTTATCATTTTGGTCAATCGCTCAATTGGTTAATTTTAACCTAATTATTTTAATATTACGTACACTAATTAATTAAACCACCCTAAATTATTTCCATTTAACAATTTCTCATGTATATTAGATTTAGGTGAATATTTTATTTTTTTTATATTTTTATATAAGATAACACATGAATTAAAAAGTCATTATAATTATTTAATTTTTGTCACATGCATGGTAATTATTAAATAGATTTAAAAAAAAAGAGTAAGATATGGAGTACCTATATATTCGAAGAGATAAAATCCGAGTTTAAATATTTGAGTTTTAGAGTACAAAATACTGCAAAATAAATTTATTTATAGTTGGGGCCTAAAATGAAATGACAGACATTTTATTGAATAATTTCAATTCTTTTGGGTAAAATTGTTAATTATTATTTAGATAAAAGAATTCTTATCCAATACTATATATAAGAAGCAATTCTAAAAAAAATTATATGTTCCGCTTGTGATGAGAAAAATATAATTAAAACAAAAAGTAAATAAAAAGATTAATTATTATAGTGTTTTTAAAATTCATTTTGCATAATTACAATTGTCTATAAATCTTAATTAGGGTGAAAAATGTCTATGTTAATTACTATTATATATGTGGATTAAATCAAATTGAAAATGCACATGTTAAAACCAATTAATGAGACTAACTTTAGTGATTTGATTTATACAAGTATATTTGAAAACATCACATAATTTACACTCTAAACCTTAAATTGTGTAGTAAATTTTACTTTCATACCCAATTTCCGAATCAGGCTTTTCTCCTTATGTTCTCTATCGATGGATTTCAACTTAAATTTGTTTTCAACATCTGTATATTACGAAAGGGGTAGGTTTTGCATAGGACCGTCTTATGCAAGTTTTTACGTGAGATGGATAAAAAGTGATAACATTTTTAATGAAAGTGATAATGGTTTAGTGAACTATTTTATGACTAATTTATAGTATAAATAAAAAAGTGATAATATTTTATAGCGAAAGTGATATTAATATTATCACTTGTGTCTCACGTAAGTTTTTGCTTTTCGAAAGATAGTCATGTAACAATTCAAATGTAGTTCCAGAACTTCATCTCAGTTTTTCCTCCTAATCTTGAATCAAACATTAGAAGTAGAACGAACAATATTGACACACAGAAAGTGTCGCGGATCGCCTTCTCTTTCGACAAACTCACAAATGCAGTGGTCGTCTGATTTGACGCGATTCACCCTGCACAATAGCACCCATCCTCCCGACACGATTGACCGCCCATCCTTCCACTTCCTACACTTGCTACGGAACTCTCTCCCACTTGGATCAACCAAAGTTATCTCAGCACCAAGCTTGAGGTTGTGGTCTTTGATCACATCTTGAGGGATGAACTATCAATCATTAAATCAAACAATTTAGTTAATGCAAGAAAACAAAATAATGTCTAACTAGTTAAGCTCTACTTGAGGAGCTCCATCAATCCTCTTACTAGACATTTTATTTCTTTTTTTATCGGGAAAAGAAAATTTTATTGAAGTACCAGGTGAATATGAGAAATAAGAAATAAAGTAAAAGTACGGGCATGATTTTCGCGACGAAGTAAGGATTGGTGGGTTGTTCAGCTAGGCCAGCTTCAAAGATGTCCATGCCATAGCATTTAGGATAAAGATACAACATCCTTTCCTCTTTGCTATCACCTCCAACTATAATATTATCTTTATCTACACAAACTTTTCTTATGTTAGCATATTACTTATTTTAAATACATATAAAAGACAATGTCATGCATACCATGCTTAACATTGCTTCTGGTGACAACTCGTTTCCCCTCATTCACACGAATTATACTGTCGCTATCTACGTCTTCTTCTTCATCCTCACCTATTTGGCTCGTCAACGCATCATCACCATCATCATCTTTGTCTTTATCTTCATACTCAGTATCCTCAAAACCTCCAATACTAGATGATTCATTAATAACGTCATCCTTGGATTTACAAGTGACGTTTTTCTCCGTCCCACATTTGCCGTATACCTTAACATCAAACAGATCCTTGGAGAAATACTCAAACACCATAAGATCAAGAGATGTCAACATGTTTTCATCCACAAATTTATCCCAACCATCCACAAAATACCAATCCTCACCAACTTTTACTACCTTCACAATCCATAACTTGTGATCAAGTGGGCTAGCCCACTTGGCCACCGGGCTCCTCACACAAGTGAGTGACCCGGGTTCGGGTGTATGTGTATGGAGACTTGGTGAACTAACTACTAACAACTAACTTTGTCCGATAAAAAAAAAACTTGTGATCTCTATTTCTCATCAGCACTACCTTGGAGAATGGTTTTTCCATTGCTTGAGTAAATCCTCTAGGAATTTTCTGATTAATATAGTTGAATTAACTTCAATTTAATAACATTTTTCAACTCTATAAATTCAGATTCAGATTTTATTTACTTTGCATGTTGTCACCATTCAAAACTTTTTAAAAGCAAATATAGTTATAAAAACATAATTTAAAATATTCCATCTAGATGTTCTAATTTTTGGAGCAATATTACAAGATAAATTGAAAGGATTAAATGGAATCAATAATTATTCAAATTGTCGGGAAATAGTTCAATTTGACTCAAACAATGTCTCTAATTTATTGTATAACTCAAAAAAATCTAGAATAAATAAAAAAATACTACTAAGGATTTAAAAGAACTGTAGCAACTATGAATAGTAAATTTAGATCAATGCTAATAAATAACAGCAAAAAAATATCAACAATAATGTGTACTTTAATTCAGGATCTTGGAATTGGATGGAATCACTACTAGAAAAATAGGATATAATGACATTTATAAGTGTTTTGTAAGAACAATTAATAATGCATTAAACTTAATATGACATTTCTATGAAATGTCTTCTATTCCAATGTAGTAATAGGTCACAAGCTATTAATACATTCTTATATGGCATTACATAATAGTTTAAACTACACTTAAATAATTATTAATTAATAAATTAATTTAGTAATAACAATTTTTTTTAAAAAAAAAATAAATAATTTTATTTAACTCTTGAACTGCCTAGAAGATTCGAACTCGGGTTGATTGTAACTTTTTCTTCTACTGTAGCCATATGATCCAGAATTAAACTTGTAAATTTTTTTCAATTTTAATTTATATCGAAAGCTTTTTTTTTTTTATCCTTTTTTAACTTTGTTTATATATTTGTTTTTATTTTATTATTTTTATTAATTTTCTGTTTTATTTTTAATTTAACTTTAGTAACCAAATAAATTTAGTAATAGTATAATTATAATTAAAATTGATTGATTATATTAAAAATATGATTACTAATATATAATTAATAAAAAGTTATTTTATCATTATTAACTTATTTTTAATTAAATAATTTATTAAAAATCAACTTACAATACATTTAAAAAAAATTATAAATTATTGAAATTACATATATTCTATTTTTTTATTACTTTTAAATTTAATAAAAAGTTTATAATTATAGTATTATATATACTTAATTTAATTATAATTAAAATAATTTAAACATTATATATACGTATATTATATCATTCATTAATTGTTATTATATGCAATTATTATTTTATTAATTTATTATTATATAATATAAAATAAAATTCATTAAATAAATTATTCGTCTCTATTCTATCATCTTATGATTATCATATGTTTTTATTTAATTAATTGCATTTAAACATATTATTATGAAATAAAAGTTTAATTAATTATAAATAAATAAAAATTATTAACACACTTTGAGTAATGTATTAATAAAGTTATATTAATACATTTGGTTAGATAGTGTATTAATAGATATTATAATAATGTAGTTAATAATATTCTATTAATACATTTATTGGGTAATGTATTAATAGATGATATAATAATGTAGTATTAGAATTAATGTATTAAAAGAATAGCTATAAAGACATTTTAAATAAAGTATATTAAAATTAGTGTTTTAATAGGCATTTTTTCTGGTAGTGAATTAATCGCATACCAAGAGACAAGAGTGCACCATCTTAAAAAAAAAAAAAAAAAAAAAAGCGAAGAGAATTACCATGTCAATGTTGTTCATTCCTTCTATGAAGAACACAAAGAAAGCTCGAAACTTGTTCATCTTTTGTTACCTGTTAATTAATGGATATCCAGTTGATTAATTCAAATGAAAAAAAAATTGACAATGAAGTTTTTTATTAAGTTATTTCTAAAAAAAAAATCTCTAAAATTTTTTGAAATGTTGGAAATTTTGAGTTGAGTTATGTGATCCAGAATGTTGCCATTTTAGCTTTTTGCAGTTTCATAAATTTTATCGCCAGCAATATTTCATAAATTTTATCGCCAGCAAAGATTTATTTATTTTGAATATACGTCATAAATAATGGGTGTATATGTGAGTTGAGTCACACGTCTATTGTTTTTCATTTTTATTGGTTTATATAATTAAATTAACATATACATTCAAATTTGAATCCACGCTTGATTTATTTAGTAAATAAAATTAGCTTTTTGCCAGCAAGGATTTATTTATTTTTAACATATAAGTCATTAGTAATCAGTAGGTAGTGTACACCAAGTCTCCTTACTCCCCTTCTCCAAGTCTTCTTGAGTTGAGTCACACGTCTATTGTTTTTTATTTTTATTGGTTAATATAATTAAATTAACATATACATTCAAATTTGAATTTGATGGATTTATTTATTTTGAACATATAAGTCATTAATAGTAATCAGTAGGTAGTGTACACCAAATCTATTTACTCCCCCTTCTCCAAGTCTTCTTATATCTCCACTCCAAATCTCTTTACTCCCCCTTCTCCAAGTCTTCTTATATCTCCACTCCTAATTCGTTTCCAATAAGAATCGAACATGAATCTCTCACTTAAGCAAGGAGCCCAGTAGCCAGGTGGGCTAGCTCACCTGGTTAGTAATTATATGTCTATTCATTTTCATTTTTATTGTTAATTAATATATACATTCAAATTTGAATCCACTTGCAATGCCTAATTAGAAAAAAAAAAGTTAATAAAAATTAAAGTTAATTTTTAAGGAAGAAGTTTTTTATTTTATAAAAATACAAATAGGAAAATAGTACAGATTGGAAAGAATTTTAATCCAGATTCATTTTCTATGAATTTATTAAATTGTATTTCATTTGTATCATTTTATTGGGACCGAATTGAAATTTCAAGTGAAAGAAATAAATGTTACTTTCCTTTTTACTCCTATTTCTATTTTTGTTGGATATCTAAAATTAAATGGAAGATAATTTTTAATTAATTTCAAAACATGACATTCATTTGTAGTGGGAGTTTTTTTAATATAGAATGGATAGATAGTTTAACCAACAATTAAGAACTTGAAAGATGTTTGAAGTATACGAAACTATTTATGACCTGAAAATATCAAATTAATTTAAATAATATTCCCTCCATCCCGGTGTAAGGTCATCAGTTACTTTTTGCACGTGAAATAAGGAGTATTATTATTTTATGTGTAGTGGGTAGTTGTATTAGTAGTGAGTGGTTGGTCATATGTGAGTCTTTTTTACTAAAAGAGAAAAATAAAGATATTTAGATGAGACGCCCAATATAGTAAAATGAGGACTTTTCGGTGGGACTGAGGGAGTATAAAATAACAACTATATTAAAATTTTAGATACTAACCTATTCTTTAATAATATTTTATAATTTATTATTATTAAAATAATATACTCCCTCCGTCCCATTTCAAATGACACATTTTTCATTTTGGGTTATCCCACAAAATTTTGCACCTTCCTAAAAAAGTAAAAAGTCAAATACAATCATCCTGCTCATATACTTTATTTCAAAAAACCACCCAAACCAAACACACCTAACACAGTTTATCATTTATTTATTACCAAAAATATTATAATACATTTAAAAGTTATCACTTTTCTTAATATCCGAGCATACATACTGCAAACATTTGTGGGACGAAGTGAGTAGTAATTAATGGAATATATATAATAATTTTTTAACAATTTTATAATTTTTGGTTTTAAATTAATAATTTTATATTTTTTATTCTTGAATTGATAGATTTTTTTTTCGAATCCCTATTTGATAATTATTAACCTAAACAAAGCATAAGTAGTTAACCCTGATTTAATTCCAATTCTCAAATAATGCTTTCTTTTGTAAATTGGGATCAGTAAAGACCAATAAGGCCGGTCCAGGTTATAGTTCACTTAGGATAAGCAAAAAAAGCCCTTTAAGGCCTGCAGATAATGGGCCCAGCCCAACTCATTATTAAATTCAAGAAGACAATAATGGGCCCAACCCAATTCATTATTTAATTCAAGCAGACAGCACAACATTAATAAAAATAATTGAAGTACTTTCTATTTCTCCATCAACTTCAAACCAAGCGCCTAAAAGTACATACTCCATTTTTGTCAATACTAATAGGAAGTATATAATTTTTTCAGTTGAGACCAACATAAAATAATTAATTCTACTTTAGTTCACATGCAATATTAGTACAATAGTCCATTACATATTAAAATATTATATATTTTAACTTATTATATATTAAAATATTACATTTTTAACGTATATGAAAAAACAACGTAAATCTTGTTACGTGACTGATGTAGTATTAGACTATCAAGTTTGTCACATTTGTATAAATACTAGAGTATCACAATTCAATATGAATAAAGCTAGTATGAATTAAGTTTCATTGCACCTTTCTATTCTGTATATTTAATTTTTAAATGCAAATTTTATTTTATTGTAGTCGCAAAGCTAATTGGGAGTGAAAACATTAATCCTATCTTGGCCCTCTAAAATTTATCTAGTTGTTCTTGAACCATATTCAATTTTAGTTTGATTGAGCTCATTTTTTTTACATATTAGTATAATCTAAGGATAATTAAGGCTTCATTATCTTTAGCATGTTCTCACATATATACTCCCTCCGTCCCAGGAAAGTCTGCATCCTTCCTTCTGGCACGGAGATTAAGAAAGTAATAACTTTTAGGGGTATTATGTTATTTTTGGTAATGAGTAAATGATAAAGTATGTTAGTTGTGTTAGGTGTGGATGTTTTTTTTTTTTAAATAGAGTGTATGTTGAAGGGTGATTGTGTTTGATTTTTTTTGTTTTTTTAGGAACGTGCAAACTCTAATGGGACAACCCAAAATGGAAAGCGTGTCATCTGAAATGGGACGGAGGAAGTATGTATATATATATAGATAGTGTATGTATAGGTTGGTTGATGGCAAGGAAGTTGCATGTTTCACCGGAGTTAGATAGCAACTTCACTTTATCCATTGTTTAAACAAAAAAAGAGAAGAAACACAAAAAGGGGAAAGCCAGAAAATGATTTATCAATTAAACAATTTTTGAATGCCATCCATCCAACCAAAAAGGTGCATTAGGTACTGACTATAGTAATTCTAATTAATCTTTTATTTACGCACTAATTAACAACGAACAATTAGTAATTTACTCCTATCTTATATTAACAATGCATGTCTTAAACTACTGGTTATAACACATGAATTCTTATGTTTAATAGCAAAATATTTTATATGGAATTCACAAGTGTGTTTTTTATGCAAATAATTAATTAGGCGACATGGGTATTATCCAAAAATTTAGTGAGATAAATGTAACATATTATTATCACATAAAATATGAAATTGAATGTAGTGTTAAATCAATAACTGTGGGAAAACTCATTCGTTCTAGTTTGAAATGAGGTCTCCGCTAGTAGATGATAGATTTTGGTCCCCACAATTTAATGATTTATGAATCGAATATCTGTACATCGAGAAATAAAAGAGTTGTTGAGTGAATTGAAAAAGTCACCCATCACCACAGTATATCTATTTCATAATAAAAGCACTAGAGTAGTGATTTCTTTTAACACATTTTAAAAAATTAAATGTGTACATATTTTTAAGTTAGTGCTACATTTTAGTCTTGGTTTGAACGCTTATATGAGACTGTATTAAAGAAGTCCAAGATTCCCATTAGACTTTAAATTAATCATATTAAAATGAATATGTTTAGATAATTAGGGTGGGTACCCATGGTCAATCACTCAATTGGTTAATTTTAACCTAATTATTTTAATAATACGTACACTAATTAAACCACCCTAAATTACTTCCATATAAATAATTTTTCATGTATATTAGATTTTGGAGAATAACCTTTTTTTTCATTTTATTTATTTTTATACAAGACAACACATGAATTAGAAAGTCATTTGTAATTATTTAATTTTTGTCACATGCATGATAATTATTATATAGATTTTTAAAAAAATAGAGCAAGATATGGAGTAACTATATATTTGAAGAGATTAAATCCGTTTATAAAGATTTGAGTTTTAGAGTACAAAATTGAAAATACTGCAAAATAAATTTATTTATAGTTGGAGGCCTAAAATGAAAAGATAGACATTTTATTGAATAATTTCAATTCTTATGGGTAAAATTGTTGACTATTAGTTGGATAAAAGAATTCTTATCCAATACTATAAGAAGCAATTCTAAAAAAATTGTACGTTCCGATTGTGGTGAGAAAAATATAATCATAAAATAAAAAGTAAGTAAAAAGACTCATTATAGTATATTTTTAAAAAACATTGTGTCTAATTACAAATGCCTATATATAAATCTTAATTAATTGAATTAGGGTTCAAAATGATTACGTTAATTATATGATTAGTTCAAATTGAAAATTCACATGTTATGAAACTAATTAAAGACTAACGTACGTGAGTGATTTGAATTTATATACTATAGGTTTTAATTATTTATTTATCCATGTGTGTAGATGTTAATGAATTCACATTTTGGGTTGAACAAGAAATGTGATTGACTTGAGATCAAACATTATTTTTTCCACAACATTTAGAAAATAGATTACTTGTAAGAAGTAACTGGATCATGTCATAATTAATTAAAATGGGAATACATTAATATCTTCTAATTAATATTCTAAAACATTAATTAATGTGACCAATGCTTTGGTAATTAGGTATGGGCTTTCAATAGTCAATCACTTGTTAGAAAAGCTACGAAGTCTACCTACTCACTAGTGAAATGGAGTATATATACTCAATTGGGTTCCTAATTAATTGATTAATATATTATTATCTTAATTAATCACAATCTAATTTCTTTTTGTTGTTTATTGGTCATGATTCGTTCAGACGTCCTTACATGCATGCGTAATCCGTTAGAATTTGTTTCTTCACTGTCATTGTAATTGTAAATGATGCTCTTAAAATTTAATCAATTTAAATTTTAACTTTCATGTATATTATTATTTATTTATTTACACCTCTTATATAATTTTATATAGTAATAAAGTTTAATCTTTGTTCTTATGATACAGTAATAACTATACTTTTATTTTTGTGTTTCATGTATTATTTTTACTCTTACAGTTCATACAGTATTATTTTACTAATTTTAAGGTTTAATTTTCACTCTTAAATTTTAATATTAATTAATCAAGGGCATAAATAGTACAACTTATTTGAGTTGGTTTTTCTTTTTCAAGTGCACAATGTATATAAATGTATAATATTTTATTCTCAATATTAATATACTTTAATTAATAAAGATATATTTTTTTAAAAAAATATCTATGAATAATATAAATATTTGATTAAAAAAGTTAATTTTTTTAGTTAATTTAATAATATAACTATCGAAAAGCATGAAATTTAGAATTACTGGTATCTCGAAATCACACAAATTTTAACCCGAATTGTTTGGTCATTCTACCATTATCTTCTTTTTAAATCGGTTGTGTGTGAACCGATTCTACATATTCTCATAACTTTTTCTATTCAAATACTAATTAAATTACAAAATTTCTATTCAAAAATATTTTATTACAATCCCAATTACATATTTTTATAAAGGTAGTAATTACTTGTGTTACACACACAAAATCTAACAACATATTTTCAGCAAGATTTTAGGCATGCTATACACAATTCTCACCAACTTCTACAATAAGTCCATTGTCGTATTAATAATATAGGTGATGAATTAAGCCACAAAACATCATTTCTTGAAATTAAGACACCAAGGTAAATGGGTGCGTTCCCTCATTGAAAAACCTGTCACATATTAAAACTAGGTTATTTGTTTGCCTAAAATAGAAGGAATTAAATAGATATGTATAGCTTTAATTCATATTCAACCAAGCAATGTCTCACCTGCTCTTTGAATTCCAAGATTAAGAATTCCAGTTTAATAAGTATACTATATGCATCCACTTTTCACGTGATTCGAATCTCTTATTATATTTTAGTGTTACATCTTTTATTGTAATTTGTTAAATGATTGACATATATAATATAATAAAATTTATACCTAAAAAAGAAAATATCATAGGAAAAAAGTTGAAATTTTTCCTTTCTACATATAACATATGTGTCATTCATCTAACTCCTGTAACACCATTAAAATATAATAATATAATAGAACATTCAGAAATTTTTTCAAGGTAGATAATATATATATATATATATATATATATATATATATATATATATATATATATATATATATATATATATATATATATATATATATATATATATATATATATATATGTGATACGTGCTTTAATTAAGTTCCATAACTCTAGCTACTAGTCATGTCAAAAATATTATCTACATTTTCTGACCAATATATGAAATATATTTATATAAGATAATCTTTATCTAGTCCTAAATTTAATTTATTGTCTTGTCACTCACAAATATAGCTAGCTAGTAATATATTAATTTTTAGCCCATATATGATAGCTTTTCTAGCATTTGTCCAGAAAAACTCTATATAAAATTACCAGAAGGGTCTGCACTCTGTCTACACGTAATTGACTTAAATTATTTTTGATAAAATAAAATAAAATTTATTCATTAACAATATGAGCTAGATATATAAGTTAAGAGAAATATCTCAAAATAAATTATAATGAAACAGATGAAAACACAACAAATAAATTACATCCAATCAAATATTAAAATATTTCTACTCAATTCATTAAAAAATATTCTATTAGCCACTCTTTTTCATTATGAATCAATTTTAAATTCTCCGACTTTAATTCTCCAGCTACTTTATTGGCAGAAAATTTCTCAATTTTGAAAATGTTAGCATTTCTTGATTTCCATATAAACCAAATGCATGCAACCATAATGCCTTTTCTTTTATCATAAAATCATAGAGGATGAATCAGAGGATTAGAGGCCACAATAAAATTATGCCACATCATCTCGACTAATTTCCATTCAAATGTTATGAGCAAAATGATACTTAAACAATAAATGCCTCAACAATCACGATGCAATCACCACAAAACACACAACTTAAATTATTATTAGAAAAAACAATATTTTTGTGTTGCAACAAATCTTTCGTACGCAATCGTTTCTTCAAAACTCTCCATAATTGCATAATGATCTTACTAAGAACAACATTATTGCACCAAATCAAACTATATATCATATTCAATCCTACTTACTTCTGTAATTTTCTACTTGTTGTCGTCTCCATTCGTACAATTCCCTCGTAATTGACTTAATTTATCATCTGAGCATAAAACTTGTTTACTCAGGATTTTGGTAAATCATTGCAGGTCTTGATCTTTTATACTTTCTATAGGATGTAGTGTTATTTTTATACGGCAAGTTGTTAAGATTACTATTGTGTATGACTCTTTCGAAAATGTAACAAATTTGGTATTTTTAAAAAATAAAACAATTTAAATTTGCTAATGAAATAAAACGAGAGACGAACGTACAGTATATTTGAAGATAAGAATATTCGTATTGTGGGGTTTGAAAATAGCTAGGTGGCTTGAGGTATCAACTTCACTTGAAAAAGACACATATAACCTTAGAGTTTCCTAACTACTTGGGGCCCTCTTATCATTGAGGATCTTTCTTCGTCACTTTTTTGACTTTTTTATTTTGTCAACTCATCTTAATTATGCACTAACTTAATATTAATTAATTTCGTATATAAGTCTAGCCCCCCCAATAATATTAATTTTAAGGTGAACAATTATTATTAGCCATATATCTTTATTTAATTTGAGGCTGCGTTATATAATATAAATATATAATGTATTGGATGTAAAATTTCAATGCAACGGTCAATTATTTTGACCAATTTTTTACACTAGTCACCAAGCCATACGTTAATTAATTAGTAGCAATTTCTCGTGTGGGATTATTATTGGTCCATTTTTTTAAAGAAAATAAATTAAATTGAACATAATGGGATTTTTTTTTGGAAAGTTGGTTATTGATCGAACCATTATTATTATAATACTATTTCTTAGAAGGAGGAAAAAAATAAATAAATAATATCTACCATTTTCTATATAATTAGTTTTTTTTCTGTATTTTTTAATTCTTCCCACAAGGTCTACCTTTTACACTGATTGGAGTTGTACGGAAGAACTGCATACTCTAATTTAATTATTATTATTATTATTTTTCCATTACATGTACTGCACTGTCATGTAAATGTGTGGCATGTACATATATTTATAAGTACTCCGTATTAAAAATATTTGTATATACTATAAATGCGTACATCCAGTAAAAAATCTTACTCCAAATTAAATATATAGGACGAAATATGAATTCCTTAATCCTTATAATATCCATATATAGTTGTGTAATGGACCAATATGAAATAACGATCATAAATTTAATTGCAGTCCTTACTGTTTATTTTTTCCATTCAGAGTTTAGTTTTCTAATCTTTAATTCGTATAATCCATTATGTATGGGGGTAATATTTTTGCAGCCTGGTAAAATTAAAATTATAAACTTAAATAAATAAATAAAAAGTTTAATCAGGTCATATAATTAACATTACTTATTACAGTGTATACCATAATAGTTCACGTAGTATTTTATATGTTAACTGATAATACACAGTATTATATGTTACATAATGTAAGTTATGATTTTAAGTGTAGTTAGTAATAATACTAAGGAAATAATTTGAGCAAATGTGTATATTCTTTACTCATGAAATTTTTCGATCCTTTTTTTTTTATTTTTTTATTACCATATTAAGTGATTTATCTGGCGCAAATGCAATTAAAAACTAACTTTAAAAATATTTACTCAATATAAGTTCTTGAAAAGTTAAATCCTTTAAACTTAATATGACCTTTATTAGCAATTATTTTTATTAAAAAAAATGTACTAAAATGATACTACAACTTCATATTCCCTACGGTTGAAAAGAAAACAAAGAATTGTATCGTTTCATGTAAATCATTTTGTGAGATGTATAAAAATGATAATATTTTAGAATAATGATACTTAATTAATATAAAATAATATAATCGTAAGACTGTTTCACTCTAGTGTATTAAAAAAAATGATTGAAGAAAAAGAAGATGATAACGAAACTAGAATAAGCTTTTGTATAAGAATATATCAATCATATGGGGTTTTAGAAAAATAAACTAGATGGCGTTTACATAGAAATTTGGTTATGTATCAACACTGTTCTGTTCAGGATGTTATATATATCAACTTTTCTATTTTACAAAAAAAAAAAAAAAAGTAATCCTTACAGGATAAGACGACGGAAAAATCAGAGAAATGAGAAGGAAGACTCCAAACCTTCACCCTGTTCTGTAGCTACATCGTATATATCTAAGCAATCTCATGAAACAGAGGATCATCCAAAAGTTCCGACCACATTTGAGCTCCTCCGTAGCTCGACGTACTGCAAGCATCCCCCGTGTTAGTAATCGACGTCTCCGTCGCCGGTGCCGCCGCCGCCATCCACGATCCCTCCGGCGAGTCCTCAATTTTACTGAAACTACCAACTCCGACGGGGGCTTGCAGCTCCGGCATATGCGAGAACGTTAACATCGAATCTTCTTGAAGAAATCCGGCGGCGAGCTGCGGCTGGCCGAGAATGGAGCCGTCGGGTTTGAGCGAGTTCAGAAGAGTGGTAACGTCGGGAATGGGGGGGATAACGGCGTCGTTTTGTAGCGTTAGTGGGGGCTGAAGAATGCAGTTTAAGTACTGGCTGAGCCGAGCCATTTGGATGGCTTCGTTTTGGAGCCGCATGGCTTGCTCCTCCCATGACGGGTTTTCAATTAAATTGGCCAGAGCTAGTAAATGGGGCAGGGTGGAGAAGATGTCGGTTCTGGGTCGGTGGGTCATCGGGTCGAACCCCATCTGGATCAGCTTCTTCTTTAGGTGGGTGTTCCAGAAATTCTTGATCTCATTGTCTGTTCTCCCCGGTAGATGAGTTGCAATAGCCGACCACCTTAAACATCATTAATTATAGTTAAGTACTAATCACTTCCATTAATCCATTGAGTTAGTATCTAGTAAACCAGATTCACACAAATATGAAAGGGGACACAAGTATTTGTGTAATCCATTAATGAAGAGAAAGAGAAGAGAAAGTACTTGTTGCCAAGAATGGAATGGAGATTAAGAATGGTTTGCTCCTCTTCTTGAGAGAATTTGCCTCTCTTGATGTCGGGTCGTAGGTAGTTGGTCCAACGTAGTCTGCAGCTCTTTCCAAATCTGTTCAGACCTAATTCAAATTACAACACCAGAAAAGTGAGTGAATCATGAGAGAGAGAGAGAGAGAGAGAGAGGAGTGTGTATATATGTGTGTATATTTACCAGCAAGTTTAGGGAGGGCTCTCCAGCTGCCATGGCCATGTTTGTGGATATATTTGACAAGTTTATCATCTTCTTCAGGAGTCCATGGACCTTTCTTCAGACCAGAGTCATCACAGCAGGGAGATCTTCCCATAATTAATGTTTCTCTAATTTCTCCTTCTCTCTCTCTCTCTGGTGGGCTAACTATCAATTTCTACTGATAGGATTTGGATTTGCCTCCCTCAAATCCTACCAAATTTCTCTAACCACATTTTATATATATACACACACACATAGCAACAGTTTGTCCCTCTATTGTCTTTATCTTCGAAATTACGACAATGCCCTTCCCTGTTTTTGCTAAATAGAATAGCGAAACGGCTTTCTATTTTTGGATTTCAAGAGGGTACTGTGGATATTGATCGAACGATCAACAAATGAACCATAGATGTGATATGCCTAGCTATTACACTACAAATTATTTTGTTTGTCTTTTGAATTTGGCAATTTGCCCTATATTCACTCCTCAATGGTATGTGTTTTCTTTTTGAGCTCTTTTCAATTATGCCTTTTAAAAAAAAAAAAAAATTGGATGTGGATCCTATTTACTCTACTGCTTACGTAAACACTAAAATTATGATTCATAATAATGAACATGTGAGAAAAAATGAACTTAGAAGATGATTCATTTCCGAAATAATGTATGTTATGTACAATTAGTATAGCTTAATTGGTTTGTAGTTTTTATTCCATATTGGATAAAAATTTCAGTCAGTATATTTATATAATGTACTTAAAGATTTGTGTGCGTATACGAGTTACATAAATCAGATTTTTGTTTAATTGGTCCAATTTTATTAATTCAGTTTTGTAGTTTACGATTTCTTTTTTACTTTCAGGATTTATTGAATTTTTATTTTAGCTTTGTCATCAATTTATTTAAAAATTAAATTAATCTCTTAAGAATATGTATGTATGAAAATATAATACTATTATTATTTAATTATTTTTAGTTTACGATTTATTTTTATGCTTATAAATTATTATGTTTTTGCATTAAGATTTTGTTGTTAATTCATTGAAGATTAAATATGGTGTCTGATATTATGTTCCATATAAGCATCCAGGCACACGGGTTACACTACGTGTAACTTTATAATTTTGTATTAAATTATATATCATTTAGCATAAAGATGTGTACCCTTTATTTTTTGAAGAAAAATAAAATATATTAATAAAAAGTGTATACCCTATAGAACAAAATGTTGTACTCTTACTAATTAAAATCTATACCCTTTAAAATAAAATAATATACTCTTACTCATAATAATAAATTCTAAAGGAGAGCGGTGTACCCTCACGCAGCCTCACTCTCCACATAATTAGTGCTCACAAGTGTCGTTTATATAGCTCTCAAAATTAAATACGGCTGTTTGATGATATATGTAGAAAAAAAAAATCTGAAGTTATTTATAATTGGAAATTGAAGGGCAATTTAGGAAATTCAAGTATTTTAGACTGGGTCAATCATGAATATTAAAAGAAAAATAAGTGCAGAAATGTCCGATTTAAGAAAGTCATAATCGAACAGGTGGCGGCTGCTGTGTGGTACAGTGGTGGAGTTACACTCTCCCAGCACGCAATTTTCGTCACCGATTATATAAATATATATATTTGCATGGCAAAATTAATTATATAATACTATATGTGATCGCATTTATCAATACGTAATACAAAAGTAGGAACACTTTACGTACAACATACATATTGTGGTTCTTTCCCTTTTGAAAAGTTTAGGCCACCTTAATTAGCATTTATGTTTTTGTTTCATGGGTCAAACATTTACCAATTTATACTCGTATTATATTAATATTACTATAATGTAATTACAGGCGATTCACAATCTGCTGTCTGATTGGGCAATTTGAGAAGTCTGTGTAATTATTGATCGCCTAAATTATCATAGGACCTATATATTGTAAGATAATTATTATCTTTATGTCTTCTCTGAGTACAAGAATAATGCGCCAAATTGTCAAATTTATTGCATAACCTATTAATTAGTATATACTCTTGTGATTACATAATTTGATTTAATTGGAGATACCTTAAAAAAAAATCTGACATATCAATCACACGATTAACATTATAGAATATATCATGAATGAAAATAGCACATGAGAGTATCCGTGTGCACTTTTTTGACCGTAAAACTTTTATACGGTAGTCATTAAATAATTACACTATCGTTTTTAAGATTTCTATTATCAATTTTGTAAAAGTTAAATGATTGATCAACTGGAAAGTATGGAGGTGTGATATTTTTATTTTGACCTTAATGGTTCAGAGCTTATTATTAATTTATTCTTATGAATTATAACATGACATAGACTTATGTGTGACAGTTACAGGAAAAGTTTCATGAGATAAATAAAAAATGATAATATTTTAATAAAAAATAATACTCGAATTAAGTAAAAGTGATATTGGTGCAGTTGATTGTTTTATGAACAATTTATAATATAAATAAAAAGTGATAATAATATTTTTTATAAAAAATAATACTAATAGTAATTATTTAAAATACCTTAAAAAAGATTCCACGTGAGGTATCATACAACAAGAATTGCACTTATAACATTCTTTACTCTAAATTTTTACGTTTAAGTACTCGTTAAATATTAAATGAATATAAACTCAATTATTAAATTAATTAGTTAAAATAAGAATAAGCTTTAAAAAAGATAACATGACTCGGCGTTGCAGTGAAACTTCATCTATATTTTTAGTATAAAAGCAAACGGCAAAATTTTGATTGCATTTGTAGTATGGTACTCCTACGATTTTATTTTTGATTAATATTTTATTTACTAAGCTTTATTACTAAGAATTTATATTTTTTAAAATTAATATGCATATTGAATAATAATAATGTGTGATATATATGATGGAGACATGGCATATTGGCACATGTAGACAGCGCTACATCAGAAGTTGGTGTAGCAAACTCTCTCATGTCCAATTTTTCACCTTTATATTAGAAAAGACATACACATACACATACACATACACATACACAAGCATATATCATACACCTTGCTCTACAATAATCTTCTTTCTATTGTTTTATTCCCTCGACCGTAGCAATGGTCTTATTTTGCCGTTTTAATTGTTTGTTTCATTATATTGTTTTATTCCCTCGACCGTAGCAATGGTCTCATTTTTGCCATTTTAATTGTTTGTTTCAAAGGGTTTTATTTTTTTTTAAACATATAAGTCCATACACATCACTGATATAACTAATTAAATGAGACTGACACACCCTATTAATGCAACTACTCATTATACCTTAAATAATAATAATACATCTTAATTCATGTGCGAAAATCAAATGACACATTTTACGGATGCAGAGAGAGTATCTTCTTCTTGCCACGGTTTTTTATAATATACCATTTGTTATATGGCACGGGTTAATAAAATAGAAGGAAATTAAATTCAAAATAGAAAATATAAACACTTCATGTAAGAAATAGAAGTTCTTTTTTTCTATGTCTCGCTCATATAATTGATCGTACAGAAGATAATATATAAAAATAACGTAAAAAATTTCGTGTATTTTTATTAAGAGTAACATTATGCTAGGTTTATGATATGAAAGTGAAGTTCATTTGTAGCAATTTTCTGGATCCATTCCCAACTAGTGATGAGTAATCACTAATCTACAATTTACAAATGCTAATAACCATATTAATCAATGCATTAGGTAATAAATGAACACTGTCTTAGTTTGAATAAAGAAATTGAAATCATAATGGTTTGTCAAAATTTTAATTTACAAATTTGTCCCTATATCAGTCTTTTCAGACAGCTAAATTTTCAAGTGTCAATTTCATCAAGTCATACCAACGATGACGTGCGACTTTAGAATCACGGTTAATTTCCTCACCCACAATTTATAAATGATGATATTACGAATATAAGACTCTTAATGTATGGAAAATAATTTATACTTTTTTAATTAAAAGTTAAAAAGATAATTATATTAAAAAATAGTCGTGAAATATGATGGCAATAGTAAATAATGAAGTCTCCATCCATCGGAGGAGCTGTGATACTTTCTTTTGATTTGTCTCACTTCTTTTTTTTTAAGGTATATAACACTCACACAAAGTCATTAATATATTTATTCGAAGCTCATACACACACTATTACTATTAATACAATTATCACAGTATTATTGTACATTAAAATATCATATTTTCAATTCATTATTCATTAAATGACTATACTTCTTAATTTACGTGTTTAAAAAAATATTACAACTTTAAGGTAATATTTGGTTTTTGGTTATGTGGTGTTTGAAAAATTATGAATAGTGCATTCTATGTTTGTTTTGTATTTTGAGTATGTTAGATTTTAACTTTATGTCAAATCATTGTATTAATTTATTTAAAAAGTTAAATAAGAGATGAGAGATAAAAAGAGAAAGTATATATTAATTGAAGAGATAGAATATAGTAGGTATATATATGGATGATTTTTAAAATTTGAATGTGAATTTTGAAAATCAAAACCTGATTTGAGACCCAAAAACGAACATTACCGAATGGAACCGAGGGAGTATTTAATACATAAGTACCTAAAATTTGTATAAGTTACATACTTTAAAAAAATTACTCATAAATAGAAATAATAAAATGAATTATCCAGTATAATTTCAACTTATTTTCAAAGTAGATCTCCTAGTGAGTCCTACTTGCCGAAAGGTTAGGACATTTTGAGTATGGTGGTACTTGCCCCCATGTGAAAATGTTTTAGGGTAAGAATAGAATATACTCTATTCGTACGCTTTTAAGGTGTCTATTTTAATATTTTTGGTATTCGGTTCAAAGGTATTTATTTCCCATATTTAGTTAAAAAGTATACAATATGGTCAACCACTCCCCTCTAATACAACTACTCACTTTACATATAATAATAATACTCATTAATCAACGTGCAAAAAACAAACAGACACCTTAGAACTGGACGGTGGGAGTAGTAAATTTTATAAAATACCTAATTATATATATTTACATAAAATACCTAATTATAAAAAAACAAACAGACACCTTAGAATCGTGGCGGAAGAGACATGCAAACTTTTGTGGGATATGGAGAGTAACATTTACATAATTTACATAACATAAATTTGATGGCATTCATTTATAGTTAATTTATTTTTGGATTATTGGATTACTTCAATAACAATGCATTATTTATTACTTAATCTTAGGTTTTGATTGTTTTGCCCTATTATTTAGATAATACTTAATATATTTTAAAATTAATTCTAGACTGATGAATCTTATAATCTGTTGCAATACTTATGATTTATTTTAAAAAAAAAATCAAATAATAGATACGAATTGAATATATAGAATAGGGTAGGATCGAACTTTGACAGATAGGGTAGGGTAGAGATCAGTTATTCACATTATTGTTAAAAATTGTGAATAAGTGATGATATACAATTTTTTATTTTTTTTTCAAAAAAAAATTGTGGATAATCGTTTATCCGTTACTTATACGCAAAACACATGAACAATACGTGTGCCCTACTCAATATAATAGTAAGGTAATACCGTAATAGGTCTGGATAAGTATAATGATAGTAGCTAGGATATGGAATAGATGTATTTGTACCTTACACTATCATATTACACCCCTAATCTATCATCTAGAAGTATTATGTAAAATAAGTGAGAAAACAAGTTTTAAGTCCTAACCTAGTACACATTTAATTTGACTAAACAAATTTTAATAAATTAATATGTTGAATTGCCTCCTCTAAGTAGATTATTAATTTCTTGGGTAAAGTTTTGACCTATAATACTATCACCGATGTAACATATAGACCAATCTGCCGCCCCCTTTTCTGAAATTGCAAAGTTTTCAAGAAAGTTGGGGGGTTTTTGTTGATTTATTCTTTTCAGTATGAAATTCAATTAAGTTCTCATTTTCAGATTACATTTATTTATTTATTTATTTATTTATTTATTTTTCACTCTGAAATTAACAAGCATTTTCAATTTTTGTTTTTGGCGGTTTAGACTGGTTTAATTAAATATATAAAATAATAAATACTCCGTAACAATAAAATTAATTCCCTGAGTACAGAAATGAGCTGATCATTATATAATTGAATCTTTTGTTGAAAACTTGACATAAAAATCAATCATCCATTCCCTATTAATTAATCAACCATGTGATCATTTATCATCACCATTAATCATTTGATTCATTTCGATCACAGGGTATAACTATAATAAAATATAATACTACTATTACTTCATTTCTTAATTACATATTGGTTATATTGATTTAAATAAAGTTTTTTTATTTTTTAATGGTCGAAATCTCAAAACACGAGTACAATTACTATATATAGAATTTCCAAATTTCTTAAGTTTTTTAAAAAACAAATATAAAAACACACCCTGAGCCAGCCTGTTCCTCGATCGCATGATCAAACTATTTAGATGATGTCACTTTTTTATAAAACATACATATGATTTTTTTGCAATTAAAATTAAGTGAAAACAATATAATAACATAAAATTCTCCTTTTTGCCTCAGTTACGTAAAACTAAGTCGGCAAATGCTAATTTACGTTAATCGAGATTAATCCAAATTAAGGGAAGGACGGATGCAGCATAGGTATAAGGGTACAGCTGTACCCCAAAATAAAAAATAATATTTATATATATAGTATGTAGTAACAATTGTACTCTAATAGCTAAGTGATTAGAGCTCTCATAACTTAACTTAAGGGTTCGATTCCCACTGCTTCTTTCCTCTTCTTTTTTATATTAATGTATTATTATTGTATCAATAATTTATTTTATATTTTTCATTTCTATATATGTCTCACCATCCTCTTCTTTTTTATATTAATGTATTATTATTGTATCAATAATTTATTTTATATTTTTCATTTCTATATATGCCCACTTTTGGAAACTGTCTCACCAATACACTTCGTCAATCTCGTTATCCATTTTTCTTCTTAATATTTATATTATTTATTTATTTATATTTTTTTATTTATTTCATATTAATTATTTATCAAACATATGTACTTTTAATGTTATATACTCCACCTTCTTTTTTTTTTCTTTTTTTCATTTTAAACCTTGTGTTTTTTTTTATCTTTCATTTTATCTAGTACTTAAATTATTAATTAATTGCAACATAAATTTATATTCAATTCGTTATTATTGTTCTAAATATATGTTATAAATTTATGATAATAATATTTTATATTGCTTTTTTTTAAAAATAATTAGACAGTGTCAATAGTAATTATAATTTTTCCAATTATATTTATTTATTATAGGATTTTCAATATTAAAAATAAAATTTATAATTATATGTGAGTGAGGCTCTTGTGTTCCGGGGACATTGTGCCCCTCTACAATTTTCGTGCCCTTTGCATTTTAAACCCCTAGCAATACATAAGGTTAAATAAAATATGAAGGGGGAGAGTTGTGTTTCCATGGGGTACGGTGTGTCCTCGAGAATACACAAATTTTTGTCATTGTATGTCGTACCCCCAAATCTTATTTCTTGGATTCCCCCTGATTAAGGTTAAAAGAAAACCTCATCATCCACCAAATTATTTAAAGAAATTACACTAAAAATTAAATTTAGATATTAAATATTAAAAATTAACTGTCTAACTTTTAAAGCCACGCGGTTTAGATTTAAATACTAGAATCATGGAGCAAACTTGTGTAATTAAAGTGTCTTATAAGATATCTTAAATTTAGATAATTAGTTGTTACTTTCTAATAAAAGGTGTTAGTTTTTTTTATCACTTTTTTTTATATGCCAAAAAATTGTATGCTCTCAGGACACACGGCGCCCCATGAGAACGCAACCCTCCCCTCCATATTCTATTTAAACATATGTATTGCTAGATTTTTAAATTGCAAAGGGGCACGGTGTCTCTGGGGACACAAGAGGATCACTTTTTTATATTATAAATTATTTGATAAATATTTCACAATATAGTTATTATTTTTCATCAATTGAATATCACTTTTCATCATAAAATTTTTTATTCTTATTCCTCTCTAAAAATTATTTTATGAGATAATTTCACATAAATCTTTGCCTAATATTGTAACTGGTACTAAATAATGGGTGGAATTTGATATGATTCTTCTCATAAAAGATTTATAGTATATATTAAAAATTATTGATAAAGTTTTGTGTGAGATGGATAAAAAGTGAAAACTTTTAATAAAAAGTGATACACCATTAATGAAAAATAATAATATTACTATTTAATGAGCATTTTATAGTATAAATAAAAAAATGATATTCAATTAATAAAAATGATAATATTATTTCATGAGCAATTTATAGTATAAATAAGAAAATGATAATATTTCATATGGAAAGTAATAACATTTTATAGCGAAAATGATAATTTTTTATCCGTCTCATGTAAGTCATTACATGAGACGGTGTCACAATACTTGCCCAAAATTATTTTCAAAATTATATACTCCTATTTAATATGCTAAATGAGAGCTTTCTTCTAAATCTTTTTCCCTGCATTTTTCTTTGAAATAATATTTTAAATTTATTATTACATTAAAAAAAATGGAGACTTGTTCCATAACCTTACATCCATCATTATACATGATATAAAATTAGTGGGCAGTTACTGGATCCATTTACAGTAAAAGATGTAAAATATAATCTTAATTAAGGGAGGTTTAATTAAATTAAGATTTTTCATTTAACATTGAGTGTTGATGGAAGTCTAAAGTTAGTTAGACTATTTTACACAATTTCCATTTCTATAAACATAAAAAAAAGAAAATAATAAAGCATATTGAAAATGATAGATTAAGACTGTAATATTGCTTCTTCAACGACGTTTCCTTGCAGGACGGATCCAGAAAAAAAATTTTGGGGTACGACATGTAAATATAAAAATATTACTATTTATTTAAAAAAAATGAAAAAATTACAATTATTATTGATACCATCCAATTTTTATTTTTAAAAAGTAATTTAAGACATTATTATCATGAATTTATAATATATATTTAGAAAATAATAATGAATTGAATGTAAATTAATATTGCAACTAAAAATTTAGGTAACAAACGAATGAAAAAAAAATATACACACACGAGTGAAGTAATAAAAAAACATCACGAATTAAAATGGAAAAAAATAAAGAAAAATGTAGTATTATATTAAGAGAAACATATTTGATAAATAAAATAATAAAAAAATTACAGAAAAATAATAAAATATATATAAAGAAAATTATTAAAAACGTAAATTAAATTATAAAAATAATAAATAAAATGGTAAAAAAGATAAATGAAACCAACAAAAATAATAAATAAAAGGGTAATAAAGATAAATGAAACCAAGAATCGAACCCTTGACGTTGAATACCCACATAATGCGCCATGACCACTAATCCACTAACAAATATTGGATATTAATTACTATATATATATTATTTTTTATTTTGGGGGTACAGCTGTACCCCTTGTACCTTCATTGGATCCGTCTCTGTTTCCTTGTCGATAGATCCCCAACAATATATAAAAGGGATGAGGGGGTTTACTTTAAAAGAGAAGGTGATATCAATCTTCAAATATAATACTCCCTTCGTCTGCTTTTAAGGTATCCATTTTACTATTTTTGACATCCGCTTCAAAGATATTCATTTCCCCTATTTATTAAAAAAGTACACAATATGGTCCACCACTCCCCTCTAATACAACTACCCACTTTACATATAATAATAATATTTTTAATCCACGTGCATAAAGCAAATGGATACCTTAGAATCGGACGGAGGGAGTATATATATTTTTATATGATTAATTAACTAAATAAATTCATTTTTATTTTCTTTTAGAAAAATAAAAGAATTGTTTTTGTGTCAGCTAAACAACTAATTTGCTTGTTGTCATGGGTTTCTACCCAACCCATCCATAATCCTGACGTTTAATTGTATGGTTTACGCTATTTAATTAATTTAGTACTATTATTATTTCACTCATTTTCTACTCCTAAAAAACCCCTATATTTTTATTTTTGTAAAATTAAAAGAAAAAGTATCTGATTATGAGTTAGATATTTTGTTTACTCATTATTATGTATACACATTTTATTTAAAAAAAAAATTGATGATAAAAATTTTAATGAGTGAGTGTGAAGATAAAGAAACAATATTGCTATAAAATTCATAGTATCAATTAATATGTTTCTTGTACCAAAAACATTTGGCAAGTCGGTAATGTTTTTAAATGAAGGATTTAAGTTATAACTGAAAGAGAGATTTTTTATGTAATTAAGAGAAAGCCTCCGATAGTGAATTAGATCACTTTATTATGAGTCGATCTATATTATACTCTTGTTCGAGAGAATGTCCCTACAATTGAACTCTAATACAGAATAACAAACTTAAATTCGACAATTTAAAAAATCACTCATGAATCATTGAATATTGAGTGTGCATTTATCGATTGCACTTATATATGAGTTCTAACTTCTTTTATAACTGAAGTAATCCAGAATTTGAACTGATGTAGTAATTATATGAAGGATCAAATTCTAAGCATGAGTACTTAGGACAAAATTACAGTTAATTGATTAATTAAACTGTAATAGAACGTTGGTTTAAGATTTGATGAGGACTCCCAGTTTCAAATGAAAGTATATATATATATATATATATATATATATATATATATATATATATATATATATATATATATATATATATATATATAATAGAACGTTGGTTTAAGATTTGATGAGGACTCCCAGTTTCAAATGAAAGTATATATATATAATCACATATTTCTCAACAGTTATGATCATTTTATTGGGATTTAGAGTTATTGACTTGTTCTACGTATAATAATATAGCCAAGAGATTATGAAAGTGTGTAAATATAATTAGCTATATATATAAATAATTATTCGAATTATACTAATTAAAGTATTTATCAACGACTTTGTAGTTAAGATGGCTGAAGCATCAAAGGGACATCGAAAGTGATTTAATATTTGAATACAGTGTTTACAGTTATATTGTAATTAATTAAGACAAATACTATTGTGCAATAGTTTTTAAGGTGCAATTTGGGTTAGCCCTACCCTATTTATTTTTTTGACCCGGCATATATAAGGATTTTTAATCCTAATTTCATTTCATTCCCCCATTCTCTCCTCACTGCTTTCACTCCTCTCTCTACCGCTCTCTTCTCCATCTCTCTCATATCTTCTCACTACGTTCTCTCTCCCTAACTCTCTCTCTTCGTTGTTCTTACGACGGCCTTCCCATCGCCGTTTCTTGTCGCCCTTTGTCGGAAGACAATGTTGTGGCTACTTATCTCCAGATCTGCCGCCGAGAACCACATGCGGCTTCCACCGCAGTCTGACATCGGGAGTCGCCGCGACATCGTTGATTCTCTTCGCCTCTTCAACGGCGCTGATTCTCAGATGGTTAGATTGGTTGACTATTCTTCAACTCTCCAATTTTCAAGTTCTTCATGTGTTGGTGAAAATTAAGATAATAGAGATCTTTAATGTGTCGATGGAATTGGAAAAACCATGATTCTGGTGGTTGATGATTTCGTATACAGTTCTAGATCTGATGGTGAATGCAGTGAGTTTTTATTTTTTTTTTATTTTTGTTGTAATAATCGTATGATTTCTAAAGCTTATTTGGAATACTATATAAGTTGTAATTTTTTAATGTATACGTTTTTCTTAATTAATGTATACGATATCTATTTTGCTCAGATTCAATTATATTTAATTGTAACTATATAATGTATAAGTTTTTTTAAAAAAATTAATGTATACATTTTCCTTAATAAATGTATTACTTTTTTAAAATCAAAGTGCATCTAATTTCGAAGAGTTGTTTGACTTCAATTAATGAACAATTTCTAATCCACATTTTACCTTATTTTGAGAGTTCTAGTGAAGGAAACAAGTGTTGGCGGAGGAATTTGTTATTATACTTATTTCTGTATACAATGAAGAAGTGTATGGGGGTGTTCGAAGAGGAGGAATCTATTACTATATTTATGTATACGTTTTATTGAAGAAGTGTATATGTTTTATTGAAGAAGTGTGTACGTTTTATTAATAAACAATTGGGGGTTTGAAGAGTAGTTTTGAATGCAATTGATGAACAATATTACTATTCTTGTAATGAGAATTGTATTGGATGAAGTATTAACGTTTATTGAATAAGTGTATAAAGTTTTTTGGTGTTCGAAAGTTTAACCATTCTCGAAAGTTTAAACATGAAATGTATAAAGTTTTATTGAATAAATGTATAAGTTTTAAAAACGAAGTGTATAATTTTAATGATCATAATTCGTAATTTTTGGTGAAAACTTTATACACTTTAAAAGGTGGAGTGTGTACTTTTATTATATTAGTGTATCAATCTTAATGTACAAGTGTGTAAAATTTTATTTATAATGTATACTTTTAAAAACTTAGTGTAATTTGTATTGAAACAGTACAAGAGCTAAGAGAGAGAACGAGACAACATATATCATATGATTTTCATAAAAATAAAAGAATATGTTCCATATGATTTTCATTAACATGAATTTCAAAGTTTCCATTAATAATATATTACACAATACATTTATAAATATAAACACATACATTAATAAATTAAAATCAATACATTAGGAGACAATGATGAGTTTTATTGAAGATTGAATGTCGTGAGAAGATCCACGCATATATCTGAATTTGTGATGGAGAGGGAACAATAAGATCTTGACCTAACGCACATATATAAAAGTCGGACATTTACATATAAAATCACTTACATTTATATATAAAATCACATACATCAATAAATTAAAACCTAATAATCCTTTAAAAATTAAAAAAAAAACACATTGGGAGAAGAAAATCAGTCGCTCAAACATTGTGAGAAGAAGAAAAGTCCGTCCGATCAAAAAAAGAACGCCAAATGCTTAAAGAAGGTTGGCAGATCTAGAGAGATCTAAAGAAGTAGATTTGTTTCATAGAAGAAGAAGGTCGACAGATCTAGTGAGATTCGAAGAAAAAATCATGAGATCGATTGCTTAGAAGAAGAAGGTCGGCAGATGAACGTGGAGGCAACGGCGGCAATACCATAATAATGACGTCGGAGATGGAGAATCGGAGGAGAGTGACGGAGATGGAGAATCGGTAGACGTTGGAGGAGGAGACGAAGGCAGAATCTCCATGATAAAGTAAGGAGATGGAGAATCGGAGGAGGAAGGGCGGGCGGGCGGGCGGGCGGGCGGCAAGGAGAAATGAGAGGAAAGGGGAGGGAGCACCTTATTAGCTGCGTGATTGTGGGGAAGAAAGTATTGACCCATTTAGATATTTTTTTAGTTGTACACTAGATCAACTCATTAATGACTTCATATATACAAGTAATTCCCAAGTCATTTAATTTCAATTCTGTTTATTATTTTGAAAGTTTGTTAGACCAACTCTCATATACTCCGTATTTATTATCTGATGATCATCTGATACAAAATTTATTTGGGTAAGATAATGTCCAACAATTGATTAAATTGCTTCTACTCTTACTAAAATAGTAAAATGTGACACAAGTACAAATTTTATTTGGGTAAGATAAGGTTCATCACTTTATTAATTAAAACATTTCATACTATTACTGTCTTATAATTTTATCAAAGAGCCTCCACGCATTCTTTGATTAAGTCATGAAATTCACGTAACAATAAAAAGGTAGATTTATTGTTATTTATTTAATTTTCTATTTACAAATAACAAAATATCAGGGCAATAATTTGTGTGCGGCAGGACCAACCCTATCCAAATTTCATATGCATTGAATGTCATACTCTTTAATAAATAAATAAATTAAAAAAAAAGGTCATACCTTTAATATAAAAGCTTACATAATTGGTTTTCAGGAAAAAAAAATCTTGATGGAACATCAATATCTTTCATGTTTCAACACTTTCAATTCAATAGACCAGCTCAAATATATCATAACTTTTCTTTTCTTTATTTTTTTTTAAAAAAATTGCAATTGAAATGGGAAAAGAACATTGTAATTAAAAATAATAATCTGATAAAGATAATTGCATACATAACGAGCCACAGTTGGAGAAAACACCAGAATAGTAGTGTGATCCCCTGACAATGTTTCTAAATTACAAAAAGTTGACTCCACACAAATTGAGCACATCATGTTTTTTTTTTAGAAGTTAAAGAATAAAGGCTTAGATTTAAACAGAAGCTAAGTTGCAAAGTTTACCAAAAACTATGCAGATTCTTTAGCCTCTGCTGCCGCCTCCTCCTCTTGTAATTTCTTCAGAGATGGAGGCGGCCTAGGAACAATGCTTTTCTTCCATTTCCTATCGAGTTTTCTTGACAATCTCTTGTTGATTCCTTCCTCCAGCTCTCTCTCCCTCTTAACAGTGAGCATTCGAGCGATCTATTTTCATAGCCAAAAATCAGTAGGAATAGAAATGAGATTATCAATCTCTCCCTCTTAACCGTGAGTATTCGAGAGATCAAATTCCATATGAAAAATCAGTAAGAATAGAAATGAGATAAACAATTGGGTAAAAATGAGGATATATTAAAAGGAAGGAGGGCCATATCTTCTGTTAAGATGGAACAAATAATGAGAATTTGATAGAGTCAATTACGGGAGGGTCAGCCATACAATATTTATTCTTCCCTAATCGGGCTAATCACTAATCTAGTGAAGGAGGAGGAGCAGAATTGACAATGGATATGTTCTTTCCTTACTAATGAAAGAGCTACTAGAATAAAGGTTTATAAATGAAGGGGTAGAGGCAAAGGGAGGGGGGCATTGGATAATCAATCTTGTTTTAAATAAGGCAGCCTTTGGTTGGCGGGAGACATCCTGGGTGTAAGCTTCTTCCTTCCTATCACTTCTAATAATATTCATCCCAATTTGCATTATTAGTATCTTTACTCCATCAGAATTCATGGTGCATGATATATCTTTCTCCACTGGCTTGATAAAAAATATGAGAAAACATCTATAGTTGAATAATTCTACACTATAAAACCTATAAAACCACCAGCTCATGATCATATTTCTTGACGAGCAAAAGTACCAATACAAGCTCTGTAGGCTCTTCAAGTTGCCGCATATAATCATATGTATTACATATCTTTCACTTGGCGATGGTATAAAACAGGTGCTCATGAACCTTTCAAATAAAGGGTACACACCGAAGTATACACATGTATCTCGTAAACCATAAGAAAAAACACTTGCTAACTATACACATGCAATCTTAAATAATGAACAACCAGTTCATTTAAGAGTGATGAAGAGAGGAGTACAAGTGTACCAGAAATAGAACACAAAAGAAATTTCTAAAGAAAACATCAAATGCCTCCATAGTCATTTGAGTGGTGAAGAGAGGACTACAAGTCTACAAATAGAACACAAATGCCTCCACAAGAAAGTTGCAGTGAAAGAGCAAGAGCTCCCATTATTAAATTAATAATGCCATCACATCTTTCTATTATATCCAACTATAATTCATATACTTCACCATAAATTCGAGCAAAGAATAAACCCACGAGTTTGAGGAATTGAAATGCCACCATATCATAGAAAGAGATTCACTTCAGGAGATCACCCTCTCTCTCAAATTAAAATTCCGTTTGCATTCACACTTATCAATTCCAATTTTAGGGCATAAATGAAAAAACAACAAATTTATCAACATAATTCATCATCACCTCGCCCCCCATTGATAAAGTCACACAAAATCCAATCTCAATCGATTAAACTACATTAGCCAAACAAAATTCAAAGCCGTAGTTACGAAAAATCATTAAAATAAAATATATTCAAATTTAAAAACTGAGATTTGCAGAGGAGTACCCTTTTGCGCATACGGCGAAACTCGCTTGACTTGAACTCATTCCGAGCGGAGCGCTGGAGGCGGAGCATAAAAAGCTCTCCCTTAAGGTCAACAATTTCTTCATTCAGCTCCTCAGTGGATTTCGTCCTGATTTCCTTCAACTCCTCCTCCCTTTTTGCCATCATCACCACTGAATTAGAGGCGGAAGAGGAAGCCCGATTCAACCCCACGGGGCAGCGCGTGGGACACAAATGCGCAATCCGAATGCCATTAAATGAAGATGAAGATAGCGATTTTGTTATGTTTAATTTTGAAGGTAAAATTATGCTCGACATTGAGAAGCTTGCCATCGCTTTGGCTCTTCCAGCGGTTTATCGTTTCACTCTATTTAGGCTTCAAACTTCGAAGATAAGGTTTTTCCTTTTTTTTTTACTTAAATTATTAATACATTGTCTCATTTGCCCCTCAACTTTTATTGTATTTCACCTATTACCCTTTCTTTCTAATGATAGTACTAATTCTATGGTCTCTTTGTGCGCAACTTAATCTAATTTAATGGATGATCTGTACATACATGTAATCTTATCTTATATTTAAAAAAATTGAGTCACTCTGTTGTGAGACGTGTTATTTATGAGAAGGGTGTGAGACGGGTCCACACATCACTAAAGTATGCTTATTATATAGATAAAGTATGTTTATTTACTGTTAAAGTATGTCAATAATAAATATAATTATTAACACATTTAAATTATTCAGCATACTTTAGAAAACATACTTTAACAATCATTAAATATACTTTATCTAAATAATAGACATATTTTAACACATCTCACATAATTAACGTCTCACAAGAAACTTTGTCAAAAAAATTAGTTTGTAATGCTATATTTTTATCATTTACTATTACTTAAAAATATCAATTTTATTTTAAAAAATCGTTAAAGTTAGTGAAAAACTTTTTTTTAAATTTCATATTTAGTATAAAAGTAAGACTAATTATATCGTGCACCCATTTTAAAAAACGCATAAAAATATAAACAAAAACATATACAATTATGAAAAAAAATGCATACAATTTAATTTTTAGTTTCTTTAATGAAAAATTGAGTGTAAAAAATATACAATTATTAAAAAACATGTATACACTATTGTATAAAAAGTTATACATATATGGATGCTAGTTTTTTAATGAAATATTTAGTGTGAAAAAAATATATAATTATTAAGAAACACGGATATAAAATAGAATAACATGTATATAAAATAAAATAAAAAGTTAATACATATTGGTACACCCTTACATCCGGTTTCACCTAATATAAACTCTAAAAGTAAAGAACTAAACGATATCATGCATACCTAATATAAACTCTAAAAGTAAAGAACTAAACGATATCATGCATTTAAATAATGATTTTTAAGAGGGATAATTTCCATAAGTGAAAGTGATGTTCGTTTTGGGTGTAATTAGGAATAAGAAAATTAGTTTAATTTTGGATTTTTGTGTATTTAGTAAATTCAATGAATAACGTTAATTTATCAATATTTTTTGGAATTTAAGTAGTGTATCTTTTAATTTTATATCTAACTAATATATAAAAATTAGGAGTGATATATGTGACAAAGTAGAATATAATGGGTGTAAAAGATAACTGAGATTTATGTAGTTGGATTTTTATTAGGAGAGACTTTCTTGTGAGATGAGTGTGAGACTGATTGACTAATCATTAAAGTATGGTTATTGTATAAGTAAAGTATGCTTGTTTGTAATTAAAGTATATTAATAATAATTATATTATAATACCTAAAATCATACTGTATAATCATTCATACTTTAAAAACATACTTTAACAATCATTAAATATATTTTATTTATACAATAAACATTCATACTCAGAGACTTTGTTTAAATCAATTAAAATAAGGAAAGACAAATTGAAAACAAGTGATAAAATATAAAAAAAGAAAAATCTTTTATTTATTCTGCAAGAATATTAGGATTTACGTGAGGTTTTGCAATTCTAATTCCACATAATACTTCATAAATGCACTAAATACCTAACCTACCAATTTGGGACTAATCCTTCTAGAAAGATTTTGCTTTTTAAAGTGTCAAATCTTTTTTTAATTTTAATTTTTTAATCAAGATTACACAAATATCCCCTTAAAGTTGATAATAAATATGAAACTAAAATTAAAGTAAGGGAAGTTCTATTTTTCGGGCTAAGAAAAAACTATTACTATTAGAGGATTGGTTGGTTCTTGAAATATCAAAAGATGAATAAAAATCAATACTAAACTTTATAAATTTCTTTATATAAATAAGGAATATAATTTTATTGTAAATATTTGAGAAAAAATTATGGCTAGACTTTCTATTTTTTAATACATTTTCCATTTTTAATATTTTAGGTTAAAATTTATATATATATATATATATATATATATATATATATTGTTAGGTAAAACCTACACAAAATTATTATTTATTTTATTTTACTTTATTTATATACCATACTAATATAATTAATCATTACACATTCAATATTAATTTTATTTTTCAATTCAATATTCATTCAAATATTATAATGTATGTATAAAAAAGAAAGCGCAAACTTTGATGTGAACAAAATATATTTTTATTTATTTATAAATTGGTACTAATACACAACTGAATATTATTATCAAATTTGTGCGCGGCGCAAATAGCACACTTGAGTGTGCAGTGTTTTTCTATTTTAATCACATCTTCACAATTCAACCCGATCTTCATCAATAATACTGATATATCCACTATTTTCCCCCTTCTACCTCCATTTCGAAATCCCTAATTTCGATCTCACTTTTTCAAATTCTGTTCAGTTCTAGAAATTTCAATCGTACAATCAAAACCTAGATATTCGAAAGCGCAATCGAATCACGCGCGTGGAGACAGTTCACTTGTATAACAGGAATACGCTTTAGAATATATATATAGGGGGGAGATACAGAGAGATTGAGTTAAGGAGGAACGGATGAAGTGAGAGAAGAATGGGAGCAGCGGGTTCGAAGCTGGAGAAAGCACTAGGAGACCAATTTCCTGAAGGCGAGCGGTATTTTGGACTCGAGAACTTCGGCAACACTTGCTACTGCAACAGCGTGCTCCAGGTTTGTTTTTGCTGATGTTAATTCATTTGATTCTAAATGGTTATATTTTGCATCAGATTTCTACTGTTTAAAATGTCGTGAAAATTGCCCGTGCTCTCGTTATTGAACTAGACTATCGGAGCGGGTGGATTCCTTTATGTGGTGTGCGAATGTAATGGAATTTTGGAAGTTGGGTTCCAATCATGTAATTCTGCTGATTAATTAACAGGTCAATGATTTTAGATTTTTATTTTTCAAATGTGGATCGGCAGTCAATGATTTTTCCCACTCAATGAGATTCGATGAATCCTTTTATTATTAATTTCGTTTCAGTTGGAATAACAATGTTTAATTCTTTTGCCCTGTTTGCCGAAGTGTATTTAGGGTTACTTTTATCATTTCTCTTATGTATATGTGTTTGTTGGTAGTTAGAGTCAATGTAATTTTGTTCAATCTTTACTGGAACACTTAAAGGTGAAATGCGAAGCAATTGAGTTATGGAACTATCTATATATAATTTTTCAGTAGAAGTTGACATGCTGAATGCTTCATGCAATGTTCCTTTTCTTAGCAAAATTTCTTACAATATATTTTGCAATTCATAAGCACACAACCTTCTTAATTTATTCCTTTTCAATGTAGTTCTTCTATTTGTGATTGTCTCTGATTAATCACTATTTATTTGGTATCTAGATGTTACTCTATATCTAACTTTATACGGATTCTTTAATTTTTTGTATATATTTCGTTATTTATGTTGGTGTGAGATCACATAATAGGTGGATTTGTGACTCTTATTCCTCTGGCTTTATTCCATCTTTTTTATGCAGGCTCTTTATTTCTGTGTTCCATTTCGTGAGCAGTTGATAGAATATTATTCCAATAATAAAAATCCTGCTGATGCAGAGGAAAATCTCCTAACCTGCCTAGCAGACTTGTTTTTGCAGGTAATTCTTTTTCATTTGAGTGGAAATAATTTTTATCTATGCTTTGTATGCTTTGATCATAATTTATTCTGCTCATCTGCAGTATTTTGGTTGTTATCTTACCTACATCTAACTTTTATTAATATATTAAAGCTTAAAATAGATATCATATGGGAATAACATATTTAAGTAATCGTTATCTTCTTGAAAACAATATGGAGTATTGGAATTTGGTATAGCTCCTTTGTAGCTAGAGCCAAAAATTTTTATGTTGAAATCCACTGAGGGCTTGCTGATTGTTTAATTTATTTGAAAAAGGTAGAGTGCATGAATTCATATGTGATGATGCATACGGTAGGTATAAATCCTAAATTTCCTGACTTAGCAGTCAACATTGAACTCCTGGTGTCAATTGGTCAGCTTTTGACAATTATATGTATAATTAGAAGGATTTAGTTTATTGTTGGGATCTTTATATGCGATTATATATTGTTAATATGTCTTTGTTGTTGGTTTGTAATGTGACTGTTTTAAAGTAGTGTATATTTCGTAAACTTCCTTCTTAATAGAGGACTTGACTTTGAATGTAGATAAGCTCACAGAAGAAAAAAACTGGTGTTCTTGCTCCAAAGCGTTTTGTACAGCGACTGAAGAAGCAAAATGAGATATTCCGCAGTTATATGCACCAGGTATGGTGATAACTGATAAGGGCTTCTTTGTTATAAAGTTAATGTTTCTTTTGCTTTCTGAACTTTTTGGTTATTAGATATTAGAAGTGTGAATGAATCTTCACATTAATGAATTCAACATACTTTGGACGGAGATCATTGCTGCAATTATTCGATGTAGACTTGTATAAAGTGCATATGATATCATTTTCCATTTTCTTCCTTCTCATCTTAATCTGAAACTTTATAGTGGTTCTGATAACGTAAATACACGATTAACGTTTCTTCAATTTTTTTTTTCTGTTGGTGCCATATCATACTATACATAGGACGCCCATGAATTCCTGAATTATTTGCTAAATGAACTGGTTGACATTCTGGAGAAAGAGACTCGAGCTACTAAGAGTGATCATGAAATTTCCCCAAAAATTGCAAATGGGCCAACAAATATAACTCCCAATGGTCACCATAAGGAGCCTGTGATCACCTGGGTGCACAAGAATTTTCAGGTAAGTTCAGTTTGCCATGTATCCTTATTTGCTGAATGTCTGTGGCAAAGTGTAACGAAGATCAATCTTTTCTGCTTTTCTTCTTTTGTGTTATCATGCATTTCGCAACTTATTTTCTCGTTAAAATGTCAACAATGTAATGGTTATGATTTCATTCCCTTTTGGTAACAATTAGTTCTTGTATTCCAGGGTATATTAACTAATGAAACGAAGTGCTTGCGCTGTGAAACTGTAACAGCAAGGGATGAAACATTTCTCGACTTGAGCCTAGATATAGAACAGAATAGTTCAATTACAAGCTGTCTGAAAAATTTTAGCTCCACTGAAACTTTAAATGCTGAGGACAAATTCTTTTGTGACAAATGTTGCAGGTTAGTTACTTCTTTCTCTGCTAAAAATTACATTTTAGTTTACTTTTTGTTGGATGCTGATCTTTCATGGTCAGATGAATTTTAACTGCTATCAAGTTTTTGAGTCAAGCTTCTGCATTGCTTAACCAAACTACTGATAGAAGTACATACTGTTTTTGACAGTAAAATGGATGTATAGTCCGTAAAAAGATGACTTTTTCTAAACTGATAGTTTACTTCTCTAGTTGACTTTATGTGCTTATAATTTATGTGTTAGGGTTATATTTATATGTTCAAGTTTTTTGATAATAGAACTCTGCATTATCATTTTAGGACAGGATCAGCATGCTAAATGTTGTATTAGAGGAGACAAAGCATGGTGTTATGTTATAATTTTCTTTTACCTTTTCCTTTCCCTGTTGGAGTGAATACTGTTGCAACATGCAGTTTACAAGAAGCTCAAAAAAGAATGAAGATAAAAAAGCCCCCTCAAATATTGGTGATCCATTTGAAAAGATTCAAGTACATTGAACAGCTGGGGCGGTACAAGAAGCTATCATACCGTGTTGTCTTCCCACTTGAGCTGAAACTCAGCGATACTGTTGAGGATGCTGATGACGAGTATTCCTTATTTGCTGTGGTAGTCCATGTAGGTAGTGGGCCCAACCACGGACACTATGTCAGCCTTGTGAAAAGTCACAACCATTGGTTATTCTTTGATGACGAAAATGTGGAGATGATAGATGAATCTGCTGTCCAGACGTTCTTTGGATCAGCTCAAGAGTACTCTAGTAATACAGATCACGGTTATATCTTATTCTACGAAAGACTCATAGCTGGCAACACAAGCTGAGAGGAGGAAACTACCAAATTTTTGCAGGACCCCTTTATTTTTGCAAATTTTGATCACATTCATAATTCCTTTCTTTTACTTTCTTTCTTGATCCGTACCCTTCCCAGTTGGTGCAATTTGATGGTAAAAGTTTTCTAGTATCTTAAATCAGGTTTAGCTGAAATGTGGAGAGTATATACTTAGGTTCGTTCGTTTCGTTTCATTTCGTTTCATTTCGTTGTACAGTAGATAGTGCAGGTGCATTGTCCCTTATTTTTCCACAATATAGGGGGGGATTGAAAGATGTACTGTATATGATCCTATACTTTATATGCTTATTGTATCCTGCATTTGAACTGCCTAAAGTGACCTTTTTCTTTTCATAACTGACTTGTATACCACCTAAATTCATGAACTTGTTTTAATGAAGAGTTTCTAATTCGGATCACATTGTATTTTCTAGATGCTTTCTTCTGTATATTGATGAATATCATTTTATGCAGCTATTTTTAAATCTTATATCATCCCGACAACTTGATCTGCACGTTTTTATTCGATGCTGTGGTGAGTTGATGCCTAAACATGTAATTTGTTGATGAATTTAGTCTTTCTAAGAAATTATGTTAGTGATTCGGATGTTTCGTTACATTTTAGTTGTATTTTTATATTTTTTGTGCTACTATATTGCATTGTGATTAAGAAAAGAAGTGTGAGCAATCGGATTTTTTATTTCTCTTGCATGTTATTGATCTGACTTCTGAGGAGTATCTTTGTGTAACATTCGGTGTTTGAGTTGAGTTGAATTTGAGATATTGCAAGATTTGCATATAAATATATTAAATCTTAATGATTTACATTATCAATGAGATAAAGACAATGTAAAGAATAGTTTGTTATACTTAAAACAAATTCTTAAATTTTGGATACTTCAAGAGAGAAGTGACAAATCTAAGGACAAATTACAGCTTAGCCGTATGAAATGTTTCTTTCATAGTTTCATTAATGTATCGCAATTTATGTCGGTAAAGTGTAAACCAAATTCATCCTACATTCTGATTTTGTTGAAATTAGTTTAAATACATTAGAAAAATAAAAAAAATTCTTTAAAAAAATTAACTATTACTACTCTTTTTTTAATATAAAAAATTATTTATTTCAACAAGAATATAAAAAAAAAGAAAAAGGAAAATGAATAATAGTGAATAATATTATTTATAAATCAGAAATTATTCTTCATAAATATTATTTTAAAAAATTATAAAATAAATAATAGTGTGAACCGGTTTTGAAGAAATTCTATCTTTATATCGGAGAAAATAATAAAATAATAATAATAATGAATTGTCACATATAATTTTGTTTTGTTAAATATCATTAATCATTAATACTATTAATTTACAAGGGCTTGCCAAAAATATTTTTTTAAATTGTGAGGTGGCGGCTCCACGTTGCTCCTTGAAAAATTATGTGTATGTGACGCTCCCACGTTGATCCCGCAATTAATGTATATTTAATTTAATTTAATTTAAAATAATTAATATTTTGTAATCCTACCAGTAATACATCTTAATTTAAATATTTAATAATCCTACCATTAATACATAATAATATTTTAAGTTTATATAAGTAATTTAATTTAATATTTTAAATATATTTTTATTTAATCTATAAATTTTGTGTGAATTTTAAATTATTTATTTTTATTGGACGCTCTCCAGAGTTAAGAGTAGGACATGTTAAAAATACTTTGTATGGATGAAGAAGGGAAAACAAACAACAACACAATTAATGTTGTGTTTGGTGTGGCTTTTAGAAATTTACAGTAATTAATGTTACAGATAATATAAATATGATTATATTTCATTTTTTATTTATTTCAATTCAGTTACATAATATACCATTTAAAGGTGAACATCATAATTATAATAAATAATAAAGATAAATATATACGAACATGAAAAACAGAACAAAAATAACATTATATCAAAACATATTAAAATTAACATAATAAAGTAAAGATCATTTAAAAAAGTTATATTATAAAAAATATAATCCGTGTAATACACGGAAAACATACTAGTAAATAAATAAATATACCACTTCTTCAACGAATAAATTGATTTCTAATTTTTCATTAGAACTAAACACGAAAGACTGTGAAATTAGATGCTCATTGCATGTAGAATGTCTTAAAAATTATGCGAATTTTCTTCTGTACATGATATTAATACCAATAAAAAAAAAGTTTTAATAGGACGGTGCATGTGAAATACTAATTTGTAAGAAGTATTAAAGTATCATTGTTAAATAGATAATAAATCATAAAAGTTGGTATAATTTTTTTTGGCACGAAAATTAAGGAGTATAATAATTTAATGTAAAGTAAAGTAAAGTGAGAGAAATAATATTTAATGTGCAGTGGGTAATTGTATTAGAGGTGACATATGGGGCCATGAGATTATATTAATTATTTTTTGTGTAGATCCATGTATTAAAAAGAAAATGTGTCAAACTTTAATGAGACAAATTAAAAAAGAAAGTATGTCAATTTTTATTGTACGGAGGGATATATTTAATGGGTCGATCGATGTATATCCGTTTTACCTAGGTGCCCTTATCAATATTAGAGATGCTTGACGTTAATTTCTCTCTTAATTTATTTATTTATATATACTGCCATTAATACTCCATATTTAGTGTTCCACTTAAAATCAAACAATTTTTTAACTTTGATTGATTGAACCAATAGCAAGCCACTTCTTTTGGGTCTTCAAAGGGAACCCCCAGCGCCGTGGCCGCTTTTCTTCCCCCAATCTCCTCTGAATATTGCCGTCCTTGTCGTCGATTTCTCAGATTTTCATCGCCAGAACCCTAATCTAAAGTTTCCCTGACGCAAAACCCTAACCAACTGTAGAGCCTACACCGACGGCGGCTCTGATAATGGCGGCGGCCAATAATCAGTTGAATGCAGAGGAGTGGCCGTCGTGGGGTTCTCGGAGCGTCGAGTGCTTTGAAAAGCTCGAGCAGATTGGGGAAGGGACGTACGGGTGAGACTAAGATTCTTTTTCTCTTTTTCTTTCTCTCTATTTTTGTTCTGTTGGTTTATCCTGTTAAATCTGTCAGGAATTTAGGATTGGTAAATCAAATTTCTTGAATTAGGTTTAGTTCTTTGATAATCTTCAAGCGATTATGTTTAGGTATTTGAGTTCAATTGTGTCTTTTGGATAATGTGTGTTTTTTACAATATCCAAGTAATACCGTATTTAATCAGACTTTTTAGCTTTTAATAGTGCTATTTAATGCGTGTTATTCCTAACTTGAATGCCTTTGCTTTTTTTAATACTTATATGCTACTGTGAGATGATTCATGTGCTTGAAAAAGCACAATCAAGAATGTGAATCATGATAACTAGTTGTAAGATCCTGTCCTAATCCATAAAGTAGGGCGGAAGCATTTAAAAATGGAAAATAAGTATATGATAATCTGCTTGGGAGGGAGAGGCCATATCCTTCAGCATTCTGTAACTTGTGTGGAATAAAGCTCCTGTTATTTTTCGTAGAGGTACATAGTTTTTCAATGCATTAGAGTAGTTAGATTATATTTAATTGTCACTCGTGATTAATGCGCTTGTGTCTTATATCAACGTTCTTTTTTGTTCACAGTCAAGTATACATGGCCAAAGAAAAGAGAACTGGTGAAATTGTTGCTTTGAAAAAGATACGTATGGATAATGAAAAAGAAGGGGTATTGTTCTTCTCCTCAGCTATGATGTCTTGAAAGAATACTCTGAATATGTATATTAGAAATGACTAGAGCTTCATTTCTCAGGCTTCCCACAATTTCTTTCATCGAATATCTGACATAATTTACTCTTCTCCGCAGTTTCCTATTACTGCCATCCGAGAAATTAAAATTCTAAAGAAGTTACAGCACGAAAATGTTATTAAGTTGAAAGAGATAGTAACATCTCCTGGTAATCTTTTTCTATTCATTTATAAGCATGCTCCATTTGTTCCTCAATTCTTACCCACATCTCATTTAAAGCTTACTTTGAATATGTTATATAGGCCGTGAAGTCAATGAGCAAGTGCCGCCTGGTAATAATCTAACCCTTTGTTATTTTATGAGAGGACCTCCTTTTCTTCAGTTGCATGAAAAGTTTTATTGAGCTTATAAATTATTCTGATTGCAGATGATAATAAGTACAAGGGTAGCATTTATATGGTCTTTGAGTATATGGACCATGACTTAACTGGCCTTGCTGATCGCCCTGGTCTGAGGTTTACTGTTCCACAAATTAAAGTACTTTATGCTTTACCTCAACTTTTATTATCCACAAATTCCTTGTCAGTGGAGAATTTATTGAAAATTTTGATTTGCAGTGTTACATGAAGCAACTGCTCACAGGTCTTCATTACTGTCATGTGAATCAGGTGCTTCATAGAGACATAAAAGGTATACATGCATTTGATGAGTAGATTTAGGATTAAATGGAGGGTCAAAACTTACAAAATAACTCATGGCAGGCTCCAATCTTCTCATTGACAATGAGGGAAATCTAAAGCTTGCAGATTTTGGGCTTGCACGTTCATTTTCTAATGACATTAATGCTAATCTTACAAATCGGGTTATTACATTGTGGTACAGGTGAATCCTATTCTTTTTAATTGAGTATGAACATTGCTGCCTTAATCTAAAGTTTGTAGTAGTAGATCTAACAATGATTTATTGTACCTCCAATTTATGCTGTTGAGAAGACCTCCTGAGTTGCTTCTTGGAGCCACAAAGTATGGTCCAGCTGTTGACATGTGGTCTGTGGGTTGTATCTTTGCTGAGCTATTGTATGGAAAACCAATCTTACCGGGGAAGAATGAGGTTAGTGTTGTTCTAAATGTTGTGAACAGAGTAGGTTGAGCTTCTCATGCTTCTTTTGCTTTCAAGTGCATTCATAGTTTTTTTTAGAAGAACAACAGAACCATACTCTTTAAAGTATTTTAGGTGGGTCAGTTATACATGAAGTTATAGAATACTCTTTTGAAGCTAATACCCAAATCTCACATTTGAATATTTATGTATGTCAGTGTTATATATATTTATTTTCAAATCATTTGAACAATCGTAGCGATTGAAAATCATTATTCTATATACTTAAATTTGTATGAATATGGACACCTATCTTGGAAATAAGAAATATTTGAGGTAAAATTTTGTGAAAAAGAAACATATGCAGATTGCAGAGGAATTTGCTACCTCTCAAGTGAAGAAGATGAATTTTTTATACACGATTATATTTGAAACAATTAGTGGTTGCTTTCCTTGTGGAGTTTCGCTTAACTAATTCAATGATCCCTGACTGTGATTTAGTAGAAACTTAGTATGTTGATGCTTATAGAAAATTTTCATTTTTCTTATTTAGATGAAGAGTTTTGAAAATTTTTGTAAGATGAATAGGTAGAGAAAAACGAGAGTGTATGACAATTACAACTGATACAACATGTCTGAAAATAAGTGTGATTTGGTATGGATTTATTTGTTCTAAAATGAAATTGAGAAATTATTTTATTGGGAAACACACCATGTCTGCTCAAGTCACCAAAACTAACTGTTTTAGTTAATAAACCATAATCTGCTTGAAGTAACCTGTACTTAGCACTTCCAATGGGCCATTAAAGGGTGTTGGATGAAGGCATGAGGCTGACTTGTTATTGACTAGAGGAATTTTGGCCATGATCTAATGAAATTATTTTGAAGTGTAAGGATCTGTGTTGGTCATTTATCAGAATTTAGCCTGGGAATCTTGAACTGATTTTTAGAAAAAGAATATGGTTTACAATAGGGGGCACTATCCTTCCGAGAAATGTCTATTAGGCAGAGACAGTGATCATATAACTTGAGATATTTTATCCCATTCTAAAGCCTTGCGGCCAGGTGAAGATTTCTAGAAACAGGGAAAAATTAATCAGTTTATTCTTAAAATCGCATTTGGTTTATATTTCCAATATTTGATGAGTTTGGGGGGGGGGGGGGGGGGGGGGGTATCTATTTTCTAGAATTTAACAAACACCAAATGATTTTGGGGTGGAGTGTATCGGTTTAGAAAAAAACTTTGATCATGAATATTTCGTAATATATCTTAGTTTTACTTTCTGGTGTATTCAAATTGTTTTTGGGAACTTAATAATTCATTGCATTCACTGTTACTGCAGCCTGAACAGTTAAATAAAATTTTTGAACTTTGTGGAACCCCTGATGAGTTGTCCTGGCCTGGTGTTTCCAAGATCCCTTGGTATAACAAATTTAAGCCCTCACGTCCAATGAAAAGGAGAATACGGGAGCTCTTTAGACAGTAAGTGTGGAAAGAGATTTATTCTATTATAATTCGAGCTAATCAGTCTCTAGTTTATGGTTTGATGAATGGACCAAAATGGTTTGCCCTGCAGTTTTGACCGACATGCTTTGGACTTGTTGGAGAAAATGCTTGTCCTTGATCCTGCTCAGGTATCTCTCTTATTCAGTAAAGTTGCTTTCTTGTGCAATAAACTGCTTTACACTGGTTGGCTCTAATTATTTTGTTTATTTTCCTAATTATTTGGCTGCATTTAGTTTTTAATTTGCTTCAGGGACAAGGGATATAGTGTATGTGAGATGTTAACATGTAATTCTACTTCACTCGCCTCAATCGTTAGGCAATGACTACAATAATTAAAAAAAAAACCCGGACCACAATAATTTCATTGATCTGCATCTTATCTAAAAGACTTGGTGCTGCTACATATGCAGTTATTTTTGCGGTAAGATATCATGAATAATTCTAGTTTATTGAAAAAATTTAAGCATGTCACTTGATGCCCAAGTTCTTGAATGACAGCTGTTTGGTATTCTATACTGTTCATTTATTATTTATTTATTTTGATAACCTTTTTATCTCATTTTTGCATAAATTTCAATTTGTGAAGAGAATTTCAGCAAAGGATGCGCTAGATGCCGAGTACTTCTGGACTGATCCCTTACCGTGTGACCCAAGAAGGCATGTTTGATAAAAAGGGTTTTATAGTTTTAATCAATCAATTAATTATTGATAATGATTCTGTGAGTTGATATTGTCGTATTACTCTTAAGCTATCTTGAAAACATGACAAACTTTGTTCATTGATCATTCAGTTTGCCAAAATATGAATCATCACATGAATTCCAGACGAAGAAGAAAAGACAGCAGCAACGGCAAAATGAAGAAATTGCTAAGAGACAGAAGTTGCAGCATCCGCAACAACATTCTCGTTTGCCTCCAATTCAACCAACTGGTCAACCTCATCCTCAACACTGGAATGGGCCAGGCCATCAAATGAACAATTCTCAACCGGCTATAGCTGGTCTCCCTAATCATCATCAGTATGGAAAGCCTCGTGGTCCACCTGGAGGGCCCAGTAGATACCCTCCGGGTGGGGCTGCTGGTGGCTATTATCAGGATCGTGGAGGTCAAAGTGGAGGTTATAGTGGAGGACAATATCCATCACAGGGGCGAGGACCTCCATCTTATCCTGGAAATAGTGCTCCTTCAAATGGGCCTCGAGGATCTGGTGGTGGATATGGAGCTCCACCTAATTATTCCCAGAGTGGTCAATATGGAGCTTCTGGTGGTAGGGGTTCAAACCCTATGGGTGGAAATAGAAATCAGCAGTATAATTGGCAGCAATAGCACTGTGACAATATAAATGATGGTAAGAACTCAAAACTTGCATAAATTAATTTGAGTGCAGCTACAGTTTTGCCAATGATCTATTAGGAAATTGTTATTCGGCTTGTATATCTGGTTGTCTCATTGATTGGTATAGTTTCTTCATCGAGTCAGACTGTATTACTAGCAAAGAATACTGAGTTATCACCGAAACATTTTATTGACCATTTAGGGCCATATTTTTCTAATATATATGTTATTTTGATTCTTGAAATTTAAAGTTTCTTATGAATGCTGCATGTAGAAAGGTCACAAGTTTGATAATTCGACAAAACTTTCGTAGTTTGAATAGGTATTAATCCCAGATCATAGAATAATATAATCAAACACAACTTTGACGGTTCTAATGTCTAGTCATCTCCCTGTTGTGTCTGTTTTTGACAGACCTTCCTTTAGTACTCTCACAACGTAGTGCATATCCGGTCTGCTAGAAGTGTTGGTAGACACACACAGGCCATTGCCAATTCTACTACCTTCCATGCCATGTCAGCATCATAATTTCCCTGTAAACGACGATCAACGATTCCTGCGATGTCTCTATCTCTGATCTTAGGCGATATCCAATGGGTAATATTTGTTGTTCGTTGTATGATTGCAGTTTGGCCTGTGACAACTACTAGCATTACCACCCCAAAGCTATAGATGTCCATCTTCTCTGTCAACATGTGTGGATCTCTGTACCTGGTACGAAACTAAATCTTGAATCTTGTATGATTAGTTACATTTTTTTAATCCAGTTACTATAGTATGAAAATTAAATGAGTGGTGATAATTACTCGGGGTCGAGGTATCCAAGAGTACCAATAACCCTAGATGTTTGAACAGGCAATATTCTTGACAGCCCAAAATCTGCTAGTTTAGATACAAACTCCTCAGTCAAGGGGATATTTTCAGGTTTAATATCTCTATGAATTATGGGTGGGTCACATCCGTGGTGCAGATACTCCAATCCTACATTCCAAAGAATTTATTGATGAATTTTAATGTGAGGGTGTGTCTATATTACTTTGGATTATGAAACAACAAATAGCAGTTATGATATTCATTATACCTTGTGCAGCACCAAGTGTAGTGGCAAGCCTTAGTTCCCAGCTTAGCACATGAGGGTTTCTCTCTGTGAGTTGTGATAAATATATGCAGCCCAAAATACTCGTGTATGTAGTGTGTAGATAGAATTGGAAGAAATTAATTAAGTGATGAATTTGATTTTCACCTGATAAATGGTTACTTAGGTTGCCATTTTTCATCAGCTCAAAGATAATAGCCCTGTTTATACCCTTGTAGCAATATCCAAGAATTTTAATTAGATTCCTGTGATGAACTGTTGCTAGAATCTTCACCTGTGAATTCACAAATATTATTCAGTTAGGACGAGTTTGGTCTGTCCCACAACCCTCACAACTCATCTGGCATTCGTACCTCCGACTGGAAGTCACGAGTTAGTTGGTCTGGGGATGCTTTAAGCAGCTTAACGGCGACTTGAACATTGTTAATGCATCCTTGATAGACATTGCCAAATCCTCCCCCACCAAGAATTATCCTCTCTATCATATTCATCACTTGGGGATATGTATATCGTGTCAACCTTGTTTCTATACAGGAGTCAGTGTTTGATGATTCAATTGTCTCCCTTTCGACCTGGTTTAGAAATATATTGCACCTCAAATTTGATATTTTCTCTTCCCTTCTATTTTATTTTTTATGGGGCTCTATTGTCATCCGACTCCTTGTTGAGTACGCCCGTTTTCAGGCATTACACTAGTTGTACCTGTGCGTGTACTCAACAAGAACTTGGGTGACAATAGCGTGCATGGTATTTACATACCTCGTCTACTCCAAACCACACACACAACGGTAGACGAACCGAGGGCTGCAAAGAATACGGCGAGTAGTGCAATAATACTTAGTTTCATGTACAACACCTGTGGTGGCGCCACCTCAGCTTGTTGCGGCGGTGATCGCCTGGGGGATATGGCCCGTTCCCGTTTAAAACTGTCATTTTTCTTACTTAAAGGGCTATGGATGACAGTGATGGTAGTAATTGTTAGATTGGATAATAGTAAGAGGAACGTAATATTTGGAAGGAGATGAGAATGCTCACACTGCGAATGCGATGGTCGGCTCAGCACGGTTTTCCGGCCACATTATGGTTACGACGGAGCTGCGGGCGGGGCGCCGCCGTATCAGTCCTGTTAAGAGTTTTGTGTATGCAGATTTTTAACGCGTAAATGCCAACACTAAATATATATATATATATAATGAATTTGAAGCCAATATGAAATCTCAAAATATAACGTGGGAAAACGTTAAAATGCACTTATGGGGCGCTTGGCAAAGAGGAACGAGAGGGTAATGAAAATGAAAAAATACTTCTCTTTTTTTTTTTAATCTATCGGGCAAAGTTAATTGTTAGTATAGTTAGTAGTTAATTTACCAAACACCCCTACACTCTTATTTCTCTGAAACTAGAACTAATGGAGACAAAGCTGGTTTAGTAGCCGGGGCAAGAGGATTTTTTAGCTTTGATGGACTAGAGGTGTGTGGTAAGTAAGACGAGATCCTGCGGTTCACTTTTATTTGTACCTTGAACATCCCACTTCACTCCACAAGGGGAAGTGGATATTAGGACTCAGCCTTACTAGAAAGATATACCTTGGAAGTGGCTTCCTAGCCCATTCATTCCTGCAGAAGGGGGGACAGGCACTTCAAGTCCTCGAACTTGGGTCACTCATTTTGGCGAGGTGCCCAAAAAAAATACTGATTTTTATTTCTCCAGTCCTCAAACTCGGGTCACTCACCTTGGATTCAGTTGGCCCACCTGATTGAAAATGAAAAAAAATACTAATTTTCATTCCTATACGGGAATTCGAAATTTTCAATAATTCCTATTGAATTACCCTACTACTGCCATCATTTTCATTACCTTTATTCTTAATTTTTATTATCATTACTCTACCGAAAATTAAATCAATTAATATTGGTAAGTATTTGATATTCCTTCAGTCGCATTTTTATGCATGTGTATTTGATATTTGCACATATATTAATTTTTATAACTAGTCAAAATATTTTCCTCCCTTCATATCATTATTCCAAAAAAAAAAAAAAAACTACTCCAACCAAACACATCTAACATATTTTATCATTAAATATTATAAACAATAAAAAATATCATAATATTTTAAAAGTTATCCATTTTTTTAATGTGTAAAGATTCGGGTGAAAATTATAGTGATATGAAGATTAAAAAAAAAATGAACAGGTTGATGCTATAATATGTCAATATTATTTAGTAAAGTAATATAATGTGTGTCAATTTAAAGATTAGTATATATATATATATATATATATATATATATATATATATATATATATATATATATATATATATATATATATATATATATATATATATATATATAAAACACTACCCGTTGATCAGTGTGTGTCTCATCTTGCATGAAATCCCCATGTCACTGGTCTCATTAAAGCTCGAGTTTACTGATATGAAAAAATAACAATAATGAAATAAAAAATAATAATATGGGATAGTTATTACTAGTTACATTAAAAACTCCTTTATTATTATGAGATATAAACATACAATAAATATTACTACCAACTATATAAATATATAGTGATATTCCAATATTACCCTTACAATGTGCTACACATATTATATATTTGTGTGCAGCAAAAGTTATGTGCACCAAAAAAGTGGCGGTTCGGCGGTGGCAGTGGGTGGGTGAGTGGTTTAGGGTTTGTGGTTTAAAAGTGTAGGGTTATAATGCATTAAGGTTATATTTGATATTTTACTTTAATATTTTGTATGTGAGAGTAATTTTTTGAATTCATTGTATCTCCTAGTAATTTAAGGTACAAAATGTGTACTTATGAGTAATTTTAAAAAAAAATATATATACTCCCTCCATCACAGGCTAAGAGGGTCAAATGCTTTTGTACACGTAGATTAAGAAATGTTATTGTTTAATGTGTAGTGGATATGTGTAATTTGTGAATTACCTTTCTACCATTCCACCTAATTAATCCATTAATTATAGTGGAGTATTTTTGTGTTTTGGAAATATAAAATATTATTGTGCAAAAAGGTGGTTTTGCCCACCCCTAACGCCAATATAAAATATTGTTAAGTGTTAGTGGTGGGGCTCTCACATTTCTAAAATAGAAACGACTCCCTTTAAGTGGGACAACGAAAATGATAAAATGACCCCTTAGTCTGGGATGGAGGGAGTATATTACATAATTCAGCAGTTACTTTCGAATTTTCATGAAATAAATTTTTTGATTTATTTAATATATTTATCATTTAAGATTTGGTAAAATTGTGTGAATCGAAATGTGTTTTTTTCCCCTTTAAATACGGGAAAAATGGGCCTACTTCGCCTTAGTGGACCGGCCCACTAAATATCTTTTGGATAATATCTTGTTGCTTTTTCCGACCCTACAGCCACGGGCCCTGGAAGCTTATTGCAACTTGCAAATGTGCAATTATTCTATTTTTATTTTATTAATTAATATTTCATCTTTAGAAATTACGAAAATGAACGGTATTGGATGAGATTATTTTAATTTTTTTAATTAATTATTACTCTTTTTATATTAGAGATATTATTAATTTTCTTTAAAAATTTTGTCCCATTTTATTTATATTATAATTTGTTTATAAAATAGTAATTTACTGCACCATTATCATTTTTCACCAATTGAATATCACGTTTCTTTTAAATATATCAATTCTTATCCGTTTCACGGAAGCCACTCCATTACATGATATCACTTGAATCTTTGCAAAGGAAAAAAAATAAAAATTAATTTCTGAAACTAGTATTCCCAGTCTCCCAAAAGTCTTAGTTAAATTGTTCTAGGAAGTATAAAATATTTCTTTTCCTTGGAGACAATTTATAATATTACAGAAAAAAGGCAAGTATAATTATTTTTTATTAAAAATATTTACTTTTTATTTATTATACAAATTATACATGAAATAATCTAATTTTTTTTCATAGATGATATGAATTATTAAATTCCATTTGTCTCACAAAATTATGTATGAGCGCAAGATTTGTCCACATATTTAAGTTAAAATTAAGTCGAAGTGGGGATTTTTGAATTGCTTAATTTTACCTTCATAGTCTGGAACGCGAAAGCCATTATGTGGACATAAATTCTTGAATGTTGGTTTGTCGTGGATGTTTAAACTACAAACCATGGGATCTCCTGTGTAATAAAGCATTACATAATTAATTAATGAGTTAATTACAAAAAACTCACGAACTTTACTGATATTACAAATTAATTCTTACTTTTGAGAAATTATAAAAAAATCACCACCTTTAAATATTGTTGCAAAATAAATCCAATTTGTGATTAAAAATATGGGTTTTTTTGATGCGTTTTGCAACAATACTTAAAGGTGGTGGATTTTTTTTTGCAATTTCTCAAAGGTGAGAATTAATTTGCAATAGATGTAAAATTCGTGATTTTTTTTGCAATTAACCCTTAATTAATTAAAACAAATTGATGAAGGGAAATCAAACATTCAAACCTGGTTCACATGGGGCAACAACATTATCAATCCAAAATGCAACTCCAAAAACTTCATTTTTGTAATGGTTTAGAACTGTTAAAGCTTATTAATTCAGATATGACAGAGATCTATAGAGAGAGAAGGGGAGGGAGGGAGAGAGTTCTTGATTTTTTCAATGGTTTCATCTATTATGTTAAATCTTCTAATAATGAAAGGATGGAGTGAACTATTGACATCGTGTCACATATGATTTTTGTGAGATGGATAAAAAATAATCACTTTTAATAAAAAGTGACAATAATGTTGTGAACTAAAGTATTTAATAAATAATTTAGAGTACAAATGGAAAGTAATAATATTTTATAAAAAAACAATAACAATATTGTAACAACAAATTTTATGTATTTATAATAAAATAAATACAAGAGAATTACAATAATAATAAAAAAGGATTAAACTTGAGAATTTAAGAAATAATCTCTATCTATCCTTTGATTCTTCTCTCGAACCAATTTGGACTTTGACTTGACCACGTTGATCGCATTGACTGTGTGTGTTGAGTCGGATCTTCAGTTGAAGCTTGTCCGAACTCGAATTTGAATTTGTTTGGATTAAATGTGCCTTATGTGAAAAACATTCGCTCAAGGGGGCTTAGCATCTTAATCCCGGGTCGAATACTGTTCTTGGCGCGAAGAACACCGAAGAACTTAGTATATAAAGAACGCTTTATTTGGGGGACTTCGCACCTTAATCCCGATGCTTGAAGATCTTGAGGAGCGTTGCTCGTGTTCAATCTCTTCAGAGCGTTTGTGTCTTCAAGTCTTTGAATGTGTGTTTGGAATGAATGGAGAATGACCTTTTTTTATATATGTGGAGGGTGAGGATGCCCCATAAATAACTCGCATTCTGATTGGTCCAAATTTGACCTAATCCTATGAGCTTGGGCCTTCCACTTGTTTAGGCCTCAAGTCAGACTTATTTGTCTTGGACTTGCCTTATTTAATTTAAACCCCCTTCAATTTATTGGGTTTTAAATTAATTACCAATTATTTATTAATCTATTTAAGGAATTAATTTATTTAAATTCCTTAATAAATAAATAATTAATTGATAATTATTGCATTAATTTGCCACATGTTTTCCTTTAATATGCAATCAAATTCAGGTGTTTACAAATATCCTTAAAAAATTATAATTAATTAAGAAAGTGTATTATAATCTCACCGTAAAATTTTCTCACATATCTCTCTGCCTCATAATAGAATATTATAATGATATGCTACCCCTAAATTTAATGGTTAATTTTAAAGTTTATTATTAATTCTGAAACTATAATTTTATTATTGTTATTCAAAAGTTAATTGTGTATTATTATTTTTTATTTTTATTTTTTAATTTTTTTTAAGTAAGGAAGATGCACGTAAATTTTGTTTCAACTTTGGTTCATAAGGAAATATGTTCATGGATTATTTACTGCAACTTGTTCGTTGGACTTCGGAAATTAATTTACATGAGGTCATTCTTTTCAAAAGGAAATAAATAAATAAATAAATTATGAGTAGTTACATTAATTAAAATTGAATATCTAATAGGACAATATTCTTGCTTAGTTCTTTGCTACATATTATAATATGAATTAGTTAGTTATAAACTAGGCTGGTGGAAACAAATACAAACCTCACTTAATAAAAAAATCCTCCATATTGTAAACGACGTATAACTTTGTTTTTATTTGGATAATAATAATAATTATTCCAAGTATTATATATATATATATATATATATATATATATATATATATATTCGTAATAATATTTGTAAACGATGTATTAATAATCAAATCTGTAAATTTTAATAATTTAGAGTTATTCTATTGCATATGTGCAAGATTTTAAGGATACAAATATGTTTTATTCTAAATTGATATTTATTTTAATTATAAGATTTTTTTATTATTATTGAAAGTGTTTCTTGAAATATTAAAGATATTAACTCTTGTCTAAAAAATTAAAAATTTACCACAAAATTAGGGGTATTAAATTTATACTAGATTATTATATATTCAATTAACAAGTGTATTATATCTCAATCGAGTCGGATGTGGAATCACAGACCTTGATCCAGTCGCACAATTTTTTTTAAAAAAAATTATATTTATATTAAAAACTAATCTCTTGCATACTTATGTGTACAATGATGTTAAGGATATTGCATTTTTATTATAAATTTAAATTAAAAAGTAATAAATTTCCTTAACACTAGTTATATTTAACTTACAAGAGTATTACACCATTTTCAGGTTAAATTTGAATGCATGCAAGTTTTTGTCATATTTTTGATGTGTTTTTAAAAATCACCTAAATATATACCTTAAAATCTCATTAATAATGAATTTACTCACCTTTCATACATCATGCTTGTTTAAATAATACATTTTCACTTTCATTTTTCATATTAATTGATATTCTTACATAAATACCATCTACCTTACCAATTTATTTTTAGTAAACTTAAAATTTATAATATGAAACCCTAAAGCAAGCATAGATTACAATTATTCATATTTTTCAAAACTTACATAAACTTCAAACAAATAACTATAATTTTCATAAAACTTAAATAAATCAAAGTAATTCACCAAAATTAATATCAATTCTTTATGTATCACGTAAGTAACAAATATAAACTATGATACAACACCAAAGTATACTTCCTAGGCATCGACAAAACTTTTATACTCCCTCCGTCTCAGTTTAAGAGGACAAGAAACCTTATGTTAAACATAAGGTTTCTGGCCCTCATTATTTGAGACGGAGTATATATTTTCTTTGTAATATAAAATACTTTCAATAAAATTTTTACACTATAATACTCCCTCCATCCCATAAAAGTTGATACACTTTTCTTTTTTCGTTTGTCCCATTAAAGTTGACACATTTCCTTTTTAATACATGGACTCACACAAAACAATTAATCTATTCTCATGGATCCCACATATCACCTCTAATACAACTACTCATTACACATTAAATATTATTTCTCTCGCTTCACTTTACTTTACATTAAACTATTATACTCATTAATCTCTGTGTTCAAAAAAATTATATCAATTTTTATGGAAGGAAGTATAAAAAATACAAAGTTTGTTGGGATGGAAGTAGTAATATAAAATAGAAGTAGCAGGTGAGATAGTAGACTATACTATGGTCCAATGTGGAATGTCATTTTCGAAATTAAACATTGGAAACAAATTTGAGTTGCTATGTGGGGGATTCCAAAAGGAGGCTCCCGTGACTAATTACTATTTTTTGGTACCATTATCTGATTCCCTCTGGGTCCCACTGCAACACTTCTTCCACTTCACATGCCAATGCCTCTCTAATTTCTTCTTTTTTTTAATTATTTTTAAAATAATTACCACTACTTCACTGTTGCCACTCATTTTATAATACTATAAATTATGTTCATTCAAATCGAATCTCAAACGTATGCCCTATTATGAACGGTGGATGTACATTCCGACATTTTATTCTGATGATTCAGTACAAACAATGTTTACTCTAAGATCAAAAAAATAAAATAAAATAGAAGACCATGTTTACTCACTTTTCTTAAGATCATTGATTTTGGGATACATTCAGCGAGATTATTAATTTACTGCAAATTTTATTTTGGAGCTAATGGTATGAAATGGTGGAATCACCAACATCAGACGACTTTATACAGTATCTATATATATGATGTATGCTTATTTTTGGAGTTTATTGTGTTTAAGATGATTAATTTTGTAGTTTAGAAATACTTCAACTTAGTGTTATTGTAATTAAATTTCTTTTTAACATGTAATATGGGTTACTATCTTACCCCTTATTATTAATAAAAATATATTATTTATTTTGCCTATAAAAATAATGTTAATTTTAATGATTTATTTAAAAATCACAGAAATAAATAATCAGGTTGTGTTATAAACTCCATGCCCCGTTGACTAGTTGGTTTGTCCTCAATTATATATGTGACCACTCACTTCTACATTAACTACCCTAATTATCCTTTCTAAAAAATAAAATGGTAAATTACGAATACCCCTTGAAATTTGTCTAAACTACGAAATAAACCCCGTAATTTGAATAACTACCAAAACTCCCTTAACTTATATTTAATTTGATCTTTGATAAAAATATTCACATCTTAAAATAAGGTGTGCAGAAATTACAATAATATCCAATTATTTCTGAATTAAAGACTTATCCCTAATTTCCTTTCTGTTCATATCATTCAAGGCTTGTTGCAATGAGAACAAGATCGGTACGGGAACAAGACCGGTGCAACGGGAACAAGACTGGTAGGTCAAAGACGATGACACGGTAAGGAAGTGTAGACATTGAAAATCTATGATTCATGTCCATTCCAAGAAGAATAGGTACTCCTCTGCGGCATCTTTTGTTTGAATAATAGGATGAGATCGGGATCAATTTTAGGGGAAAGAAGTGTTTTGTATTTGAATATGTAGTAGCCAAAAAAGGGTCAATGATTTTGGGGGTTTAGACATATTTTTATTGAAATAATGGTTAATTTTATTGTTTGCAGTTTTACATTCTTGAATATAGCTATACTATGTAAACATTTGTTTGTGTTGATTATTTATAGCATAAAACTTGAAATTTGCAAAAGGTTTTCGATTTATTTTCGAATTCTGAATTTTGAGTGAGGTGTTTTTGTTTTGACAATAATGAATTGTTTTCTTTGTGATCACTTGGTGAACAAGAATGCTCTTAGTCGACTATCTCGCATCAAGTTAGTTAGTTAAAAGAAGTTCTAGATAATATAGATAAAGATCATCTTTAGCTTTATATGGATAAATTAAATTGGTTGTGGTTGCTGAGTTTTTAATGGTGTAAAGATGAAAGATATGGATGACTTCTTGGTTACTACGGCAGTGGTGATGAATACAAAATTAGAGAATTGATTTGTTTAGGAATATATTTTAATTCCTAAATTAAATAATTGGGTATTATTCTAATTTTCTGTACACTTTATTTTAAGATGTGGATATTTTTGTCAAAGATCAAATTAAATATAAGTCAAGAAGGGGTTTTGGTAATTATTTAAATCACGGGGTTTATTTCGTAATTTGGACAAACCTCGAGGGTTATTCGTAATTTACCCAAAATAAAATCTCTAACCATTACAAAGATTGATTATTTATTACTCCTTTGTTATTGTAAGTCAATACACATTAAGGGGTATTAATTATTTTTTATTAAGAGCTCCTGTGATAATTTGGACAATAGTGGAAACTATTGTGTTGGTAATTTACTCACCATCGGTATGGCTAGTTCAACTAATTGATGCATCCAGCTCAACTGATCAACAAGAGTAATTTGTACAAAGATCAAAATTTAGAACATTTTAATACCATTTATCTCCCCACCATTTTGTCCGACAATTGAGATGTCGGACACGTGAACAATCCTTTTTTTTTTTTTTTTACAAAGTGTTGGTAATTTACTTTTTAACGTCACTTTTAAATGTTATTCATAAGAGGTCATAATTTATTAATTTACTTCCAAGATTCAAAAGGGAAGAACAACCTTCCTCCACAAAAATTTCACAATTTCCTCATTCATCCATGCCTTGATAACCTTTGCGGAAAAAAAAAATTATCTAATAAATTTATAAGTTATTTTAATTTAAATTTATTAGCCTTATATTGCACATTTAATACTTCTATTATTTTACACTTTATTTATATGCCCCAAAAAATATACATTTTGTTATTTTGGGCGTCCACATCAAAGGTATACATTTTTCTTTTAAACATACTAACGTTTGAACCCGTGCGATGCACGAGATAAAGACATTATGATATTATTTAAATTCGAAGGAAAAGCTTAAATCATACCTTTTAGATAAATCATTCTATCTCTACCGGAAGGAGAAGCCTAGTGATACCCATCCCGTGCGTTGCACGATCACGCATTTTTTATAAAATACTACTATAAGTATATCTTGACTTAAAATTTATCTGAATTTAAATATTACTCCCTCCGTCCCAACTTCAACTTCACACTTTCAGTTTTAATCCGTCCCAAATTCAACTTCACACTTTCATAAAAGAAAAAAGCAACAAAGTAATACTCCTCTAACATACTTTATTTTCAAATTTGTCATCACCTTTTTAACACATATAACATACTTTATCATTCATTTATTACCTAAAAACACCACACTACCCTCAAAAGTAAGTCAAAAGTGACTTTTCTTAATTTCCGTATCTACAGTAAAGGTGAACTTGAATTTCAGACAGAGGGAGTATAAAATAAAATCACTTTCATGCTACATATGTTATTTTTTATCAATAAGAAGATCAAACTGTGCATTTAAATATATATATAACGAAAAATCTAATGGCATGTATTAATCCATCATCATGCTACGTACGTTCCTTTTTAACAGTAAGAAGATAAGTAAATATCATTACCCGTTGATTACACATACTCATTTAAAATTATTAAGATGTTAAGACCAATAATATTAATTCAAAATTATTAATAATAAAGAAAATAATTTAATAATGAATTCATTGTTACGTACTCATCCATTTAAATATAAACTACTGATATTCTTACCCGTTTCATTAAAAATATATATTATGATACTCATACCCGTCCCAAACCCGTTTATCAATACATGTTGATTACACATACCCATTTAAAATTATTAAGATGTTAGGACCAATAATATTAATTCAAAATTATTCTGTTGATTACACACCCATTTAAAATTATTAAGATGTTAGGACCGATAATATTAATTCAAAATTATTAATAATGAAGAAAATAATTTAAATCATTACCGGTTGATTACACATATCCATTTAAAATTATTAAGATGTTGAAACCAATAATATTAATTCAAAATTATTAATAATGAAGAAAATAATATAATAATGAATTAATTGTTAAAACTACATTATAGTTTTTGTTGAAATATAAAAATTAGTTAAATATGGTATCATTATGTCAAAAATTAAATAAGGATTTTAAATAAGATATTATTATTAATGTATCATTTTAAATAAGGTATCATTATTATGAAAAAAATGACCAAGATCTAATTTCATAATTGTAATGAATGAATGAGATTCAATAATGTGATGTGTAGATTAAAAATAGTAGTTAAATATGGTATCATTATGTCAAAAATTAAATAAGGATTTTAAATAAGGTATCATTATTATGAAAAAAATGACCAAGATCTAATCTCATAATTGTAATGAATGAATGAGATTTGTGATGTGTAGATTAAAAATAGTAGTTAAATATGGTATCATTATGTCAAAAATTAAATAAGGATTTTAAATAAGGTATCATATATTAATGTATCATTTTAAATAATGTATAATTATTATGATAAAAAATAATGACCAAGATCTAATTTCATAATTGTAATGAATGAATGAAATTCAATAATGTGATGAAAGAATGAGATTAAAAAATAATTAGTAATCAAAATCAAGGGTGTAGATTAAAAATTGGCTTAATTATTATATTACTATATATAGATAGAATAGATAGATAGATAGATGTGATCCACACATATTATTAATACATTTAATATATGAGTCCTACACACTTCACTAATACAGTAAATGTATATCTATTGGGTGGATGGAGGGAGTAAAATAAATTTAAAGGCTAATAAAATTAATAAAATGTAATAAATTTTTTTAAAATAAAATTTCCTAGTAAACGTGATCGGTTCGTATAAAATATTCACACAAAATAGAAATAGAAATAGAAATGTAAAATTCTTACCATTATTTTTTTTTATATTTTAGGCGCAGTAATATTTAATTGAATTTAAAATACACGGCGATTGAAGGGTACAATTGTCCAAGGGCAGAAAATGTCCTGTCGGGTGGCGTCGTGATCAGGAGCATTCCTGGCAATACTTCCGACCCCACCCCCTTCCCCATCCCTCAACACAATACATATCGACTCAAATCATTTTTTTCTATTTAAACTCACATACACGTAACACACGCACCATTTCACATGCAAATTACTATGTAATTTCCGATTATTGAATGCCACACTCCTTCGGACTCCAAATTCTCTCCTCCTCTTCCGGTTCGCCAATGGCAGTCAATTTCAGTGATGAGGTGAGTTTGCTGTGTATTGTTCGTTGAAATCTGCGTAATTCGAACTCCATTGTCGTTTCCCAGTGTGTTTCCTCTGAGTTTTTCTTCTTAGATTAGTGATTCAGTCGTTCGTGTTTGTTTGAGTTGTTTGCCGTGTGGATTTTCCCCATTGCTGCTCCTTTTCCATGAAAATTCGGATTTCGATTGGTATTATTTAATTGTTGATCAGTTCCTGAGATTCTCCGTTGACCAGCAGCAACACAGTAGTGTTTTTTTGAAAAATAAAAAATAAAAAAATGATGAGATCTTATGGCATCGGTTTCCTTATTTTGATTATTAAGATTGGAAGTTCTTCTTCCTCTATTTGTTGGCTTTTAGAGGAGTTGGACGCAGTTTTTCAGGAGTTCCTGTTTACAGTAACTTACATGTGAGGTAGATTTAATTTTTGTACCGTCGGTGAAAATTGAAATTATTGTGTTGTAGTATAGAGTATAGACAACAAACTTTGTCACATAATCTTCTGTTTTTGGCTGGATTTGAATGAAGCCAAAGAGGTTGTTGATAGGCCACGTTCTAGCATATTGATCATCTTGTGTGCTTTACATTTCGCTGTCACCCATTTATTGGCTAGAATACTAAATCTGTGATGTGATGTGATGTGATTTTTAGGAATATCGCCTTTGTGTGCACTTCTGGGAAATGATTTTTTTTGTGAAGTAACATTTGAGCAGAATCATAATTGCTCTCCGTATGCAAATTAAATTGCAGTTCCATGGCCATTGCAATTAAGATATGGGCTCTTGATAATTGATATGCTATTTTGTTGCAGCGATTGTATGATCTGCATCCTTCTTTATTCATTCCTCTGTAATTATTTATGGCTCTTCTATACTTTTGGTCTAATTGATTCACCACTGTAATCATTATGTTTTTTTTTTTTTTTTTTTTTGCATATGAATGCATACTTCAAATTGGAGATCTATCCTATGAACTATAGATAGTTTATTATCTTTTCCATTTGCTGTGTCAAAATGTGCAGAGTGTCATGGTGGTGCTGCCGGATGTAGGAGCAAGTAAAACTCATGATGAATCAACGCCAACTGTCTGCCTAGTGGGAGTTCCTAATTTGATGAAGAATGAGATGTGTGTAAATTCTGAAACCAGTTTGCTGAACCAGACCAACCTGATGATGGATAGAGTTGATGATTTCGCATCGTGCAATTTAAATGTTGATATAGAGAAAGGGAAGGCAGAAATTCCTAAATCCAATGAAGAATCAATTGGCTATTTGAAGTCCGAAGAATCTTTGGCAGTATGTTCTTCTAATTGACATTGTTTGAAATATATATATTTATAGTAGTAGTATTTTTAACTTAATTAGAGTGTTGTAAAGATCCAGGCAATGTCAAAATTTTCAACTAAACACCTTTGATCATACTTGTAACTTAGAAATTGAAAATTCATTGTCTGCAGAGGGCGTGGCAGAAAGTGATCTTGTTTTGGTTTACCGGAAAATTCATGCAGCTGTTCAAGAACCATAACCCTGATTTTGTGAAGGTCGCTTCAAAAGGTCTTACCTCCGTTTTCCAATACATCATTCTATTGGATTTTGAATAATTTACATTACTACCTGGTAGTAAGGCATATACAATAATTGAACAGTAAAGGAAACTTGAACAGCAGAGAATTCGAGGCTAATTAGGTTACTTATTCCTCAATTCCATACATAAATAGTTATTTTTATAATTCATGTTATTCAAAACTTTGCAATCTCTGTGCTACTCGTGGTGTGACAATTTCATATCCTTATGGTTAGATCCTTCTATCTCATTCTTTGTTAAGACACAATATGTTCAGATAGAAGACCTCCCATCTACAGTGTCCAGTATGTACTTCAGGGCCACAATGTATATGATGTATAACATGCCCTGTTGTACTTGAATACCATTTCTTCACATTCTCTAGATTATTACTCTAGCTTCTTTGTAATCTTTCTCTATTTTACAACAGATAGAGTTGTGGCAGAAAGAGGTTATGATACGCTTGCTAATAAGTCAAGGAAGTACAAGCGATCCCATTCCTTCAATTCAAGAAGAGTAGTTCTCTTGTTCTCAGTAATGTAAGTTCCAACAATACTCTGTATTTTGGTTTTCAAACAATCTCTCTTTTAATGTACTTTATCAGGAATTGAAAAAGATATTCCATAAAGTGGAGAATGAATGCATGTCAATGATAGGTCTATCAGATTAAAAATGAAATTGAAGGCTAAGAGTATTCAAGTTGCTGGCATATAGATTTTTCTAAACATGCTAGGTGGTGATGCAGGAAAGCACAGTTTGGGGACCAGATATTATAGGTAGTTGGGGGGCAGTGGGAGATCTCAAGTATTTGTGACTTGTTTCTTGCTATTTTATAAAAAAAAACCCCGTCACTTTGCTGGAATTGCCCAAGTTAATGGTTACAGAGATACAATCAAATATATAAGATTATGTGGATACGGTGATGATGATGAACATAGCCATGAGTTTGACATCTACTCTGAATCATGATATCTACTTTACTTGTTTATGAAGTTTTTTTTATATGTTTAAGATGATACTCCAGTTCCCTAATTATTTTAATGCTGCTAGATGTCTTTCACTGGCATCACTTCTTTAATAGCATCTAAAGATTTCATCTACTTTGTCTTTTGTTACTTTACCTGACTTGAGATGCTCTTAAAATATCTATCTTCTCTAAAAATTATGTTTGCCTTCTCAGGTCAAGCCTGGGAACAATAATCCTGATATTTCTGACGTTGAAAGTGAAACAGATCAGTGATGGGTCCGGTACTCTTTGAAATATTTGCTTATTCATGAGTCCATCTAGCTGGAATATTTTGCGCAAGAATTACTTAGTGACATTTTCTTCCTAGTACTTGGTGCTATGTTATAGATTTTTGATCAATGTACATGGACTAGAAATCTGGAACGGCATTTTGGAAATTTAAATAAATACTTATTTGTATACAACCACAGATTTATCTTGGAATATGAACCATGCATGTAATTTGTGTGGCTAGATTGTTCCGAGAAAGCTGGATTCTTGTGTCGGATGAGCTCCAATCTAACCATCTGATTCAGGATATGCTTGCCTTCTAGCAGAGGTGTTATAATAAACCTCATTGGTTAGACAATATCTGCTTTATGTGTATCTTTTTTCATTCTGTATAGAAGCCTGTCTATTTCTAAGATGATCATCATTTTGGATCAACAGAAAGTTTCATGTAAATTAAACCATGCTAGTTTTTCTAGCTCTTTGCAGATGTAGAATCTTTACTTGTGTATGAATTAAACTGCCTTCAGTTTCGTTTATACAACAGTACAACTAATAGAAACCTGTTACTGTCCAAACTCTAAGCCAATCTATCTGCGAAAAACCTAGGAACTTAGTTAGCGAGGAGTCATTACTAGACATAGAAGAGTTCCTATGTTTTTGGCTCAACACTTTCTTTCTTCAGTACAATCTCTAACATGCACAGCCTCCTCCTTGCTGATCATTCTGGTTCGCATTTGCGGATGGCTTCAAGTTCACATCGACCATATCCTCCTGTTTTGTGGACGAAAGAGCCTCCATTCCTGGCAATGCTGCAGCTATCTTCCGGAATAAAGGCTACAATACACGGTACGTCAATATTCCACATGAATTCATTCAACCAAAATGCTCTTGTTCTATAGGTATTACATCTTGTTTATCAAATAGTTCATTCGTCGGGATAATACATCGACCATATTGTTATCTGTGTGTATTATAAGTAGTTATTGTAGCAGATATATGAAATATTTGGGTGTATTCTTACCTTAATATTGAAGCCAGCTTTGGCACTAGTTTCTACAAACATGACTCCAAAGTCACGTGCCTTAATATCTCCTTCTTCGATCGAAACTTGCCTGCACATACATAGTTTGTCACTTTAATTTAAGTGACTTAAGGTACACCTTTTTTTTTTTAACCCAATACACATAACCTTCTTTTCATTTATTTTTAAAATCAATCTCTCTTAAACTATGTATCTGCAAATGAAATCTGTATCGGGATGGAGGAACTAGTAATTTTCCTTACCTTTTGTCAACTAGATCAGTTTTATTTCCTACAAGAACAATAATAACATCACCCCCACGTTCTGTTCTTACTTCTTCAATCCATTTCGAAGTGTTCAAAAACGATTGCCTATCTGCAAAAAAACCCAGCCAATTAAAAAAAAAAAAAACTCTATAATACATGTTTAGCATTTTTTTTCCAATGCAAATATTACTACATCAATCTATTAATTTCAGGCATTGTAATAGGGGGAAAAGATGTATATAAATGAATCACTTACTGGTTTCTGTTTTTTTTTTTAATAATTAAAAAAATAAAATAAAATAAAACTAAACTTACTAGCAACATCGTAGGCAATCACTGCCACTGATGAATCTCTAATATAGCTCGGAATGAGACTTCTAAATCTTTCTTGTCCAGCAGTGTCCCTGCGATCCAAACGAGTAATTTTGTAATTTTACAAATAAATAATTTTTCCCTTTAGGCAAATTAGAGCCACTTATATAAATCAAGTTTACTCGTGAATATTTATAGATGTTTTTATGAGTAAGCTTATGGGCAATATCACCAGTAACACGAATGCATGCATGCATGCGGTTTTTGTATCAATGAAAGACCAACAATTTCGTGTTATTGTACTATTTTGGTCCAAAAAGAGCCTGGTTTCTGAAAAAAAATTCAACTAATACGAGGTAGAACATCTTTATGTATTTGATTTTCACTTATATGTCTTTATTTATTTGTTATATAAGCATATCTCTTGTTATTAAAATTTAATAAATACATGTTTAATGCAAAAAGAAAGGAATATTACCAAAGCTGCAAGCGAACCGTTCGATCTTCTAGGTACATTGTTTTGGACAAGAAGTCTATGCCAATTGTAGCCTGTATGGAGTATATAACAACGAAGATTTTAATTATCTTGAAAGGTTTTTAAAATTTTTAATAGAATTTGTATTAAGATATGAAAACGTATATCGTCATATTAATTTTGTGAAAGTAATAGGAGAAAAAGAAATTTGAACATTCTAATGTACCCAAAAAAAAGAATCGCAGTCAAGGGTACGGATCTTTATTTTATTCTTCAACATTGATTTTCATCTTGATGATTCTTTAAAGTGTGAATTTCTTATGGAAATCAATACATATACATTTGGAAATTCAGAAATTTGAAACAATTATATACTATCATTTTATTAAGATGTACCTGATAGGTAGTATCGAATTTATCGTACATGAAACGGGTGATGATGCTAGTTTTTCCGACGGATTGATCCCCCAGAAACACCAGCTTGTACTTTGCTAATGGTGACACCACCGCCGTCATTCTCTCTCTTCGTCGTACTTTCTCTCTCTAAACTACTACAATAATGTGCATGTATTGTTTGATGAGATTAGCAGATCTGGATCAAGATTGAGAAACTTTAGGAAAGAGAAGAATGGAAACAAGAATAGATGAATGGATGGGTTTGAGTGAGAGAGGGTAGTAATTAGTATGTAAATGGTGGTTAATTTTGGCATGCCAATTGCTAATCTCCTTCAATTTTAATTAAAAATCAGAATACAATGAATTTTTTTGTTGTTATCTCCCCCATTCGTTTTTATATTAAGTTATTAACCTCTAATATTGGGATGGGGGGTACTTGAGACAATTTGCCAATCTTGTATGTTGTTTCGTTATTGTATTTAATTCATGATAGAGTAGAAATGGTAACGCCAATTGGTGAGTTATGGGTAGAAGATGACATGTTTTTAATTTAAAAAAAAAAGAAAAAGAAAAAGAAAAAACCCAAAAGAAGTTACACCCACAAGATGTTGTCGGATTATAAGGGTTGTGCATTCAAGGTAATCTATGATGTCATTAATGTTGTGTCTAAAAAATTTAAAATACCTTCTGTTCATAAGAAAAATGTGTATTATTTTAAACCCACCACCTTCATCTCTATCACACATTTCTTTGTTAAAACAAAATCAGTACTCTTATTTTCTTTCAAGTTCTGTTTGACCACATGGAATGCAAGAGAAATTGAAGCAGGTGGAGACATGGAGTTGGTCCGGAGGACAGAGAGCATTAGAGTTTGGATTATATAATTTTTTTTCTTTATTTTCCTTTCTTTTTTATAGTCAAAATAAGAATAGACAACCATGTTTTTTTATTTAAAACAAAAACTTTTTTTAAACTTTTATAAAGAAAATATAAAGACACTTCTCTCAAAATTGTACTAACATGAAATATAATTACAAATAGTTGTGTTGCCCCCACGCGGACAGGGCAATAGAGTCGATCAAATCCTTCCAATTATGACAAGTAAAAAACCTATTTTATTATTACCACAAACAATCCATTGGCATAGTTTGCTCAAACGTGGTTCAATCCGAGTGAAGAAGACTAATCAATAGCAACATTCTTTTGGACAAATCAATTATCCCACTTGTCCCTAAATCTGAAATCCCACTCGAAAACGATGTTCAAGAATTCTCTCAACAACCTCTTTTATGGCGATCACTGCTAACACATCCTTCATCCACAAACTCACCTCTCAAACATTAACTCACTTCCTTGTCCCACTAATTCCATCACCCTCTTTAAGAAACGAAAAACGAAAAAAAACACACACATTATCGCATCATTAGTATGAAGCAAGTGGACGAGACGGAGAAAATGAAGTTCTCCGATCAGCTGATGAGGCAACAGCGCCATGTTAGTGATGACGATGGTACCGATCATGTAGAGGATCAACAAATAGTAGTCCCGCAGAATTTCATTGCAACAGCAGATGGTTTTGAGAAGAAAGAACACTCATGGTAACAATTCTAAGACTTCAAAATCAAATGATGAACTTTCAAACTTATTTGTTCAATACATTTTGACTATGTTTCCAACTTCATCGAGCACTTACCCATGTTTCGCGCTTGGGCAGGTTCGCCATGTCTCATATCCCGACGGATCTGTCAATTCAAGTTCAAGACATCACTTTCCATGTTCACAAGGTAACTACAAGAAGTATAACTAGAAAAAGAACAGCATGCAAACACTAAACATCAAACTCAAACTAATTTAGTAGACAATATGACAATAGTCTAGATAACTCTTACCTTAAAAAGATTCTGAATACGTGCAGAAAAGATGAGATTTAATCTGGATTGCATCTAGAGTTGCACACATGCAAATAGACCCTTGTACCATATTGTCTCAAATTTCATTTCCTTTATGACAATGGGTTTGTGTTTTGTTAACTTATTGCCATCACAATAATGTCATGAAACAGTATCCACTGATTTCCAAGTGCGGCTACTTCAGCCGGATAGAGTTGCAGAGCCCAAAATCAAGTATAGGTAGCGAACTCAAGCTTGATAACTTTCCGGGTGGTGTGGAAACATTTGAAATCATATTGAAATTCTGTTACGGTCTCCCTATAAGCTTGAATGTAAGTAACGTAGCAACCCTAAGATGTGGATCGGAGTACCTTGAAATGACGGAAGCCCAGGAAGATGGGAACCTAATTACGAAGACCGAAGCTTTCTTCACATTCGTGGTCCTCTCTTCATGGAGGGATTCCATCATTGTCCTCAAATCAAGTGAAACTCTTTCTCCATGGGCTGAGAACCTTCAAATTGTTCGAAGGTGTTGCGATACAATCGCTTGGAAGATTTCTAAAGAAGCTTCAACGATAGGAGGAATCGTAAATGGAGTTAATTGGTGGTTTGATGACATAACAACTCTTCGAATTGATTATTTCACAAGAATTATAACAGCAATAAAGGCAAAGGGAATGAAATCTGAAATAATCGGTTCTTGTATCACTCAATACGCGGAGAAATGGCTACCAAACACAGAATCCGGGAAGGAAGGAGGAAGATATGAGATGCAATGGAGTATTACAAGTGGTAAGAAGCATGAAGAGGAAATTGGATCAACGAGGGAGAAAAGAATGATAGTCGAGAGCCTAGTGAGCTTACTACCTCCCCAGAAAGAAGCCGTTTCTTGCAAGTTCCTTTTGAAGATGTTAAAGATAGCATTACTTTTCTCTGCTTCCCAAGCATTAATATCAGAGCTTGAAAAGAGAGTTGGGTTGGTTTTAGAAGGTGCAGATGTCAGCGACCTTCTTATACCTAGTTATACAGCAGAAGATCAAGGGAAGCTAGTAAAGTAAGAAACTTCTTCCTCCTAAATATTCAAATATAATAGCCCAATCGAATAATCTTTTATAGAGTACAGAACAGTAGCATTAACTATTTATTAATTGACTAATATCATTGATTCCACTAATATACTTGCCTAATTGCATCTTGGTTGGTCCAGTCCTACTGAAGAACAAACAATGCATAACATTGAGGTAGTGCAAAGGATTTTGGAATACTTTTTGCTGTACGAACAACAGCAACAACAGCAGCAGCAACCTGTACCATTGGCCATAAGTAAACTTCTCGATAGCTACCTCGCAGAAATTGCAAGAGACCCTAAGCTACCAGTTACAAAGTTCCAGTTTTTAGCTCAGTCCTTGCCTGAAAATGCTCGGATTAGTGATGATGGTCTTTACAGAGCCATTGACACCTATCTCAAGGTTATCTATTATTTAATTGGTTGAATTTATTAACTCTCATCATATGACCTGATATTGATAATCTAATCTATAGACTCACCCATCACTGTCAGACCATGAAAGGAGAAGGCTATGCAATGTGCTGAACTACGGGAAGCTTTCACTAGATGCATGTGCACATGCTGCACAAAATGACAGGTTGCCACTAAGAACCATGATTCAGGTAATTTTACATAATAAATTTCAAACAAATGATTATTCCTAGTAAATATTAATCCACTCTAATATACAAAGCATAGGTTAGATGATATTACATATGTCATCCAATCCCTAAAAAAATCATCAAATGGTCATATTTAAGCCTACTATTATAGCTTGTATTTATGACTTATAAGAAATGATGCTCAGGTCTTATTCTCAGAGCAAATGAAAATAAGAGCTGGAATACAAGGAATCAATCAAATAGAAACCGCTGACAAGTCAGATCACGAAGGTAGTAGATCACCAACAAATAAAGAAGTCAAAGCCCTCAGGCTAGAACTTGAGAAAGTAAAGGTACAAATAGCTGAGATGCAAAGAGATTACTCAAACTTACAGCAAGAATATCAAAAGCAAAGGATCAAGCAAAGGAAATCATCAAATTGGACGACAGTTGGGTGGCGGAAACTCAGAAAGTCTGCTCTTTTCAATGTGAAAATGGAAGGGGAAGATACAGATGAAAGCCAAAACAGGCCAAATCAGACTCGCAGTCGTAGCTTTCCCAGAAGACAATCAGTATCTTGAGATAAATTTTCAATACAGAAACATCTAAAACCCAATAACAGCAACGGATGTGCTGTTCATGGCCAACTGGGATTAGTTATCTTTCCCAGAGAGAGTACAATCAAATATTTATGTGATTCATGATTGCAAAAAATATGTCATGTTCCCAAGGGGCCAGGGACATAGGTATTGTATAGTAATGCTTAGAGCAAGAATTTCAGGAGTTGTAATCTGTAAAATATTTTGCACTGTAAACAATAATGTAAAGATATGATTTGTCTTTCATGTTCAATTTCATACTTATTTCGCATTCACCGTTAAATGAGCAAACATCACATCCGAGACTTAAGCCCAAGGCAAAGTTGCCAATATCCTGAGTGGATTCAGTCATATTCTGTGCCGTGTAAAGGTTTATATGCAGCAGATAGTAAAGCAATCTAACGAAGCACTAGTCCCCAATCTATACAGGTGATGACTAAAACACATCATCTCATCATAAATTCTAAATCTAGAGTAATGACCATCACAAAAATCAATTCAAGTCCTTAACCCCATATATCTAATAAACTCCTTAGCCAAGAGAAACCAAAGATGATGATGCATGTCCATGTTATGTATGGCAAAAGCTCCTGCGCTCCCAGGGACACGGAGGGATACTCCGTGTCCCCATGTGAACACAACCCTCCCCCTCCAATTCTATTTAAACCTATGTATTGCTAGGGGTTTAAATTGCAAAGGGGCATGGAAATTGCAAAGGCGCACGGGATGTGCTCCGTGCGCCCGGGTGCACATGAGCCTCACTCGTTATGTATTCTTTCACCAGACAAGGTACTCCACACAATTAAAAAGTATTAACATTTTTACTAGTCATCCAATAACTAACTAGATTCCAACCACTGTCTACAACACAACATTTCAACCTCATATTTCTAAAGAATTTACTTCAGATTCACCATAAAATTTAGCTATGATAGCAAGCTGAAACTGTCAACTCAGCAAGAACGTGCTAGCAGTAACAATATCAAAAGATACAAACACAAATGACCTTTCAATAGAGAAAGATTAAATCTTGCTGAGAACTATGAACCAGTGATTTAAAAATTCGATCAAGAAAACTATCCAACAATCAGACTCAGTGCCACATTTTGTCAAACATCTAGCGGCAATTCCTTAATGCCCATACATCAAACCTTTTGAAATGAGAAAATTACTACCTCCCAAATGAGGTCATGCTACTCCATGGAAACTTTGCCCCTGATCCAGCTTCCACCTTATCATCACCGCGCCTAGTTCTCCTCCCAAAAGTGCGTCCTTCCGGCTTCTTGAATCTACGGCCATCGCGGGTTTCATCAAGCCAATGCGATTTCTTCACAGCTTCTGGGTCCTCAACGATGGTGGATTTCGATTGTTTCTTCACGTTTTTCTTTTCTTCCTCAATCACATTAATTGGAAATATGTCTGGGTTTATCCACAACGGGGTTCTGAGAGTCACGTAAGCTTTCTTGTAATCCGGTCTCTTTAACAATATCCCGCCCGCCTTCTTCTTCTTGCCTTCCATATTAAAAGTCTCCACTTTCTCCACCTCAAATCCGTACAGCGATTCCAAAACCCTTTTAATCTCTATCTGCAAAATTAATTCAGGAAACATAAGAATTAGGCATGGGTTGCAGATTTCCTGCATACAAAGCTTCGATTGTTGTAGTTGAAGTTTCACACACCTTGGAAGCGGATGGGATCGTTTTGAGGGAAATTTCAGTAATATTAGAAAAGGATGTGGGCATGAGGAGTTTTATGGGTAAGTTCGCAAAATTTATGACCCTTCTTCCCAACCTGCTCCCCATTTTCAGCTTGAAAAATTGTAGAAATGTTAATCAGTTCTCTAAAGTAGAGCTTTCAGTAATGGCGGATTCTGGTCGGTGAAGACCCTCCTTTTCTTCTTCCTTCCTTTGCCAGTAGGAGGGTTAAGGTTGGGTTTGGGCTTTTGCTTATATCCGAAATTTTAATTGGGCCTACAAAAATGGCATTTTTTCAGGAAACCTAATATGTTCAGCCCAATCTATTAATACAATTATGAATAATACATTTGGGCCTATTTTTGGGCCTACTAACATTATATTAGGGCAAAGTGCAAATCTGACCCATTTCTTCACTCATATATCTGTTCAGCCCAACCCATTAATAATACATCTACATAAACAAACTATTACAGGCCAAATTTTGATTCAGTTTTATTCCCCACTAAAAAAAATCAGATACATTCCGGTGTCCTCTCACCACGTCGGAGCACCGCCGCTCCTCTACGGATTGTTTAATCATTCCTTTCCTTTTCTTACCGTAACGAAATCGCAGAAGCTCTTCTTTGATAAAGAAATTGCGCTCTCACCGTTGCCCCGGCCTGCCTGAATTGAAGCAGCCGATACCAGTATTGCCGTGAGTGAGGTGAATAATTTGACGAATCTAGGTATGATATGGTATATGATGGATATAGTTCGAGCAAAGTGAATTCACTCTTATATGTTGGACGAGTGTTTGGATTTAAATGAGCAATAATCTTTCGAAGAAATAGAAGTGATCAATTGGAAACAAGTGCACTCGGAAGTTTTGCTGTGAACCCATACTTTTAAGACACCTTCTTCTTATTTCTCATTAGTCACCATTCTTGTTTAAGGTAGGACTTTGACTCTGTAGTTGCTGATTTTAATCATACTATCTGGTAATTTCGTTTATGGAACTAGACATTTGAAACCTTTGTATCAGGGTGTAAGAGTAATGTTCTCCTCTTACTTTAGCGACTAGGAGAGCATTTCGATTTCTGTATCATTTTATAGTTATCAGATTGAGGAGTTTTTTATTATCTAGTAATAATATCTGATGTTTTTTCCTTTTTGGCGATTCTAGCTGGTTACGCAGTTATAATCTAGTTATCTCTTATTTATTACTGAATGAATTGAACCTGATTGATTAACTTTATTTAGATTTAGCCATAATGTGCCCTAAAAAGTAAAATGGCAGATTTTTTTTGCGGTCGATATTTCAGTAATTTTTGAGTTTATTTTTTGCGTTTGATTTTCAGCAAAGCTTACTTTGGTTACCAAATTATTTTGATGAACGTTTAATGCACTTAAGTTAACCTTCATCCTCAAGCTTGAGTAATTCTGTGTTGCACAGTTTTTGCTAAAGAGTACGGGGCTAAACATCAATCTCACCGGTGGCAGTCTAACAATTTCAGAGTGGCAATCCCATTTGCAGAAGTAAAAGGAAATTGTTTTTTCAAGAAATTAGAGATTGCTAGAATTGGAAAGTGAATCTTTTCGTTGATCAACGTAGAAGCATATTGTCTATTATAACTACATATTATCAGTTGAAGTTTGGGATATATGTAATAGGGCATCAAGATGCCGCAAGTGAAAATTGTGGCAAGAAATTTTATGGACATGGTGGCATCATTGCCTGCAATGAAGCTCGACAAACTTTATGAAAATTCATTCATTTGTGAAGCCATCCTCAGGTGATATTTCTAGGCACCGTGTTTTTTTGTGTATCTGTTCTTTTATTACTAGTGCGAATCATCAGTAATTTTATTTGGAACTTTCGTATGGACTGAAGTCCATTTATGCTGTTCAATCAGGTTGAGTATATGCATACACTGATGTTGATTCTGGCACATGCTTTTTTAGAGAGAGGACAACAAATTCATAGAGAATAGGAGAGAATGAGATTATAAGTCATAGACTTAAGAAATTCATTTTTTTCCATTCTTTTCTTCCCTAATACCTTTTCAATTTTCTTAAAAAAATCTGGCATGTGCCAAAGTGCTCAGACTTTTGCCCTCTTTGAGTGTGTTTGGCTGAGTATAAGAAGTTCAAAACATCTTATAAAGATTAAAAGCTTACAAGGTCCTTAAGATGTTTAAATTTTAATAAATTAGATCTTATTGGATGGTGCTTCACATTTTCTCTTTCATTCTATCTTTGAATACATGTTTGTTAAGGTTTCCAGCCTTGTCTAGTGCTGTCTTGTTTCATGCGTGCCCAACATAGTCTAAACCTTGTTTGAGTCTTATGCATGTCCAGCCAACACATTTTTTTTTCCTAACAACTTGAGTTAATGTATCATTTTATTTTTTTTCTCAGTGGCGAGCAATTTAATATTGTAAGTTCTGAGTTGTTCTTCTATAAGTCATCTGCCCTGTTCATGTAATATTTTTATAATACATGTATTATCCTGTAAAGTAATAACCGATACCACATTATTTTATTTTTCCATGTTTCTTAGTTCTTACTTCCGGATAAGAGTGCAGTAGGTATAAAATGTAAATTTTTTGTGTTCAACATTTAGGCTCTATCTGCTCTTATTTTTCTATTATTTTTGTATCCATTTTTTTATTGATTTGAATTTTTCTGATTCTATATTTAGATCTTTGCCTCCGTTAGCAAAAAAGTATGTGCTGCAGCTGTTGTATATAGATGGACCAGTATCAGCAAAGTGGCTGGAAGAATGGGTTCTTGCTGATGGGACCTCAAAACACAGAGTAGCTATAGACAGATTAATTCAGCTGAGAGTCCTGACTGAAACTGTTGAACGGTAGTCTCAATTTCATGCAATATAAGACTGCAGCTATGCTACTTAGTGCTCTAGTATTGCATAATTTAAGTTTGTTAACTCTTGCTTAAGCTCAACTTAGGTTTCTTTGTTTTTGTGCTGTTGCAGGAAGAAAGAAGCAACGTACTTATTTAATCCAACATTTCAGAGGAATCTCCAGAAGCATATAGTGCATGGGTAAGGTTAAGTTTTACACATACTGTCCAATTTTTCTTTTTTAAACTGTATCATTTACCCCTTGAAATAATGCGTACAATATGACCTTGGAATTTTCAGTGGAGTTTTACCTAGAGAACCGATGCCTTCAAATGTCACTGTGAGGCTTCCTAGCTTGGAGGAGTTACATGCCTATGCTGTTCAACAGTGGGAGGTGTGGTTTATTAACTGTTCTCTGAACTCTGTTGGTATATGTACTAATGCTCAGTGGATTATCTGATGACATACTGTTGAGTGGCATAATTTTATTTATGGCGATAATTTTAATGTATTTTAATTTTTAATTGAATGTTCTGTGAATGAGTTGCATGAAACACATTCGTAAATAGCCAATTTCCTGTCTGGTTAATATGCAGTTTACATAAATAGTTTGGTCTCTCTTTTTGTGACTTGCTATATTGTGCAAAATTCAGTTTTTCTTGCTGCACCTTATAAACTCTACTGAAGCGGAAAGGACGACAAACATTAGCTCTTCAATGATAAGAATATTCCAGCGTGGTCTTCTGAACCAAAAGTATTCTCAGCACCAATACAAGTTCTATTTACAGTCCTATAATACTTTATGTCATGTTATATGAAACTTTAGCATTTGCTTTTCAGAGATGATAAGGAACCTCCAAAATTGACAGAGAGCGGATTCCAGTTTCTGGTATGAGTTTAATAGCATCAGCTCTTGTGCATTTCTTGGTGAATCTATGCTGACAAATGCATGTGACAGCTGATGGACACAAATGCACAACTTTGGTACATAATAAGAGAATATATAACTAACTGTGAGGTATTTTTGTATTCTAGCTACCATCTTGTCAATTTATTTTTGATTTAATAAATTGTGGGACTTTCTTTTATATGATCTTTAGATACTATTATATTTTGTAGGAGCATGGTGTGGACACAGCGGATCTTATATCATTCCTGCTGGAACTCAGTTTTCATGTTATGGGCAAGGTATTCAGTTGAGATTGCTTATGCGTGGTATGTCAATGTCATTAGTTATACCACCAACATTTCAAATAATATGCTTAAAGACATAGTGCTAGATTACTGCTATGCTTATCATCTTAAATGTTGTACGATTTTGTAACTTAATTTTGTGTGATCTTTTAATATTCTTTTCACTAGACCAGGAAATAAATGAAGAAAAGATGGGAGGGTTCACCCAAATTATGACACTGAAGAAATGATTTCTTTTCTGTAGGCATATAACTTAAACACGTTGTCTGATGTGCAACGCAATATATTAAGGGATCTTGTTGATTTGGGATTGGTGAAGCTCCAGCAGGTACAGCTTCTATTAGCATCTTACTATTGATTCTTATTGACTTTTATCTTACTCTAACTTCAGTTAACATGCTGTTTCAGGGCAGGAAAGAGGGTTGGTTTATTCCTACTAAATTAGCTACCAATCTCTCCATTAGCTTAGCAGATACTGCAACGAGAAAACAGGTATGTTATCTAAGAAGTTTTGTTCACTCTCTTGTAAACATACAATTGATCTCAGTATTTCAGTCAATTCTTTTTAACAATTGATGAGCTTTGAGGATCTTCAGAGGCTGTAAAGAAGATATCTATTTCTCATATTTTTCTCTAGAGTAACATAGATCATATTTCACTCTCCATTACCTCCTCCTCTATTCAGGGTTTTGTTGTTGTGGAAACAAACTTTCGGATGTATGCATATTCAACGTCTAAATTGCACTGCGAGATCTTGCGCCTGTTTGCAAAGTATGTCATCAGTTTACTTCACAAAAGCATGTATCTTGTTCTTCATTAGTGATTTGCTAATTTTTTGCTGATAATGCAAGAGAGAATTCTTGTCTTGTCCTCATGATTGAGTCATTTTTTGTTTAAACATTGTTATTGTGGGTCACCTATCATCCAATATGGGCTAGTGTATGACGGTTTCTTGTGAACCCAGTGTTACTGATCTCTTAATACTATTTCGTCTCTCTCTCTATTAATTGCAACGGTAAAGTCGCATGGGTTTCATTTGCCCGAGTTCTTGCCTCTGACTCTGTTAGCTTCTTAGCTGTGGCTGAAGTTTCTTTTGATATTAAAAGTTATGCGGTTGTCTGTTTTCACTAAATAATGTCCTGTGTTTATCATTTTCTCCTTTCTTTTGGTATCCCTAAAAGCTTTTTCTAGCCCTAATGATAATAACCTCGAAACAATGATGAATCCACCTTGACTTGTACAACCAATTATTGTAAAATGTCTTGTGAGTGCCATCTTACACTTGAATTACAGGATCGAGTACCAGCTGCCAAACCTCATCGTTTCTGCCATTACAAAAGAAAGCTTGTATAAAGCATTTCTGAATGGCATTACTGCCGAGCAGGCAAGTTTTACCTTCTAATTTGCAATTTACATCTACAAGTTCTCTCTCTCACCATTTATAATACTGTCATTTCTCCAGTTTTCATTATATAGAAATTTTTATGTTCATTTAATTTCTACCACACGTCTTTATATGTATATGTTTATTTATATAGTTTTCGTTCTTCAGCATTTTGACATTGAGATTTTAAAACAGTTTTCATTATATAGTCACGCGAATCATAAATTCTTTCACCTCGGTTGACCCATTTAATTTTGAATGAATTGACGATAATGGTTGTAAGTAGTGAATATAATGAACCCGAAAGGGTCCTAAACCTAAGGGTACAGAGTATGATATAAATCACAATCCTAAAATGGTAAATACAGCACTTTTAAGTTGTACATCAGGGAGTACGCATTTGTCTACATTGCCTGAATTTTTAAATCAGTATCAACTTTTTCCATGGTCTTAAATACATACTTCTTTGGCTGTTTCACCAATCTCTATATCTTCATCCTTCTCATCAGATTTAATGAAGAATCTGCTTTATTGTTTTCATATGTGCATGCAGATAGTATCTTTTCTCCAGCAGAATGCTCATCCTCGAGTTGCTGAGAGAATACCTGCTGTCCCAGAAAACGTTACTGATCAGGTTTTTTTCACCCCCCTCTCTCTCTCTCTATTTGTTAAGGAGAAGCAACTGAAAGATTTCTTTTATCAATGTACTAGATTAGGTTATGGGAAGCAGATTTGAATAGAGTGGAGATGACACCTGCTCACCTGTATGATGAATTCCCATCAAGGGTACACATTTTAAGCCATTCTTCTGTACCCGTGCAATTCTCACGTTCATCCTAATCGTATTATCCTGAGTTTTGTCCTGCAGGAAGTCTTTGAGGCTGCTTGTGACTATGCTCGAGAGAACGGGGGTTTGTTGTATGAAAACTCTAAGAAGATGCATCTTGTGGTCAAAGCAGAAATCTACCCGCAGATGAAAGAATTTCTTCGCAAGCAAAAGCAGTAGCATCTTTGCATGCCTTTCCTCTTACCGTTGTTTGAAGATGGTGATGAAGAGCTTGCATTGTTGAATGGCTGGACGCCATTTATAAACTCCTAGAGGAATGTATTCTGAAAATGAACATGTTTAATCATATGGCAGTTATATTGGATTGTTTCCCCATAACTTTTTGATTGGGTTATTTTTGTGAAAGTAACTGACTCTGTATCATTGTCTTTTAGATTGTTCTACACCAGAAAGTTGTATATTTCATTATGATAGCAACTAAAAATGCTTGCAAGATCACAAATCACTACACAGATTTTGCTTCCTACATGGAGTTTAAAATTCAGACAAATGTGAATGTCACCCTCCTCAACCTATGATTCTGCAATATAAAGTTCTGCTATTAAGTAACTTTAGTTTTGCAACATCTGAGAAAGTAATGTAAATTACAGCACAGTGGTGGGCCGAGCAAGAGAGGAAATCAGCCCGAACCCCCCCCCCCCCCCCCCCCCCCTTATCCGCTGCATTTAAATGGGTCTGAAGTTGAATCATATGAATTTGAATTTTTGAGTCTATTCTTCCAATGCAAAGGATGAAGAAAATAAAAGAAATATTGTTTGTGTCTTTTATATACAAGATAGTACACATCTCTACATGGGCGATCACTATATACAGCTACATTGTTTTCGGTGGACATGGACAATACACAGATCAAAACAAGGAGAAAATGCAGCCTCCCACAGATCAAAAATCATCTACCAGTGACAAATTCCTCCAGTCTCTGTTCGAGATAAAGCCATTATCTCTTCATACTTGGAAGCATACACGAAACCCCATAGCTGCAAACACAAGATATATAGCATCATCATGACTTAAGAACATAATAAGATTATAACTCGGTGTCACATTTGGGTGGATGTAACATCTTTTGGGTACCTCAACTTCCTTCACCTCGAAATCATCAGAGCACGACAAGCAAGGGTTTCCATAGGTTTCTGAGGATGAACTTGATCCACTCAATCTGAATCGAGGGGAGTTGAGAATTGAGACGAGCATGATTATTTATTTCAATAAATACACACACAACACAAACACAAACTTGAGCTAATTGAAAATCTTACAGATCTGAGTCCAAGTAGAGTGCAAAATGACTACCCCCACCCATGGCTAAATACTCCGTGGAGCATAAAGTAAAATATCGATTCATTCCTGTTTTAAGAGAAGGATACTTTCTAATTAAAAGAAACAATATTCAAATGCAACTCTTGGGAGTGAGGAACAATCAATACCTGTGGGACGAAAGACGAGAGGATGTCCGGAGGTATTTGTGAAGACAAACGAATCATTCGTACCCTGCAAAATAGTGTTTTAATTTGAGAATAGGTGTAAACATTATGGATTAAACCTGACAAGCAAAGGTACCCTCCAGCATTACCTGATATCTCTTATTTGTTGGTCTTAAAGGTGCCTCAACCAGGCCACCAAACACTACACCTTTACGGTCCCCAACAACCTAAGAAATGGAGAAGGTTCAAGATTTTAAGTAACAGTGTCATTTGAATCAACTTCAAGCAGCTAATTACCTAGATTACTTCTAAGTCCTTACAAGGTAATTCAGAAAAGGTTATGAGGCTGGTAAATATCATAAAATGCTAAATTTGCATTTAAATATAGGATGTTATATATGCATTAAAGAAGAACATCTTCTAGTAAAGTTCTAGTGGACTCTTGAGATCAGTTTAGCAGAAAAATGTTGCGCATTGATGTGTTGCATGATGCTTCTGAATGATTCATATTATTGTATTTGACAAATAAAGAAAAAATATTTCCCACTGAATTTAGAATAGGTTGAGAAATTGCTAAGAAAACATCAAATAGTAATTATAGTATACGGCAATTCTTGGAAAAAATCAACTCCGTAATATAGTTTAGAGAGGTCTATCACCTCTGAGAGTTCTTAAAGTATTGAACTTCCACAGCCAAAAAGATAACAGGTACAAGCTACAAACACTTAAATAGCCAAAAATATGTTTCGAGAATTGCAGATGTATATGCATGTAGTTACACTACAGATAACCATGAGAAATAAATTAACCATAGTAGCTTAGAGATCTACAATCAATTATTTCGCAAAATAAAATTATCAGTAGATGCATTGATAGATCCTGAAAGTATTACTTTTTGTTTCAAAAGGTCCTTGAAGTAATTAATATATCTAAAATTCCATAAAGTTTTGATTGCTTCTTTTGTACACTCCTTATTGAGGGGCTGCGTGAACCCAAAAATCAATACTCGAGTAACATTTTAGATTCATAACTAACTAATGACCTTTTGTGACGAAAAGTGATACTTCATGAATTTGTAGACGAGCTTCGCCTAAAACAAAGATAAAAATAACAATAAAACATAACATGGGAAAAGACTACCAGCAGACTGAGGCCAGGCCAAATCATGCTTCTCCTGTACAATGTTGAAAGCGAAATGCCATGTCTCCAAGTGCTAAATGATAATAAAATAGATTATTTAAAATTTAGAGCAAATATAACAAAGAAGCTCAGAAAGAATTGAACAAATAACACAAGAAGTTAAAAAGTTTTTCAACCTGTATAATAGCATCCATTTTCGTCCCTGAACAATCACAGGGAGTGCACTGTAAAGGACGCCACGAGTCTTTTCAGAGAGAAGTAATGATGGTTCAGAAGTTTCAGGGATATTTTTTTCTGTAGACTCTGACTCCTTCAATATTTTCATGCAAATTCCTTCATCTCTTGAAGCCTTCGAATTATTTTCATTGTCAGCCGGCATATCGGAACTGCTTTTGGGGGCTTGATTTCTAAAACCACCTATTTTAGCAGCCTGATGGAGTGCATTGCCAAGGGAATGCTTACCCCTTGAAAATATACTTTTCTTTTTGGCATTTTCTCGTGTAGTCACTGATTCAGGTGATGGCTTTTGCTCATCCTCATGAGAAGTTACCTTTTCATCAAGGTTAGAATTACTCTGAGATTCTGAGGATGCTAACAGTGAATATAAAAACGCAGTAAATGAAGAAGTATCGGGACCATCAACAGAGTCCTTGACATCCTCCTCCGAATCTGAGTGACTGTTTTCGGAGTGATTCAAATCATCCTATAAAAATCCACTAGAATTAATCAACATTAGAAAATAAATACGTACATGTGAAATTGAAGAATGCTAAGAGAGGAAAGGTGTGCTGGAAGTACTAGTAAAGATTAGAATTTATACTCACTCAGACTCCCAACTCAACAAAGCATATTTTTCATAACACGATGTGATGAAGCAATCAGTTGTGATAGACATTAATAACCAGTTCATATTATATAATGAAATGCCATTCCCTTTACCTTCCTTCACCTCATTTTACACTCTACTTCTTTCCTGACTAAAGTATCAGAAGATGAAAATTTTGACATTCTTAAGAACATCCAGCTTCAAATACAGACTATTGTATGGAATCCTAAATTGCTGTTGAAAGATTCATTTTCTTGTTCCAATCCTACATCTCTATATGTAGCTATATTAGAGTTGCGCCAGATGTATGTAAAACTGCCAACACAACTAATTAGACACATTCAGGCTCATCAAAACCCTAAACCACCAACTTCAAGAATCGATTGGGAAAAAAAAAATTGCAACCCAGCAACCAAACACCACAAACTCTGAACAGGCAGCTCATAATCCAAATTGGGAACTCAAAAAATATCCCAAAAAAGAAACTCAACTACCAATCACCAAAATCCCAAATGAAACTAACAGTAACAGGTAACATCGAAAGCAGAAAAAAGCAAATTACATGAGAAGAAGGATGTTGAGGGGGTCTAGAGGGTTTATCAGAGATGGGGTTGAGTAAACTAGTGGTGAGATCAGATACAAAGTGAGCAGCTTTACTCCTCAATGACTTGGATTCCTGCTTCTGTTCCTGTTTACTCTCTTCCTTGTGCTTTCTCCCCATTTTCTTATTAAATCAATTAAGTTGATGATGATAGGATTCCCACTACAGCCCAGTGCATGCAAAGTGTTCGTAAAATTGATTCATCGACTTCAAAATCGGAAGAACCAAGAATATGCTCTCCTCGCAAGACATGACAACAAATGGAAGTGGTGGGAGCTTTAAAATTAGAGTATTCGTCAAGTGACCTTATTATTTGTATTTCATTTTTATTTTTATTTTTTTGATTAATTTAGGACAAGAATTAGTCCAAAGAAACATCTTTAACCAATTTCAGAGGTGCCTTAAGATTGAATGAACATACATGGATAAAGATTAAAGTTGCTTTTTTTAATTAAAGGAATGGTCTCACCTTATCCAAAATCCTAATGTTTCCCATAAGTTTCCTTCCTTGAAAAATTTTTCAAAATTATTTCAATATATAATTATTACAATTAAATTAATATAACAACTTAAAGATCTAACAAAAGGATTCCGTAGAACGATCGCCGGCGGAGTCGTTTTTTTTTTTTTTTTTGATCTTTAAAATATTTTTAATTTTTATAGCAACTCTAACCCCTTTTTTTTTTTTTTTTAATTATTATTATTATACTCCTCCCACCTTTTTTCCAGTTTTAGTCCTAAAATTTCAAGTACAAAGTATCTTAACAAATGGAATGTGAAGAGAGTAAATGGTCTAACAAATTAGTTCAAACATAAATTAGTAAACATCCCATAATCAGACAACACAAGAGTGAAGAGAGTAAATGGTATCCAAATACAACACTTGCTACATAAAACAATCCTGCTACTGGATCCTCTAACCCAAAGATCAGCTCTGCTTATTAGGCTTCAACGAACAGCGAAAAACGAGAAACTAGCTAGTAAGGTTAAACCAAGGCGATGCTGCTCTCGCCACCAGGAGGTTTTCGCACGCCACCAAAGTAGTCTCTTGATTCAGCCTTCCCATCTGCGAATATGTCATTGCCGCTCATTTCTTTCAATTTCGCCACACTTAATGGCTTCTCGGCTGATCCCAGACGAACATCTCCCTTAAATATGTCGTTGCCTGTGAGCTCTGCGAACTTCTGGTTGTGAATTTTCTTTGAAGTCTTAACCACGGGTTCATCTCCAAACAATATGTTACTTTGTCCACCTGCAGGCTGTAATAAGACAGGAGAACAATAATCACAATGGAATGATGTGTTCTGGGGCAAATCTTTCTTAATCACTAACCAAAGAAACTGTTCTTTTCTAGAAAAAAGATTAAGTTGCTTTCTTTTCTAATCACTTTGAACCATCAAAACTAGGCTCATTCCCACCAACTCGAACCACCAAAACCCAGGTCATAATGGGCAAAATAATCTCTCAGGGAATAAATAATTGGAACTTGCAATGCGGCCATTAAAGATACATCATACCTTTCACAAATTATAAGTGGCATTATTTGAAGGTTCCTACTATATATCTTATAGAACTATTCATCGAAGTTGACTTACATTGGAGACTTTGACAGAAGTGCGTAGAGTTCGTGGTGCAGGTTCACCCATATCCTTGTTTTCTTTTATTTCCATAGCACGTGCAGCAGCAGCTGATCGAGCAGGTATTTCAGGAGGAGGTCCAAAGATGTCAATGCCACTGAGTTCCTTAGATTTAGCATCTGAAAGCTGCTTCCTAGTTCGGCTCTCCAACTCGCTTTCCAATGTTCCACTCAACTCACGCTGTTTTGCAACCTCAGGGAGAGTGGTTGGTTTTTTTGGAGAAATATTTTCTTCAGTGCTGAATGAAATCTGACTTATACCGATTGCGGCTTGCTAGTATAGGACAAAAATTAAGAGGAAAGCCACTTAAGACTTGGGTGTTTAGCAAAATGCTAGTATTATCTAGAGTTGATCAGACAAGTGATAATTGCATAGGCAGCATATCTGAATACCTTCACAATACGGACCGATGTTCGACTATTAAAACTACCAACAGAAGTTCCAGACTCAGTTGAACCATCTTCACCTTCCGCAGCAAAAATTTGGCTGCCATTCAGCTCTTTCAACTTATAACCAGAACAAGGCTTCCTGAAAGCAGGAAACAAGACTATTTTTATTGAACATCATTGGATAGACAACAATTTGCAATATGCCAAAGTACAAATACCGAAATTCCAGTGGTTTTAAAGATTATAGCAACGAAATTTATAGTTCCAAAAATCCCTATAGAGGGCACTCTAAGGAAGGAGCATAGATGGCACACCCACTGAGGCAACTCTTTAATAGAGTTGATCTATAATTAAATACACACAAGTAATGATATGATAAAGTTATCAGCATTTGGTAACCAATGTCGGATAAGGAATATTTCCATATCCTGATCTCCAACATCAAAATACTCATCACAAGAGACAATAATAAGAGTATTAATTCTTTACTCATATAATGAAGAAACATATAAATATACGTATACAAAACAATTTAGCTACTCCGTACATGGATTTATACTATATAATTTATATTGTCTAGAATTAAATATTTTACCACAAAAAACAATATTGATCAAATATAAGTCCTAAAATCAACTTCCAACAACTCAACCACCCAAGAAAAATTGACTTGCTTCCAATTTTCCATTCTATTCTAATATAAGCTTGTAGTGTCACCGACACTCTTTATATTTTCTTACCCAAATTTTTTTTTTCTTAATATGTTTTCGCTATTTCAAGTCCAAATCTTTATTTATGAAATTTATTTTTGTAAACCAGCAGTCGACGATGATGCAGGGATAAAACCAGCCCCACAAATTTTTTAATCCAAATATTAATAATTAGTAAATTCAACATAGATTTATCACCAAGGATTACAGATTTTTTAAGCAACAATAATAAATAATAATAATAATAATAATAATAATAATAATAATAATAATAATAATAATAATAATAATAATAATAAAGGAAACTAAATAATTTCAAACTGAATCAAATCTTTGGAAAATAAAAATGAATTAAGTTCACAAAATTGACTAAGAGCTATAAATTAAAAACATAGAAAGGGGGAAAACAGAGAAATGAACAGATTTGAAGAAAGCTTAAGCATTCAGAACCTTTTGTTAAGGCTTTCAGCTTCTTCATCAGTGATCTGACCTCCAAACAGCACCTTACTGATTCCATCCGATGGCTAGCCAGAAGAGAACAACAAATTACTCGAAAAGTAAGACATTGCAAATATCTGTCACAGGGTCGGAAAACGATACAGGATTTGGAGGTATATACCTGATTGGAACGAGCGGTGAGGCGAGAGACATTGGCCGAGGAGGAAACTTCCGGCGGCGGAGCTTCCGACCAAGTTAGCAGATCTGAAGTTGAAGAGTGAGGCTTCCGAACAGGTGTTGCTTTCTGCATTTTCCTTTCTCTCTCTCTCTCCGTCGACTACTAGTCAGTGAGTGGCAACTCAAATTTTGAACTGGAATTGTAAATAGTGGAGTTCTGTTTTGCTTAGCGTAAGTGATAAAATATGAAATTTTAGTCCTATAAGTTTAGGCAAATTCAATTTCAGTCCTATATATTTTAACTTTTTTTTAATTTAGTCTTTTAGTCTAGTATAGATGATTTCATTGAAAATATCTTTCAATTTGATTGCCATCATTTTTTTTCATCTTTTATTGAAAGTTCTTTTAATTAATACTACAACAATTTTGTAATTCCTTAATGAGTATAGATAGGTGATGGCATCATTGTCACGTGGTCCTTATGATGAATAAACACAAATTAATTGGTAGAGGTTCGGTTGAAGTTGACCTACATCTACTGATACACAATTTTTTTTTAAAGTTAATATCATTTTAGATCCTATGTTGAATTCAATCATTTTAATCATTTAATTTTTCGAAAAAAACGTATGATCTCATTTTCAATTCTATTATATTTTTTTTTGTATGTTAGAATTTAAATTAAAGAGTGAGTAAAAGGGTTTACGGTATAAACCCGATTCACAGAAGATTAACTTATTATTTTTAAATTTTCAATTTTAATCTTTTAACTTTAATTTCAATCTTTTAACTTTTTATTTTTTAATTTTAATTATTTTGTAATTTTTTTACAAAACATAAAGGATTTGGAGGTCCTGTAAATTTAATTTTTCTTTTTATAAAAGAACTAAAATTTAAAAAAAAAAGTTACAAAATTATTTAAAATGGTACAGAAAGGATTATTAAAATTGAAAGACAAAATGTTAAAAGAATAAAATTAATTTAACCAGAATTATAGGATTTTTTTTCTTCCAATGAATAAATAAGTAGTAGTAGTAAAGTTTACTCTGCTTTTTTGGGGCCATTCAATTTATTTTTAATTTGTAATAATCATAGTGGTCACCACACAATTCAAGGGGGAATGATCGCTACCCTACTAAATATGAGTATATTATACTATATAAATGTAATACTATTTATGTTGTATCTACAAGACAAAGAAAATGAAAAAATGTGCACCTTAATATACACATGAATTTTAAGAAATCTTATTTTTTATTTTTTTTATTTTTTTTTCTTTGATAATACTAAGCAACAAGTAAGTGTAAATATTTATATTACTATAAAAAATTATAAAATCATCATGCCCGCTAAAAGTCTTTCAAGTCCAATGGAGTATTTGTTAAAGTGAGATACTAAAATATTTTCCTTTCAGCGTGATGGAAGTGGAACGGGTTATCAGTAGATTCTCTTAATTACAAATTTAATTGTTGGTGGGTTCCGTTGGGCCGTAAATATGGGCCCATAAACATCTTTGATTGATTTGAGCGTTATTTGGGTCTGGACCAGAAAGCCCAGATATAACTCAGGCCAATATTTATTTTAAAAATCATCAGCAGCTCAGTTATATTAGTTATAACAAATGAACACACTAATGTAAACTTTTCCTAAAATTAATTTAATAGAAAAAAAAACAATTAATTAAAATAATAACGGTCATCATTAGACAATCTGACGATTTACGCGTTCTTAATATGCTATAATACAATAATATCAGGTTCAATTTTCTACTTTATTTGTTGTTCCACATGATATATGTTTTGGCAAAAGCTTCTGCTACCCTGGGACACGGAGGGATACTTCGTGTTCCCATGTGAACATAATCCTCTCCCTCCTCCAATCTTATTTAAACATATATTTTGCTAGGGGTTTAAATTATAAAGGGGCGTGGAGATTGCAAAAGCGCACGGAATGTGCTCCGTGTGCCCGGGTGCACAGGAGCCTCACTCATATGTTTTATAATTGTTTTCTAAATTGATGCTACTCATGATTATTTATAGAGTATAATTTTTAGCTTACAAAACATTGATGAAATATATAAGTGATCAATATGTCAATTACATTACCCAACACCTCTAGCATTAAAACTTGGTGTTTTATTTTCTTGAAACAACAATAAAAGTGGACCCAAAAAAAAAAACTAAAAATAAAATCAAATTGCTTCTAAAGCAGCTTCAATGGCAAAAAATTCATAATCAGCACAAGTTTTGCAACCACGGCCCTCGTTCCAGCTTTCTTGACTAACCCTTTTTCTTAATTTTCTTATTATATCAACTTCTTGAATTTTCAGTGCAATTTGCAATGCAATAGGGTTGGATACACTTTGTGTTGTGATGAGAAGCCACTTTTGAATCTCCATGTTGGCTGAAACGACGACGTCTTTCCACGAAACTTCAGCCCTGCCAATGAGTTTTGAGCCCTGAATTCTAGCAATGAGTGGTGCAGCAGATTTGCTTCTCCACCGGAGCTCGACGACTAGGTTTTCTTGTTCGAGAAAGTTGATGGATGAAGAGGTCCCTATGCAATCTAAAGAAAATGTTTGGTTCCAAGAGATGGAGTCGGAGTTTGATGCCATCTCTTGGCTTTCTATCCTCACTCTTGCTCTATTTCCTGCAGAGAGATAGCATCTAACGAATGCAACTCTACTAGGGTTTATGATCATGTTTTTGGCTTCTATTATCCTCACTTCACATGAGAGAAGAAGAAGAATGGTGCTCAAAATCCATATGTGAGAGAGAGATTTATGAAGGGAGGACATAGTGTGAGTGGAGATATATATATATAATTGCTAACATGTTGAGTATAGTAGATAGGATCATAAATTCACATTATTTTATAGGGTTCATAAATTCACATTTTAATGTACTCCTTCCCTCTCAATAAAATTTTCACTTTTTTCCATTTATTTGTCTTATTACACTTTTTACCTTCTAAAAAATAGTAAAAGTTAAAAAATATATATATAAATAAATAAATAATTCATACTTTCAAAAAATGTCACTCTCACCTAATACATATAACTTAAATATATTACAGAATATAACTGAATGAGTGTGATAAATAGGAGTAGTATGTACTAAGAGATCAAAAATTTTGGTATCTCATTTCAGATGACATGTTAAGAAAGAAAGAAACTAAATTTAATTAAAAAAAAAACGTTAACTCTAAATATTAGATTTATTTCAATCTTGTACAATATTTAGTTGTATGTAGGGCTGGGGAAAAATATCGAAATTTCGGTATATTGCTCTTATCATATCAAAAAATATCGATTTTACTGAAATTTTAGGTATGCCGAAATTTTTGGTAAGGTATGATACCGTATTGAAAATTTTGGTACTATAAAAGTATATAAATTATCAATACCGCGGTATTTTGGTATATACCAAAATACCGTAAAATATTTAATTTTTGGGCAATATGATACGATATATCATACTACATGATATATGTAATTATAATTATTATTTATATAATATAATTTTTAATTAAATTATATATATATATATATATACACTATTTAATTAAAATATTAAATTTAAAATCCTAGTGTAAATTACATAATTACAAATGGGTAATAAAGTTGATTGGCTTTCATGATATCTTGTATTTCTTTTTTAATTATGTAGTTCTATCCTATATACAAATTTAAAAGTGTTGATTTTAATATAAGTTCTATATGATTCTTGTGTAGATCTCTTGGGTACTATTTATTTAATGACAAATAATTGTGTAAACCGGGTTCACATACATTAATTATATAAACCTGTTACTTTTTAGTACATAAAATTTTTTTCTTTATCACATAAATTGTTACTCTTCTAAATTAAAAAATTACTCTTCAAATTCTTGTAAATCCTGATTTATCGAATACTTTTTAGTACATGAAAAATTACTCTTTAAACATATGAATTATTACTCTTCTGTATAGAAATTATTACTTTTCAAAGAGTAATATACTATATACTAAAGGAAGGTTTTGGTTTTATTAGGTGGCATCATGAGAGTAATTTAGGGAAGAAGTGGAATTTTCTTAAAATTTTGATTTTTTAATAATTTGTCAAACTTGCTAAGGAATGAGAGTGTGGATAGTTTATTTGACAACCAAACTTGCTAAGGAAGGAAATTGTGATTACATTATTTCACAATCAATCAAAAAAAAAATTGTTTTAATTAAAAATTTACCTAATCTTAAAATGTTTTTAATTTTTTTAATTTTGAATCTTTTTTAAGTAAAAATTATATCAAATTAATCGGTATCACATGATTTTCAATTTAACATCCATATTGCTAATATAATATAATTTGAGTAATATTATTCTCAAATTACATGAATATCTTTTTAATTTTTATTATACTTACAGGAAAATGTTTTAATTAATGAGGTGTCATCCCTATAAATAAGGATGATATGTAATTTTCTTATTTATTTTAATTTTTATTTAAGTTTATAATAAATTAAAATAAATAATTATCAATAAATTTGACTGGTAGTGTACACACAAAAATAGAAAATTGATATCCAAAGTTACTGTCAATAAACATTCAATCACATTCTTTATATTTTATTTTTTAAAAATCTATTTCATCCAATTTTTTAAAAGTTTATAACTTTTAAAAATTAAGTTTATTATTAATAAAAATTATATCAAATTAATTATCTTTTTACGATCTTTAAAACGACACGCATAGTGATATACATAGAAGACAATTTTAACTATATAATTAAAAGATATAGAAGACAATTTTAACTATATAATTAAAAGATGAATATTTATATATTATGAGATGAGATAATCATATATTTAATTAATAGTTATAAATTTTATTTAACCATATTTGTTAAATATTTATTTAAAATAATATAATATAATATAATTTTAACAAATATATATTTAAAATAATATAATATAATATAATTTATATTTAATTAATAACAATGTAATTTTTTTGCTAATTATTCTCTGCACACGGGTGCACTATGCACCCACTTTCAGATTTGTATATAATTATGAATAAAAATATATACAATTATGAATAAAAATGTATATGTTGTATGATTTTCTATTGATTTTTTTAATGAAAAATTAAATGTAAAAAAAACTATATAATCATTAAGAAATATATATACAGATTTGAATTAAAACTAATATACATGTAGATGCATTGTGCACCTGAGTGCACCAAATATCAACTATTTTTTTATGGAAGCGATAATACATGTTCTATTCAACGTAAAAAAAAATATGATATTTAATTATTATACTTAAACAATTTTAAAGTCAATTATAATTGTTCTTATTTTAATATTTAATTGAAAATATATTTTTAGATTGATATTTTTAAGATATGTTATAATAAAATTAATTATGAAAAATATTTTATATCTATATTTAACCCTTAAAATTATGTAAATTCCTAAAATTTAAGTTATGTGTAATATTCATGTCCATATGCGTGCTTGAGAATGATTTATGTAGATTTAAAAGTAATTTTTCATTCACATATTTTGATATCAACAACCTTCATGAATCGTTCAATTGCTCCAAACAAATATATTGTTCGGGTATTCTAACCAAACATACAATATATTGTTTGAAATACTCTAATCGAACACAATATAAATCTTAATTATTAGGATATTTATGTCTTATTAATTATGAATATTTAAATTTAAATTATTTAGTATGTTTAACAAATATGGAGGTACGAATAGTCAATTCCATAAAAAATTCGATTATCTCGCGTATTATGCGAGCTTCGTTCTAGTTTTTTATATACTAAAGAGTAATTTTAAAAAATAGAGTTTACATGTAAACCCAGTTTATATGAGACTCACTCTTACTCCGTATTTAATTTGGTCGTTTGTGTATTGTCGTATATTTTTCTTATTATGAATTTGTTATCTAGTTTTAGAATTTGTTTTATCTATCTTTCACTTTTCTAGAATAGTTTTTAATTAGATTTATTGAATTTTAGGTGTATAACAGCGTAATAAGCTATCTAATAGTACGGTATATACCGACATTTTAGGTATGATACGGTATATCGAAATATCGGTAAGCAGAATATATACTATTTTTCTATACCGAAATATCGGTATACCGAACTATGGTATACCAAAAATTTAGGTAAGATAACAGTATGATTTTTTATATACCAATAATTTTGGTACGGTATATGGTATGACCAAAAATTTTCGGTATGCCATACCGCCCACCCCTAATTGTATGATAGATGATACACGTATAGATGACAACGGGTAGGGTACCCACTTATTTTGGGGTACCCATACCCGTATCCGATTAAAAAATAAATACTCGTATCCGTATTCGTCCCGTTTAAAAAATTTATTATGATACACGTACCCGTCCCATTACCGTTTATTAATACCCGCGGGTACCCATACCCGTTTAATATTAATTTATTATATATATATATTTATATTTTTTTATTGTCTAACTAAGTATAATAATAAAAATTACATTATTATTAATTAAATATAAAATAAATATAATATAATTTGTATTATTTTTAATAAATATTTAATAAATATGATTAAATAAAAATTATAATTATTAATTAAATATATAAAATATCTTATCATATATAAATTATATAATATATATTAAATTTTATAAAAATATATATATAATAGGGTACCCGCGGGTATTTGAGGCATTACTCGTACCCGTCCCAAACTCTAATGGTATTTTTCACAACTACTCGTGCTCATCCCAAACCAGTTTACAACTACTCATACCCTACCTATTAGGGTTCGGGTAGACCGGATATCCGAAAATACTCATCTCATTGTCATCCCTAGATACATTGTCATCCCTAGATACACGTAGAAAAAAAATAGGGTATGTATTTTCTTGGAAGGTTGCTAAACCTTCTATACATCCACTAGCCAGTTGGAGATTATGGACTATAATCACCGGCCAATTACAAGGATTTAGCTTTAATTGCAATTGATTGTTTGATATATTATATAATACCATGCAACTTTAATTTAGTGAACAACAATTTAATCACCCTATTTTCAATTTATTTAATTAAACTCTTGGGCGTCTTGAAGGGTTAATAATCCTCCATTTAAAACGTCCCTTAGCGCAGGCAAGTGTTGAGTTAAAACTTCATAGTATTGGGCTTCACTTTAATTGTGGTTTGATGTTTACAAATTTGAAATACATCTAAATTTTAGAAAACATAAAATCTAAAGAATGAAGACCAAATGTGAAACAACGCTTTATAATAATTAATAAAAGAAAACACGAAATAATGCATATACATATGTAGACTTTGTAGTGTCCGGTATAATCCTCTGTTTAGGTTTGAATTGAGATCCATTATTAATTAACCGTAGTCATGTGAGTTTCATCACTTAGGATAAAGTGCATAATGTATTTAATACTAGGATTATTCTGTAGTGGGTGATTTTTTTTAAAAATAAATTTAATTATATTAATTTAATTAATGGTTGAGATTAGATTAAAAATAAATCTAACGGTTGAGATCGTCCAAGTGCACCGCAGTTGGACTCTTAATACTTCGTCCCATATTAACGTATTACCATTTTAGACGTCTTATTTCAATAGTTACATTTCTCTTTTAATAAATAAAATTTACACAAAATAATTAATATATATCAATAAGACCCACACAACACTAATAAATGCGGGATGTAGGAATTATATAATCGGTGAGTTTTACCCTTTTGCGCTCACTTTTTAAATCAAAGTGATGTAGGATTCATTTTTTCAAAAAAAAAAAATAATAATAATAATAATTACTTTAAAATATAACAAAATACTAAAATTTATGCGGACGTTAGATTTCATGTGAACGTAAGATAGCGCACACGTGACACGGAGAAAAAGAAGAGGAAGAAAGAAAAAATAAATAAATAATTGGACCCTCACCCTAAAGATTTATGTATTGACTATTGAATTAGGACGTTCATAGGGATATATCGCAGGCCATCCCGACCCGATAAATAACTGTGATATAATTTACAAAATGCAATCCAAATATCAGAAAAACCATACTGGTTATTAATCTCAAATAGCGTAAACTATTACAATACTCTTCTTTATAATGTTACTCAAGTTTCAATTATTTTCATAGCATCTGTTAGCCCTGAGAGATGACAATGAACGAATGAATAAATTTTTCATGAAAAATAAACAAATAGATTCAATTCCATTCACATAAGAAAACAGAGTAAAATATAATGTGGTAAACATTAAACTGATGTGTATGGAGTAGAACAAAAACCAACATCCCAAAATCTGTTATCGTAACGAATAGTTAATTGCATAACATTTTAAATTACCTCAGACTAGACCAGCAACACCACAAACTGAAAAGAGGGATCAGGGAATCCACGGGAAAAAACCAACAGAAAGAGCTTCCTACAAGTTATTAAGCAGCACCTGATGCCTTGAGTTGAGAGAGCCTGGACCTCTTCTTCGCCAAGCTTTCGCTGCATCTGTCCCTTTGTTCCTTCAATCGACTAGCTAGAAGCTTCTGGTACTCAACAGCTTCTGCCTTTGCCTTGGCGATCCTCTTCTTCTTATCTGAGATTCTAGCTCTCTTCCTCTGCAAAGTCAATGGAGTGACCAACCTCTGGATCTTAGGAGCTTTGCTGACTTTCTTACCTACATTCAATACATTTGAAATCTGTAAATATAGATAACTATTGAACCATTGTGATCATTCTGACATTCTCAAAGCTACAACTGTATCCACCAAAACATACCTGATTTGGTGGTGAATGTACGACGGTATGTGTTGACATACTTCCTAACATCATCCTCCTTGGTAAGGTTAAACAGCTTGCGGATCTTTGAAGCCCTCTTCGGACCTCTCATTCTAGGCTTTTCAGTATCAGTGAGTCCAGGAAGATCATTCTCACCCTTTTTCACGATTACCAAGTTCAGAACAGAAAGATCCTGGCTGACAATGCACCCACGAACGGACTTCCTTCGGCGCTCTCCATTTCTCCGACCATAACCACGGAAGCATGGGGTACCTATTAAAACAAGCCAATAACACAATCAGGGGAGCTCAGGCAAGATTATAAACTATCTGAAGGACAGTCTCATAAAAACATTTCATGTACCTCGATGCAGCAAGAGCCTCACACGACCAGGTGTCAAGACACCTTGCTTCATGGGGAAACCTTGCTTATCACAACCACCCATTATCTTGAAAACATAGCCCTTGAACTCCTGGAACATAAACACATTACAGCTGTTTTAGAACATTGTTGAGATACTAACACGAATGTGCTTGACATGTGGTATAATATGTCCATAAGCATACCTCACCCAAGGGATCACCAATGACCTCTTGAGAGATCCTCTTGTCAAAGAATATGCGCCTGTAATTATCAGAAATAAACTAAGGTCAGTAAGGTGTATGCACATAGGCAACAATATAAATTCCAACAAAACTTGAAAACAGAGCAAATTAACTAAAATTTAGCAAGAAAAGACACCATAACAAAATGGCGCTCGTACTGCCATGCCATCATTCATATGGGTGTTTCAATATGATTCTAATCATAGAATCTGAAATATAATAAGCACATGTGCACATGAAATCAAAGATATTAAGGAAAATGTTCAACTCAAACAGTCGAACAAAACAACAATGTCATAACAAGTTATCAAAAAGAGAGCTTATTAACAACAACTGAAATTGTTCAGGCAAAGGCTCAATAGAGCGACCTTATCTTAACCCAGACACATGTACATAATGATCAAAAGAAAACACTGATTACAGAACACAACCACATGTTTGAATCCAAACAGACTGTGCATACATGAAAGGGCACAAACTAACTACATAAGAAGTTGTTATCATTCCGCAATCAACATTACGACCATCTCGAGTGAAAATAGGAAACAAAAGTAACCGACTGAAAACAGCATCAAATACAACAAAAGCTTCTGAACATCATAGATAGAATTAAGTAAAGTGAACAAATAATTTACGATAATAATGAGATGGCATTGTAGATTCAAGGAATAGAATACATACAGTTTTTGGTCATCGTCAATCTCCAGTTTCTTCTGGCAACCAGTAGTCGGATTCGCTATGTTGAACTACAACATTTTTCCATCAGAAACAAACTAGATTAATAAAACTTAGATTAAAAAATCACACGTATACGCATTCACGAATCCGTAGTAGTATTTGTTTTGCACCTTCATCTTCGACGAAGAGGTAACGCTGAAGAGCTGAAAAACGCAGCCGCAACCTAAGCCTCTCCAAATGAAAATTAGGGTTTCTGGATCGTTGGAGATATTAAATAGTGCGCGTGTGCGTTTTATATGGGTCAGGACAAAGGGTAACGGGTCTGGCGGGGGAGGGGAGTGAACCGTTTTTAAAATTTTAATTTTAATTTTAACTTTAATTTAATTTAAGGGAAAATAGATTTTTTTGTCCGCTAACTTTGCCCAATTTTGAATTTAGTCCATAAGTTTTTCACTTTTTGAAAATCGTTCATTATATTTGCAGAATTTTGAAAATCGTCAATTATATTTGAAAATTTTGAAAATCATCCATCATGTTTATCAAGTTCAACAAAATCGTCCGTTTCAACAGATCATTAGCAGGTTATTCTAAAAAATAAAAATAAAAAATATGTATATATATATATATATATTATTTTTAAAAAAATAGTCTCACTAAAAATTTATATTATACTCTCTCCGTCAGCCGAAAGAGGGCATTTTGCTTTTGTGCACGTTGATTAAGAAGTATTGTTATTTAATGTGTAGTGGGTAGTTGTATTAGTGGGAGTGTGGATCTCATATTTTAATTGTATTAGTGGGTGTGTGTGGATCTCATGTGTATAAAAAAGGAAGTGACCCTCTTTAGAACGGACGACCAAAATGGAAAAAATACCCTCTTTCGAGCGGACGGAGGAAGTATCAATATTTAGCCAAATTTGCTCCACTTTAATGGGATTAATATTGTTTGTTTGGTATACGGAAGTGAAAAATGAAATGTGAGATAAAATTGGTTAAATAAAAATATGATATAGATTAATTGGGGTAAAAATATTAAAATGACCTGCCACAGCAGGTCAAAGGACCAAAATGTTGAATTTTATGAAGTTAATGGACTAATTTCAAAATTGTTATAAAATTAACGGACTAATTTCAAAATTAAAAAAGTTAATGGACTAATTTCAAAATGAATGAAAGTTAGCGGACGAAAAAATCTATTTTCCCTTAATTTAATATGACATTGTTGAGAAATTAATTACGAGTATAAATATACTACCCGTTTCGGGTATTTTTATCGTTTGTATATGCGCGTAAATTAAGAAGTGTTATTTTTTTAATATATGGAGTAATGTAATGAGAGATAAATTGGTATTATTGAAAGAAAAAATAAATAAAGTTGTTGAGAATTATGAATAAAGAGTGAGGCTTGCGTGCGCTCGGGTGCACACCATGGCCTTTAGAATTTAGTACTATTATGGATAAGTGTATATTATTTTGTTCTAAAAGATACACACTTTAATTAATAAGGGTACACCATTTTGTTATAAAGAGTATACACTTTTCATTAATATTTTTTTTATTTTTCTTCAGAAAATAAAGGGTACACATCTTTATACTAAAGAGTATATAATTTAACATAAAATTCTAAAAACGCTCGAAAGGCGCACACAAGTTTTTGCCATGAATAAAATGTAAAAAAAATAAATAAAGTTATTGAGAATGACGAATAAAGTGTAAAAGTATATAAAATGTGTAGTGTATTTTTACCAATAATTAAATGAGTAAAAATATATAAGACATCCCAAAATATAAAGTGAGTAAAAATATGTGAGAAAGAGGGAGTATTATTTCTAAGTTTTTTAAGAATAACATCACAATATTTTTGTTTTGACGTTATCCATGCATAAATGGATGGGAAATTGCATAGGTAAAGATAACTGGTTGAGATCAGTTCAACTTAAAGTTCAATCGGAAATTTAATTTACATATTTTAGGCAGATTCTCTGGTCATGTATAACAAAAATCATGACTACCGTTAGATATCCATTAAAATATAAGAATTGTTGGATGAAAAACATGTAATAATTGCAGAATATTTGAATAGACGGTTATCTATGTCATCTTTACCGTTTAATTAATTATCTATTTAAAGTTTTAATTAATATTTTAATGAAAAACTTTAATATTTTAATTAATTATCTATTTAATTTTTTTTATATTTTTAATGAAAAAGTTCAATTTTATATAAATCTTGCATTAGATTATTTAATGAAATAAATTTTGTGATACAAATAAAAAAATATTAATAATCTTAATAATAAAAAGTGATATTTAATTTAAAAGGAATTATATTTATTTAATTAAACTATATTGTAGATAAATTATTACAAATAACAAATAATTTTTTAGTAAGAAGTTGTATTAAATAAAAAAATTAAAAATGTTCCACTTCTTTTTGTTTTTTATTTTATAAGGATAAATATTTTTAGAATAATGAAATATTAAATAAATTAAAAATATAAAAATAAAAATCTTAACAAAATCCGTAATTTCAACTGCATCATTTTCAAAATTTAAAGAGAAATGATGATGTGGCAAATAAAATATTTATTAAAAAAATAATATAAGATTAATTACTTGTAATAACCGGTGAAATTTTGGGTCATACGTGACCCAGGTCACCCAAGTAATTCCCCATATTTTAAATTATATTTTATAGAAGTAATGAAATATAGGCATATTCTTATGTGACATTGGTCATATATGACCAAAATCACAATCACCGTTAGATATTACTGAAATAAAGGAATGGTTGGATAAAAAACATGTAATAACGCAGATTACTTGAATAGACGATTACCTATATCGTCTGATTAATTATATATTTACAATTTTAATTAATATTTTTAATGAAAAAACTTTAATTTTTTAATTAATTATCTATTTAAAATTTTAATTATATTTTTAATGAAAATTTTACTTTTATATAAGTCTTTGCATCAGATTATTTGATGAAATAAATATTGTGATACAAATTAAAAAAAATTAATAATCTTAATAATAAAAAGTGATATTTGATTTTAAATAAATTATATTTATCTAATTAAACTATATTATAGATAAATTATTACAAATAACAAAATAGTTTTTAGTAAGAAGTTGTATTAAATAATAAAATAAATGTTCCACGACTTTTTGTTTTTTATTTTATAAATATTTTAAGAATAATGAAATATTAAATAAATTAAAAATATAAAAACAAAAAATCTTAACAAAATCCATAATATTAAGTTGAAGGAGATGATGAAGAGGGTAAGAATATTCAACAGCATTATTCTCAATCTTAAAGATTAGCAACGTGGATTATTTGGCAAATAAAATATTTATTTAAAAAATAATATAAGATTAATTACAGTAAGAACCGGTGAATTTTTGGGTTATAAATACTCAGGTCATCCAAGTAATCCCTTGAAATATATAATCACTAAAATTATTTTACAAGTCAAAAATTTAATTTAAAATAAAAATATAATTAAATAAATATTTACTGTATAATTTATTCAATACACAATAAGAAAATAAAATATAAAAAATTAAATAAATACAAAAGTGATAAATTTTTTTAGGGTAAGTCTTGCGTGAGACCGTCTCACGTATAAAACGTTATCACTTTCGCTATAAATTGTTATCACTTTTTATTTACATTGTAAATTGTTCATGAAACAACATTATCACTTTTCATTAATTTATTATCACTTTTCTTTATAAAAGTTATCACTTTCTGTCCATCTAATGTAAGTCCTTACGTAAGACGATCTCAAACAAGTAAAGTTATTACTTTTTGACTGTCTTAAGACGGTATCACACATGTGTTTGCCATTTTTTTAAGGATATATATATTTTAAAATTATTAATGTGTATTTTTAACATATAATAATAATTACAAATTTTATATTTATATCATATTCATATTATTATTATTAATGGATTATTAACAGACTAATTGGTCAAGGGAAATTATTGTGTGGTCGAGTTGCCACCCTTACCAAAAATACATACTCTACCTAAATAAAAAAAAATCATACCAAAAATACATACTCTTCTAAAAAAAAAATCACCTATAATTATAATGTATTGTTAAGGCTAATTGGTCATCTATTAAGGGTAATTCGCGGTGGACTACCAAAAACACATACTGTGCCTAAATAAAAAAGTCATATAAAAAATACATATATACTCTTCCTAAAATTTAAAAAAAGGAAAAAAAAACAACCGACCCTAGTCAACACGTTTTCGACAAAACGCTAGAGCTAGCAATCAAGAAGTTCCAAAAATTCAACCGTCTCAGCATCACCGGTGCCCTCATCAAGAAACCATAAAATTAATATCAACACCACATTGTGGGAATCCCGATTTGTATGAACCCGGTGCATATCCATTCTCGTAAGCCTCGAAAACTCATTAGGGGTGACTCATAAATGAAAAATCTTATTGAATAACCGTTTTTATTATAATTATTATGATGCTTGTTTCATGTTTTCAATTTTTTTAATGGGTTTGTAACCGTCTCTAGTTTACGACTTTATTAATATATGGATGTGAATTTATTTTTGTTGTTATAAAAGAAGGTTATAAAATTCCTTAGATATGTGTTTTGTGTAGTAGTATATACCAATATGTCCAGAGTATATATTTGTTGATGGATTGTTTTTGAATTTGTTACATCCTAAATTAATATATCAGTATTTGTTGATTTATTTGAATTTATTTTAATTTTCCAATATATTGTGTGCATCAATTTAATCTCACTAATTTATGTTGTGATCCTCTCATAATTAGTTGGTGATATTGAGAATTTAATACTTCTATATTTTGAGAATATAATTATTTTTGGATAAATCTTGTACGTGTGAGACTTTATGCCCTTATGAGATCCTCTTACATAAAACAGATAAAATATAATAAAATTATTATCACTTCCGCTTTTAAAATATTATCATGTTTGCTATAAAATGTTATTCCTTTTTATTTATACTTTAAATTGTTCATGTAATAATTCATTGAGTCATTATCACTTTTTATCGATTGAGTATCACTTTCCGTTAATGATGTTATCACATTTTATTCGTCTTACGTAAGTGTTTACGTGAGACAGTCTCACACAGGTCTTTACCATTATTTTTACAGGTCTTTGCCATTATTTTTTCAATCCATAAAGAGAGACCATGAGACACACTATACACCCTAATTCATGTGAGACTTAATACTTCCTTAAATTAAATAAGAAAATAATTAAACTATCACTATATGTATCAAATCAAATAAGAAAATGAGTAATATTCCTCTGCAACCTAATCACGGTGCATCAATTTTTAGAAACATATACAATTATGAGCAAATATATATAATTATAAATAAAAATGTATACACTTTGTTAGCAAGTTTTTTTTGTTAATTTTGTTAGTTTTTCATGAAAAATTGAGTGTAAAAAAGTATACAATTATTAAGAAATATGTATACACTATTAAATAAAATGTTATACACATATGGATGCTAGTTTTTTTAATGAAAAATTGAATGTAAAAAAATACAATTAAGAAACATGTATATATTATCGGATAAAAAGTTATTAACATATGAGTGTACTCTTAACTGATATCAACTCTAAGAAAATATAGTATATGACTTGCAAATTAGTTATTGTGTGCACTAAATTAAGTTATTAACCTCACTAATTTATGTTGTGATCTCTCATAATTAGTTGGCGATATTAGATATATTAATATATTTATTTGTATTTAGTAATTATATTTTGACCCTAATACATGCCAACTTGAGCTTGTTAACATTAAGATTTGGCCCCAAATATCAGTAAGGAGTTTGGATGATTTTTTTCACTTTTAATTCAATCCATGAACTTTTATATCATGTTATGACTATTATTTTATTATAGTATAATAACTTGAAAAGTTTTAAATTTAAATTTTACCATGCAGTGCAATTTGGAAGGAACAAAAAAACGGTTTTTTTTTTCGAAGATTGGATTACAATCGCAAAAAAAATAAAATTGGAAATATTTTGTGTAATTAAAAAAAAAAGAAGCTAATGTAATATAGGTCATTCATGTCAATGATTGGATTGCACCACGTAGGACTGTTGAGCAAGCTCGAGTATTACATATTCAAACTCGACTCGATTAGATAACGAGTTACGAGCTTATCACGAGCTCGAGCTCAAATAAGTAATTTTAGAGTCGAGCTTGAGCTCGTCTCGACTCGTTAAGCAAAACGAGTCGAATTTTTCGAGCTTTATTGAGCATTCTCGAACCCTTATTATATTAATTTATTATTTATTATTATTATTAATTAATATTATTATTACTGTCGAGCTTTATCGAGATGAGAATAAAATGAACATAAGATGAGCTCGAACTCGAGCTCGAGTAAGCACGAATCGAGTCGAGCTCGAGTTTTAAGGAGTTGAGTCTAGCCGAGTTTTCGAGCTACTCGTTTCGTTTAAGAGCACTACACCTAGGTGCCCAAAAGGTGTGGTGGTTTATTTTACTATTTATTTAATAATTTGTTTTTATATATATATATAGTTTTTTTTTTTATTATTGGATCAGGAAATTTCGTGAAAAAAACAACAATTTTCAGATATTCTCATATTTTCAGAATGGAAATAGAAGGATAAAAAATACTACTACCATGAAAGTAAATTATTACTGACCCTACTTCTAAGGGGAGGTTTATTCAGTTGAATCATTTAGAACTTTTCGTTTCGTTTAGGTTAAACTGGTTGTATTGATCTGTATGGTTTTGTATTGTGGGGGTGAATATTGGGGGAAAAGGCATGATGGGAGTCTCATCTGAGAAGGACGCAAGTGAAGCAATGAAATTATGTGTGTTTGATTTGAGAAGGGGCGAAGGGCAGGAATTGGACAAGATTCTCTTCTTCTATCCTGCTGATCTACCCATTACGACGCAGCTTTCTGTTATTGGCCTCAGCGAAGGCCTCGTTACTTTTACCAGGTAGATTAATTAATCGGATTTATCAGTTGATCCTTTGTTTAATTTATGATTTATGCGTATTTGTGGATCCAATTCCCAAAGCTCTTAATGTGTAATTTCTTACAGAATTTTTTCTCCGGAGGCACCTTGCGAGGTCATCGAAGCTGAGAGGCATTCTCATGTTTTTTATGAGGCCGAGCCAGATATATGGATGGTGATGGTGCGATAACTTTTCCTTATGAAACACTTATTGCATTTTCTAGTTTACTCTTTGAGTCAACATGTGTTTTCTTCATGGGAATTTCATGATGGAACCGAGTATGTAAAGATATTTTAAAAATGACTTGTGAGATGTATAAACTTCCTTAATTGTGTGTTTTGCTGTGTCCTGGTTCTCAAACTGCATTTTATGTTAAAAATGTTTTCAAATTGATTTCCCAAGATTAGGAACTTCATACTTTGTTCTGATTTACCTACAATAATTTCATCAACGTTAGTTTAACTTGGCTATCTTCGTGATTCTCCCTCCGCGATAAGGACTCCAATTTGACCTTTTGCAGCAATCTTGGTTAGAGTGGAAAAAGTTAAATAGTTTATAATTTTAGAAAAATATCCAACATTGCATATGTTGTTTTATTGTAGACCATTTTTCTCATTGGAATGTTAACATTGACAATCTCTTTACGTTATGGTAGTTTATGACCTACCACAGTAATTTAGTTTTCTCCTTGATTAGGTAGTAGAAAAAGAGGAATCCGAAGCCATTTGGCGAGCTGATGCTTTACGAAGGGTTCTTAAAGAAGTGCATTCGCTTTTTGTGATGTTTCATGGATCTGCTAGAGCACTAGTTGATAAAGATCCAAGTGGAGGACTTGTCAGAATCAATTTGTATTATTTCATCATGAACTTTTTAAGTGGTGAGTTTATTTTATGAGCTCTCTAACCTACGCGTAGATACGCCCTGTTTCCTCATATTTGCTATTGTTTCAACTTAAGTTACTAATTGTCAGCATTTGAAAAGCGATCTCCATTGGAATATTGCTGCTGGGGTAATGCTGCAGTTGCTGTATCAAATTCACGTTTCATTTGTGCACTTGGAGCAATCTGAAGTTGACATTTTCACACCTTGCATTTTCTCTTTGGGTCAGATTTTTCTATTGGGACGAAACTCCAGTTGCCAAACTTTCGTGACTCTCTGAAAGAGCGTGGAACTTTGCAGATGTTAACTGTGGGGAGGGAGGCTGCTATTGAAGTTCAGGTTAGTTTTTAAGCAATTTTTGTTTTCTCTATTTTAATTGGTAACCTTCAATAACCTCTTACTTCTCAGAGATTATGGTAAGAACCCTTCAATAACCCTTCAATTGGTAAGAACCCTTCAATAACCTCTTAATTGGTAAGAACCCTTAAATAACCTTTTGTCTGTTTGCTTGATTTCTGCTTGTGCGATGCAACCCTACTCAATTAATTTGCAATGATTTAAAAGCAAAAATTAAGGCTATTAATAGATACTTATTTGATGTGTGTGACTGTGACTGTGACAGATACATAGAAAACATAATATTCTCGATATCTGTTTTTTACTTGGTCAGTATAATATTTGTCAAGCCACCAAAGAGACAGATTTTATATTTATCTTGTTCTACTTTTTTAATTATTTCAATTTATTAACAGTATCAATGTATTTTTTAAATAAAATGTCAACTTATATCTGGTTTCTGTCAGTCTCTTGTTACAGTTTTAGAATCATGTGCGGGAGACACGCAATGCTACTCGCTGACCATGTTCCAGGATCTACTTGTCTCGACAAATCTTTCTCCTGTATGGTTAGATCTTCTTATTTGTGTTTGTATTCTCATACATGATCCATATTCTTCCCCTTTGGGCTGCAGCTGATTTTGTCTCAAGCCTTATGCTTACCTGTTGTATAGATGTGTTTGTCATTTAAGATTTCTCTTATTTAATGCAGAATGTCTGACTTCATTTTCGACTCATCATTAAACTTTTTATTTTTGTTTTTCAGATTGACACTGTCAACCTATTTACTTATGCTGTCCTAAGGTTAACCCCGCTTGCCCTATCCCATGGAGCAAGTTCGTGGTCCTATTCACGCAAAGCAGACTCTGCATCTAATACTTCTGCTGGAGCTTTGCTATTGAATTCTGGCTCTGCTGTGGATCAATATTATAATTCAAGTAACACATCCCCACTTACTAGGCACAGTCATCCTCTGGTGAGACCTTTGCAAAACTCCAAGTGGTCCAAGGGGAAGGATGGATTCCTTACCACTGATATTTGGGGTACAGATGTTAATAGTTTGGTGCCTTTATGCCCAACCATTTGGCTTCATCAAACAGAGGAGAAGATGTATCTAATAGCTTATCAACATCGAGGCCTTACCGTGATACTTCTGATTCCTGTCTCATCTGTCAGTGGGGAGCAAGAAATTTCTATGCTGAGGCAGCAAATTCTTGAAAATGTGAGTTTTATCTTTCTGCTGATTTTCTACAGATTGAATTTTTTCATGAAGTTCATCTGTGATTGCTGCTTTTTTATTATGGATAACTGCATTGACTCAGTTAATCAGTATAGTTTATTATAACTTTGTGGTGTTAAATGTAGTACGGTGGTGATGACTTCATGCTGGCGTCATTGTTCACTTCCTAAGACAATTTGCAATTTTCTGGCTATTTTAGGTATCGCTGAAGTTGATCAAAGTTGAGGAGAGGCTATCGAGAGGCTGGGGTGGTGAAAATGCATATCATGTAAGTGGATACCGTTATTTGTTGGTGGATGGTGATAGATGTATATCTAGGTCTTCTCCACCAGGGAAAGTAACGACTTTGACAAAGGTGAGTCCCATCCCTTTAGTAAGTTCCTAACACTAATAGACACTGATATCGTCAAATTTTGACTGTATCTGCTTCTGCTTTCTTCAGACTTCAGTGTGGGAGGACTCTCATTGATTAACATGTTCTTATTACTTTTATTTCCTTTGATTGTATCTGGTTTTATGCACGTATATTATTAGCTTATAAGAGAAGCATGTTAGTAATTCCTGTTTTCTATGATCTTATTCTGGTGTTCATGGTTTCTTTATTGTTGACTGCACCAGGAATCCCTGATGGCCCTGAGTAAGCTCCGAGAGGAGGTTGACTCAGTTAAAAGTAGATCTATATGGAACAATTCAAACCTCGAGAAGGACCTCGAAATATCCATTAGAGCAAAAAACAATGCTTGGCTCATTGCTCGGGTTACTAGAGGAAAGGAGCTCTACATGGTTCTTGAGAAAGCCAATGAGACCCTTCTGTATGCCTCGGATGCAGTTGAGAAGTTCAGTGAAAGGTACTATTTATGCTTCTTGGTCTTGAACTGTTTAATGTTTATATCAAGAATCAAGATAAACGAATGCGGTGCACATCTATCAGCGATTGCTGTCTGAAATACATAGTTTGTGACATTTTAGCTGATATGAGCATGACCCTGGTTCATATTCTGACAGAAATATTGCAAGAAATAAATTTTATATATCCTGAATTTGCAGGTACTGCAATAGTGCATTTTCGTTGGACTAAACTACCATTGCTAATGTGACAGAAGATAAATCGATGGTATGATCCCCTTGTTCTGTGAGATCTAATCTGAAGAAGCTACTTATATTATATATATGATCTTGTAGCAGTTTTGTAACAATAGAGAATAATTTTTTGGGAGATTAATATTTCTGTCATACAACAATAAAAGGTTTTCTTGTTCATATGAATTACCAGATTTAGCCTACCGTTCGCCCTCCAAAGTAATTTCCAAATCATCATCACATTCTAAAACTTTGGAGCCACGTCCTCTCCTCTAATTTTAAAAATATAGACAATGTATATGTAAAATTACTTAGGGAGGATTCAAAATGTATAAAATTCTGCTTAAAATTATTAGAGAAGAAATAAATGTAGACTTGTAAAAGATTGTGGTGATCTATTAAACATTTTTCAACCACTAAAATACAATATTTTCTCAAATGCTACATTAAAATGACCTGGCGTGCAGGGAAGAATTATAAATGGAATGGGTAAGTTGGAGGATAAAGAGTAAAAACCCATTTAAGTCCTATTTTGTAAATTATAATAAGTATAATAATAATATTAAGTATAATGTGAACTATAGTAATTATAAATATATAGCACTGTATTTTTAAATCAAAACTTTCCAATGAATATAATGTTAACTATAGTAATTATAAATATATACTATATTTTTAAATCAAAATGACACACTTACTTTTCTTTATTTTTTATTTATTTTATTAAAAAAATTACTATTCTATTTTCCTAAAACAAAAAAAAAAAAAAATTGTCAGCCAGTTTTTTAAGGGCGGCAGATATCCATATCGGTTAAATGATCGAAGATTAAATATGAAGAGTGGGGCTCTGTGCACCCGGACGTATGAAGCACATCCCGAGCGTTTTTGTAATTTTCATGCTCTTTTCAATTTAAACCCCTATCAATACATAAATTTAAATAGGATTGAAGAGGGAGAGTTGTGTTCACACGAGATACTGAGGAATTGGGGTTGCATGAGCTTTTGTCAAATATGAATTTGGCGGTTTCAACACTCCGGCCGTCGGCGGTGGCGCTCAGCCGCGACAACTGAGCATTCACCATCCAATCCCCACCACTCATATTTCAATTCCAATACTTGCTCGGCTATGGGTTTCCATGGGATATCTCCTCTCTCCTCTAATTTCCCCCATCCCCAACCCCTCATTTTTCAGAGCCTTATCACTCCACCCCCAGCAAACCTAATTAAACCAAGATTACCATTTCTCCCTACCATCTCCCAATGTTTTCCGTCTTTTTCCTCCTTCACTACAATCCCTTCTTCTGCTGCTGCTGTTGAATGGAGCGAAGCATTGCCCAGAAGAACGATTCACCTCTCAGTTCTTGGAATTGTGCTTTCAAGATTCTTGTTTTCCTCCAAAGCTCTGGCCTCCGAAGCGTTGGAGCTTGTTACGTATGCTGATTCTAAAGAAGGGTTTACACTCCTCGTACCATCTTCCTGGAATAAGGTTTCTTTCTCCTTCTGTTCTAAGGCATTTAATTATGGGGGGTTTTCTTCGATTTATAGCATTAAGATACTTGTCCATCCAGAGGTATTGGGCACAATTAGGTTTGTGTTTGGTTTCATGAGAGATGTGCCTTGGTTTTTTATGTGCTGGTTTTGGAGACTAATGTGGATGGCATCTATATGATAAGGTTGATAAGGCTGGAGCAACTGTTTTGTTTGAGGATGCCAGTAAAAAGGCAAACAATGTAGGGGTGGTGGTGAGTCCAACGAGGATATCCAGTCTTGGTGAATTTGGGACTCCTCAGTTTGTGGTGGATAAGCTTATCCTTGCTGAGAAACGCAAGGTCAGTCAATTCACTTTCTTTTTGCTGTTTGTGTTGGTCTTGGGAATATATTTAGTGAGCAAACATGGTGTAATTAATTATCTCAAGTCTGATGGGAGAACAAAACTGCAACCCTTTTTAGAGTGAATGTTGGGAGGTGTGTGTTATTTGTGGGAGGTATACTTTTAATTTTGTAAATGGAGAAACATAAACTGATTTAAGAGAAGTGTGGAATTGCTTCTAGGAGTCTGGTTGTAAATGTAGATTATGTGTTTATTTGATCAGTTGATATCATATTCTTGTGAACTCTTTGTTTCTCTGTCCTGTTATCATGAAATGTAAAGTATGTCGTTGTGCGGTTCCTGAGAAAAACGAACAGGTTTATAGCAGCATTGGACAATTGTGAGAATAGAACAACAGATACATTTGTATGTTATGATATTTTTGAAACCGTTCTTTATGAAGAATGAACCAGAGATCCTTGTCCATCTTTCTGCTCTTGCTTGTCTGATTATGACTGAATCAGTTTCATGTTCACAATGGAGATAATTACAACATTTCGTCTCCTCCCCCAGTAAAGCTATTCTATTTAAAATTCTTTCTTTGGTAGTAAAGAACTTATCGAGATGGAAGTTCAATTATTTAGGAGAGCACAAAGGAGGCTGAGGTCATTTCTGTGTCGGAGAGATCAGGCCGCGGTGGCCTTCAAGTGTATGAGTTTGAATAAAAGGTTGATAGCACCAGAGGAGGGCCGAAGAGAGTCTTTTCTGCTGCGTTCGTGACATCTAAGAAGCTCTATCTTTTGAACATCAATCACTCTGATAGTTTAGAGAACCCTCTAGACACGACGAGAAGAATGGTTCTCGAACACGTTCTGCATTCATTTGATTCCATCCCTTCAACCTAAAGGGAGACAATGTCATGATATCACCCTCTTGCAGCATGTGCTTTTAGCTCAGAAACAGATGTAAGCTGCCCCAGTTCTCAGGTTTTTGATTCTTGCTCCTTGCAGTATTATTATCACTCATTGAAATTATGAATGTGATCCTTATAGCATGGGATAGGATAGAAGAATGCACACTAGAAAAGGTTGTGATCATATTCTGACTATAGTTGTAAAAATTCAATTCTTACATTGTAATAATATTTCATTTGCCATTTACTCTGAACTTGTTCATCAAATGGAAAGTTGCAATTTGCTCATTTATCCATTCGGTCATTCAAATGGTATTGATATAAAGAATTTGAACTGCATTGGTACAACACATTTGTTATTCAAATATTTGAAAGAATGTGTGGTTTTATATAATTATCAAATATCTTGTAAATAAGATAGTCAACTAAATTAATTACTCCGTTCGTGTCTTGAGTTACAAAATATCCATCTATTTTTTGGGTTGAAGTGACCTAAAATAAACTATTCACAAATGGGGCACACTTTCAACATTAATACAACTACTCACTATATATTAAAATATTATATTCTCAATATACTACACATTAAATTATTATACTTTTTAATTAAAAAAAAAGTAAATTATAACTTTAGTACAGAGGGATATTATTTTAGTTGGTCAATCTCTTCAAACGAGATGGAGATTCTCAATTCAACACCACCGAGTAGGCATGTTAAACAAGCTGAGCGAGCTCAAGTAGTGCATACTCGAGCTCGACTCAAGTAGTTATTGAGCTCAAGCTCGACTCAATGAGTCTACGAGCGAGCTCGAGCTCGATTTGAAAATTACTCAGCCGAGCTCGAGCTTGGCTCGATTCATTAAACAAAATGAGTCGACCTTTCAAGCTTTATCGAGCTTAATTTTAGTAATATATTTAATTATTATATTAATATGAATAATTATCAATATATAATATTTATATTAATATTAATATTATTATTATTATCGAGTCGAGCTAGACTCGATAACGTAATGAGTATTTAGATGAGCTCGAGTAGCCACAAACCGAGCTCAAGTTTTAACGAGCTGAGTTTTCGAGCAGATTGTTTAATTTAACATCTCTATAATCGAGTATCATATGTCAGGGCGCATATGATCAAATTTTACATTTTAGTATTTAATTAAAGTGAAAAATCAAAGATATTTTATCATTAAATTATCAAACTCACATTTTTTTCATTTCATCGATTTTGTTTGGATACGCCCTTTCTTCCGGAAAAAAGGGAGGGTGAAGGACCTTCTTCGGAAATTCTTCTCTCGATTTAAAGAATAATAATAGAAGAAATTAACACTAGTACTACCCAAATAATCAACTAAATCAATTAATCAATAATGTAATGACAATGAAAGAATGAATTCCACATCTCAATCATTAATTACTCCACATAATTTCAAGTATCTATACCGCAACAGTAGTTATAATTAATACGAGAAACACGGGTGGGGTCTGTAATTTATAAATTTAATTTAATTTAATTTGATAATTAAAAAAACAGGAAGTGTAGGGTATGCCCTAAAGTGTCGGTTGTCCTAAATTTGATCTTCTTTTTATTTACAACCGACCCAAAATTGTCGGTAGTCGGTACCACTTCACATTTGTTAAAAACCAAGTCTTAGGTGGGTGGGATTGTAAGATATATTAAAATATGTTTAATTATAATTAAAATATATTATTTATAGTATAATGAATAATGTATTAAAATATAATTTTAAAGTGATAAATTATATTTTAACTACCCATGCATAACTGTATTTTATTTATATACTTAATAAATATTAGAGTGACTTGATTAAGTATTAAACGATTTATCTCTCCACTAGCTTAAGCTTTTGATGAAGTGATCATTTAACAATAAATATACCTTAATAATGAATCAATACGTTTCATGCTAATCTCACAAGACAACTCAAATAATTAACATTCCCTCATTTAATAATAAATATACCTTAATAATGAATTTAACAATAAATATACTTTAATAGTGAATTCATACGTTTCATGCTAATCTCACAAGACAGCTCAAATAATTAACATTCCTTTTGAATATTGCTATATTATTGCCTTAGCTAAAATCTAATTAAGATACTCTTTTGGCGAGTGTTTTAAAGTGACTTAATTAAATATTAAACAATTTATTTCTCTCACATACACTTTTACAAGAGAATTTTTCAATCTAATTATTATGAAAACTTCTTAGTCATGAATATCCAGAATTTTATCCCATATGATATTGGTAAGCTGCAAGACAGATGAATATTCATGATGTGACACATTTGATTAAAAAGTCAAAAATTAACTACAACTAACAAAATTATACATTGTATTCTATTATTCCTTCTTGATCACATTATTTAAAAAGAAAAAGGAAAATATACTGTAAACTTTAAATGAGGAAAAATGATTCATTTGTGCATAATAGAGATGTTAATACGATCCGGGACCGTAGGTCCGATCCATTTAACCCGAAAAAATATAGGTTTAGGTTTGTATAAATAGTAGTCCGTTTAAATCAGATCCTTTTTGGTCCGGATCGATTAGCCTGTAGGTTAATAGGGTTGGCCCGATTAGCCCGATTAGATTTCTTATAATAAAAAATTAATTAATAATATATTTAATTTATTAAAATTAATAATAATTTTTTATGATACCAAATAATTTTTATTGATAATTATATCGAATAGTAATTTAATACTCTCTAACTTACTACATTTTTATTGGTTTGTCATTTTAAAATAAAATAATTTAAGAATAAAGTATGTAAAACATTTTAAAAAGTAATATTGAAAATAAACTATCTTAATTCACAAATAATATTAACGTTTTTGGAATTCTAAAATTCTTTTTTATTTTTTACGTATTATAAATTTATACTCCCTTCGTCCGCCCGAAAGGTGGACATTTTGCCATTTTGAGCGTCCGCACCAAATGTCCACATTTCCCTTTTTAAACACATGGGACCCACACACATCACTAATACAATAAATTTATGGGACTCATACATCCCACTAATATAACTACCAACTACACATTAAATAATAATACTCATTAATTCACGTGCAAAAAGCAAATGTCCACTCTTGAGGCGGATGGAGGGAGTAGTTCATTGTTAATGTTAGAACAACATTTGATGTATTTTTAATGTTTAATTATATTTCAAATTAAATTAATATTTTTTTATTCACTGACCCTTTAGTGATCCGTTTAGCCCGACACTACAAAAAAAGTATTTTTTAGCAATGGAATTTATCAACAGAATTCAATCCGTTGGTAATTATTAATGGATTATCAACCAAAATGACATTTTTCTATTAGCAATGGAATACCAACAAATTTATTCTCTATTTTAGCAATGGAATTCAATCTGTTGCTAATTACCAACGGATTACCAAGGGAATCCTTATATAAATTACCAACGGAATACCAACGAAATTATTTACCAACGGGATTGATTTTTCGTTGCTAAAAATTTATCAACTACCACTTTACCAACGGATTCCGTTGCTAATCCGTTGGTAAACCAATTTAACAATGAAATTAAGACTTTTACCAACGGAATATTCAGTTGCTAAAAAACAGTTTTTTTATAGTACGAGGACCGCTAAAGTTAGGGTTAGGTTCGCATAAATGATGACCCATTTAACATGGACCGCTTAACCCATGACCCGTAACCCTATAAGTCTGACCCTGTAGGTTCAAGTCCATCCAGTTTAACATCCCTATACACTAACATCATTTTTTTAAGGTTATAAATTCCTCACTCTTATATAGTATAATGCTACTTTTTTTTTTCTTTTAAATGCAACCCTAATTTTTTCAGAAAAGAAACATGCATAAAGAAGAGGTATCTATCAAACTATAATTTTTTTTATTTTTTTAAAGAATGCAATCTTAATTAGCCATGCAAAGTGGGAAACTTTATTATAAATAACCTTGAAAATTTACAATTTCATAAATATGAACAGCAATTTTTTTCTGCTTCTTCAAAAAATACATACTATATTTCTTTTCTAACAGAATAACAAATATAAAAATACATAAAATAATAATCATAAAATTGACTTAGCTCCTTTTCCCCTCTTCACCACCCTCTTCCAAATAAGCCTTCTTCCTTCTATCGGCTTGTCCCAACGCACAAATCACAACGAAACACGTGGCATACAGAGCATGAACCTTCCAACTAGCCTTCGGAGGCTGGTGCAGCACAGCCCTATGAAACACCGTAATGTAGTAATGCAGCCCAACTGCAAAGCCCACAATGGTTTGGCCCAGGCCCAATAACTTGGTGGCGAGCCCAGTTTCAGTTGAGAAAACGAGAACCAGGTACATCAGCAGAAGCAGAAGGTACAACACGTAAGCTAGGGTTTGCAGGACTTGCACACTCACATAGGTGGAGTGCGACGTCGTGTAGAAGAACTTGAGCGGCTCGAGGCCCGTTGCCAGCGACGAGAATGCGAGGATTGTGAAGTATATGGCGAGGTAGATTTGGATGAAGATCAAGAGTTTTTGGAGAGAGAAATAGGCTTTGATTCGATTGACGATGAGAGAGACGAGAATGAGAGGGATGATGATGAATGCGAGCGAGACGGTGGATGCAATTGTGGGTGCGTATTTGTTGCCAACGTATGGTTTGAATCCCTTGGTGAATTCATTGTTGTACCTCGTGATGTAGATTTTGGATGTTTTGGAAATCTTCTCCATATCTGGGAGGAAGGTTTCTTGAAATCTTGATGGGAGGTGACTGAATTCATACACCAGATCATCATCTTCGTCTTCATCATCCTGCTTTTTAAGGTGGGGTTTGGGATCCTTTTTTGTGATGGGCTTTGCTGTTTTGTTCTTGGATGAGGTGAGATTGGGCAGATCAGATGATTTCTTGGTTAAAATTGAGGTGGAGTTGAGTTTCTTGAGGTGGGATTTGGTGATTGTGGGTGGAGAAGAAGAAGTGTTTAAGGAGAATGAGGTGTTGTTCTTGATGGTCTTGGTTTTGTTAAGCTTGGATGAAACAGAGGGTGGTTTAATGAGCTTGGTTTGGTTCTTTGGTGGAACTGAAGAAGATTTGATGAGTTTTGTTTGGTTTTTGGTGGAAATCTTTGGATTAGCACTGGTTTTTTTCATTACAATTGGAGAAGTAATCTGATTCTCATCTTTGGACTCTAGGATCATTCTTGTTCTGCCGTGATCTTGTGGCTGATCATGAGTAGTAGCAGAAATGAATGATGAGATAATGAGAAGTGAGAACAGATACAGCAAAAGTGCATTTTTCTGCTGGTACAAATGTTGGAGTGGAGCCATTTTGAGAATGAAACTGAAATCTCTCTCTTGATCTCTCCCTCTGTCTAGTGGGGGTAGAATATCTAACACACAACTTTTAATTAGGTTTTAAAAGCCTGCATGGATCTGAATCTAGAGAGAGCGAGATGTGGCAAGACTTAATTGTGAAGGAGAGAACAGATATGAAGCACATGAATAGTGAATACTTACTATACTACTAACTCAACTTAGTATATGGAGTTCTTGATCTCATGATAAAATGATTTTTTTTATTTTAATTCTATTGATATTAGTAGGGGCAAAGGGTCAAATAAGCCCTCCAACTTGCATCACAAGATCAAGCAAGCCCTTAACCTATTTTTTTATTCATTTAAACCCTTTTTGTTAATGAATTTGATCAAAAATGCCCTTTATCTTTCTAAAATACAATTATGGAACCCTTTTGTTAAAATATCAGGAAACGGTGTTAAGAGATGTGATATCTAATTTCTCTCTCTTTCCTGAAGGGGAGAGAGAGGGTCTTCAAGAGGGAGAGGTCTGGTGCAGTTTTCCGACCAGCCTATTGTTGAAGAAATTGAGGAAATTCGAGTTCTGGCAATTGAAAACAAGAGAAATGAATAGGCCCATGTCTGAAATCCTTTTGCTGAGAGGTCATATCCTAAGGCCTTAAAGAGGAGGTGTTAGAATACAATTTTATGGACAAACATATAGTTAAAAGTTTTTGTTTTGTACTATTCTTTCAGGAGGTGAGCATTCCATTGTAGATTTTTTTATTATTTTTGGAAATATTGTTTAATTGTATATGTTGCACAGAAATATAATGTTAGAGAAAATTGTTTTAATAGATAGTTTGTGCATTTGTGTAGTATGATGTTTTTGTTTTCAACAAAGCTATGTCTGATTACTTCTGATGGATCATGAATGTTGGCAATGTAGGACACAAATACATTAGCAGTGAGTTTAAAAAAATGTTGTAATTGTTGAAAGTTTAATATAGAAGAATCAGTTTCTTACCTATTACAGTTTTGACAACCAACAACCCTGACAAAATGAGACCCTGACAAAATGAATACAATGGGCAATTGGTTCAAAAAAAGAAAAAGAAAAAAAATCTATATTATGAAATCCTTTTACTGAGAGGTCAAGTTGGGAGAGCGAAGACCTGAACTTGAGCCTCCATTGGAGATGAAATTATGAGAGAGATTCAAATGGAGAAGATTAGTGCAAGAAAACAAGTAACCAAACACGAATCCGCAGCTATGGGTCGGAGAAACCATTAACAGACAAGGCAACGAACTGGAAGCTGCATGATTTAGCAAGACAGATATTTATGGAAGGAATTCCCACTAAAGAGAAGGGTAGTGAGAGAGAAGATAACGGAGTGAGATCGGAGATTCTCAGGCGGCCGAATACTCTGTATTGGTGAAATCAAACTTGCCATCGCTGGAGCAATAAAAAATGCCGGCCTACTATCGGTTAGAGATATCACATCTTTTAACACCGTTTCATGATATTTTAACAGAAGGGTTCCATTATTTTATTTTAGAAAGATAAAAGGCTTTTTTGATCCAATCAATAAACAAAAAGGGTTTAAATGAAGAAAAAAATAGGTTAAGCATTTGCTTGATCTTGTGACATAAGTTCAAGGGCCTATCCGACCCTTTGCCATATTAGTAGTAATGATATTGACTTGAAAAACACACGGTACTTGGAGAGGGAACATGATGATCTTGCAGAGAAAAAGTTTACACACCACTCATAATTGTCAAATTTTTGTCTATTTTATTCAGAAATTATTATTGCTTTAATTAGATAATAATAATAATAATAATAATAATAATATTATTATGTGGTCTCTCACTAATCCGGTCCAACCATGTTTCCTTGGATACCTTCTGTTATTTTGATTCTATAAAAAAAATAAAAAAATATTATTATTGTCTATTTTATAGTCATCGTATTAATTTTAACATGTGATATAGTTCACGTAATAAAATGAAGCAAAACAAATCAACACACATCCACACACACACACACATATATATATATATATATATATATATATATATATATATATATATATATATATATATATATATATATATATATATATATATATATATATATATATAATAAAATAATGTAAAAGAAAAAAAATTAACATCAATATTACAATAAAAATAATAATAATAATGCAATTGAAAAGAGGGAAAAGAACATGTGAGGATCACATGGGAGATTAAAGATCATGGAACGATGGGTCACTACAACAGTAACATCACTTTAATAACTCACTTGTTTCAAACTTTTAATTGGAGCCAATGATAATATGAAAAGATAGGGTGTTTTTAATTGATTAATTAACTCAATGCAAATACAATAGTCAATTTCAACCAAAAATGGCAAGAAAATAGTTAAAATATACACCATCTAGGGATTTTTATTTACCACTAACAAAAGTATAATGATATTAGGTTTCATTGTATTTAGTTAACATTTAAATGTTAGAACACTAGGATGTTCATTAAAATCATAATTTGAAGACCAAAACATATAAATATGTAAATAAAATAAAGGAGTATTAAATATGTTCAGATATAGTACACTAAGGGAGTATTTGGTTCCGATTGAGTTAATAAAAATATTTCATGAACCTAAAAATTTTACTAAGAATAAGAATTTATAAATTAATTGCATTCACTCAATAATTTTTATGAACCAAATACTATCAAATTTTCTAATGATTATAAGTAGGAGTGTTCTTAAATAAATGATCATACTCGATGAAATTCTCTGGTCATATATCCTATAAAAATTCGCTTTCACCATTTATGGTTTCGATGTATAAATCTTAAATCTTAATAATCATCTTAATAATTTATAAAATCTTTTTGAGTTATAATTTACACAAATATAAGGGTAATTCTTAGTTGATTTGGGCTCACATATGACCCAGGTCAACCAAGGTTCCCGATCACTAAGTCAACATTGACATCATCATTGCAGCTTTATTGGTTTTCCCAACATAATTTTGTTGTTTCTGATTTCATTTGATTTACCCTCTCTCACATGATCGCACATTGTAATCTATTATTGAACGCTGAAATTTATACAATGTGGATCTCATCGTAAATGTAATAAAACGGAGTTGATAATTATGTTGTTCAATTATTATAATACTAAAAATTCGTTCATTATTATTAGATGTATATAAAAAAATTCAGTTATTCTCTTGATTTACTTGAATATTAAAAAAAATATTACAAAATATTGTTAAGTTGAAAACTTATGTTTGGTTCTATCGGAAACAACATTTAATTGGTGCAGAGGTTGTTAAGCAGTGCAGGGCGTTCACTGCATACGTTCAGATGCTTGTGGAAACTGTGTACCCCGAATGAGTATTTAGTGAAATACTAGAAGGCACAGCGGGGTATGTTTTTTTCATCCAGTGCATAGGTGGCGGTTGGTTTGGGGCCGGCTCATGTAATGTCTGTATGATCATAAGGGGTTCAAAGGAAATCACTGCAATGTTTAGCAATCAAGAAAATCATCCGATATATTACTGTCAGCTTTATGGGAAATGGGGCCATTCTCTCTCCTTTGGTGAATGGGCACATCGTTTTGGGATTGCACCACTCTGCATCCTTTGCAGTGTTAACCTCCTCAGCAGGTAGCCTTTTAATAAATAAATATTTTCCCTTCATCCAACGACCTCAATTTAAAATAGATTAATTCAAGGGTCAGAATTGAGTTAGATCATATGCCAATGTCACATAAGTAAGCCTCCAAATATAAAATATTAGGTTTATGCTAAAGTCATGTGAATCAATATATGAACATTAACATTTAAAGGGGGTCAAGTTGTTATTAAAAAAAAAAGATATTTCAAAATTTTAAGGTGGGTGGAATTTCAGATTTCTATTGTTAGTTTATTATTATTAGGTTTTATTAATTATAGATACGTGTATTTACAACATAATTATTAATAAATAAATACATTAATCTAATATAATTACTACGAGATACATAACGATTTTTTTTCTCCCAACATTATCCTTGTTCACAACGTTTATACAGACTAATAATTGCGTTGAATACTAATGTACACTACATCAAATAAAAACAGCAAACATGTATTTCTCTAACAGCAATAACCACTACATCTCTCTTAAACCTCCAACGAGTAATTTTTTTTAAATAATTCAAATAAAAATAACAAACGCAAATAATTCAATGTACACCATTGTACATTATTATTATACTTATCACTCGAGATTTTAGGATAGTGAATTTAGGAAAAAAAAATCATTTTCCTAATTCTCTCTGCGGTCACTTTCTTTTATTCCTCTCTAAATGCACGCTGATGTACAGATTTTGAAAGAAATAATTTAGAAAAAAATTATTTTACTAATTCTCTCTGCAGTCACTTTCTATTATTTCTCTCTCTAAATTCACACCAATGTACAGATTCTTCTTTGTTTTTCTAATTGTGACTTCATTCTTCATTTTGTGATAAGTTTCCTATTAATTAATCAAAATTCAGATTGATTGAGTACATTGTGCACACGTGTGTATAAATTAAGGTTGTATTCAATGACTTTATCTTCGACAATTATTTATCTCACCTAAATGTACATTGATATATATTCATATAAATAGTTTATTCATTTTTTTCTCTCAAAAATTATTTATCTCAAATGAGTGTGCATAGTGATGTATATAAATACAAATACTTAATTGTGCTTTTTTTTAATTTGGTACATACAATGCACACTGATGTTCAGTAAGTATGGATAATATGTGAAAAACAAAATTAAATTTTGTATTTGTTCCTAATTTTCTATAACGAATGTATGAATTAGTAATATCTAAATACGTTTTGTACCTAATATTTATTGACCCATATTATTATTATTTTTATTTTTATTTAGGGGAGGCAAGATTTCAATAGTATATATCAGGCTTAATGGGCTTTGGGGATCTCATTTGGTTTTTGAGTGAGTTAGGCCCAAATCAATTGCCCTAGATTAGCCCAAAAGAGATAATGCTGGGCTTCCTTACACCAACAATTTTAGGCCATCGTTCTTACATAAGCCTGACGTGGCTAGTGGCGTAACTCACCCCACCCGAATAACCAACTGATCCAACTGCCCCATCAACTCTACAACAAATTTTTTTTATTGGTGTATTAAAAAGAAAAATGTTTATAGAACCAGTGATGCACAACTAGAGTTCAATTAGAGCACGGGCACAAAATTTTAAGTTTTTAACCATTAAATTAAGTTTGATGTAATTGTTCACAGTGCCCCAATCATATTTATCGAATTACATTTTTAACTCATTTTTAACTTTATATATTTTTAAGTTCGAATTGAGGAAAATACTCTTTATTCGAATAAATTATATATTTATATGATGGATAGTGATGAACCACTTTTACTAAAAGGAAAAAATTGAAATCTTTAAATGAGACGCCCAATATAATAAAATTGAGACATTTCATCGGAATGAAGTGAGTATTTTTTTATCAATCGATTTTAGAGAGAATATAGTATTTTTAGGTAATAAAAATATATAAAGTAATAGCATATGTTTGAAAAATAATTGATAAATTAAATATTAAAATAAATTTTGAAATTGTCGGATAAAATTTATTATTATTTTCTGGCGTGAAGGATTTTTTTTTTTTTTTTTTTTTACAAATGAATATGAAACGTGTGTAGGGTTTTATGACAACAGAGCGTTTATAATTTAAAAAATAAAAAATAAAATTTACTGTATAGGGTAAGTTATAGAGTGAAAATGGTGTGTGTAGTGTAGTGAAAGTGGAAATGCGTGTTGAAATGATGTTAGGGTGGGACCCAGTGAAAGGATGTTCGCAGTGGAGCACGCCACTAACGCAAATGTTGGTGGCCAGGGTTTTATGTCCCCCCGCTCAATGCATTTAATTCCGATGAGAGAGGGACTAGGTATAATTGGGTGTACCAATTAAATATCTCCATTTTTTTTAATTAATTAATATTCTTTCATTAATATTATTATTTTTTATTTTTAAATTTATTTTATTTAAATTACTATTATATCCTAAATTTTAGGAATAAATTATACCCTAGAGTAAAATTACAATTATACTCTAAATCCTAGGGATAAATTACCCTAAACTACAAGAGTAAAATTACAATTATACCCTAAACCATAGGGATAAATTATACCCTAAACCACAAGGGTAAAATTGTAATTATATTCCTAAAATTAAAAAATAAAAAAAATAGTAACATCAACAGTTAAAAAAAAAGTAAAATGTACACGGAAGGTAAAGAAATGAGATTGTATCGGGGTTATACCAAAATAGAGGTTTTATATAAGTCATTGTCTATTCCGAATTACTCAAAATACTCTGAATTACTAATTTTGTAAATACTAGTAGTAAAAATTTTTACTCAATAAATATAACATTATCTCTTTTGATTCCAAATGGACCAAATACCCTTTAATCGAATATTCCATCCGTCCCAGCAAAGAGATGCATTTGTTTTTTGCACTTAGATTAAGAAGTATTATTATTTTATATAAAGTGGATATGTGTATTAGAGAGATGTGATGAGTAGTGATAGACCCTTTTTACTAAAAGAGAAAAAATTGTGCAATTTGGATGGGATGCCCAATATAATAAAATGATGTTATTTGGGTGGGACAGAGGGAGTACATTACTTTGCTCGAATACATTGTTTGAGAAAAATATTTACTCGAATACATTGTTTGAGAAAAATATTTACTCGAATATTTGAATACACTACTCAAATATATTACTGACATTACTTAAATGTATTTGAGTAAATAGTATTTTCGTCAATTCTGACAAAAAAATATTCCATCTGTCCCTGATAAAGGTGGTCGTTTACTTTTTACAGGTGAATTAAGGAGTATTATTATTTTATGTGTATTAAGTAGTTGTATTAAATGGATGTGATGGGTAGTGGTAAGCCATTTTTACTAAAAGGGATGGAGAACGTCCAATATAGTAAAATGAAGATCTTTCGACGAAAATAGTATATTTAATTAAAATTAGGTTAAAAAAGTTTTTTTTTCTATTCTGCTATGTCAGTATCATGTATTGCTTCTTTTGTAAATGAGTCGAGTCTAGTTGAACAAAAAATTATTTAAAGTTATTTAAAATATTATCTAAATTCAAAATGTATATTTGAACTTATTTGATAAGTTATCAACCTGAGCTTGAACAAGCTTTTATCCAGAAAAAAATAAATCGAATTCAAGTAATTTATAATTTTACTTTTTTTTAATGGATTGTGTTCCAACTTTTAATTTTATTCAACATAAAAATTAGTTCAAGTCTTGTTAGATATCAACTAGTATCAAATTGAACCCAAGCGAGATTTTACCGAATTATCTCAAATAATTTGGTTTGATTTCCATCACACTGAATTAGTCTTTTTTGTTTCTTTTCTAAATATGGAATATTTATCATTATTACTATTATTTTTTAATCTTCATCTATGTTATTATTTAGTGAACAGATGATCAATGATAACCTATTTATTTATTTCACATCACTTGATCAACTTTATAAAAAGATGATATTTTGTTTCTTTAACTTTTTAACCACATGAGTAAGTTGTGAAAAAGATGATTTGAATTGAAATATATGCTTTTGTTATTGAGTTGTAATGTGATTGAAATTTGAAATTAAAACAATAATGGGGTATTTTAGCATGAATAATAATAAAAACAATTTGAAATATATTCCTCTCCCTTCCAATACAACTATTTACTATTCATTAAAATATTATATTTTCAATTCATTACATATTAAATTATTATACTCGTATTTCTTAATTTTAGTACCAAATTTTTTTTCCAACTTATTCGAAAAGAAAGGGGTAATTATTTTAATTAATTATATTTAATTTAATGGCTAAAATCATATTATAAGTATATAAATGATATAATCATAATACATATAATTTTCATAATGAAAAAAATACTATAATTTTTACAAAATTAATTTTAACAATACGAATTTTGATTTATAAATAAAATTCATCTTATAAAATTGGAACATCTCATACGATATCTAATTATTCATTAATGACAAATGATTGCGTAAGTAGAACTCCTTACAATGATATTATCATATAACCTTATCATATCACTCGTATTATTTTATTCTTATAATTTAATTTTAGTTTTGAGATATAGTATAATTACGACACAATTGTATTTTCACTTGATTCATATATTATTCTAAGTAAAAAGTATCATAAATGTAATGGACATAATTGTCGTTCTCCCACATTTGTTCTTGTTTTTTTTTTTTTATCCAGCAATACTTGAAACATAATCTAGTAATAAATACTCACCCCATCCCACAATTATGTATACATTTTTTTTATTTTGATCCGTCTCAAAACAAAATAAAATTTTCATTTTTTTATGTGACCTACATAAAACCATTATTATATCCATATGATCCCACACATTACACTAATACAACTACCCACTACACATTAAAATATCATTTTTCTCACTTCACTATATATTAAAATATTATATTTTTTAATCTCCGTACAAATAGTAAATATATACTTTGTTTCACACGGAGGTCGTACGTATGCACTCAATGACATTAACGCTAAATTACTGTACATGTGTCCTACGTAATCATGTGACGTCATATGTTTATCTTCTATATCTAAGGGGCTCTTGAACCAGAGAATCTTTACTCACTACTCGGGTCCTATATAATAATAAAAGGAACATATATATTTCTTCACATTATGAAAAAATTAAAAATAACAAACAAATTAAAATTACTATTTCCAATCCAATAAACCTGGTACTAGCGTATCCTAGAAACAAACTAAATTATTTTAGTAATAATATTTATTTATATTTGGAGTAGTAGTAAGAGACACTGTTTGATTTTCCATCGAGCAAATGTTCACACTTGCCAATCTTAACGTATTTATTATTATTATTATTATTATTATTATTATTATTATTAAAACGAACTCACACAAAAAAATTACTAATATATATTTATAGACCAATATAAATACAACATCAATACAATTATAAATTAGTATATATTAAAATATTATATATTCATTTACACTAATAGAATTACAAATGAGATATATTAAAATATTATATATTCATTTGTATGTAAAAAAAATAAACATAAACGTTTGCTCCTACAGGAAGAATAATTATACGTTTAATTAAAATTCAAAATATAATAATAGAGAAAAAGATCTGATAACATATCGCATTAATGTTGGCCTAATGGCTAAGATATAATATCTTGTACTATGTTAGATGGAACTAAACCAGTTTAATAAATTATTTGGTGGCCTGGTGGATCTAAAAATATCACCTAACCTACATAATACATATGTACGTTTTATATCTTTCCTCAAAAATAAATAAATATATAAATAAAAATTAATAGGATTTCAATTTTCACAACACGTGAAAATGAATCAAACTCATCAATATTAGGCTTATCAACAATAGTAGTATCTGCGCGCTGCCAATTCATTGTTTATGAATCAAATGTTTTGTGCTGTTCATAATTAATGATGAGTTATTTATTTATTCAAAAATAATTTTTTTTTTTGAAACATCCTCTCAAACAAAATAAATATAACCAACGAATAACATTACATGCACATATAAACTTGAATGTAAAGTTATTATTATTTCAAAATTTATATAATTATTTACATATTGTGATACTCTAATACAAACATGTAAAAACTACATTTATACTCCTCTTAATTATGTGAATGATATATTGTGGAGTAGAGAGTAAATAATTTCATTGATGTCCAAATTCTTGATCAACATGCCAACTACTAATTTGGGTGGGGTCGATGAAATTCAATGTATAACTAAGGTGAATAATGTATTATTTTGAGAAGTGTTATTTATTTTTAATTTTTTTTAATTTAAAGGAGTATATCAATAATATTTTTTTAATGGGTATTAAGTAGGTGCATCTTATTCTAAACCACTTGTATCTAAATAACACTTATATAAATAAATTAGTATTAGGATGTAAAATAATTTTAAGAATTAATCTCATGTGAACTGTTTTACGGTATAAATCCGTTTGTTCCCTTTTAATTTAAACATTAATAATATATAGGATATAATGAGATTGAAAGGGGACCATAGAATTTATAGTATGAATCTTGTTTATACAAATTCTTATCTAAATTTAATTAAATTAAAATTAAATGAATAATCATAAAAATGGTTGAAGAGGGGGCCTAACATTGAGTGACGTTAGAGGTGTGGGTGATGTATATAATTGAGTACATAGCCATCATTGTTATGGGCCTAGCCGTTCGGTTATTAGATTTATGAAAAAAATTGCATTTAAATTGAGTTTTTTTTTTTAATAATTGTATTCATTACATTATTCAATTAATTTCATTTTCATTATCCTTATTTCTATTTTTAATTCTTATTAGTAGTTTTTCTAATGCAAAACTTAAAAGGTTGGTTAATTAGAGATCGATGTGCATTTTTCTTTTTTGAAAAATGGCCGTACATTTTCAAAATGTTGCTAAATTAAAGACAACTTTATTTAAAACGAGATTAAAAATATTCCAAACTACGACATATTTATATAACTGTAAAAAACAAATAAAATTAAATAAAAAAACAGAAGAGACAAGAAAATATCTCCTTTTGGTGCGAGAAAGAAAGTTTTCCAATTGTAATCATAGCATACAATTCAAAAAAATGATCGAAAAGAATTTATCATAAAGGTGATTATCTTTTTTATCTTTTTATTGTGAATCATCACATTAAAATTCGAAAAACAAAGGAGGGATCACAAATTGAAAATTAAAAATAAATAAAACTAAAAAAAATATGAGAAAAGATTATCATCCATCAATCAATGATGTGAAAAAGGTTATTGCCTTTCAGAAATAATGTAACTAAAAAAATTGACTCTGCCCTATGCAGTAAAGATCGCACTTTGCCATTCATCTTTTCAATTTTTTTTCTCACCCTTTTGAGCTTTTCCACCATTTCCACCGTTTCACTTTTTTATGGACTAATATAAATTTGAAAAATATATACTTTTAATTATTAGCTAGTGTATTATTCTCTCTAATTATTCTAATTATTAGCTTATTATAATTACACTAATACATAAAAGATTGGATTATAATTAGTAAACTCGGTTAATCATTGATGCATTATATAGATTTTAGAGCTGGTTTATTTATTTATTTTAATCATCTGATATATGACATTCAACATTATAGGACTAGCATGAAATAGTGAAATATTAATATTTGTTCATACGATTTGTGTTTTTTCCTTAAGAAAGTCCAAAATTGTTGTCTTTTCAACTAATCACTCATTTAATAATATATGATGCAAGAAATTAATAAATTAAGTAATCAAAATAGTAGAATTGATTAAGAATATCATAACTAAAATTCACTCACTATATCTATTAATATTAATAAGGGGATAGAAGGGAGTAGGGGTGTATAAATATAGGATTGATTCTTAAATAAAAAATGGTAGATATTTGTAATTTAGATGCATTATTAATATTTGATGTGCGCCATAGTAACGCAACCTTAATATTGTTGTCGGGAAAAAGCTAGAATTAATTAGAATACGAAATTAATTTACACCAAAATATTTAGTGTTAAAATTAAAGCACAACAAATGGCCCATTCTTTGAATCCAACTACACTTTCTGTCCATCATCCTACACCAAACCAAATAGTATTTGAATGATAAGAGATTAGACTCAACTTTTCTTTTAAGTAAAAAAAAAAAAATAGAAGTTCTTTATGTGAAATGGGTAGTGTTTTAGCTCATATTAATATGTTAAGTTATCATAATTTACCTCTTTACCACTCCATCGGGTAAAGATGTAAAAATTGGATGGATGATTCCACCTTTTGTACCGATTAAATATATACTCCCTCCATCCCGGGCAAAGATGCACATTTGTTTTTTGCAAGTAAATATTATTATTTTATGTAAAGTTGGTAGGCGTATTAGAGAGATGTAATGGATAGTGGTGGGTCATTGGTAAAAGAGGAAAATGATGCAATTTAAATAAGACGCTCAATATAATAAAATTGTACTATTTGGGCGGGACGGAGGGAGTACCATTGAATAGATGAGTATAATTAATTCAAAAGTTTGTGAATTTGATCACCTAATTGCGTATTATGACGCAGAAACTTGATTTCATTATTTCCTATACGAATAATTCTCATAAACATTTTATATTTTTACAATTTTAGTCACGATCTCAAAGTAAGGCAGATCGAACACAACTTAATTACGAAACCTACCGATTCAAGTAAATACGTGATAGAATTTAAAGGAGAAAAAGAAAACGATAATAAATTTTCATACAATTATTCCTTCTTATGAAATTAAAATTAAATTTAAAATGTAAATAAACTCTTGAAGTAAGTTATGATAACCAAATTAAAATTATCATAGATGTATATACCCAATTAAATTGTTAATTATAAAGTTGTAAACAATATGGATATAATAAATTACACTAGATCCTAGAGCATAGATACACATATGAGTAATTAAGTAAACTAAAATAGTAACCTATGACATTAGTTGCCCCTATAAACCTAATTAGGTAGTTAAGCTATATTTTTCTAAACGTTGTGTTCATAAAGAGATTGTAGCTAGATTGATAAGTCGGTTAATTTACCCAACCCTATTTATGTAGCCTCTTCAATGTAAGAAATTGATTTAATTAATGTGAGATAATATATTATTTTATTAAGATTAATTGTAGGAGAATTTTCATGTGTAATTAAAGTGACAATTCTTGATTAATTAATATATGCATAAGATTGAATTGAGTTAGAAATTGACGCTCAATATCGGAAGATTGAAGATTCATTCTAGGAGTTTAAAATGTGAAGAATATTTTGTGATATATTTATCAATTAATAAACACGTGGAAAATAAATGGTGTAAAGTATTGAAAATAACATATTAAGGTAGATAAATTGTAATGCAAGAAATAAGTCTTGATATGCCCAAAAAAACATTTATTGTGCTTTAAATCAATGCTATATTGGACAAGTTAACTATGCTTTGTTTTATTATTATTTATTAATATTACTGTTTTTAATTTTAGTATTACTATATAAATGAGAAAGAATTCGGAATGCAATGCACTTCTCCCTCCGTTCCATAGTTAAGTTCACCGACACTGTATAGAAGTTTAAGAAAAGTTGATTTTTGACCAACTTTATTGACTGTTTAAGAAAAATTACTTTTTGATCAACTTTATTGACTTTTTAGAGATATTGTGGTATTTTTAGGTAGTAAATACTCCCTCCGTCCCAGAACAAGGTATACGTTTGCTTTTTGCAGGGAGATTAAAGAGTATAATATTTTAATGTGTAGTGAAGTGAGAGAAATGATATTTTAATGTGTATTGGGTAATTGTATTAGTATAGTGTGTGGGGCCATGTGGATATAATAATGATTTTGTTTAGGTCACATCAATCAAAAAAGAAAACATATACTTTGTTTTGGGACGGACCAAAATTAAAAAATGTATACCTAATTGTGGGACGGAGGGAGTAAATCATAAAGTATGTTATGTGTGTTAGGTAAGAGTGATATTTTTGAAATTAAGATAACTTTTGAGGTTTTTGGTTAATGTGAAATTTTCTTTTTTGGGTGGTGAACATAAGTGTGGGATGAACGAAAAAGGAAAGTGTTAAGATAAGTGTGGGACGGAGGGAGTATATAGTTTGCAGCATTTTAATTTATTCAACCAAAAACAATCTTAATGAATATATTTATGCACTTCTCCAATTTTATTCAATAAATAAATTTTAAGAAATTATCGTTTTACCTTTAAACTTCTTTCAACAAACATTTTCTCCATGAGATTTTCTTACCCACATTCCATTACAGAAATATGTTGTAAATGCCATTGAAAATAATAAATTCTAGGTAAATTTTTTTCACAACTAGGAATTCATGGTGACAAAAAATCATTCTTAAAATTTGCTAAAATGGGATCAGTTTTTCACATTAATTCGAATAAGATGGAAGCATAATAATAATAATAATAATAATAATAATAATAATAATAATAATAATAAAAGTAAACTAAAAAATAAAATAAAAAGGGTAAGCCAAATAATAATCGTGTACATGCGACTAATACAAATATGTGGTCAAGAATGTCAAAATATTATGCACACAACGATTATACCATCTTAAAAAAACAACAATAATGAAATAAATAAAATAAAAAGAAAAACAAAGAGAGTAGAAATCTGCTTACCATTAAATTCTCCTCCATTCCCGCCACCAATTCCAGATCCGGATTATTCACGCCATTAAACATTAAAAATTAAAATTAAAAAAAAAATAAAAATTAAGAAACCCTGAAAAGTAAATTTCGGAATTAGATGAAAATTTCAAAAAAGTAGCGTTCATATTCATAATGCTAATGCGCCAGCTAACGATTCTTGATCTTTTACGTTGTAATAAGAAACCGATTTGAGATAACTCGTAGGACAGAACCTACGAAGAAAAGCAGTTAAAGTTTCACAAAGTTCGATGATTTCCTTGTGTAAGAACCCATGATCATGATATCCAGAATCAAAACCCCAAAAAGTACAAAGCTTCAAGATCTTGAAATGGAGTTTTCTTGAATGATTAGAGATGATATATGTTCATTATGTATGTGTAAGTGTGTGTGAAATGAAAGAAGATCGAAAAAAGATTATTATTTACACATAATTTAAGCACTAGTACAGTATGAAAGTCATGGTTAAGGATGATCATCATCAAAGATCTATGACACTAATTTTACCTCTTTTTCAATGTTTGAAATCATTACTCCACCACCATACTTTCTACACTATAATCATTTCTACTCTGATGAACATATCCATGATTCCACCATACCTTCTCCCCTACCGCCGACGCTCTCCGCCGCCTTGCCACCGTACGTCGATGAACCTGAGAACGCGTTCATTTTCGTCGCACCATTCCTCGGGAATCCATAGTTGTTATCGTCCTTGTGTTCTTCCACCGCCTGATTATTATCATTCCACCGCCCTGCATTAATGCTCTCTCCGACGTCGTTTTGGATCAGGTTTTCGAGGCCGTTATCGGAGACGCTGTTTAAACTGAAGTGTTCATCCAAACCCCCCATTTTCGTCGACGGAATCATGAATGGAGTGGGGGGTTTGGGGTTTGAAATTATTGGAGATGTTGAGAATGGGAATTTGGGGTTTGTTTGGAGGAAGGAAGTGAGGAGAGGGTTTGGATTGACATTAAACAGATTCGAATTCTGCGTGATCGGAACTTGGTAATTGATCGAGCTGGATGCGGCGGCGGAGGCGGTTGAGGCCGGAGAAGAGGCGGCAGCTATGGCGTCCAGGGCGGCGGAGCTGAGCAGAGAATGCTGCGGCTGTACTTTCTGCGGGAATGGACGGCGGAGGTACGGCGGCGGGTGGGCGGCGTCCAAGGAGGCAGACCTAGTGGTGGCGAAGAGATCAAGCCGGCTCCTCGGGAAAGAGGAATTATTGAAGGGCGGGGCGGGAATTCCAGTAAATTCCTGAACCATGGCTCTGAAATTGGTGGTATCTGTAGTTAACACAGTCGTTGGCGCTCTTCTGGAAGCTCTCGATCTCTTCTTCGGATTACGCGCCGCCGTCGTCGTCTGATTCTGCAGCGGCCGAGCGAGTGCGGCGTTTTCCAGCCCCAGCGCCGCCGGCGGGGTGTGGAAAGAGGGCATGAAGGGGGCGGAGAGCATGCAGTGCACCTTTTCGCGGGGGAGCTGATTCGGGCCGGGTTGAGTGGGCCTGGGCCAGGCCGGGCCCGAATTGAGGAGGGGGTGGTTCTGATGGAGTTGCAGATAGTTGGAAAGTGGGTCAAAGAAGGGGTGTGGCAGAGGCGTGTGGTTGGAGAAGGGCCCACACCCAACGCCACCGCCACCAGTGAGGAAAGCGGAGACGGAGTCGGCCGCGCGTGAGTCGTACTCCTCGTCACCGCCACTGGATGACTGGAGGCTCCCACTATTGCCAGAATCCATCTCTCTCTCTCTAAAACAAGAAAGTAAATTCTGGATGGACAAAAGAACACCCGTCAATTAAAAGGAGGAATAACGTAAGATGGGTAGACAGATATATGGAGAGAGAGAAACTGAGATCTTCTATCACTAAAACCGCCATTAAAACACCATCTGCCACAGAAACCCATCAGAATTTCTAGCCATGATTACAAAACATCCTCTGATCATCTCAAAACATGTCAAGTCTTTTCAATTATTCTACCCAAAAACAAAAGATCTCCCCCTCTAAAGAATCTCTGTCTGTAAACTAGGGTTTCAGTTTCACACAACCAAGAGGAGAGAGAGAGAGACCTCTGAAAGAAAGAGAGAGAAAGGCTTCAACTCAGGTTTTTGCACTAGAAAAAGAAAAGGGTGGGGTCGCCATGAAAAGCGGCAACTGTGTGTGTTTTTAGAGTGAGAGAGAGATAGAGAGTTTCTTCTCTCTTCTTTTCTTTTTTTTTGTGGTTTATAAAATATACAGTGTGAAAGACAAGGAGAAAATGTTAGAACAATATCTGTAATTAATAATAATAGGGAAATAAAGCAGTAATATACTAGTAGCTGCCAAATTAGAGAAGATGGCTGTTGAAAGGGAAGGTATGAAGGAAATATAGAATTCTATAATTTATTTTTATTTTCCAAATAATAATCCAAAAAAAAAAAAAAAAAAAAGTCATATCCACAAGTCAAATGCTAAGTATTTTTATTTGGGTTACTTAATTGTCTACTATTTATTACACTCAAATTTCATCCACAAAAGTACTTAAAATTGGGCTTTCGAGAGGCACAATTTATTTCTCCATTTATTGTGAATTTGACATTTAAACAAAATCTCAACAAGCTACATCATAATAAATAAATAAACATATATAAATATAAAATAATAAATTCATGCTGCTACAAGCAGACCACATCGAATAAGCCTTAGTTTTGACCAAGTCAAATTAAATATTGAAATAGCTAGGCTAAGGATATAATTATTCAAGAATCCACAGACTATATTTTATTCAAATTGAGTATAATCTCTCATTACCTATCATTTTTTTGTTACACCATAAGAAAATTATATCAGCTCTTAATATTGATGAGTGATATTTTGTCATAGATTTTAGTGTCTTTTTATATCTATTTTCGTATTATTTTATTTTTATTTTATTATTATTTGATTGTATTATGTGTTTTTATGAAAATGTGTGAGAATGAGCTTAAACGTGTTAAAAACAGATGAAAATGAAGCAAAAACGAAAACGAGCAAGAAACGGGTTGGAAAAGGGCCAACTCAACTTGCAGGACCCAACTCGACTTGCAGCTCGAGTCGTGTTGAGTCTGAGCAAGTCGAGTTGCATGTCGTATGGGGGCAGAGCAGGTGCAGAAATCATCCAGTAAGCCAACTCGAGTTGGCAAGTCACTACTCGACTTGCTACTCGAGTCGAGTTGCGTGCAGTAGATAATTTAGTTTCAGAGCCTCGCGACACGACCGGACAGACGAATGCACGAGTTGTTAACACGAGTCGTGCTAGGATCACACGAGTTGAAATTCAAGCAACACGACTCGTGTTGCTAACTCGTGTTGGCAAGGTCAACTCGTGTTGCACGTTTTTGGGCCAAAAATCTGGATTTTCACTATCCAGTGCGTGACAATGTGTGTAAAAAGTCCAACTGATATAAAATTCGTAGCCCAACTTTAGAAGAGGTGTAAATACTCTCAAGTTCAGCATTTGAAGGAGATTCCATAATGTCTTCACTTGGACACACACATCACACACAATTTCATCCATTTCACATCATCATCTTCATCCATTAACAATTCATTCCATCTATCTTCATCCAACCATCAAAACCTTCATCCAATTGAGGAAAAGAAGCAAGGAAGAGAAGTGAATTGCAAAGGGAAGAAGAAGATCACCATTGGAGACATCTAAGGGAATTTTCATTCAAAATTTGTATTGAAACCTTATTGTTCATCATGTTTTGTAAGGATTTTAATGTCTATGTTGATTTTCTTTTGAATATGGTAGGCTAATCTCCCTTGTGAGATTAGCAACATGAGAATTGTTGAATAATTTTAAGATTTGTGTATTTGAATTCATATGTTAATTGAGTTAATTGATTTTCTATCATTGATGCTTTGGATCTTAAAGTTTATGATGATTTGTGTGGTTTGTTGTTTTAAACATGTGATTAGATTGAAAAGTCAATGATATGTTTATGATAATTAATTGAATCATATTGTCATACACCTCATGTGCATTATAGATCTTAAAGAGATAGAGATGTCCATTAGGATTTAAAACTCTTTGATAGGACATCCGATTAGTTTGATCGAGAGGTTGATTAATCGTGTGAAGAAACTTTCATTTCAAGTTTAGTACCTAGTTGGAATTGTTTGAGTGAAAACCAATCCATTGAGTTAATTGAAATTCATATCCTATCCATCTCGAGATGGAGTTTAGATGAATTTAGCGTTGACCCTTAGTCTTATACCCATGATTCATATGAATTTGATGCATTTATCCTAAAATTTTCACTTCTTAATTGTTGTTAATCTCACTTTTACTTAATTTGGAAAACCACTCTTCATCCATCTATCTCGTTTGCTAATCATTGTTTGTTTGCTTGCTTTGGTTATTGTTATTTACTTATTTGAACAACTACTTTATTGATGATTCGTCTCTATAAAATTACAAGAAACGTGAGATCGCTTAAGCACTAGTACCTTTCTCTCTGTGGTTTGATAAATTATTGAATTGATCATCCCGACTACAAGTTACGACTAATCAAATATCAGTATAATATTTATTTGCATTGGTATAACAATGATATATATAGCTATATTGTTAGAATTTTATATTTCATCTCAATTAATTTACTATAGTACTAATAAATACGTATACAATTTTAGAGACACATTGAAAATATGGATGTGAAAGAAATAATGATATAAGACCGTCTCAGATAATGATTTATGTGACACGGATAAAAAGTTCCTCTATCTCAAGCAATTTTTAATTGTTATTGTAGATATGGAATTTTTTTAAAGAATATTTCTTTGACAAACTTTATTAATTTTTAGGGGTATTGTATTTTTTTTTCAAATGATAAAGTAAAATATTTAAGTTTAGTGAAAATGACATTTTTTAAAATATAATGTGATAAGAGATTATTTGTTTTGAAACTTTTACTATTTATTAAGGGTGAAGTGAAAGTGACATTTTTGTAATGGAACAGATAAATGAAGAAAAAGTTAAAAGTTTAACAAGGAGTAACATCTTTTATAAAAAAAATTATACTCCCTCCGTCCCGGGTATTTTTATCTGTTTGTACGGGCACGGAGACTAAGACGTTTTATTTTTTTTAATATATAATGTAAGAGAAAATAGAGATAAATTAGTAATTTAAATAGAAAAAGTGAATAAAGTTATTGAGAATGATGAATAAAGTGTAAAAAAGTAATTAAAATTGTTGGGATTGTAAAAAGTAGGTAATAAAATATTATGTATTTTTGCCAAAAATATAATGTGTAAAAATACGTGGGACACCCCAAAATGGAAAGTGGGTAAAAATACGTGGGACGGATGGAGTACAATAAAAAGTTGATTATAGCACAGTAAATTATTTTATGAACAATTTATAGTATAAATAAAAAATCGTTCGTCCCAATACAAAATATGCATTTCTTTTTTAGTAAATGAAATCCTTTCAAAACAATTAGTATATTTTCATTAAATCCACACATTATACTAATACATTTATCCATTATATATTAAAATATTATTTATTTTTTTATCTATATATTAAATATTAAATTATATCCTTTAATATTCGTACTAAGAAAACACCATCGTTGGATGAAGTAACATTTTTAAAAAGGATAAAATTATGTCAAGTGATACATCTCGTGGACTGAGGCTAGAGGGAGGAAACTAAAGATTCGTTACATATATAATTTTGTAAAATATATTCTCATTCGGATTTAAAATTTCATCAGAGTTTTTCTACTTTTAGTTGGAATATAATTTTATAATATATGCTAAAAATATATCCATTTTTCATTATAGAAAAGGATAGTTGAGACTTGATATTTTGAGCTTTTCTCAATATGGATGGATCAGTTCAACAACACTCTTTAAGTTTGCTGCAACCATCAGAACTACAAAAGTGTCACTGTTTCAGAATAAAATTATTTTGAGTTTTTAAATAAATAACTAAATTTATTTGTATGAATATATACTTTCTTAAAAAGAATCCATAATAAGTATTATAGCTGGCTTCAATATTTTCGTTTTATCAATTTGGACAATCCACTTAATATTCTCATTTTTTCTTTGGGAGAGTTCAAATAAAAAAGTTTATCTATAATATTTACATAATTTATTAAACTCAAATTAAATTCGCACTAGTTAATGAGTTTTTCTTTGCTTAAAGTTAAATACTTGTATCTTCTATAAGGTTAACCATATAAATTATATAATATTTTTAATTTATACTTAAGCAAGATTGGAAGAAAGATCATAAGATTTTCTCTGTAAATTCGATTTACATCTATGTTTGACAACTAAATATAATTGAAATCCGTAGTTGATTAATATCAAATTAAAAAAATATAGTATATAATAGAATATGATTAGGCAAATCTTTTTCTTTAATTAATTAATTGATTGAAACTGAAACGCTTTTAAAAAGGCATTACAAGATCTACCAGAAGTTGTCCTTTCTTTCTTCCCCAGCGTGTTCATTTCATATTTTTAAATTTTGAAATTGGTTTTAATTTATAGAACTATAGAATTTTGTTACAAGATTGCGTCAATGTTAAAAATATACTGGTTTCGATAATAATAATAATAAATAAATAAATAACCCTCCATAGTCCATACTAGCAAAACTTAAAATAAAATGAAATAAAAATAATATACTAATTTATTTATTTATATTTATGTAAGAGGTGATGCTGGGGGTCAACGAGGTTGCTTCTACCAAGTCCACAAGTAATGTTGTAAAGGCAGGTGGCAAGTGGCTGAGCTGTACAGGTACTGCCACCCCACGTACGAAATACACATTTTCATATACAAATACTTAAAATGGGAAAATTTTTGCATACCCTTCAATTTTTTTAAAAATATATTTTCTACCCACACTTTAAGAGAAAGTTGTAAAATAGCTGAAATGTCGGGAAAACCTTCGATCCGATTATCGAGTAAAATACATCGTCATTTTTTTCTTATTTAAAAAAATTAATATCGACTCATTTTTTTTTTTTTTTTTAACTTGACCCGTTACAAAAATATTTATCGAGTTAATATTTTTATATTAAGTCAATTTTTTTAGAGTATCCAGTCAAAAATATGTACGTATCAAGTATAAAAAGAAGTTGATTTGATACATGTAGATGAAGTTTAATTTAGGTTTAATTATATTTTGTTTGAATATTTTTTATAAGTTAATTTAGACCTTAAATTAATAATTTTATATTTTTTCAATCGATTTTTTTTATTACCTCAAATTGATAATTAACCTATCTATTTGTTTTGTATTCAAAAAAAATTCAAGAACTTAATACCATAGTTTTTAAATTAAAAAAATAATAATATGGTAAAAGCAATAGTAATATACCATTTTAAATGCAAGCATTTTAATAAGTACTTAGTGATCGAAAGAATATAGTCGTGAAAAACATTTTTTCAAGTAGTACATGCGGGTAAAATAGTAGATATATTAATGAAAAGTATATACGTGTTTGAATATCATACGCTAATAATTTATTTATTTAAGAGAAAAAAGAAAGATTTAATTATTAATTTGGTCCCTTGAAGAGAAATTTAATTGATTTCAAGAGTGAAGCTAATTTAAAATTCATTGGTAATTAATATTTTATTCAAGACATGGAGTACTATTTGGCTCATTATTATTTTTACCGCCCCTAATTAAAATTAAAACTCATTAACATATTAGGGTTCAATGTCGAAACTTAAATATGAAATGGACGATGATGATTTATTCACATATAGTAGTCAACTTAGAGAAAATATTATCCAAGAAATAAAAGAAAATAAACATTGGGTCATTTTAATGTTTATAAATTCTTTAATTAATTTAATTAATTACAGTACCATAATAAAATTTTAATTTTTCCAATGCACCATAGTAATGTTCATTAATTTAGATTTCGGTAGCTATTGGTGAAAAATTTACATTAAATCTTAAAAAAATATTACTATACATAATTTTAATGTAATTAAAACCTAAAAATATAATAAAATAAAACATAAACTAAAATGAGTTGGTAATCTATATTATGTGTATAATAACTTTTTACTCAATAGTGTATATATATTACTTAAAAATTGTATAATTTTTTTTTACATTCAATTTTTTAATTAAAAAAATTAATAAAAAACTCACTAACAAAGTGTATATATTTTTATTCATAAATGTATAAATTTCTAAGAGTGAATGCTCGATGCGCCGGGTGCACAGGTTAATTTGCCAACTAAAATATATTAAAAAAAACGTTGCACAAATTAATTTGGCTTACTTCTCATATGTTTTTATTCTAATATATAACAACTTGCTCTAATTAATTGTATATTAACATGTCTAATTGTAAAATATACTATAAAATCGATAAAAATGGCTTTAAATTGTCTCACGAAATAACTTCCTTAATATTGAATTGAATCAACTTTTATATTTTAAAGCAATTCAAAACTTAGATATAATAATGATTTAATCTAAGATGTTTTATTTTGAATATTTTGCCCGTGAACAAACTGAAAGGACCCATCCATAATTAGATTCGATTCTCCTGGCTGAATTGGATCCTCGTGAAATATGGAAGTAAAACACTAGCATTCAACCATATTTTTAGGAACCTTTTTTATTCTATCAATCCAGTTTATGCTCTGTAGTTCAACAGATTTTTATATTGTATTAAAGGAATTCTCACTAGTTTATCTTTTATATATCGTTTCATATTTTGGATCCAATATTAGTAGATGTTTATGTTATAATTTTGTTGGAAATTTTTCTTAACCAGACAATTTAAATTTGTTCTAAATCGATTTCCAACCATTAAAATTTTACAAACCTAATGTCAAAACAAAGCCCTTATGAATTTTACGATCTGTGGTTTTGAATTTTAAATATAAAATCAATAAACTAAATATTTTGATGTCAAAAGTTAGTAGATCAGAAAAGATTTTTTTTTTATCAATGAAATTGTCGTTAAATATTTTTTTTATAAATATATATATATATATATATATATATATATATATATATATATATATATATATAAATATATTTATGACACTTTATTTTCTAGGTTGTTGATACATTTTCTTTTCTTTTTAGGTGCATGAGACCCACACAAAATAATTAATATAAGCATATGAGCCCCATACACACCTCACACACACCACTAATACAACCACTCATTACACATTAAAATATTATATTATCAAACTACTATCAATTAAATTACTCCTTCCGTCCCGGGTATTTTTACCCGTTTGTACGAACACAGAGATTAAGAGGTTTTATTTTTTTAATATATAATGTAAGAGAAAGTAGGGATAAATTAGTAATTTAAAAAGAAAAAGAAATAAAGTTATTGAGAATGATGAATAAAGTGTAAAAAAGTAATTAAAGTTGTTGAGATTGTAAAAAGTAGCTAATAAAATATTATGTATTTTTGCCAAAAATAGAATAGGTAAAAATACGTGGGACACCCCAAAATGAAAAGTAGGGTAAAAATACGTGGGACAGAGGGAATATTATACTTCTTAATTTTCTTGCTCAAAAAAGTATTACAACTTTAATTAGAGGGAGGGATATTAATTATTAATAAAATTAAAAAAATAATACACTGTAAAAGTTCGTAAGAAAATATTTGTTTTAATATAAAGTTTGAAACTTTTAATGATCGAATCATTCGGGAATTAATTCATAAAACACTTCAAAAAAATTATGAAAGAGGTGTATAATTGTTCTATGGTATAAAAAGATAGAATTTATTTATAAAAAAAGAATGAGGCTCTGTGCACCCGGGTGCACGAAGTACATTTCGTGCGCCTTTGCAATTTTCATACCCCTTTACAATTTAAAATCCTAGCAATATATAGATTTAAATAAAATTGGAGGGGAGAGTTTTGTTTACATGAGAACATGGAGTATTACTCCATGTCCCGAAGTCGCAGAAGCTTTTGCCAGATATTCCGTATCTCGAGGCATATGAACTTTTGCCATAAAAAAATATATTCTCCTAAGGATTTATTGAATTTCGGAGCAATAGTTCGATGGCAAATTCGAGCATTTCCCTATTCAATTCATTAATATGAATGATGAAGGTGCATAGATTGGCCACGTGGCGTAAATAGGGAGGGATGAAAACCAAGGCAACATTGTTTAACATATGCATGTTGCTAGCTACCTTTAAATTACTTACAACTCTCATGAGCTGCAAGTGTGTGTGGGCACATAACTATATTAATATTTATTTATTTAATTAATTAATAGAGTGGGGGCCTTTTTTTCTTCAAAATATTGGAGCCAAAATCTCAGTATATCTAATCATACAAATTAATACCTATCTAATTTATTTAATAAAAAGTTAATCACACATCATACTCAAAATCCATCACAAACACCTCCAGTATTCATTAATATCCAAAGTTAGATTTAAAAAATATCTGCATAGAGTATCCTTCAATTTACGTTTGTTTGAAGTTTATGTTGAGTTTAAAAATAATGCATGATAACAGTTGATAAGAATGAAAATTTACAGATTTTACAGTTGTATACTAAACCTTTTTGTTAGAATAATGATGTTCTTTTACAAAACATTATTTTATTGATTTCACATGAAATCAAATGTTCACTTATTTCATAAATAAATTGACACATAATATTTTTGTTCCTTCATATTATAAATAAGTTTGCATTTCAAATAATGAAATAACATAACATACTTTAATTTTAAAATTATCATCCCTTAATCATTCACCCAACTTATTTCATAATTCAATTATTAAAAATAAGATATCAAACTACATAAAAAAAAGATAAATCTAAAAATTGACTTTCGATAAGAATTGCATTTTTTTTCTTATTAATAAAAAATTATACTCAAAACACAAAAGATTTGAACGGGTAAAGAAAAATTAGAAAAATAAATAAATAAATAACTCAAAAGATGTATCATTATACTCTTGATAATAATTTTAAAATTCACGAACATCTGAATCGACTTCCAAAATTCACTTGAAAACATAATAGAAAAAGAATGGAAGATTATTGAAGAATAGTTAAAACGAAAAAAATGGGTAGATTATGCATTAAACGTAAAAAATGGAAGATTGTTGAAGAGAAAAAATGAATTAGACTAAAAGAAATGGTTAGAATGAGAATTCAATACTCCCTCCATCCCATTCTAATGATTACATATTTTTATTTTGGGTGTCCCATCTTAATGATTACATTTTTATTTTTAACATATAGGACTCACACAAATTAATTACTTCTTCATGTATGGGTCCATACATCCCACTAATACACCTACCCACTTTACATTAAATTATTATTTCTTTCACCTCAATTCATATTAAAATATTATATTCATTAATTCATGTGTAAAAAATAAATATAACCGGAGTATATTGGATTGATTGGACTTAGCATAATTTTGATTGGTTCTACAATCTATACCTTAGCACTCATCCTGATCATGGCCGTTGGATTTGATCATAAGATTCTCCTTTTAGATGGGTCATAATTCCAGCTGATATATACTACCCCACTTCTATCAAAAATTACAAGTTGCACCCCTTAGAAGGGTTTAATTCAATTTCTGACCCACTGATGATGATTAATTCCAGATTGCTTGGTGACTACTTCAGCTGTGGCCTACGTTTCACGTTTGTAATTATGAAATAATCTCGAGATAAATTATGTCATTATTGCGGGTGATTAGGATATGATTTACATCATCAGACTATAAGTAAATTAACTAATTCATTATTTTGTTAAGGGCCACAAAAAGTGATGATGGTAAATATGAGTACGGAAATTGTAACAAACCATGTGATTGATTTATATATGTGGATAAATTGGAATGCCGTTGTTATTATTATTATTTTTATAAATTAGAATTTATAATATTATCTTTTTAAATTATTAGTTTCACTAACCATAAAAAGTAATTAATGTTTTATAAAAATTAACACTAAAGTTGAAAGATAAAAATTAAATTAAAATAATATAGGAGTATATGAATTATAATGTCATTGAATTTTATATAAAATGAATTTAAGAAACTCATTTTTATTACATACACATTTGACTAACAGTAATATGAATCGAATTTATTGTGTAAACACCTGTAATCCTTCCTTATAATCCTATTATATTCTACATTTAAATAAAATTTAAATTAATAAAAGATCATATAATTTAGAAAAAGAATACATGGTTTAAACTTTGAACCAATTGATTGATATAACTCTGTACAATCGTATGAGTACGTAAACTTTTTGCATTGCCTTGGGTGTTTTTATCCCATAATCTTAAACGATAATATCATCAAAATAAAAAAAAAAACATTACAATAAAATAAACGTGTGAAGGCTACCAAATAATTTTGTATATATCATCAAAATTAAGTAATAATAATAAAAATAAAAATCTTCTTAATTTGTACTATTGGTGAATTGGTCTAACTCTAATCTGAAGATTAAGTGTACAAACTGTATATGAATACTCCAAAATGAGTTTGCTAGTCGTAGTCCAGCGTAGAATTCGAAATGACAGGATTCTTAAAAAATAATAATAATAAATTATTTCGTTACATTATTGATTCATATAAATAATAATTTCGACATACTTACAGCGAATGGTTGATGTGATTATGATATTATCATTAAGTAAAATTGAGAAGGATGAATTTGGTTTCTAGAGGATTAAAAGTGGGATTTATGCCGTAAAAGTGAAGAAATATAGTTTAATTAGACATTTACCTAACGCCAAATAAAGAAATTAATTAACTTGTACACTTAATCTGCTACTATGATTAGACATCACTTACCTTTCTTGCTTTGCATATATTCTAACTTTTGACATTATACGTCTCATTTCCATTTTATATCGAGTAGTATTTTTATTCCTAAACTTTACAAATTTCATTTCTTGTCAATAAACAATATTATAAGTATTAATTTTGGGCAGTAAATATGAATCATATCATTTTCAAGGTTGGACAAGAAACGTGTTCAAAGTAATGTTCCGAATATTCTGATTTTAAAATAAAATGAAAATAAATGATGTAATTCACGTGTTATTTTTTGACGGAAGTAGTAATTCATGTGTTATTAGTAATAGGTGCAATCGTTATTAAAGATGCATGTTCTACACCCCTTATCTTCAAAGTGTTGAATTTATGTAAATTAAGAAATATAATATTTAATGGTATATAAATAAGGAAAAATATGTATATTTTAATACATAGTATGTAAATATATTAGTATTATATGTGGATCTCATAGAGATATACTCTCTCAGTTCCCTTGAAATGTAACTCTTTGTTTTTTGTAAGCGGATTAAGTAGTATTATAATAATTTAATGTATAATAAGGTGAAAAATGTGTAACGAGTAATAATATTAGTGTTGAGTGTGAGATCATGTTTGTGTCACGTCAATTTAAAAAGGAAACTTTATAATGAGATGAATAAAAATGGTAAAATAAATGCATATCAAGAAATTGAGGAAGTATTAATTATTTTGTGTGAATTAGAAAAACATCCTTTATATTGAGAGAAATAAAAATGACAAAATACACTAGACAGAAGAGTAGTAATTAACATGAACGTAAACTTGTTTAAAACTAATTGAACAGTTTAAATGAGTTCATGCCCCAAGGACATGCCGTGTCCCCTGCGAACACAACCTTTCCCCTCCCTATTTTATTTAAACTTATATATCATTAGGGGGTTTAAATTACAAAGGGCCACAAAAATTGCAAAGGGACACAGTGTTCCCGGAGGCACTAGAGCCTCACTCCAGTTTAAAAGAATAGTATTATCTCCGTCCGCTTCTAAGGTATCCATTTTACTATTTTTGGCATTCACTTCAAAGGTATCAATTTCTCCTATTTAATAAAAAAAATATATAGTATGACTCATCATTTTCTTCTAATACAACTACGCACTTTATATATAATAATACTTTTTAATTTACGTGTAAAAAATAAATAAATATTCTATAACTGGAGGAGGAGGGAGTAGTATATATTTGAAAAGCAAGTAGTCATACTTGACCGCAATTGGTGTGCTTTATGTATTATTTTATCCTTTTGTTATAATGTTTGAATAGTTTGAGTTTATGTGTATGTTTTTAATTTGATACTTACTGCAGAATGATTTGTCCGTTTAAAAAAATTTCACATTTTCTTTAAATTTAAAAAATTTCATACTTTCTGTCCATATATTGAAAAGTCCATGTTTTCAATTTTCAACTAAATCTTGCATGGGTTCGAAAATTCAAAGTTTACCAAATGAAACCTCTTATTATTTCACATGGTGTGTCCAAAAATTTATGTGCTTGTAGTAATATAGTAATTGTGTATCATCTATAGCCGTACACATGCATTTAAGTGTACAAGTAAACGATATTAATATTATAATCTAAAAAATATAAATAAACTCTAAAAATAAATTAGTAAATAAAAATAATACAATAAAATTATAAAAAGTTAACCGTATTAAACCCCAAATTTATCTAGATATTTTTTGTAAGCTCGCTATATTTTCATCCTACCTCTCTCACTCACTCTTTGTTTATTTATTTTAAAAATATATTTCCAATTCGGAGTCTACATATCAGCTTAATGTGATAATTGCAATTTGCATCCTCAAAGAGTCAAAATAGGTCTAGATTCTTGGTTAAAAAATAAAATTATTCAAACAAAACCAGATTCAAAAGGACTGTAATAAAAAGTAAATAAATGAAATAATTGTGTAGTTATACTAGTCTAAACGACGAATAACAAAATAAGACACCATGCATTTAATTACCACCTTAGACAACATGGCAAAAAAAAAAAAAAATAGAGTGAAAAGTACACTTTCTTATAACTTAGTAAGATTGTAAAATTGCATTACATATGATAACAAAATTTGTATTTTAAACACAAAATTGAAACAATTATGATAAAGGAACTTATTTAGTTTCATTTTTGTTCTAGTATTTAGATTTTATAATTAAGCTCAATCTTTACTTATTTACAAATATTTTAATTTTACTTTATCAAACTTAAATACTCCATATTTTAAAATAGATTATTATGTTGATTAAAATTGAAATTTCGATTTGAATTCAATACATGAAAATAACTAAAGCCCGAAGTCAGCTCGATTACTTAACAACGAGCTTAATTATGTTTTTTCCGTACGCCTACTCATTTCCGCTTTTTATAAAAAAATCTCATACATGTTCTATCACTCATTATTAATATAATTACCCACTACACATAAAATAATAATATTCCTTAATCTACGAAAAAATTATTATTAAAGAGTATAAGTATATAACTTTTTACTATATTTTAAACAATCTTAATCATCTCTTCATTCGATTTACTCGACTTATTAATACTTGTAATTTCATGCAATGTTTATGGGGGCATAATTTGGAATTTAAGTACGTGGGTGTGCATGTTATCTTGGCAGGAGGCAGATATTCATATAGTTGAATGGAAAATTAATTACTAAGAAAATAAAAATACAAATTGGGGTCGGGTCAAGAATAGTAATCCACATTGGATCCTAGGGGCTGACTGTCAAAATTTAAGCAGTTTGACTTTCTGCAGGGGTTTGACTAATTCCAACCTTATACTCATTTAATCCCATATAAGAACACTTTTTCTTTTTAATTTGTCTCATTAAAGTTGACACATTTCATTTTTAATACATGAATTAAAACAAAAAACAATTAATCTATTCTTATGGGCTCCACATATCACCTCTAATACAACTATCCACTACACATTAAATATTATTTCTCTCACTTCACTTTACTCTACTTTACATTAAATTATTATACTCCTTAATCTCCGTGCAAAAAAAATACCAACTTCGAGAGTAATTTTCTATAAATTGGAACCCCACTCACTAATATTGTTAGGGTCCATTATCATTTTTAGTAGTGATATATAATAACTTCAATTTCCATTTTAATTATAAACTCAATCACACACGTTCATAGAGTCATGTGAAGAAAGCACAAAAGCACTTCGTAATTATCATGAATATTGAAATCATTTTGCAAAAAATATATATATATATATATATATACTTTAAATTTCGAAATAATGTTTAACATATATGATCTAATGATTTGGGACTCTGACAACAAAAATTACAAAAGTGCAAAACTATACAATCATTTTATGTCGAAATAATATTTTACAATACTTCTTTGTGTACCCCACCCCCACCATTAGGGGCCCTTTTACAATACTTCTTTCCTCAAGCTAACACATGTATATTATTTATGGGAAATGTATTATTTTAATAATTAATTTTATAAAATATTCATTTTTTAAAAAATATAAAATATCAATCCTATAATTATATTTGATTTTTTATAATTCGATACACGATTTTCAATTTGTTGAACTAGTTGGCACTAAATTTAGAGTCGGATTGTGATGCATCTACATAATCTCAACGTAAATCATATTTTTATTTACTCTTTATCACTAAATAAAATAAAATAATAAAAAATAAATTTAATAACTACCCATTATTCCATAACTTTTACTTATATTCCCCAGAATCACCCTTAAATAAATTCATAATGATATGGATTACTAATTTTCAAAATACTAATGCAGTAGAAATGATGCAGTTATAGATGGTAATGTAATTAGTCTCTTGAAGCCCATCTTTTCCTGGATCATATAATGGCCCAGTAAAAGCCCGTTGCTTTTGTCCTTAAAAAAAGGGCAGAAGAAAATAGCTAGAGGCCCAGCGAAAAAAGAAATAAATGATAGCCTTTTTTCTGTTTTAGTTAGTCCAGGCCCATTACAAAATCTCTACGACGTCGTAGTTGGCGTCATCAACTCTTCTTGAGGAATAAGCCATCATCAACTACATAAACCCTGAACGGATGAATCTCATTTTTCAGGGTATATTTCTATTAATTAAGTGTTAATTCATTCAATCATGTTTAAACTCTTATCGTTAGAATTCATTTTTTGAGAATTTAGAAAAAGAAGATTAAACTAGATTTCCAATTATATGTTATATACCCTATATACACTGAGATAGTAATCAGCAGGTTGTTTAGTAGGAAAGGAAATACAAAGCTAAGAGATGCCATTGTTGTCGAAAATTGTTTTCTCCTCGAAAAATCATGTGGAATCAGCTCAGTTTTTTAGGCGGTAATTTTTCATATATTTTTTTTTTCAAAATCTTATTATTAAACTACTTAATCCCAGATGCGCTTTGATTTAAGTTGATATGATTTTGATTTAAGTTCCGTGTAAGTAGCATTTACTGGTGTCATTGCGCTTGTTCATCTGTTATTAAACTTCACTTTGGATGAAGATTATGGGGGGTTCTGGCATGATGTACCTAATGGACAAGCAAAGTCTTAATGATTATTATTTTTATTATTTTTTTTTTTCGTGAGAATTTAGGTTGTATTTTGCCATAGTTAATGGGATTGCTTGAAGTAGAAAACTAGAGTTGGATTGTAATGGCGGACGATGCTGTTAATTGACAAGTGTTTTATTCGAATGGAGAAAATGTTGATTTATGAATTGTTGGTTCAGTTTGGTGAATGGTGTTTCTGTTTTATGTTCGGGCACTAGCTCGATATGGTTGTCCCAATATATATGTGAGTCCTTGCTTTTCTGGATTATATGTACAAGTCGTATGATACATGTGCATGTGCAATTGTTAGTATATTTAAAGGGATTTTGGAAAAGAAAAAAAGAGTTTTATCCAGTGATATTATGCTATTATGATGAAAATAAGTCTGTGCCAAGAGGTGACTGAAATGTGCGAGAATGAGTTTGGATGAAGCAAAACTTTTTGGCTAGTGATTTATAGAAAACTGTTATTTCCATATTCGTTTATTTGTTATAAAATATGACCTCTTTGTGTACTTAACATGTCGGATATGTCGTAGGACATGTTTTGTCGGAACTGTTGTTTATGTGCAACAATGAGTCCACTTCAGTGCATTATGCGAAAGATATCAGTTTATAGTTTGTCATTTACATGTCTATCATAAGTAGTGAATGGATTTTTAATCCCTGTTCATGCATCTATTTCTGGTGCTCACATCAATCCCACTTATACGAACATGTGAATTGTATGAAGTTTTCATTATTTAGTTGAGAAATAACCAATAAGCCTTTTCTCTATCTTTCTTGTTCATGCCTTTTTATTCTGAATAATACCTTGGTGACTTCCATGTACTTTTTTAGGCATGGTTTTTGAAAGAGATTATTCTCTTCAATTTACGGAAGATCTACCTCAAGCAACGTATCTGCTCAATCAACGACCGAACTTTCAATAATCATCGATCATGAGGGTCTGAACTGTGTCAAGAATTATTAATTTTAATTTTTTATATCTTCACATGGGTTTTACTGTGATATTTAAACTGCTCTTGGTGGAGCTGCAATAATTTTATGGAATGCATTGGCAAGCATGTCCAGTATAGCAGTTCACTGTGCAAAGACAACGATTGCACTTTCGTCAGTCAAGATTTGATATATACTGATGAAATATCGAAGCATAAGACTTGGTGGACCTAATGCTGTGGAGAAAGTCAATTGCTTGACAGTCCATGCTGATAAAAGAAAAAGAAAAATAGACATTAGTTTGCTTGATTGAATGGAGTATGAGTTCATCGAATGATCTACTCTCTAGTTGAGAAATTCTCAGTGTCTCTAGTGTATCTCTTTATATCTATATTGCATAAATTCTCACTGTCTCTAGTGTATCTCTTCATATCTATATTGCATAAATAAAGTTATGACATATTTGGTAATAAACTTGTACAGGCATGGTTCATTTAACCGACACTACTCTTCTGGCTCAAGGCCCAAGAGCAATACTAAGGCTCCTTTTCCAGTACCTGAACAGACTCCAGATGCTATGATCTCGTGGAAATCTTTTGTAATTGTATGTCATAATATCGTCCTTCTCTATCAAGAGCTTCAAAATCTCATGCTTCTATAAATGTCTTTGTGCAACCTCTGTTTTGCATATTCTGTTTACCTTTTTAATTTATTCTCTTCATCTCAGAGTTATTATTGCAGCCTGGTTTTGCACTAGCTGGGTTCGGTGGGTTGTTTTTGTTCATGCATTACAATGATGAAAAGAGAGCTGTTCCAAAGGTGATTTGATTTCCAGCTGGTGTAGATTTTCATGGAATAAATTTCTACTTTCCAGTATTTCAACTCTGATGTAGATTTCTTTTGTGCTCGAGTCTGTTGGTGATGGGATTTTCTATGGACGAACAACCTCTAGAACTTAGGCATAGAACTTATATTATGAACTGAATTTTTGTCTTTTGATGACTCTAGTACCTCATTATACTTAAATCATTCAATATTATGAGTGGGACCAAATTATGTTTCTACTTTATTTCATTTATTAGGGATGACATCTCGTAGTATCTTGTTCAGTGTAGTGGTAATATTTTCACTAATGAGTTTCCCTTATACTTGGAAATTCAACATCATAGTTGCTTGAACTAATTCTTGAGAATAAGCTTGTTACCTAGTTCTGAAGCAAATGTGGTTCTTCTTTGTCTTTTGTATGTTGAAGCACAGGAATCATCATGTAATGTTAACATACTCTTAATGTTAATAAACTTTTGAAATTGTATATAACCTTTTGCTTTTGCCTATGTATTGGTTTCATCTTTCCTCATTTGCTGTTAGATAAAATGACACTATCAACTGAAGTTGTATACTTTAAATTTACAATCCCTACTGTTTAATTAGGTACAGATTGCATTTTCAGTTATTCCATTCTAGATGTACGCCCAATTTTTATAGTCATCTAAACCTTTTATATTCTCGTTTTAACATCTGACAGGTAAAGGTGAAAAGTTTGAAAGAAGTGCCATTCAAGGTCCAATAATTGGTGGTCCCTTTAGCCTAATTGATTCAGAGAATCGGGTAGTAACTGAGCAGAATTTTCTGGGCAATTGGGTTCTGTTATACTTTGGTTATACTTCATCCCCTGATGTTGGACCAGCAGAAGTTCAAAAGATGGCCAACGCTATTAATATGTTAGGTTTTACTCTTCTACCACGTATCAAATTGTATCTTATGTTTATTAATGTTCTGTTGCTGAAAGTTTGACTTACTGGAAAAAGAGTCAAAGCAGAATATCAAGGTCTTACCCATATTTGTCACGATTGATTCTCAGCGGGACACCCCTTCACAACTACGTGCTTATATCAGAGGTGAGTCTTACGTATTTTGATTTTCTATAACCATTACAACATGTTAAATCATTTGAGTGAAAGCTATGGATAGATTAATAGCATATATATTGAATGGACTTGTGTGAAGTAAACTGTATAAAGAACTTGAAAGACCTGCTTGCTTTTACAAAGAATTTGAGAGATTAACATTAATCCCTTAATTCTGGAACTATGGATTCTTTTTCTTCAATTTTTTTGATTAAATGCGTTGGCTTTATACTTCTATACACGTCAAATTTGTGAGTCATTTCTTGGTATATATACGGCATCAAGTATTTAAATCCCCTCTTTACGTAATTATTTCATGGTTTTAATGTTTTTAAGCCTCATTTCCACTCTAATTCAATTCAATGCGAATATGTCTGCAATATCTCAAGCCCACCCCTTAATCTTAATCGAGCTGCTATGTAACCGGAAATGATTATAGTCACGTTCATTCAACTCAATTCAATTTGCTTTTCTTGCATCCGTTCTCATGGAATGCAGAGTTCGACTCAAGAATCATGGGATTAACCGGACCAGTTGCAGCTGTAAGGCAAATGGCTCAAGAATACAGAGTATTCTTCAGAAAGATCGACTCAAGAGGGAGATGATTATCTTGTTGAGTCCTCCCACAACACGTAATATATCCACATCTCTTCATTGGGTGCTTTCTTTCCCCTTCTCCTAAAATGCTTCAACCACTCATGTCATAAATAGGTACTTAATAAACCCAAATATGGAGGTGACGAGATCATTCGGAGTTGAATACAGCGCAGAGGAACTGTCGGAAGCCTTAACCAAAGAGATCAAGAAAACTAAGGTCGACATCTCACAGAGCTCATGTAAGGGCTTCGTTTTTTGTTTAATCTACATGGTTAGTGTTCTACTTGCGAGGGAGAGTATCTGTTTTTATGATTTTTTTTTCTTGAAGTTCTGGATTTTCACTACTTTGTCCCATTATTCAACAACTATTTTTAGGCAGCAAATTTCCATGAAAATGATATCTTGTTACACTTTTTGCTAGAATTGAGGTTATAAACTTTTCCTAAAATTGATTGCTGGTTAGTAGTTGCTAGATTAAAATGAATACGTACACTCAATTCATGCAGATTATAATTAATTCTTTCTTGTGAACTAAAAAACAGCAACATAAGTACACACATTATCAAGTTAGACTTTGATCCAACGTATAATGAATAGAATTTATCATATAATTAATAAAATGATTTTGACTGCATAAGAAAAGGGGGGATGAACGTGATTGAAGCAAGTCAAAGCTGGGTTTGTTGATGTACAGCTGTTTGAGAGCTTGTAATAATCTTACATACGTGGGTTGCTCAATCACACCTAATTCATAGACGTGACCCCCTCCTATCCAATACTACCATTAAAAGAAAAAAATCTAAAGTTTTTATCTATAATATGAAGAAATTGTTGTCACAACACCCCAACTTGCTAATTTCTAACTCTTCTTTAATTTTACTCGTATATAAAAGAAAATTGTTTTTCTCTAGTGTATAAGAACTTGTAGGGAATCGAAATGAAAGATTCTTTGAATCAAGATTAACAAGAATGATGTATCTAGTATATAATAATGTTTTATAGCAATATAACTTCATGAAGGTATAACAATGTTGTAAATTATTTCATTAATAATAATAACATTGTTATCATACTAATAACATAATAATATGAAGATTCTTTAAAACATTGCTATAAATAAAAAATATAACATTTCTCAAGAAAATGTGATAATATCTTTAATAATAAAAAAAAAATCTTTAATAAAAATTGATTATAACTAAATCAATTACGATCCCTTTCTTTTATATACTAATGTGACAAAATAATAATATGATCAACCTCTCAAACTATCTTTTTGGTAATAAATAAAGAGAAGCTCATTTCTTTCCATCACCGATTATTAGGGAAGTCCACCTGAATTGAGAATCAATATACTGATTTTTTTTTTTGCCCCGATTAATTCGGATGCTCTATGAAATTACATGGATTCTGTAAAAACAAGAAAACAAAATGTTGGAAATAATGATCAAATGCAAAAAATAAAAATTAAATAGCTCCACATTACTCTCTCTCCCCCCCCTCCCTCTGTAATACCGACATATTCCTCCTTTCTTCCCCCTCTCTCACTCGACTCCTTTCTCTCTCATCATCATTACAGACGGAGAGAAAGAGAAAGCAAGAAAAAGGGAGCATGTTTTTTTTTCCCCTAGATGGGCTCTGCCTTCTTCTCTAGTGATGAAATAACACATTAAAAAAACAAACATTCTCCTCTGTTTCTCTCTCCACAACCTTAATTTCTTTTGTCCTGTGCTGTTTTTTCAGACAACATAGGCCCTCCACAATTTTCTTGATCAAAATGGGATTAAATTACAAAATCTTTTCTTTAATCCCTTCTCCTACAAGCTTCCATCTCTGATTCTCCAAACCGTTTAATGGTTTTTCTTCTCCCCATGCATATTGCAACCTTTATCAAGACTCCATTTTTCTTGATTTCTCCCTTCTTCTCTCTGCATCAAATTTGATCCACATTTTCTTGATCTGTAATGGAAGACATCAGCGACGAGAAACGGACAGGATGTGGTCTATTGAACGTTGTCTTTGGACGAAGAAGTATTTGGCCTCGAAGATCAACCTCAACAGGGTCTGTTCATTCATCCAATTCCAACGAGAATCACGTCAGTCGTTATCCCAGCACCCCGTCGATGAGAATCCCTAACCAGAGCAACCCCACATTCTATTCGTCCAACGTTAGACGGGATCGAAAGGACAGGGTCATCGAACGCCCTGGAAAGAACTACTCCAAATCCCCCCCTGTTTATCAGTTTTCCCCTTCTCCCCAGCAGCATTACCAGAGAAATGATCCTCCGCCGTCGATTCCGCCACGTAAAGCTGCTCCTTATCCGGGAACAGGGATTTCCGGCGAGCTGGAGAACATAATCTCCGATTATCAGAAGGCCAAAGGGGCAAACGGGCTGGTTCGGGCCTCGTCCAGTAACATGATGTTGTTTGGTAATTTGGGGAACTTGAAGCAACCTGGTAGTAACAACAACAACAACAATGGTGTTGTCGATCAATCCGCCATGAGTAATGTCAATGGCAATGGAAGGTATCCCACCAGTGTGATTGGAAACGTGGTGAAGAAGAACGAAGAGCCAGTAAAGGGGCCCGTTTCCCTCTGTCGGGCACTGTCGACAAGAATGGACCCTGAGGAATTGAAGATTTTGGGCAATGAAGATTACAAAAATGGCAGATTTGCAGAAGCATTGGCTTTATACGATGCAGCCATCTCCATTGATCCCAATAAGGCCTCTTATAGGAGCAACAAGAGCGCAGCTCTTGTTGCTCTGGGGAACCTTCTAGAAGCTGCGCTTGAATGCCGGGAAGCTATTCGAATCGAGCCCTTCTACCAACGAGCTCATAACAGATTGGCTACCATTTATCTGAGGTTATTATATTACACAACATCATCTACATGAATCTTGAATCTTGTTGTCGTGATGATTTTCTTATCATTCTTGCAATGAATGCAGACTAGGGGAGGCGGAGAAGGCGGCGTATCATTTCAAGCAGTCGGGATCAGAAGCTGATCCCGAAGCAATGAACAGAGCTAAGCAAGTTCAGATGCATTTGAACAAGTGTACTGAGGCGAAGAGACAGAGAGATTGGAACACAGTCTTGAAAGAGACCAGTTTGTCTATAGAAGCTGGTGCTGATTCTGCACCATTGGTGAGTTTGATGGTAAATTCGTAATCCTGTCTTTTCAGACAAAATAAATGTACTCATGTGTGTTTAAACTGATGAAGATATTTGGTCTGAAAGCCGAGGCGTTGTTGAAGATGAATAGGCATCAAGAAGCCATCGAAACAATAGAGATATGTCCGGAATTCGACGCCGAACAATGCACTAAATTCTTCGGCCCCATTGGGAGTTCAATCTTGTTAACATACCAAGCTCAAGTTGACATTGTTGCAGGGAGGTTAGTCATAGCACTCTTCCTTTTATTACAAATGATTCTCTAATGGTTCGGTGCATGGTAGCCTAATGTTTGTTGTTTTCTGTTCGACAGGTTTGATGATGCGGTTGCAACGGCTCAACAAGCGACGAGGCTTGATCTGAACAACAAGGAAGCAAGCGCGGTTTTGAGGAGGTTAAGGTGTATTGCAACAGCTCGAGCCAACGGCAATGATCTGTTCAAGGCGGGTAGATATTCGGAGGCGAGCATTGCGTATGGAGAAGGACTCGGATACGATACGTGTAATACCATATTGTTATGCAACCGAGCTGCTTGTAGATCAAAACTCAGCCAATATCAAAAGGCAATAGAGGATTGCACTACTGCACTTAAAGTTCGATCATCGTATAGTAAGGCTAGATTGAGAAGAGCTGATTGTTATGCTAAGGTACTTGTGATACCATGCATATGCTGTCCTACTCTCTCTATCTCCCTCTCATGTAGAGATTTGATATTACAGATGGGAAAATGGGGAGCATGCTTGCAAGATTGTGAAATTTTGTTGAAACAAATTCCGGATGATGAAGAAATAGGGAAGTTGATCAAGGAAGCAAAAGCAAAGCTTAAGGAAAATGGGGGAAGCCAAGAAATGAGCGTCGATAGCCCCGGCTTGGTTATCGTATCGAGCAACGAGCATTTCAAGGATTCGGTCACGTCTCGTGGTAACTCTCTAGCCTTGCAGTGTTGTTAACTAAGCCCATCCATCAAACCTAATCTAGAGCAAAATTGTACTATGATCATTGTTTTCACTTGTGTAGGTGTATCTGTGGTTTTGTTCTCTACCAAGAGAGAGAACAAGAAGATCATGGAAACCATAGAGCAACTCTACCAAAGATATCCATCACTCAACTTTCTTAAGGTACATATAGTTTATTTTACTCAAACATGCAACCTAAGATATCAAGAAAGTGTATTACATGACATGTTTTGTTTGCATGTTGTGTAGGTGGAGGTGGAAGATCATCCTACGTTAGCAAATTCCGAGGGAGTGAACTCATTACCGGCTTTCATAATCTACGCAAACGGATCGAGAGCAAAAGAAGTTCCCGGAGACAAGTATGACACATTAGAGAGCTCAATCAAATGTTACATTAGTTGATGATCAGGAAGACGAAACTATGCAAGAAACGAAACATTTAATTCCATCGGTTCCTTGATCTGCTGCCTAATGCTGGCCGGATCGATCGCCATTCGAGTAAAAGAATTAGGCACACTAGCATCTGATCATGAGTAGTGTTGCTACAGAAAAAATGTGCCCTAAGATCATCATCTTACAAAAGGAACAGAGGAACCAAACTCAATTTTTCAAGAATGATGACATTGTTCCAATGTACTCCAATAGTGTTTTCTCTAAAGGCCAAATGTTAAACAAGTGTTTCAAGATTCTCCCTTGTAAATTAATGTAAGATTGAGAAGAAAAAAGGATTTTGGTATTTGAATATTATTGGAAGTTTCTTTCCCTCCAAATTGTTGATTTGAAATGATGTGATTGGTGATTTCATTTTGTTAATCAATTATTAGTGGGAGTAATTTAAGAAGTTCCTACTAATTATGTGCCTAACAGCTATACTTTGGTTGTTTAAAACAAAGTGTTTGATAACTAACTAAATAAAGGACATTTGTCTATGATAGTTTGCAACTAATAACCTAATCAAACTTTCACCGCCATCAACTAATCATAAAAAATATCCAATCGAATTTAGTGGGTAAGATGCATTCACTATAAATTAAATTTGTTTATACTTACAGCTAAGTTGTATGGGTTGCGTGTCACTTAACATTAACGGCAACATCAAAGCAAACACTATATATATTCTTAACCACCAACTTTTAGTAACAACAATCAATCCCTTCTCATATGAATATTGGTGTTGATATGATAGAGATATAATGGTTTCTTTATGCGTGAGTTTATTAATTTTTACTCTTGGCTAATGGCTTCTATGGGTCTTTATTGTAGACAAATCGATGGCCATAAAGTGTTCAATCATCTTCATCGTGGAAAATTGGTCCATCCTAAACTTCCTCGTCTGGTGGGACATTCTCGTCAAAAAAAATGTAGTACTAGTATTTTATTTTTTAAACTAATCTCAATTTTTTTATACTTCTCAATGACCCAATTAAGTATGGAGTATTAATCTTTTATACTCTTTAATACGGTAGGTAATGGAGGTTGAGGTCACTCTAGAGTTGGAGTATAAGTATGATAAGAAAACTGGTCTGAGCACCACTTGAATACTCTGGTATGCGAAGATGATGATATTGGAAGAATGTCAGCTTCTAATCTGAATTTCGCTTTGGAATTAAGCCATTATAATTATCTCAATTGCATAGGGGTTGACGTTAAAAATCGATGTTACCTCCATACACGAGCTATAAAATATAATTTTCCATAAGAAAGGCTCCCAATCTCCATCCATTGAATCTCATTCATTCAAAGACATCAACGGAAATCTCGTTGATTATTGAAAAATTAATTCATTTTTCTAATACAATTAAAATATAGGACATATGCTATCACTAATACAACTACTCAATCTACCCACTCCAAATTAAATAATAATATTTCTTAATTTACGTTTCATATTTAGTTTGTCCCAAGTGTACTACTTTCAGCACTTTATTTTGGGAAAAAAAACTACTCTTATCTAATTTACCTAACATATTTTATCATTTATTTATTAAACAAAGAAATACTAATACACTTAAAAAAACTACTAACAAAGAATTTTAGGTCAATTTTGCGAAAACTGCAAAATAGTCAAATTTGTAAATTTGAAAAATCCTACAAAGATGAAGCACTCCGGTTGGTAACTCAGATTAGGTAGCACTCAGATTAGGTAGCAAATATATGCTTTTTCAGCATCCTTAGCACTGATATTTCTTTGTTAAGATTTTTTTTATCCGGCAATGAATCTCGCCCCCCAATGATATCCTATGAATCACAAAGTTTTTTAATTTCAAACATTTAAGTGTCAATTTTGTGTTCATGGTGAAGATAGCTTAAGAAGCATATCATTTAGATAGCAATTTGGAAAGCATGAATTCACGAAAGGTTTAGCATACGAAGGTAACATAGTCCTTAACATCGACTAGTTAGATGGCTGAGTTCCAGAGCAAAATTCAAATTGGAAGCCGTCATTCCTGCAATATCATCATCATGACATACCCTAATATCTAAGCCTTTTTCAAGTATGGTGTCTAGGCCATTGTTTTTATTGTACTTATATTTCATCATGATCTCCCTATAGACCTCATTCTCATCAATCAGAGTGACCTCGCCTTTTCTGAAGAAGTCATACAAGATTATAAAATTTACAATTTATGTGCTTCATCAAAATAGATGTTTCAATTTGTTCAACTTTCACCAGCAAATCAATAACGTGTTTTGAAAAAAATTCATACTCTCCCACGTCCGAATCCCAAGCACATTTTGGTTTGAGAATCTAATTATAGCACATATTTAGCCTAGGAAAAAGCTCAAGCATCTTAACCAAAATCACAAACCATCCCTGAAATTTATAAACACATGAAACTCCAATTCAAGGTCAATGTCCAATACCCAAAACTTGGCTAAGGACGAAAGCCTAGATGTCAAGCAATATTCACCTACACAGTTATACTTTCCATAATCATAATCCCTCAAACAATTAGGGACGTATACAAAAAAATGTCTCAGCAAGAATATTTTAATAAACTCGTATCAACTTTTTTGGAATTCTTGGCCCTTAGTCTTTGTTTGACATCATGATTCATGTGAAGTAAAATTTTATAAAAGAATAATGGTATGAAAATAATCCTACAGGCATTCTCCCAATATCCTCGTATACGCTTTTTCATTCCTTCACACGAGATGAAGGGATAATGGAAAGAAGAAACATAGATTACAAACTTAAGAGATGGATCATGCAATAGTTATAATGTCAAAGGTACAGATACTAGCCATTAAAGAATCAAAATTAAAAAAAAGTGTCGTAAATTACAAATATTAGGAACTTAAAAATGTGAATACCAAAATGAGACATTAGTAATCATGCAAGGATATTCATTAGTCAACTTTCTTAAGGTACATATAGTTAATTTAATTACATGTTGATCAACATGCAACCAAAGATATATCAAGAAAGTGTGTTACATGACATGTTTTGTTTGCATGCTATGTAGGTGGAGGTGGAAGATCATCCTATGTTAGCGAATTCCGAGGGAGTGAACTCGCTTTCATAATCTACGCCAACGGGTTATAGAGCTCGATCAGATGTTACATAAGTTGATGATCAAGACAACGAAACAATGCAAGAAACGAAACATTTAATTCCATCGGTCCCTTGATCTGCTGCCTAACGCTGGCCGGATCGGTCACCATTCGAGTAAAAGAATTAGGCACACTAGCATTTGATCATGGGTATTGTTGCTACAGAAAGAATGTGCTCTTAGGATCATCATCTTACAAATGGAACTGAGGAACTAAAGTCAATTTTACAAGAATGATGAAATTGTTCAAATGTATTCCAATAGTTTATTTCTTGCAATAATGCAACGTGTTTTCTCTAAAGGCCAAATGTTAAACAAGTGTTTCAAGATTCTCCCTTGTAAATTAATGTAAGATTTAGAAGAAAAAAGGATTTTGGTATTTGAATATTATTGGACAACTCTAGCGTTCCAACTCGGTCAGACGACATAGAAATCATATAAATATATTAAATTATAATAAATTAATAAATAGTATTAAATTTGGAGTTGAACTAGGGTGCCCAAGTCACTTATGCACCTAGTTTATATGATCCATTAGATTAGAGCATCTGTATTGGTTGATGGGTTTAAACCCATCTTTTACATCTTATCCCTTTTTAACATATTTTTCAATTAAATCCAACAAATCCTCACATCCATTCTTTAGTTTAAACTCATAAAATGTGGGTTCAACTATTTTTTTGACTTTACATGATTTATTGATTTGTCGGCCCTGGGTACACCTCGGCTCTCTTCATGGGCTTAATTCAATTCAGAGCATTTGACACGGCCTTACAACTATGGTTCACCTCTTAAATTATGTTGACAGGCATCTATCTATGGACAGCTTTTCTCAGATATGTTAATTTGCAATTAATTACCTAATTAATCAACTAATTAATCATCAAAATTGCAAATCGATTTAGTGGGCAACATCATTCCATCGATTTAAATTGGAAAAGTCCAAAATTTTACTATTCTCTAATCAATGTTACAAAAACTTTGTTTGCCACATTTTAAGTTTTAAAATGTCTTCTTGACTCTAGTTTAATTGGTCCGAGTCACATAAATATATATTAATTGATATATTTATTTTTAATCGAATCAAGATTATTTTAGCAAAATTAAATATTGGGGGTGGCTATTTACATCTACAATTTTACTATGGTCCTATGGTCTTTTCGAGATTAGACCACAAATTTTGCAGCTTTGTTATGTATCCATGGATATCACCCACCAAGCAAACGGTTCTTGGTTTTTCCATTTTAGCTAATTATTGTATTGGGTATAATCCAATCTGCGTCTTAAGTAGTGATGATCATGAGATGAAGAGACGAATAATCTGGTGTATGCGCATTACAATCAATATTGATAGAATGGATTTTGAACAGATGAATAATCTGGTATATGCGCATTATAATCAATATTGATAGAATGGATTTTGAACGGTGTCGAAGTCGGAAAAAGCAATTTGTAGTTCAATCACGTTCCGCTATAATTGTTGGTTTTATGTGATTATTTGGTTTTAATAGGTTTAGATTTAAATATTTAAAGGGGTAAAATAATCTTAAATGGGGTATGTTTTAGTAATTAATATATGTAAGTTTTAATTTTAGTAGGGTATATCTAGATTTCGAGGTACATTTAACAAAATTGGGGGTGTAAATAACCGCACCCTTAAATATTTTAAAACTTCTTCAAAATAGGGTAGAAAAAGTTTTGTTTGATCCTTTCATTTAAAAATTATTGCGTAACTTGCTTGATATTTTATCATCCAAATCATGAATAAATAAACTAAAATATTATCTTGGATAAACTTATATTCCCTCCATCCCTAGCTTATTTTAATTTCTTTAAAACCACCTTTTGGTCCTACATATAGTTTAAAGCAAGACATTTCTTTTGCATTCAGTTGGTTGATGTTGAGGGTGGATGTAACTTTCATTTGCAGACCGCTTAAAGCTTTCGTGAATTTGCGTAACAAATGTATTTTCTCATGAAAGCCTGATAAAGGTAAGGTAGTTTCTCTAGTGTGTTGGAAATTCATTTATGGAATTATTAATTTCTTAAACTATGTGCACATTGAAAACCAACTATCATTGAAATCTTTGAAAGGAAGAATTTGTGTGAATCATAATGGTGTGAAAAAAGTCTTACAAAAAAAAAATGTTATTTATTGTTAAGGCACTAACTAAAAAGTATGTATTTAGTTGCTACAAATGAGATTATTAAGCGATTTTGGTGTTTGTGCATATAGTTCATGAAACTAATAATTTTATACTCCCTCCGTAAGATTCTAAAGTGTGTTTGTTTTTTTGCACGTGAAATATAATTATTATATGTAAAGTATGTAGTTGTATTAAAGGAAAGTGGTAGGCCATATTGTGTATTTTTTTTACTAAATATGGGAAATTAATATTTTTGAACCGGGCGCCAAAAATAGTAAATGGACACCTTAGAAGTGGACGGAGGGAGTAAATTGTCATCCGTCCGCTTTTAAGAGTATCATTTGCTTTTGAGCACGGAGATTAAAGAGTATTGTTATTTAATGCGCAGTGGGTAGGTAATGTGTAAGTTTTACCTTTTTACCCCTCCACATCATATTACACCTTATTAATAAGAGGGGGGCAAATAGGTAATTTGCAAATACATTTAAGATTAGTATGAGTATTATTAGTGGATCCCTCATTATACATAAATGGAAACGAAACTCTTGGGTACTGACGCTATAAATGGTAAAATGGAACCCTTGAAAGGGGACGGCGGGAGTATCAGACAGGAACAATACGTAGCGTGCTGCCCGAGCCCTTTTTTGGTTCCCATTGGGTTTACCTTGTTCACAGGTCGACCCCATGGAAGCAAGAAAAGGCGATCTTGTGCTATACTCCGACTATAGGTTGTGCTCGAAAGGTTATAATCGATTTACAAGTCCAATCCCAATGTCTTGATTTCGAGATCCATTCTCGCGAACAAACACAATCCCTACACACAACATGTAAGTCTTTAAGGCAACTTAGGGTGAAAATTATATTACCGTTATTGTCCTTCCAAGAATAGATAAAAACTTTCATCCAGTGGAAGATATCCACCAGAGTGATTGCAAACGCGGTGAAGAAGAGTCCGAAAAGTGTCATTTCCCCTTGTCGACAACAATGGACCTTGAGGAATTGAAGATTCTGGGCAAAGCAGATTAAAAAAATGGTAGATATCATGGAAACAATAGAACAACTCTACCAAAGATATTCATTAGTCAACTTTCTTAAGGTACATTTAGTTTATTTTACTCGTCCATCAACATGATGCAACCAAATATGTATAACAAGAAAGTGTTTACATGACATGTTTTATTTGTGCGCAGTGAGGTGGGGTGGAAGATTCAGGCCGGCCCTAACATTTGGGGAGCCCTCGGCAAACTAAGGAATTGAGGCCTTATATAATTCTTTTAATTGTATACTCATTTTTTCCATACGATTGTTCTTTTTTTCCTTTTTCGTCAAATTCGTATTTATGTTCATATTACAAAAATAAAATAACAATTAATATCACAACTAAAAAAAATATAGTATAATTTATTTTAAAATTATTTATTATCTAAAATATCAAACTACTCCAAATACACCGCATAGGGTGAAACTTTTATTAAAATAATAAATAAATTACATTCTCTTAATATTTACTCCACACTTTTCATTTTTGTTAATTCTAAATCCTATGCATGCTTCTAAAATGGCAAGTAATACTATAATAATTTACTTTTATTTTACACTTAGCATAACTTTACTTACTTTTTTTTAACAAAATTTCCTTTATTTTCATGCACAAAAATGTTTACGTAAATTATTAGGTTGAATGAGTATTACATTAGAATTTTTTTTAAATTCATTTTATCTTATAATATATATGATAAAAATAATAAATTACTCCCTTCCTCCATTGAAACGTCTATATATTTTATAAAGGAAGCGTGGGACAGAGGGAGTAATTATAAAAAATACATAATATATATAAAAATACATAAATATATACTCCCTCCGTCCCAGAAAAGTTTGCACACTCTTTTCGGAAGGAGATTAAGAAAGATAACTTTTAGAGGTATTATGATTTTTTTGTAATAAATAAATGATAAAGTATGTTAGGTGTGTTAGATAGACGTGGTTTTTTTGTAAATAAAGTGTATGAGGAAGGGTGATTGTGTTTGAATTTTGTTTTTTAAGGAATGTGCAAACTTTTGTGGGACAACCCAAAATGGAAAGTGTGCAAACTTTCCTGGGACGGAGGAAGTATTTTTTTGGGCCCTTCAAAATTGGGGGCCTTGTGCCGTCACCCCTTAGATCTCTTTCATTAGAATTGAACAAATACTTCGATCTAGCATCTATGAAATGCTAATCAACAATACCTACAACGTTTAAATACTTATCTGATCACCATGTGAGACTCCCTCCAACGCTGTTGCTATTCGTTCTATGCTAATCGACAATACCTACAACTTCTAAATACTTATCTAATCACCATGTGGGACTCTCTCCAACGCTGTTGCTATGAGATCTCAATAGATGAACTCCTTTCCGAATCCGTATCACATGAGTAAACGCGTCTTCACAAGAAGGAATCAGAATAACAAAATCGAACCTAATTCTAACTCTCCAAATATGATTGTTTACATGATTAACATTAGAGAGAGAATTCAAAATAATATATGTGGAGAAGACTGCACAAAGGAGATGGTTCTTTTATCTGCTATGATCGATAATTATGAAGAAGCAAACAAAAGACCGCAAACGCGTAAACGTGAATGTGGAATGAATGCATAATCTGCTCCAAGAAAAGCCCAATAAAATATCACGAACCGTGATTTAATATTTTTATGAATATATCTTGATCAAATTTTAAATATGGAAACTCAATATCCTCTTGATAGATATCATCCCTATATTCTCTTCCATCAATAATTAATTTAAACTTATCCAAATGGAGTATAAATTATTTGATTAAATTCCGATTTAAGAAAATATATCAAATACAATTTTCTCACGCTATCAATCTGCGAACCACTCGCCTTAAAATTCTTAAAATGTCAACCTTTTAATTTGTACAAGTTACTGACATATTAAAGTTATTTTTCTTGTGGGGATTGGGTCAAGCAGTGAGTTTCATTACATCCACAAAAATTATAACCAAAAGTCAAAATGTCAACTCCTATTCCACTCACTAAAATTATTCAACATAATAAAAAAAAAAACACTATTGCAACCTCAAAGAACACCCGATCTCTAACAAATTTTATAGTAAATATACTTTTATATCCTCATTCTTAAATTTATTCTCCATGCTTTTAGTTACTAAACCCACCCAATCTGCACCCAAAACACTTCAAGGCAAGCACAAAAAATAGGAAAGAAAAACAGAAAAAAATAAAAGAAAAATGAAGAGGGAGAAAGATTCTGCCGTTGAACTTTATAAGCACGGGAAGGGGAGTCATCACCGTCTATGGTGACGGCGCTATCACCAAAACCGCTAAGCAGTCCCCCTTCTCGGTCAAGGTCGGCCTCGTGCACATGCTCGGCGGCGGCATAATCCTCGAGGCCATTGGAATCAACTACGTCGAGAGGTGCCTTCATCCCACAAGTCATTGATGCTATCGCATTTCATATAATGAAATCGCCATTGTCCTTTCTATCTCACAACTCATGTTAGATTCAGTTTCAATGAAGCAATTAAAATTGATGTTCTGAAAAGCAACTGAAAACTAAGAAGAATTGATCTTCACAGCATCAGTCTAACAGTTCATTCTTTAATTATTAACGATTTAATTACTAAACATATCATAACACTATTATGATGAATCGATTATTCTTATGATTTCACTATTAAGAACTCGATGCAAACTGGGTTTTTTTTTTTTGGTGAAGATCTTCAAATCTGGCTGTTGAGATTGTGTAATAAAAATATAGGGTGTACTTAGTAAATTGATTCGGTGAGATTATTGAAAAGTAAGTTTAAGATCAAAGGTAATTAGTAATATTTTTACTACAAATTTTTTTTAGAGCGTGTGCCTTCAACAATTTTTCGGTTGTCAATAGTGTTGCCCTAAAAAAATTCTTGAACTAAACTAATTTTTCATACGTTCTATTTTAATCACTCCAGCCGAATATAAAAGAACTGAGTATGATTTTATTTTATAATTTTAATGCTAAAAAATAGTATATAGCAATAGTTATTTTTCGATGAATTGGTATTTCAATTATACATTAATTACTTTTTAAAGGTCAAAACTCACCATCTATGAGATCCCTGTTAAAATTAGAGTTATGTACTATGAACAGGTGTTTTAATTGTTGACGACACAAAATTTGAAACCTTAAAAAGTTTTACTTTTAACCAGACAAAATCCTCTTGGGCATTCACTATAGGGTTGAATTGAAATAATTATGATTATTTTAAATGGCAATTATTTTAAAATTCATATAGACCCATCAAAACATAGTCTATCAGAAGTTTTGCTCTACTATCTGTGATATAATTCAACGAAAGTTAGCTGTATTCATATCTAATCAAATGTAAAGAGTCTCAACCCTCAAGATTACAATAACAAAAGAAACACAACACATTTAAGAATCAAACAAATCAACAATAGCCCAATAAAAAAAAAGTTGAAACTAAATAAATGTCCAACAATAGAACAAAAGAAACACGAGACAAAACATTTAAGAATCAAACAAATCAACAATAGCCCAACAAAAAAAAGTTAAAACTAAGTAAAATGTCCAACAATAGAATAGTGATACACAATCTTATACATAATTCAAACTTCCTTCCAGTATCAATATTTTTCTTCTTCTGGTCCTCCTCCCTCTTGCTTCTTTCAGTCCCACTTGTTTCACCTAAATATGTTGACACAAATGTATATTGTTTTCCATATACCATATAATCTAGCAGTAATAAAGATGATGAGAGATCAAATGTAAATTTAAAAAATAACTAGGAAGACAGTTTATGCAACGAACTCACCACCTAAAACTGAAATTTGTCTAACACTTTCATGAAATTCTGAAAACTAATTAATGAACATGTAATTGAGAATTACTTCCCTAAATAGGAAAGAAATTAGTCCATAAGAAAATGTTGATAAACATAAATAAAGATTGTTTTCAAATGGTTCAATAGAAGTGTTTCACATCTATCACTGAAATGAAAAACAATTAGGTATAGTAAAGACAAAGATATATCCTTCGCCAACTCCCATACTGTATTCTCTTTCACAAATTTCCCTATCACTGATAGAATTTTGTGTTCGAGGAATAAAATCTAAGCGGCAGTATTTTACAACTTTATTTTGACGCACAAAATTATTGATGTCAAGGGATTTGATGGAGATACTTGATTAATGAAATAATTACCGGAATGATTTGAAGAAGTCCGAAACATACGGGTAACATAATTTTACATAGTTGCTGTCAATCCAATATATCCGTTCAATTGGGCCACATATGGTTCAAATGAAAATGCGCTTGTCAACCCCAACACAATTCACGTAATTGGGGTGACTGATGGATAGCCGCTGAATTTGCTCCTTGTCAACCCCAACACAATTCACGTAGTTGGGGTGACTGATGGATAGCCGCTGAATTTGTTACTAATACTCTTTATATCCACTCAATTGTTTTTCATTTTCTGCAATTATTTTTACCAAATCCGAGTATAAAGAAGTAGCCCTGCCGCCCAAACATTACCAAATACTAATATTTCTTATTTAAAAATATTTATATTTTGCAACTCCTAACCAACTGTTAAAAATTAAATTTAACTTTAAAAAATTGTGAATTTGATTAGAAGTATTTAGTCGTTTGTATCACTAAAATAAATAGAATATAAGAAATCAGCACTGTGTAAAGAAAAACAAAGAAACAACAAAAACACTTAAAATGGACCTTCTAGTTTTCAGCATCTGCATTATTAGATGAAGAATTTCAGTTGATAGCTCACGTTTCTTGTACCCATAAAACACATGTTTTCAGCAAAATTAGCATCAACCACTTTTAAGGTAAGATCCTTAGCTCACCCCACAACATTTTGACTCCTTTATGAATTACCAAATTGTCTAATTTCAAACATTTAAAAGTCATTTTGTATTTGCTGTGGAGATGGGTTAAGAAGTTGATTATCCCGAACATGATTTCAATGAATATATATGGAAACAAAGGAATAATCAACAAGATTTCCATTGAAGTCTTTGAATAAATGGGATTCAATGGGTGGAGAAGAGAGTCTCTCTTATGGAAAATCATATTTTTAGCAAAAGTTTCATCCGCTCGTGTATGGAGGTAACGTCGATTTTTAACATTAACCCCTATGCAATTGAGCTAATTCAGATGGATTAATTCCAAATCGAAATTCACATTAGAGTTGTGATGCCTCCAATATCATCATCTTCACATACCAAAATATTCAAGCCCCATAAGTAGTGTCAGACCATTTTCTTATTGTACTTATACTTCAACTTTAGGGTGACCTCAACCTCCATTACCTACAGTATTAGAGAGTACTCATAAAAGATTAATACTCCATACTTGTTGAGAAGTATAAAAAAATTAAGATTGATTTAAAAAATAAAATATTAGTACTATATTTTTTCGACGAGGATGTCCCACCAGACGAAGAAGCTTATGATGAACTAATTTTCCACGATAAAGACGATTGAACACTTTATGTAGGGCCATCGATTTGTCTACAAGAAAGTCTCATAGAAGCCAGTAGCCAAGAGTAAATATTAATAATCAGAAATCAGAAAATTAATGATATGAATACAATAATTTCCTGATCCGTGAATTTATTAATATTTACTCTTGGCTAATGGCTTCTATAGGCATTTCTTGTAGACATCGAAAAAATAATGTACTAGTATTTTATTTTTTAAACCAATCTCAATTTTTTTATAGTATGGAGTATTAATCTTTTATACTCGTTAATACGGTAGATAATGGAATGGAGGTTGAGGTCACTCTAGAATTTAAGAATAAGTATGATAAGAAAATTAGTTTGGGCACCACTTGTTATTTGAAGATGAAGATATTGGAAGAATGTCAGCTTTTAATCTGAATTTCGCTTTGGAATTAAGCCATCATAATTATCTCAATTGCATATGGGTTGATGTTAAAATCGAAATTACCTCCATACATGAGTTGGAGGAGCCGATGAAACTTTTGATGAAAATATGATTTTCCATAAGAAAGACTCTCATCTCCACCAATTGAATCTCATTCATTCAAAGACATCAATGATCTGGTTGATTATCCTTTGTTTCCATATGTTCACGAAATCATGTTCGGGATAATCAACTTTTTAATCCATCTCCACAGCAAATACAAAATGACTATTAAAATTTTGAAATTGGACAAATTGATAATTCTTAAAGTCATAAAATATTGTGGGGTGAGCTTCAGACCTAAAACAAAAAGTTCTTACCTAAAAAATTTGTGGTCAGTGCTAAAACACGTATTTTATGGCTACAAGAAACGTGAGCTACCTAATGAAATTATTCATCTAAGATGCTGAAATCTAGAAGGTTGCTTTTTTTTTGTTTCTTCGTTTTTTTTACACAATGTTGATTTCTTATATTCTTAGTGATACAAATGACTCAATACTTCTATTCAAATTTACTTTTAATTTTTAACCATTGGTTTGAAGTTGCAAAATATAAACATTTTTTAAATAAAAAATATTAGCACCTGTCAAGGACATTGTTACTTCTTTATTCTCAAATTTGGTAATAGGAATTGCAGAAATTGATAACAATTGAGTGGATATAAAAAGCATTAGTAGAATTGCCAAATATTACCAAACGATAATATCAACAAAGAATATTTATCAACATAAGAGTGGAAAAGTGTCCAGGTACAAACACAGCGGTTAGGATTAGAGTGTGACACAGAACTGCTTTAGTAAGACTGTAGCTCTATCCATCTGTCACCCAACTACGTGAATTGTGGGTTGACAAGGAGCGCATTCTTCATTTGAAGAATAGTCGTATTCAAAAATTTTCAACAGGGCGTCAAGTAATAAGAATACTGCCCCGTTATATTGGACTTGTAAAATTATCTTACCGGTATGTTTCGGACTTTTTCTAAAAATCATTCGAATAATGATTTCATTAATCAAGTATCTACACACACCACGATGCCTCCATCAAATTCTTTGATATCAATAATTTTGTGCGTCAAAATAAAGTTATAAAATACTATCACTTAGATTTTATTCCTCCAACACAAAGTTCTACCAGTGATGATTGGAATTATTAGGGAAATTTGTGAAAGAGAATACAGAATTGGAATTATTAGGGAAATTTGTGAAAGAGAATACAGAATGGGAGTTGCCGAAGTATATATCCAACATGTTAAAAAGATTAGGGAAATTTGTGAAAGAGAATACAGAATGTGATTGGAATTATTAGAGAAATTTGTGAAAGAGAATACAGAATGGGAGTTGCTGAAGTATATATCCAACATGTTAAAAAGATTAGGGAAATTTGTGAAAGAGAATAGCCGAAGTATATATCCAACATGTTAAAAAGATTGGAGAACGCAAAGTATGTATACTTTTCTTTTAATTTTTATTTTTTATGTTGTCTTCACTATGTCTAATTGTTTTCTCATTTCAATGATAAATGTGAAACACTTCTATTGAACCATTTGAAAACAATCTTTATATATGTTTATCTAACATTTTCTTACGAACTAATTTCTTTCCTATTCAGGGTACGGCCATTCAAAGTGAAGTAATTCTCAATTACACGTTCATAGATCAATTAATTATTCTTCAGCATTTCATGAACGACGAGATAATGTTAGACAAATTTTAGGTGGTGAGTTCGTTGCATAACGTTTTTAAATTTACAGTTGATCTCTCATCATCTTTATTACTTTTAGAGTATATGGTATGGATAACAGTATACATGTGTGTCAACATGCTTAGGTTAACAAGTGTGACTATAAGAATGTGAATCACTATTATATTGTAAGTCATTTTACTTAGTTTCAACTTTTTTTTTGGTTGGGCTATTCTTTATTTGCGTGATTCTTAAATGTTTTGTTTTGTGTTTCTCTTGTTATTGTAATCTTGTAACTCTTTACATTTGATTAGATCTGAATCCAGCTAACTTTCGTTGAATTATATATAGTAGAGCAAAACTTCTGATTGACTATGTTTTGATGGGTCTATATGGATTTTAACAAGAATGACCTATTGGTTTCGTTCTACTGTTTTAGTTTTATTTTATTTTATTATTTTGCATTGAGTGTATAGCTGAGTTGGATAGAATATAATATCAATCGCATTATTTGTGATTGTATATAGCAGTTGACTTTTAATCTGATAATAATAGGAACTCCACTAGTTGTTTATTTTTGACTTTTAAGGGGAAGAAGGTAGATAGAGTGAATATATACAAATCAATTACCAATGGAAAAAATATCAAGTGGCAACATTATTGGAAATATATAATGATGACTAAACATGTGTAATTACAAATTTAGTCAATTCTTACTTTTGTGTCGGGTTTCGTGTCATACGAAAAAATACACGATAAGAAAAAGTAAAAATATAAAAATAAATAAATACCACAAAACTTAATTAAAAATAAGGTAATATAATCTCAATGTCTTAAAAAATTAAAAATTAGGTAATATAATCTCAATGTCTAGAAAAATAATAAATACAGTACATAGTATTTGAGTGCAATTCTAACTTCAAATTTAATTATTTTTTCTAATTTAAGCCTCCAATCCAAGCAAATTCTTGAACTGTGTTCATGACAGGATTGAAGCTAAAGAAGAAAAAAGAAAAATGAAGAGAGAAAAAAAAGTTATTTGAGTGTACTTATGGAACCTATGCACGCCCCTACCTGAGAACTTTAAGGACTTTTATAATAAAATTTGTTTTATTTTCCTTATTTATGCTTTTAAAACTTTTGTAAGGACTAACTCATTTCTTTTCTGAAACACACTCAACGTCATATCAAATTCAATTGATATGTGTGTGTCAGAAAAAAATAATTAATTAATCCATAAAAATGTTAAAACAAGGAATATAAAGCAAAATTTATTATAAGCCCACATAAACTGACTCCTCAGGAGTCAGGGAGATGCGCAGATACATCTGCACAAGTTTTTACTGGTCTCTTAGTAAGACTTTTTCTTTCCAAAGCAGCTGACCATGTTTGGGTTTAGTGAGCTTTATCATATGACAATTTGAGAAAACATAATTTGAAAAAGTTCAGTTAATCTAATTTCACAACCCCTATTCATATCCATAACTAAAATAATAGCAGAATATGAACAATTAGATTAAATTAAAACAAAACATACACCTTTATAATTCACAAAGTTGTTCAAAATGCTGATAGCTTAAAAATCAATGATTCCATAAATGATGAAACTCTAGGCAATGTATGCATGAAAAACAACATTAATTATTGTTGCAGTTCTTTTAAGATTTGAGTTGTAATTTGAATAACATTTTGATTTTGTACGCATATATTCACGACGACTGTTAATGAAGGTCCTCAACATATAGTTTGGATAATTAAGTTTTAAAACTGAATTCTAACATCCACCCTCAACATCAACCACGAGTAAATTTAGATGATTAACTTTTAAAAATAAAATAAAAATAGATGATTAAGTTTTGAAGCTATATCGTGAACCTCGTACCTTGGCGCACTCCAATTTTCCAAAGCTTTCGACCAGAAAGTCTCTCCTCTCACGAAATGCTTTGACCATATTTGCAATTGTTCTCCACCAGCATAACCCAACCCTAAAGCAGCTTTTTGAGATATAGATTTTAAAAAAAATCACTTGTTATGAAGAAATAGCTGTAGTAAACTCTGAATAATTATAGAGACTAGGCTATGAGATGGCTACCATATTCAAGCTTTAATATTCAAAGAAACTAGAATCAAACTGGCTATAAGTGACAACTTGAAGAACAAAGATGAATTTCTCTATGAGTTGATATTCTTATTTACTAAAGCAGAACACTCAAGCACAAATATAGAGCAGAACACTCAAGCACAAATACCAAGCAAAGGACAACAAAGAATCGGGGTTCAACTTCACGAGATAAAGGAATCACCATTAATGCTTGCAGCTCGGCAGAGAAGACTAGACTAGAGTAGTAGGTTGATAAAGTGTTTTGGATGGTGAAGTGTTGGGTATCAATCACTCCAAATGGATTAAAACACAGCTCACCACCATTCACCATAGCTGTGATGGATTCTAGATCGTTCAACAGTCCTCTTTCCCTTACTTTCCAAATTCGCTCCCTAATATCTAACTCAAACAGATAAACCCTCTTAGAGGTCTCAAAAAAACTACTAAAACCCACGATTTTGACCAACAAAGTATTTGGATTAATGAAAGCAGCCCATTCCACACTACACTGCAGATTTGAAGGAAATCATCAGGCCAACACGACTGAATTGAGGGAAGCGTTTCCCAACGATTTCTATTGCTATCATATATTTCAAAATCTACTATCTCACCGTACGCAGTAAAAGACTCATCAGACTCAGAATCATCAAACTCAGGCTGCACAGGCTGTGCAGGCTCATTAGACTTGGACTCGGACTCGGACTCGTCTAAGTCGTCTAAGGAGTCTTCGCACTCTTCTACGTGCGACTGAATTAAGGATGACATGACTAGCATTTTCCCATCCAAGGTAGGAACAGGAACGATGATAGGGCATCGTTTTCGCTGTTTCATGGGAGCTACGTATGTGATCATAGACTTCTTCAACACAATAGGTTCCGGAGAGCGGAGAACCTCCGACAACTCTAGAGTTCCGACTCGGTCGGACGACTTAGAAATCATATAAAGCGTCGAGTCTTTGACCCAAAAAGCATCTAAATTTAATTTACGACTTACACGCAATTTTGGAACACATTCTTCCAAAATTTCATCCTTGTTTGATAAATCCACAAAGAAAATGTGATAATCATCATCCGTATCACCACTTAGGTAGCAAGGAATGCACAACAAAGCCATCTGCGAGAGAGAGATCTGCTCCAATTCAAGAATCCTGGAATAAGGGAATTAGGGTTCACAGGAAGCAATATAAGTATATATATATATTGGGAGGGAATTAGGGTTCACCTCTCTAACTTGGGCGAATTATGTATGGTTCACCTCTCTCTCTTCATGGGCTTATTAAATTCGTAGTATTCGAGACGGGCCTTAGAAACTTGGGACTATTCTTATATGCTCCAATCTAAGATCATCACGCGTTATATGTTAAGATATTGGGCCTGATGATTTTGTGGCATGTTTTCCGATAATAATTTAATATAGGTTAATTGCGAAAAAAAAAACCTGACCTCGAATTTTAAGCCAGTTTTGCAAACAATCCATCTTTCTCCCATGGTGGCATTCCACGTCCCAGCAATAAATCCAACTGTTAATAAAAATTATAAAAAAAAAACGTTGTTACAATGTTCCAATCGGCGTAACTTTCCCAACTACACTTCCTTCACCTCAACTTCCACCGCCGCAGCAACGTTATCCTTCACCTCCACCGCCGCCACCTCCGGCTTTTTCTCCTCCTTCTCGATCTGGAAGGCGTTGACGAGGAAGGAGCAGGACAGACCGTTGGGGGGTTTTGATATCTTTCCGATCAGCAGATCGTCGACACAGATTTCGGTGAGGGTGTGCCTGAGGAGGAGCTCATTGGCCTTGAGGCCGGTGAGGGTGAGCCAGAGGAGGAGCTCCCCGGTTTTGAAACCCAATCAAGGAATTCATAAATATGTAAATATGGTTTTCTAACTGTAATTGCATTTGTTAATTAATTTTTTTTCTCTTCGCCAGTAACCATCTCTTAAGCAGAGTATGATATTTGAGCTCAGGTGAAAGTCAAAATTGAGCTCAATTATCAGACTATCCTTCCTACCATAAATCACGAAAGGCTGTTTCCCTCACTCCAGAATTGGAAGCCAATTGGAAGCCGCACACGTCCGCCTGCTGCGCTCCAGCCACCGCGTGAACGCCGTCGACCGAGCTCCGACATGCTCCAGCCGCCGCGTGTCTCGCCTTCCAGATCCGCCGTCTGCCGGAATTCACAACTGATGCCCGGTCCTGCATCCATCGCGACCGTTCGCCGTTTATCACCGTCCAGATCTGTGTTAGTGTTACTCTTCACCGAATAGCTGTCGCAGCTGCTAGCGCCTCCAGTGATTCTCCGCCTCCGCCGCTGAGCGTGGAGAGGAAGAAGAAGAATCGACGAGCTGTCGCAGCTACTATGCCTCCGGTCCGCCGCCGAGCGTGGAGAGGAAGAAGAAGAATCGGCGGGTGAGTTATTGAGAGATCGATTCCGATTTTGTACCATCTCCATTGCAGAAGCTGAAGGTTTCAATACTTAAGGAGTGGAGATTCGGTTACGATTCATTTTGTCGAATTATCGAGCTGAATTCTTATTGATATACCTGGAAGAAGGTAATATATCTCTCAATTTATCCAACAACATTGTGTTGGTGTGTTTGTAAAGAAAGTTTCAAATAGGATTCTGCAATGAAGCTGTTAAGAAATTCTCAAATAGACGTTAAATTAGGGCTTAGAGTGCCGTTGTGTTGCTCCTTGTGCGTTAATTATTTCTTTCGTTATCTGCTTGTTAAAATTTTCTATATGGGTGCAGGTTACCCATCTGCATTCCATAGACCTGATAATGTAGCTTTGGTTGTATAAGAACGAATTAGCCATGGCAAGTAGGTCCCTGCAGTCCATTCGCTACAAACATGGGTCTCTCCAATTACTTGATCAAGTAATTGCTTATCTCCACACAATTCCCTGCTTCTTCTTTTGTTGTTTGAAATTCTTGATATAATTTCCCTTCACTCTGTTATGCTATTGTGTTTTTCAAGTTTCTAATCTTCTCACTGTTTGTTTTCAAGTTTCTAATCTTCTCATTTATTTGGATATCAAAGATTCAAAAGACGGATGGTGATCTTAATTCCTTTTGATTTTTTTGTGCTCTTATTCAATTTAAGGTTTTGTATGTTTTGGTGCTTATTGCCAACGTATAAGAAGAATTTAGGACTTTGGAGTAGCATTTGTTATTAATTGGAAAGGATTCCCAGTTTGTAGAGCATAAATCATCAATCAGAAAATGATAATGTATTCTGCTCTTCCATATTTTTAGTGGTGTATTTTTCTGAGCTTTAAATGCCTATTTGGGGTAACTCCTGTCCATTATCTAGCTTGTAGATGTTGTATCCTCCATGGAAAGATGCCTTTTTTGGTTTGTGTAAATGACTGATGGTTTGTATAGAACGTTATATTCTCCGTCACTTGATGCTTCTTTCCATGAACTCTTGTCAGGTGCACTGATTAAATTGAGAAAATTTTGTGTATAATTGGGTTAATAAAAGCGTTAGACATCTAGTCCACTTCTTGATTTAAGTTGATCTATCATTTCCCAGATGTGTACCATATCTGAGATGCCTGCCATTCGTTAAATGTGCATTCTCTGGGTTGCAATAAAGGACATGGTTGTGTGTGGTGCACCGGCCATTGCCATAGCTACTCCTCTCTCTTTGGCGGTGGAAGTTTCTAATTTAGACGCATTTAGTGGAACTGCTAATGATGCAACTTCATTTCTTATAAATAAATTGGATTGTCTTGTGTCAAGGTGATTCTTTTGTATATAATTTCATAACATATTAGATCCTCAAATGCACTGCATTCTCATTACATCTGAGGAATCCATGTTTGTTGGTGCAGCTGTGAAACAGCTGTGAATCTTTCAGATGCTGCATTAAAACTTAAGGAAGTCGTATTCCAGGCTGCAGCAACTGCTTCTAAGGCTCAAGCTGTCTTTCAGGTATGAAACTATTATGCCGGATAGAGGCTTTCGTATGCAAATTTTTTAGAAATGAAGGATTATCATCTCCTTTGTTGGATACAACACCGGTATGAGTATGAATCCCATATGGATTCTTCAGTGTTGAAAGTGGACTACTCTTGAAAGAATGACACTTCATAACTTATATACTTTCTTAAGTTTTGGTTGAAAAGTTTTCATTTATTTGTTGAAAATTTGCTATGTTAGTTATTTGGATTTTAAAAATTAAACCATTTACCACATCATCATAACTATCTGAGAAGTTGAACTCCTGGATAGTACGCTTATCAGCTACCTGTACACTATTCTAAGGAACATAGGATAGAGTCAATTCCCCCATCCCATTGACTTTTGGCTTTGAGGTAGAAAAAACAAAAACAAATTTGTTAGTGCTGCATTTGTTCATGGTTCAATGTACCTAACTGGTTAGCTGAAAATGCATAGCTGTCATGTTTTTAGGCATTCATTGAAGCTGCTAAAATCAAGCTTGATGATGATGTTGCTTCCAATTAGGCAATTGGATCATATGGAGAGCTAATTTCCTCCAAAAGCAGCAGATGGCTACTAAGAACATTTCTATTTTGACTCATTGCAACACTGGATGATACTTTTTCTAAGCCTCTTACTAATTTTTGAATAGTCACATCTCCACATGTTTTGCTCAAGAGAACTTGCATTTAACTGATAAGAAATTAATATGTTAGGAATTTGATACTCTTAAACTTTTGATTACTCTGGTAAATTGTGTAAACAAGTGTGGCACTTCTTGATTTCATTCTACAGAAAATCTTATAACAATGAAACTGTTTCATACTACTAAATGTTTTTAGTATTTTGACTTTGAGAACAATTTGATAGTCATGGTATGGTACTAGATATGATGATAATTAACCATTAACAAACAAGATTTTTACTTAAATTATTTTCTTTCTATGAAAATTTTCTATATGGCTGCAGGTTACCCCCATCTGCATTCCATGGACCTGATAATGTAGATTTTGAGATATACATGTACCTCAGGTTGTTTTATTAGTAGCTAGCCAGTAGGGCTTTTTTTCTAACTTATATATAATCATAATTTCGATGTTATCCATCACCAACATCCTTTAGCTTCTTTTTCTCTTTACTGATTTTGTAATTCTTATTATAGCTCTGTATATATTTTCTTGAAATAGCTGAATATGTCCAACATTTTACTGGCCACTTATTCTTTTTAACATATTTTATTGAATTTAGATCTTAGAAAGAAACTCTAAACCAACCGACATAGAAGGCAAAAAGGCTTAGCTCTCGTGCGTGGATTTTTCTTTTGGCTTCAGGTTAGTTTATATATACTTTATTGAATCTTTCTTTGCCTGTTCTAATTTCTCGAGGATATAACCATGCGGCACGTTTTTATTTAGTTGCGTATATATACTTTCAACCCAGATTTCACTCATATATAATTGGATTTAAAAAAAAAAACGTTTCCATGGCACTTTAGAAATTCTACATACAACTAAAGTTCAACCCTCTAATTTATTTTTTAATCTTGACCAAAGTTTGAAGACAAAAATGCTTTTCCACTTAGACCAGGTTCCACAGAAAGAAGTTTATGTTTTGATGAACCTGTAGGAACTGAATACATGCTTAAACCTTTCTTATCCTTTAATTCTTTATCCATACAGAATATAATTTTTTTACTTAAACTGTTTCCATGACCAAAGAAGCATTATGAAAGCACTATACAGAATTCTTTATGTTTTGATGAACCAACTAAGCATTTTTAACTGATAATGTAGATTTTTATCTACATATTAGGATGAAATTTTTTACTTAAACTGTTTCATACTACTAAATTTCAAGTTTCATTCATGTTTTAAACAATGTGCAGGTTACCCAAGAGTGACAACGTGAAGGCCCTTGCAAGCACAAGTTTAACAGTAAGTCCTCCCTATAAGCCACATGAGGCACATCCTGCGATTTACCTCCTCCATCAATCCCCAGGGCAGGGCCGTGGGGGCCCCTAATGGTGGGATACACCATTCAAGAGTGATAAAGTGAAGTCTATGTAAATGATCTGTGATGTTGATTGCCATATGCAATCTTTATTCCCAATTCATCATTAGCTTTAGCTAATTTCTTCTGATTATACTATTGTAGTCACTCTTGTAGGAATATGTTTATCTGTCACTCAGCAGTGATCATTATGAATTTCATTGAGGGTATTATGCTCTGAATGTTGATAATGGTTGCAAATTGTAATGAAAAGGGTTGTCAGGAATAATTAAGTTAGAGCATCTGCATCGGTAGTAATTTTTTGAGTTTAAACTCAAAATCAATTCAACTATCTAATGTAGGAGAGAGTTTAAACCCAAAACCCCTCCCCCAACCTTCTGACAGTTCACAACTTTAAACTCGGTTTATTGTGAAGGCGTAGAGAAATAAAAATTAAATAAATACAGAAAATGACTATCACATGAAAATATGATTGGAATGTGCAACTCACGTTCATGAAAATCACGTTCATGAAAAGTGAGTGAAGGTAAAAAAGAGGTGGGACCACTAATTCCAACATTCATTTTAAATAAACATTAACTCTACAATTGTTCGATTTTGCATAACAGATTTGTGAGTAATATACTCCACCACACTAGAACACTATTTATATTTTAGAGAACTTCAATTTATGTCCCAAATTTTGATTTAGAAATCATACTCTCTTGCTCCACGTCACTGAAACAGGAATTGTGGTAGCGTTATACGTATGACACATACTTCATTTTAGATAAACACTTCGACAATCTACCTTAGAACATTTCTTTTATGCTATTTCGGTTGCTTAATTAATTTTTTTCATTTGAGAGTTTTTGTTGCTAAGTTGATATTGTTTTATTATCTAGAACTGAAATCTGAAATAGGGACAAAACAATCAAATAGCCTACTCAATTCTTCGACATTACTGTTGTGAAGACGAAATTAATTGGAAATTGAGATATGGGTTAGAGAATTGATTTAATGGAGAAGCTATAGTGTTTAGCGTGGGTATATATCTTGATGCTGAGTGGCCATACGAACTTAAAGTCAGGTCTTTGATTTTTCCTTTAAAAAAAAATAGAAATCATTTACTGAAAATTGATTATGAGTTTGTGCATGAAAATGTTTGTTAGAAGTAATTACATTATGATTGAAAAGTAATAAAATTCCCCTGAAGTTGGCATCTCTCTTTGAAATTCAAACCAATATGAAGACGGAGAACTTAATAAAATTACTTGTTCATATCATTAAAATTGCAGCAAACCTACAAAGAATGTGTCTAATGAAGTGTATGGATTTGTTTACACTCAATGGATTTACATTATGATTGAAAAGTAATAAAATTCCCCTGAAGTTGGCATCTCTCTTAGAATTCAAACTAATATCAAGACAGAGAACTTAATAAAATTACTTGTTCATATCATTAAAATTGCAGCAAACCTACAAAGAATGTGTCTAATGAAGTGTATGGATTTGTTTACGCTCAATGAATTGGTCCCTTGATTAATTTACTTATTAAAAATCATGTAAGAAAATGCAAAAGTTGTAAACAACTTGTAATTGTGTGAATCAACATCACATACAGAAAAAGAGAGAGGGGTGTGTGTAGTAATTAGTATAGTATGGTCTGCAGAGGTGGCTCTTTGACAGCATAAAGGAGAGAATGCTGCAAATTCTATATTTTAGGCTGATGTGTGATATGCAGAGGTGGCTCTTTGACAGCATAAGGGAGAGAATGCTGCGAATTATGTATTTTAAGCTGATGTATGATATTCACGGTCTTGGTTTGATTATTCCATAACGCGTAACTGAATCCTGTCGTACATGGTGGTCTTGCTTTCATGGCTTAAGAAAATGAACATAATGCAACTAATTAAATGCTTGTTAGCCAAAGTAAAATGCACCTGGGAATTTAGCTTTATTACATTGGGCTGTTAATTACATTGTGCATCAAGCTCCTTTGAAAATGCTGGTGAATCAATGTAATAGTAAATACTAAAGCAAAAAAAATGCTAGCAATGCCAAATAAGAGACTGCAGATATCAAACACAATTTCAATCATGGCTTCTCCTTTTCAACTCACTTCTGAAAAGATGAATTAAATAATGCATGTTTGTTGGTTTGTTTCTGACAGTGGAGTACTTATTTTCTATTTGTGGTTTGACTGCGAACATATGAATTACAGTGTCGACTACTATTTGAATGCAGAAGTATGTCTTCTTATTTGTCACATTTGAATTTACATGGTGTGGATGAACACATTATCAGTTAGTAGTAGATTCAGTTGGAAGTGCATGGTTTATATCCTTTACAACTTTTAATATTGGTATAGATCTCTTACTATATTCAATTAGCAACTCCCGTTTACGCATACAATATATCTATATGAATAATTTATAACAAACAAAATGTAGTTTCTACTTAATTGTTGCTTAAAAATGTTAATCTTTTACTCTAGGTAACTTCCTCCAGCTTGTTTATATTGCATCTTCTTGGACAGTTTGAACCATTGACAAGCTGATGCTACTTTTCTTGTGTTATTATTTATGATGATAATAATCATTACGCTAATTAACACAAATACTCGAACAGCGAGATTGCAGGTTTCGCCAGCATGTCTGCAACGACATAGTGATATTATGCAGCACCAAAAAAGCTATAGAAACTGCAGCATTTGACAATTTTCACCACGTTTTGCCTTCAATGTCAGCTTGCTGCTTAGTACTATTTTGATTAAGAGTTTTCAGACCTTGTTTAATTTCCACTCAGTTAGATTTGAAATTGAGAGAGTCTGAAGAAAGTGTCTCTTATTACAAATTGATACCTTGAATATAAGTACAAATTTTCAGGGAGAAAATTTGCTGATCAAATTTTATGCCTGCTCTTGATTCTTGACAGACAAGCACGTCTCAGCGTACTGTTTCAAGGTCGCTTTCTGTCCCGGAAGGAGTTTTCTTATCTTAAGGTTATCATCTTTTGCACCCCGTGAAAATCATGCTCCAGATACTGATGGTGGTATGTTGCATCTCTATTTTTGATATAATTATAATGAAATTGCTGAATTTTACTTTAGCAAAAAAGAGGTATGTGTGAAGGGTTTGAAATGCCAACCTCTTTTTAATAGAGGAAGCTAGAAACCAACTCTCCCAGCAAGTTCTTCATGTCTTTTCCTATCTCTGGTCTCATTTTATAGTTCATTGTAACTACATCAAGCCATGCAACATTGTAATTAATTATATTCGGTTTCATTCTTCTGCGACCTATATTGTGCTTAATTTCTTATTGATGATCATTTCTAATTTTCTGTACTCCATTCCATCAAAAAGAACCAAAACAACATACATTTTGATATACAGGCCTGAGGTTTAGAGGAAATTTTGGTGCTCATATTTGAAAATATAAAACTACATGAATCTTCATTTTCTATAGTATCTATGAACTCAAATCCCAAAAGGATGTCTGTGGGAGTTATTTTATTATTTGCAACTTTTTGTTTAATCTTGGGATTCTTGGTCGTGGCAAGACAGATCAAATAAGTCCTGCTCCTGAACATGAGGATCAAGAAGTTTCTGAGGAGGAAGCTGATTGCAGAATCTGTCTTAATAGCTGTGAAGAACGAGATACGCTCAAGATGGAATGCCTTTGTAAAGGAGCACTCAGACTCGTTCATCAAGAATGTGAGGCTACACAATTTGCGAGGTCTGTGGTCATGAAGTTACAAACTTACCGGTAACTTTACTTCGAGTAGCTATGGCCTTTCTCTGAACATACAAGAATCAATAAGGTGATACAGAGTTCTAATATTTTTAATTGAAAATAGATTCAATTGTTCCTTCCAATTTATGCTTTGTTGTCTTTTCCCTGAAATTTAGCTGACATAAAAATTTAGTGGATTCTGGACATTATGTTTTCAACAATCGTAGCAGATTTTAATATGAGATATCACGCAACTCATTTGTTTGTTATCGGGGAAAATACTTTCAGCTAATTCTTTCTTTCAAAAAATGACCCAAGGACTGAAATAAAATCGAATTAGAGAAATTAATAACTGCTCTATCAATTGGAATGGCTTTCTATTGGACTCTCAATGTATTTATGTTGTCTCTTAAAGTCAATTTCTGCCTGGCAAGATTTTGTGAATTTCTTCTTCATCGAGCAGCTACTGGTATGTGAATTTCTAACAGAAACCAATTGACCAGTCAAACAAACTATTCCACGTACGTCCATCACATTTTATTCCACTCACGTTTGATTTGAATTTTTATTACATCTCCATACGACGACATAAAGATGTTAACAGAAACGCGAGCGTAGGAACACCTAAATACGCTCTGGACCTACAAGTGAAGGCCCAAAGTCCGTCTCTACATCCAATTAAAAGTGGGCTAGGATCAAATCACGGAGGCCCAATTTTCTCGGCAACAACGGGCAGACGTCAACTTGGGCCGTAAGCTGATACGGTGCCTCATCAAGGGCCAGCCACTGCTGGACCGCGAAATTCTGCTGAGAACAAGGCTTGTCGAGCCCAAAGGAGCTCACTTTCACGTAGTCGCAGTACCAACCCGCGTAAGGGCCCGACCCGTCTGAGGTGAGTTTTAAACCGCAGATGGACCCGCCAAAGCATGGGCCTTTCCCGCCAAAGATGTTCAGTTCTCCAGTCTCGAAGTAGTTGAAATCTGGGCCCATTAGGCCCCAATCTTCGAGATTTGGGATATCCAATTGGGCCCCCAATTCATCATATAAGGTCAAGCTTATCTTAGAGTGGGTTCCAGCCCGTCTGATTGAGCCTGTTTGAACGTATATTCCATAAATGCATTCTGCTTCACCTTTTTCTTTTTTTGAAACCCATTCTGCCTCATCTTTGCCCTACATATTCACACATGAATTATTTTAATCACCCTCTAAAACATTTATTTAAACCCATAATATTTTGTTGTATCGAAGAATAATAGTTTATTCTTAAAAAAGTAATAAAAACTTAGGGATGACAGAATAGGAAGACATTTGAGTAGTGCCTCAATTTCTTACTTCCAACTTTTCATGTGCCCATTATAATTTATACATTCTTAAATAACGAATTTCAAAATTTTCTATACAATTTACCACTTTGTAATGGTTTATATGTGACTGAGTAACTTTGATGTCAGAAAATAGGATAAACGTTTGCACTTTCATTATTTATTTGTCAGATAATACACTTCATAGTTTTATATATTTACTCAATAATCTAGAAGTATTATTTTAATTTTAAAATTGCAGTTTTTAACAAACACAAATAATTAGAAAATAATTTTATCTAAACAATGTAAAACGATAAATATGAACGGATGAAAGTAATACATTTTAAAATATATTCTTATATGAAAAGTAATAAATAATACTACTCACTAATACAATTAAAATATGGGGCGCATACACTTGCTAATACAGCTACTTATTATAAATCAGATGATAATACTCTTTAATTCGCGTTCAAAAAGCAAAAACAAAAACACACATTTACCTGTGAATTGTGATGGAGGGAGTACCTACTCCATAATCACTTTATTATGATGTACTCTTATTAAGTTTATTATATAATAATTAATATTTTCATTACAACTTACTTTGTTCCAATTCTACAAGAATGTCTCAAATTTTTTTAAAATTATTTTCTTCTGAACAGTTTTTCTTTTTTCATGAACCCTTAATCTATAATATCATTCAAGAACTTAATGATGTAAAACCCCATAAACATTAAAATTTAAAATGACTAGAATATTATTTCTAGATAACATGAAATGTAAGATTATGATAAACGGTACTTACATTAGCATAGATGATGAAAATGGAGGATAGGATAAGGAGATTGAAGCAGAGAAACTTTACTCCCATGGCTTTCTTCAATTTCTATTTCTGTCAATTATTTGAGGGGTCATCCCCCAACATATATAAATAGAAAGTAAATATTGCAACGTGGTGTAATTAAATTGTGCGTGAGTAGTAGGGACAATTAATTAAATTGAAATTGGACCACAGATTTTTGTTAGATTTTTTGTCCATAGCAATTGATACCACATGTTTAAATTTTTTTTAATTATTTTCAAGAAAATGTTCCGGAGAGTGACAAAAAAAATTGTTTGTACTCAATCATGGGCTCACATGGGGACGTTGAAATTTTTTATTTTCTTTTCTAATTAAATATAAGCATTTTGAAGTGGTATTCTTTATTTTTGTCTAGCTAAATTGTTGATAATTAAGTACCACTATAATTGTTAATAATGTTGTGTAAATTGGGAGTTTAGGAGGATTTTTGTTTCTCTGAAATTTTGATTAAATGTTTAATTTTGACTTTTGTGTGTTGAGTTTGAATGGGGGAGATATAACGCCATTAGAAATCCCTTGTATGGAATTTATGTTTACTACATAGATATACAACATTAGAATATGAATTTTGATAGGTACATTTTTTTTTTGGACATATGATATAGGTACATATTATTTCTACCATTACATTGAAAATTGATTTTACTTTAATAAAGTATAAATAAATAAAGTTAAATGTATCTTTTTCATATACAAATTTCACTTTCAGCGGTTATACGTTTCACAAGAAATTTGGTCCATCAAATATGTGATGCAAAACATTTTCGATTTACAAGTATTACGAAAGTATTTTTTTTAAAATAATTGTACAATTTATTTTTCTATCGAAATAGAAAGTAAATATTATTTAATAAGAAGTGGAAAAGCCGTTTATTATTTTTCAAAGGATGATGCCCTTTTTTACAGTATAAAGGCATTACAGTCTTTTCACGTTTATTACATCCACCAACCAAAGTCCGCGTAATAAAGTGAAATTTGACACGCACATAGTTCACAACACACCAAGGCCCATCTAAAAATCACACTCAGGGTCAAAGCCCATTATACAAACCAACAAGCCTATAATCAGGCCCAAATGCCAAGTCCATAATCTTCTACGCATCGGAGATCAGCAACAAATCTGAGCCGTCGATCCCAACCTTGTCACCATCATCATCAGATTTAGACTTGCACTCGTTCCTGATAGCAGTGAGCTCATACGGCGACGTATCGGTCGCCAGCCACTGCTCGACGGTAAACTGCTTCTGAGCACACTGCTGGTGGACCCCAGTGGTAGTCACCTCCACATAGTTACAGTACCAGCCGTGACCCTTACCCGTTCCGTCGGATGTGAGATTCATCGCGCAAACCGGGCCGGTCAAACAAGGGCCTTTACCGCTGAAGATGTCGAGATTTCCCCTCTCGAAGTAGTTGTAACCCGGGCCCATAAGCCCGCCCCAGGCCTCCAGATTTTTTATCCGAATTCCATAGCCGGCAGCGTCGTAGAGAGTTAAGCTGATGATGGAATCCGTTCCACCCTTGATAATCGACCCGGTCCTCACGAAAACCGAGTACACACAATCCGGATCGTCCTGCAATCGCAAGGTTTTTCCTAATTTTTAATTGATTTTTCTCTCTCTTAATTTCGCAGTGCGATTAATCAAATAAATTAAATTGATGAATATATGCATAAATCTACTATGAAATGCGAAATGAAAAAAGTCAAATGTAGAGAGAGAAACTTACAGATCTGGAGAGGGTGAAGAGCGAAAGTAAGATGAAGAGAGAGAAAGCGGAGTGTGTGAGTGTCATGGCTGCTGCTTGGGATTCAACGTTTGTTGGTGGTGATGAATGAGATCTTTCTTTATATCATGATTTGATTTCTGGATTAAAAGATTATGGAGAAGGATTACCAAATAAAGTAGTGATATTTACATTTAATACGTGGTAATGAGTGGCCAAACATGATTGATTATAACATTTTCTTTTATTTTTCTTTTTCTTTTTTCTTTAAAATATACTCTCACCGGTGCAACATGACACTGGATTAGATATTTAATACTCTCCCTCAATAAAATATGTAATTTTCTTTTAATCTATCTTATTAGTTTTATTAATGATTATTGAGTTATTTTAGGGAATAAGTAAAATGTAAGTTAATGTCTTAAGTAAGAATAAAAAAAGTGAAAATATAATACTATATGAGTTCATTTAGATTGTGTATATTAGTAAGGTGAAAAAAAATAAAATAAAGAAAAAAGAAGGGATTAGTAGTTGGATGGAGTAATTCAAAATTTAGTGGGCCACGTGATAACGTCTCGTTTGCAGCTACCCTTCACACTCAGGATCAGTCAACTCCATATTTATCATTTATTTCTGTTAATTTTATTCTACTCCCTCATTCTCATACTTATATGCACCGATACTGTAAATACGAAATTTAAGAAAAATTATTTTTGATCAATTTTATTGACTTTTTAAGGGTATTGTGGTATTTTAAGTAATAAATAAATTATAAAATATGTTATGTGTGGTAGGTGAGAGTGATATTTTTTAAATAAGAAAAACTTTTGAGGTTGTTGGTTAATGTGATTTTTTTTAGATAGTTAAAATAAGTGTGAGACGGACGAAAACAGTGAAGATAAATGTGATACGAAAGAAATACTTTTTAGAAACCCACACAAACGGATTTCATCATTGACCAGTACTATAAAAAATATGACACACTATCCTACAATATGTTCAACGTACTTCCTCCTCATTTAAAAAATTAAAATTGAAGTATTTTAATGTGTAATTTATTAAGAAGTTTAGCAAATATTTAGATGTGTATTTGTTTAATATTATGTGTGAATCCATTAAAATATATTAAGTACTTGTTTTTAGTGAATTCATAATTTTCTCTCCATACAAATGATTATTTCAATTTAAGTGTTCCACGTAAATAGCTTACATTTCTTAAAAATATCTCTGCTTAAATTAAATACTTCTTACATGTGGAAGATAATTTTTAAATTTACTGTTTATAGAATAAATTTAGAGTCCGACTGTAATACACCTGATGCATCGGTAGAGCTTTCAGAATAGGTTGGTGGGTCGATTTAGCCCAAACTCATCATAATCCGCTCTTATGCGGGCTTAAATGAGATGGTTCACACGCGGGTCGGATCACTTGCGAGTCTGATCACTCGCATATTAGGTCACTTGCGGACTGAGTTGGGTCACTGGTGAATCAACTCACGGATTGGTCCAATTTTTTTATTAGTATTTTTTTTTTAACGATGTTTCACTTACCACCCCCTAACCCCACCCCACCCCACCCCACCCCTCCCCTCCTAACCCCCACCACCTCTTCCCAAATTTTTTTATAATAATTTAAATTTTAATATTTAAATAATATCACCCCACCAGCTTACCCCCAACCCACCCAATCCATCCAAAAAAATTAAAATAAAATTTTAGATTTTAATAATAAAAATATTACCAACTATCCCCATCCTACCCCACACCACCCACCCTGCTTCCCAAAATTTTTTATAACAATTTATATTATAATATTTAATAATAAAAATATTGCCTCAACAGCCTACCTCCACCCACCCAACCCCTCCACCCCTTCCAAAAAAAATTAAAATAAAATTTTAGATTTTAATAATAAAAATATTACTACATAGCCTACACCCACTACGCCACCACTCCCATCCTCTTCCCAAAAAAATTTTTTTAATAAAATTTTAGATTTTAATATATATATTAATAATTAAAAAAAATTGGGAAGGGGTGGGTGAGGGTAAGCTGTGTAATAATATTTTTATTATTTTAATATAAAAATCTAAAGTTTTATAAAAAAAAAAAAAATTTTGGGGTGGAGAGGGTGGGGTGGGTGGGGATAGGGGTAAGGTGTGTGATAATATTTTTATTATTTTAATATTAATTAAAATCTAAATTTTTATTAAAAAAATTTTTTTGGGGATGGGGTGGGTGGGGTGAGGGTAGGATGAGTGATAATATTTTTATTATTTTAATATTAAAATCTAAATTATTATTAAAAAATTTTCTTGGGGGGCGGGGGTTGGGATGTGGGTGGGGATAGGATTTGTGATAATATTTTTATTATTTTAATATTAAAATCTAAATTTTTTTAAAAATATTTTTTTTTTTTTTGAGTGGGTTGAGGGGTGGTGGGCAGGGGGTGGGGATAGGAATGAGTGGTAGATTATTGGATTTGGGAGGGTTAACCCACGACCCACTGTGACCCATTGTGTAGTGGGCTTCAATGAGGCGAGTTGCTTTTGGGTTGTATCATTTTTGGGGCGAGTTACTAACGGGTTTTCATGAGTTGGGGCGGGTTGGCCCATTGAATTCAACCCAAATTGACAGCTCTATGCACCGGTACATCTGAACAATTTTAACCGTTAGATTATATTTTAACTCAAACTCTACCATCAAATAAAATAAAATAACAATTTAAAAAAAAATTTAACTACTCTCCATATTTTTAACCTACTAACTGTAAGTGCACCGGTTGTACTACATAATCACCCATAAATTTATACTCCTTATTTACATTTATCTCTATCGATAAGATGCCCTACAGAGCTATTTTAATTAACAACCTTCAAATTCAAAAATTAATACAAGTGGATGAGTAGTTATTGTAGAATTTAATTGGCATTGAATTTTTTATGAGGGTAGATGAACCTATTTATTAATTGGATATCTAATCTTACAAATACAATATTTTATCACTTCATTGTTCACGGGCATTGTAGATACGAAGTTTAAAAAAAAAATTTTGACCAACTTTATTGACTTTTTAGGGTTATTGTAGATACGAAGTTTAAAAAAATTTAATTAGGGTGTGTTTGATGGAAGGATTTAAGTAGGGATTTATATCCTCAAATCCCTCTTCATATTTGGGTATCACTTGAAATTAATAGATTTATAAATTCAACATTTTAAATTAATGGATTTCAAATCATGGATTTGATTTTGAATTTTTTTTAGTTATTTTTGAATGGATTTCAAATCCTTACTTAAATCATGTCATTTGAAATCATTTCGTTGTGTAATTGATATATTAATTAATATATAATAAAAATAATATATAAAATTAATAAATTAATTAAAAATATATATTCATATATATATTTTTTAATTTTAAATCCTATCACCCAATCTACCCCACCCCCTCTCTCTCACAATCTTTTATACTAAATGGTCATCCTCCAACTCTTCGATTTTCACAACTTAATTTATTCTCATACATCATCTCATAATTATTCATTTATATTTTTATTCAATTCATGAATTCATTTATTACACTCAAATAATTCCATTCTATCATATTAATGACGCTAAATTTTATTCATTTGACTTGGGTTTTATCTTGAAGTCGGAGTGGACTTGGGCTAGTCGGCTAAAATTAAATTCCGGTCTATATATAACATAGGTTTGGGCTAAGTATTTTATTTAAATCTTATCAATACAGGGCCTTGGAAACAATAAATGGTTATGCCCAAAACATTATTCGAGATGTTTTATTTTACCACATTTCTTCAGATTACTTATGCAACTCCCTAAATTATAAGCTTTAACATTGATGTATTTTTAAATAAACTTTTATTTCAGAAAACACTTCAATTATAGAGAATTTTATTTCAACCGATCTTCAAAATGTCAGTTTCAAAAATTATCAATTGAATTAGAGTGATCCAAACTTTTATGAGAAATGGGAAATGAGATTATTATAATTATAGGACACGGAAATATTGATTATTTATAGAATGATATTTATTCAAAGTATTAATTTATACTCTATCCGACATTTTTTTTCAGTGTTTTGTTTAAATTATCACATATAGATTTTTACCTCCTTAAAATTGCAAAAAGTTAAAAATAACCATCATTTTCATATACAAATTTTATTTATTTTTATATATAAAAAACCATCTCTATTTAAAGGGATTGTTTTCTCTAATTCTATTTCATAATATAAAAAATTATACCCTATAAATACATTAAATTCTTAAAGAATGTGCCATTATTTAGAATGTTATAATAGCATGTGTCATTCATTTATAAAGTGAATATAAGTTGAAAAACAAAGTTGAAATTGTGAATTAACTAACATACTTTAACATTATTCCAAATAAAATAGTACCATAATAGTTATTACTTTTATTAATTTTTGTGTCAAGAAAATGGTGAAAATTTTTGCGAGAGAAGGGAATGGAGTAGTACACATATGCATATTTAATTTGTATAGCCACAAGAAGGAACAGCATACGCATAAATAAATAAATACCATATTAATTCAATAAGAATTGTGCTATATAGAATAGAGGCACATATTTAGAGAATAGAACGTAACTCAAAAAAATGGCTAAAAAGAAAAAAAAAACTAGGGTTATTAATTCCCATACATATAAAAAATTAACCAACTCCAAAATTAGTAGTTATAGTTTCCCATGCAAAAAACCTAATTATTAACACCACCATTGCTTCTCTGCCTTCTTCACCCTCCACACAGAACCGCTCCTCATCTTCCAATGGAGGAGCGGATTCCGACGTCTGACGACACCACCACCACCCCAACCACCCTCCCCCCACCACCACCCGCCGAATCCCGCGAAACCTACGTCGTCCAAGTCCCCCGCGATCAAATCTACCGCGTCCCCCCACCGGAGCACGCCCTCATAATCGAGGAACACAAGCGCATCTCTTCCAATCAGGATGCAAATCGCCGGAGCAAAATATTCTCTTTCATCGCAGCCGCCATCCTCCTCTCCGCCGCCGCCCTAGTCGCCATCCTCATCGTCCGCGCTACTCTGTACCTCCCCCAGACGCCCGATTTCGCCGTCACCGGCATTCAGGGCAGAAATTTGGAACAGAAAAATAAATCCGACGGCGGCCGAAAGTCGCCGGAGTTCAGGATCGGGATCCAGGCGAGGAATCAGAACACGAGATTGTCCGTTTCCTACAAGGAAGGAGGAGGAGCGTTCTTGGATTTTAAGGATAAAAGGATCGGGCAGGGGAAGCTGGTCCCGGCGGCGATCGAGGAGGACGGAAGCGGCTCCGCGGATTTTGATTTGGTTGTGGCGGCGAACGCGGCGGCGATGGGGGCGGAGATGAAGAAAAGCTTGAACGAAGGGAAGGAGAAAGCTATGAAATTGAAGATGGAATTAACGGTGGAGATGAATAGTTGGATGAGAAATCAAAGGATGAACGTCGTCGTTTCTTGTGATTTCGGAGTGCGTAATTCCTTCGCTAACCATACAAAGATTTCGTTTCAAGAATGCCTAACGAAATCATAGCAACGTACACTTTTTTTTTTATTTTTTTTATTTTCATTTTTATTGAGATTTTATTAGCTGGTAAACAAAAATGATTTGTTTAATTATGCTCATAATTCATCATCGTATATATGAGGTATATATGTGAAGAGAGGAAAGAAATTAAGGAATTTATTATTTGATCCACTCTTGTTAGTTTAATTAGTTGTTATGTGTTGTAGTTCTTTTGATTATTTTCTCTCTTTTTGATTTTGAGTTATCAACTGTTCAACCAGTGCACAATAAATATTTTATTTTAGTCTCATGTCGGAATTTCTCATTCAACATAGTAAATTACTTTTAAAAACAACAAATTATTATCCTAAAAAAATTCATAGAGAAAATTAATTTATTTTTTAGATGAGTAATGCTTAGTCATGAGAAAGGGTAATAATTTGTAATGTAGAAAAGTGATACTCTATTTTCTAATCCAATTTTCTACAAAATTATAACAGCTTGTGTGTTCACTACTTACACATATTGTTGGGATTTGAAGCTCCAATATCAGATCAAGATTGATTATGAACAGATATATGAAACTAATATGCTAAGAACTTGAAGAAATGAAATCAAATGCAAAGAGATTTTACGTGGCTTCGATGTATTAGAATTTATGTGCACAAGAAGGCTTAAGAACTCTTTTGTAGTTTTATTAATAAAGGATTACAGAGAGAAATCGCACATTCAATCCAGCTAGAATACACTTAATCGAATTATGAAGAAGAAATCAGCAAAACCCAAACTTATAGGACTGAATGGGTGGCTGGGTTTTGCAGCTGTTATGATGTGTATAACTTTCACCAAAATAACTGCATAACCAACCAATAGGAAGCTTGATATCCTAATTGATTAATGCAGCTAACGAGTTTTATAAACCGAGTTCACGGTGTAAATTAAAGGTTACACCGTAGTTATGTGTAATTGATTCAATATTAAGTTGAAGGTAAAATACGTGAAAAAATATTAGTCTACGTTCGTTTTCTTCTGTGGTATCATTAGTTTGGGCCTTTTGGGCTGCCATTCAATTATTCTCTAAGCTGGGCGGGTATAAGGCTCTCTCGATGATGGGCCGATTTTTTAATAATACAACTCTTGATGGGCCTTATATTCATAAGAGTGTATTTAGTATAAGACTTGGACTTGGGCTTTGTTTCTGTTTTATTTTCTAAATTTAATATAAAGACTTCGACGGGAAACTTCCACATAATATATATTTAAAAAATGCGATTCAATTAGAAAAGTAAAACTCCACTTTTTACACGACTTCAAAAGTACAACAGAAGAATGTATAATATACACATCAAAACTAAATCCGTATAATCCCTCAGTTCCGAAATAATTATGCGTTGTTTAAAAAAATTATTTTGTATCAATTTTATTAACTTTTGTAGGTATTAAGTATTTTTAAATAACAAATAAAGTATAAAGTAATATTATGTATGTTAGGTAAGTGTCTGAAATTTAGTGAGTGGCAACCTCACTTTAATGTACATATAAGTTTGACACATTTATTAATTTACACATTTTATTATGATTATATCTCATTCTCACATTATATATAATTTTCATAAACAAACTTATCAAATATATGTATTTTTTTTTTAAAAAAAACCTATCAAGCAGTGAGAAATATCTACCAATTCAAATTTAAGAAAAAATAAAGTAATAAAACAAAGATTTATGCTCCTAACTGTATGACATGATTATGCCGATTAATTAATTACCCAAAATTGCTAAGATGAAGTTGTGTGGGTTAAGGCTCCTGTGTATGATTACTTTGTCATGTATTATTTGCAAAGTGGACCCTCATCTTTTACTTTATTGTATTTGTTTATTGTTATGGTAGTTTGTATGTGACCCAAGAAGCATGCTGGTGGCTTTATGCACAAACCCACTTAGAGTTTGATATTTTTCAATTAAATAATATCTTTAAGTTAAATAATTATTGTTAATTAGTTTTAATGATCATGATTGTGCAAAAGATAGTTCCTTAAATTAGGATTAATCATGGCTATGCCAAAGTTAGGAAGCTTTTCTAAGTGGTCTTTAAAAAGACAGCACATGAATTGCCAATAATAATGGAAGGAGTAACTTTCAATAATTATATATTTTGAGAAAAATATGATCTAATTCTAATTTAGATTGAATTCACCTCAAGTAATTTTGTTTTCTATTTCAACATTTGTTATGAATTGTTTATTTAATATTAGTAATTTTCTTTAAATTTTGATTATTTTCTAGTAACAAAAAAAATCACTTAAAAATTGTGTATAACTTGCATATAAATCGTATAACCTAAAAATTATAATGAGTAGTTGTATAAGAGAGATGTAATGGAGTATGTATAGATCTTTTTACTAAAAATAAAAAATTGATACTTCAAAATGGTAAAATAAATTCCTTATAAGTTGTGCAGAAGGAGTATAATTTAAAATTTTGTATTTTAAAATTTAGTAGTCATTCAGTTTCTTATAAAAAGAAATAAGATGCTGCATTATGAAATTGGCTTGATAAATGAACAAATATATAATAATTTTGAATAAATAGATATATAATTAAATTAATTTGAATAATACTATATGACAAGCTACTTTCGTACAGTACGTCGACATAACAGCGTCATTGCATGCGATAGCTTGAATTCGTGATTTAAATTATCTTTTCTTTTCTTTTAAAAAAGTTTATCTATTGATATTATTCCATGTTCTAAAATTAGTACTCTATTACTTTATTTATATTACATTTATGTGATTTCCAAGTGTTAGAGTGAATCGACTAAGTATTAAACGTTTCATCTCTCTACAAGCTTAAGTTTTTAGATGAGGTGGTCATTTAACATGGTATCAAAGCCCATAATTAGCAAAGGTTCAGGTCCAGGATTCAAACCTCATCGTCACCCATTTATAAAAAAATTTCACATGCAAAGCAATTCTCCGTCAATAACTGATCCAATTTACAATAGTTTTAATATTTATTTTAAATGATCGTGGTATGATTGATACAAAGACCTATTTTTTAATACATTATATCGTTATTACTTTTTATTAGAATATTATTACTTTTTATTTATCTCAACAAAATAAAATTTGGGTTTTCAAAATTCGAATATATGTCTAAATAAGACAGAAAGTATGGACATGATTTTACATGGGGTACCTGTACTTTGCTGCCACATAAATGAAGAACCATAATAAGACTACACATTAGAGCATTTACTCTCCATGACCAACTTTAGCAAATTGCACACCAATTATTCATCCATTCCAATTAATTAATTATTATTATTAAAAAAATACATTTATCCCTCCATTCAACACTGTCAAATGGTTTCAGAATGCATCCATCCAATGATCCTAAACCACATACATCCTATTCATTTAATTGGTTTTAATTCCCATGATAATAATGCCCTATTATGCTTCACATGCTACTCCATGTGACACCTCGTGATTTTCTTATTATTTTTGGTCCATTTTTCCTGACTATTCATAAACACTATTAATATGAAAATTATACACTTGATAACTACTTATTCATCCATCATTATTTAATGGAGATTTTTTTTTCTTTTTCCTTAAAAATCTCGAGATTTAAGTCTATATTATTTCCCTCATGATTTTAATGTTAGAATCGAAACTTACAATTTCTACTTTTGTTCAAATTGGGTTCTTCTGCATTCGTTAATATATTTATCAAGAAGTATATTCTCTCTTTTTTATCTTCATTGAAAATAATCAAATGATAAACCATTTTATAAGGATTTCATGGCATATCATATACTCCATACTCCATAAGCCACAAAGGTATAAATTAAGTAATAGGGGAGGGTGAAAAGAATTTCTAAAAGAATTTAGAGATGTTTAAACTATGTTTTTGACAGAGAATTTAACCCCTGCAAACGCTGTCAAATGGGAAGCTTTTTTTTATAAGATTATTGAGACACATTTTTGGGACCCAGGAGAAAACAATTTTTTTATACATACTCTCCCGTTTCACATTTAGTTGTACCGTTATTGTAAATATAAAATAAAAATTATTTTTGATCAATTTTATTAATTTTAGAAAAGTAATATAGTCTTTTTAAGTAATAAATAAATTACTCCCTCCGTCCGGGGTACTTTAACCAATTTGTACGGGCACGGAGATTAAGAAGTGTTTTTATTTTAATATATAATATAAGAAAAAACAGGGGTAAATTAGTAAATTAAATAGAAAAAGTAAATAAAGTTGTTGTGAATGACGAATAAAGTGTAAAAAAGTTATTAAAGTTATTGGGATTGTAAAAAGTGAGTATTAAAATATTATATATTTTTATCATTAATGAAATGAGTAAAAATACGTGGAACAACTCAAAATGAAAAATAGGTAAAAATACGTGGGATGGAAGGAGTATAAATTACGTTATACGTGTTAGGTGAGAATGATAAATTTAATTATACTTTAAAAGTGGTGGATTAATGTGATATTTTTTAAGGTATTGTAATTTAATAAATATTGAATGAAAATAGAAAGTATAAAATTTAATTAAGTATGAAGGGAGTATTAACATGTACAGTATTTTAAAGGTAGGTGTATAGAATAATAGATGAACATTTATGGCATACTATTAATTTCAAAGACATCATGACAGGATTCATCATACATGGGCCTCGACCCTCAATGCAGGACCGATTGCACATAGGAATTAAGTTCATAGTGCTGTTACTTAAATATATATATATATATATATATATATATATATATATATATATATATATATATATATATATATATATATATATATATATATATATATATATATATATATATATCCTCTCTTTCTATTTTGGAAGTTCAAGATTTACATTTTATTTTTAATCAGCACAGAATAATTAATACTACTCTTTTTGTTTAAAAAATAAGTTCACAATTATTGTAGATACAAAGTTAAAAAATAAGTTATTTTTTGTTCAATTTTTATGGGTAGTTTGATATTTCTATGTAATAAATAAATTATAAAATAAATTATGTGAATTGTAAAGTAAATTTGAAATTAAAGTGTATTGTGTGATTATTCATTTGTGTGTATTTTCTTATTTTGGGGTGTGAACTTGTTTATGATATGTACAAAAAATAGAACGTGTGAATTTATTTATGGAATGGAGGTAACCAAGTGGGCTAGCTCACTTGGCCACTGAGCTCCTCACACAAGTGAGTGACCCGGGTTCAATTTCCATTAGAAATGAATATGAGGGGAGTTATAAAGAGGGCTTGGGACTGGGCTCCTCACACAAGTGAGTGACCCGGGTTCGATTACCATTAGAAACGAATAGGAGGGGAGTTATAAACAACTAACTTGTAATACATAAAAAATCTCTATCTTTGTAAATTTCCATCTATGCCATTACAAACACCCCCTATTTCATTAGGCCAAAGATAATTGGCATGAATGGATTATATAATGAATTGATAATAAAAACTTTGGAATTAACATCAAAAGTAAATAATAAAGCTAAAGGCTCATAATTTAGACAAACGTTTAGGAGGTGTTTGCGTATTGTAGTATGTTGCATTAAAATAATGGTGAATTTAAAATTATTTTTGGGGAAAAAGTTCGGTTTAAAGCGATTAATTATTGGAAAATTTGTTTACTTTAAAGAGGTTGTAACAAGAGTTAAGTGTAAATGATAAGTTTGAATAGCATTATTAAGTCAAGGGTAGGTGAAAAGATGTATGGAAATGCGAATGAGACAAGAATGAATATAATTGACTATTTGAGTATTACCACATGCAATAAAACTTGTAATTTGTATATATGGATGACAACTAATATGAAATTGGATCATGAATTAAAACCTAAAATAAGAATTATTATTTTGATATATAATCACAATTATAGTTTCCTATACTCATTTACTTTAAAATGAACTGATATAACTTTTATGGAGAAAATGTGATAAATTCTGAAAGTAAAGGAAAAGCCATGAATTAAAAGGGAAAGAATAATATATCGCATTAAAATTATGATCCATACATTTTAATATTATTAATTGTATTATAACGTTATAGCTATGTGCTAAAAGTTGTCCTTTTTACCTAAAATCTAAGTCCACACATACAATAGACATAATGCAAAAAATTTACATGAAATCGATTTTACTTTGGAATTTTGATTATTATAGTATAAAAGATGATAATTCTTTTATACAAAAAATAATACTATTATTGTTAATAAATTTTTCGAGCTAGCATAACAATCATATGTCTTTTAAAGAGCAACACTTGATATTTTAAAGAGTAACACTTTTCGAAAGAATGCTTCATGCACCCGATTATATGCATACAATTATATATATATATATATATATATATATATATATATATATATATATATATATATATATATATATATATATATATATATATATATATATATATATCACTTTATACCTAGTTTGGTAGCAATAATTGAAGGTTAGACTTAGGTTTATTTTAATGGAGTTTCGAGTAGAAGTGATTCGGGTAGTGGAGTGTGTCTTTCCACGTCCAAAAGGGTTCTTAAGGTTGTCAAATATATTGGAGGCATGTTAGTGTCACATTTCCAAATATCCATGTGTTTCTTCATCACATCAACGAACACACACAATCCCAATTTTCCTATTCTTGAGTGGATTCCAACTCTTCACTCAACCTATTTTATAATAGATTCTCTACACCTAGCTTCTTGGGTGGGTTTCCCTTTCAAAACCTAATAAAAGAGAAAGACTAACACTCAACATCCCAATTCATTTCCTTGTTTTTATTCAAGTTTGGTTCGGGTTCAATATTTGAGTTTTATATATCTCTCATTTCAAATCTAGTTGCCAATGGGAATGTTTGTTGTCATTTGGGGGATGTTGCACCAAATGTATATGCATAGATGGATGTTTGAAATAATAATAATAATAATAATTTTCTTTCTAATATCTTCTATTATAAATGCATAAAGTAAAATTTTGAGTAAGTGTCAATTAACATACTCTTAGCATAATTTTTTTTAAAGATTTTTGTAATATGTCTGATTAAGTATAATATTTGCAAACATAAGTGTGAAACCGTATTCAGGAATACTTTTGTGAGACAAGAAATGATAAACACTTCAATAAAAAGTGATATTTAAATTAATGAAAAATAGTAGTGATGTAATGAATTACTTTATGAATAATTAGTGGCATAAATAAAAAAAAATATTGTAATATGATATCAATTTTTACTTTTTAATATGTTAACAGTACATCGGTATTCGTGTTGTATACATATTTTAAAGTTCCATTTGACCAAATTAATATTCCAAAATTTTAGAGTTTACTAATGTATTAATACTGTTTAAGACAGCACCAGCGTGATTTACTCGTTAATTGGGAATTAATGATTCTATGTCATTAGCTTAACTAACACTATAATCCAATCCTCTGATTGTTCTGAGAAAAGGGTGCAAGTATAATCATCGTGTGTATAAAAGGGGACAGCTAAGTACTAGAATACTACTTAATTAAAATATATAATTAATCTCAACTACTAGGTTGTATCCATAGGTGTTGTATTATTAGTAGCTAGTCACAATATTATTGGATCCGACCAATTTGTGTGGAAATAATAGCATATTAATTAAGTATTTTATTTTAATTCGTAATTAATGGCATGCATGTGTTCAATATGACAAGTATAACTTATTTTATTTATGTGTTTATTTCAGAAAAAGATGATATTGTGTTCTAGATTTATGAACATTATGATCTTGTCATGATTATGAATATCTTCGGGTTGTTTGGTTGAATTGATTTTGTAATAAATTATAAAAATAAAGGATATGTTAAAATTCATAAAAGAGTAATATCATTTTTTATGTCATTCGAAGAAATCAATTTTATTTTATATGATTCAAAGATAAATAATAAGCTATGTTCAATTCTTCTCCTCTTTCGTCTTTTTTTTTCTTTTTTCTAGAACGTCAAAAGAAAAAAAAATTCATTCAATATTATTATAACTTTAAAATACATTTTAATATCAAAATTGATATTCATTTACAAATAACATAATTTAGAAATTAGAAATTAATTATAAGGTTAGTGGATTAAAAATATGAGTGTGTAGTTTTTTTTTATAAAATTAATTATTTTATTTTATTTAATAGTAAAAATTGAATTAAAATACAATCTAACGGTTAAGATCGTTCAAGTGCACCGATGCACCAGGTGCACAGTAATTCAACTCATAAATTAATTATTAAATATTATGATACGAGTATAATTCCGTATTCAATTGTATAACATTCACAACAATACATTACAAATATAGACGACTTCAATTGTGATTACTTACCTAATATTAAATTAATTTATATAATTATTTGATGGAGATGATCAATTAGTAGTTTAAAAAGGGAAAAAAAGAAAAGAAGTAAAGAATGTTGAATAAAATGGGGATACGACTCATAACACATCCTTTTTGACTCAGCATGGGACGCAGTCATCATGTAACGATAAAAACCATTGGGCCCATTTCATAATATTACTCCAAATATTTATCAAATTTATATTATATTAACACAAAATACAATGTTTTAAATTTCTTTTCTAGCATATCACTAATTTTGGATCTAATACTATTTACGTTTGATAAAATTTAGTTTATTTAGTGTATGCAAATCTTATAGAGGAGTAATATATATAATTCTTAAATTAATATTATTATTATATATATAATTATATGTAAACGGATTGTGTAAGGTTAATTCTTTTTATTAGGGGCATCTATTGGGCAAAAATAATCGAGAGAATATTTCACGGGTTTGGTTCTATATAAACATAAATAAATGAAAATAAAATGGATCAAGATAAAATTATGATCAATTGATTTAGGAAAATAAAAAGTCTCAAGTTATAATCAATTATTGAAGTTACAAAGCCAATGGACTCAATTGAAACCTTAAGATTTAAGTGCAACACGGGAGTGAGATCGTCATTTCATGTGATCGTTTTACTATTTTCATAAATTTTTATAATTTATTATTAAAGATATTTTCATTTTTTATTCAAAATATTATAACTTTTTAATAATATTATAAATTATTTATTAAATAATTTATTGAATCATTATCACTTTTCATTACTTTGAATATCATTTTTATGGAGTATAATATTATCACATTTTATTCGTCCTGAAAGTCTTCATGTACCGTGAAACTCTCATACACAAGTATTTGATTTTAAATAAGAGGGGTGTGAGTTAAGCATGCACGCTGGTAAGAATAGCTAGTTTTGGATTTCGAAAATAAGGAACTTGGACTGAAACCGTAATAGAGCGATTTTGGTTCGGAACCGTTAGATCCTATTTTTTTTTATATACTCCCTCCTAGGGATGGCAATGGTAGTGGTGGCCTTGAGGAGGGGCGAAGAAGGCGACCGCCCTGGGCCCAAAATATATGGGGGCCCAAAATTTATACATATGTATGTATATATATATATATAAATATATAATATTTGATATAATTATATTTTAATAATTATATAATTTTTATTATATTAGTAGTGTTTTCATAAAATTTGACTCATAAATCTATTGAATTTGTAATGGGCTCTATATTTAGATATTAAAAAATATGAATTTGGTTGTAAGAAAAGGAAAAAGAACAAATTTCTTGCTATAGGAAATTTCCAAAGATATATTATAAGAACAAAATTTTAAAGAAAAAATACAATTGAGAATAATTGCTATAATAAAATGTCTTGCTAAAAATAAATATTTAGTTTTTCGTGAAAGAAAAGAAAATTTAAATGAAGAAAATAATGGAAACTTTTTAGTTAAAAAATATATAAAGAGCATAGAGGCCTATTCTTTTTGTTCGTCACGGGCCTAATAAATGTCAGGACCGGCACTGGACAATGGGACGGGTATTTCTGGGTACCCGGTCTATCCGAACCCTAATGGGTAGTGTACGAGTAGTTGTAAATGGGTTTGGGACGGGTACGGATAATTGTGAAAAATACCATTAGGGTTTGGGACGGGTACGGGTAATGCCTCAAATACCCACGGGTAACCCGATTATATATATATATTATAAAATTTAATATATATTATATAATTTATATATGATAAGATATTTTATATATTTAATTAATAGGTATAAGTTTTATTTAATCATGTTAATTAAATATTTATTTAAAATAATACAATTTATATTATATTTATTTTATATTTAATTAATAATAATGTAATTTTTATTATTATACTTATTTAGACAATAAAAAAATATAAATATATATAAAATAAATGAATATTAAACGGGTATGGATACCCGCGGATATTTATAAATGGTAATGGGACGGGTACAGGTACCATAATAAATTTTTTAAACGGGACGGATTTGTTTTTTTAATCGGATACGGGTACGGGTATCCCAAAATAAGCTGACACCCTACCCATTGCTATCCCTATCCCTCCGTCCCCTTGAAACGTAGCTGTTTGTTTTTTGCACATGGATTAAGAAGTATAATAATTTAATGTATTTTAAAGTGAGAGAAATAATATTTTAAAGTGTAGTGGGTAGTTGTATTAGTGTTGACTGTGAGACCATGTGGTCACATCAATCTAAAAAAGAAAATGAATACTGTTATAACGAGGCGGATCAAAATAGCAAAATGAATACATATCAAGGGGATGGAGGGAGTATATATTTTTAAGATCTCAAAGTTTCACATCATAAGTAAAAAAAAAAAAGTAACATTTAATGAAACCGAAATTGAACTGAAATATTACCGGTTCTAATTATATATTCACCGGTTAAAATGTGTAGGTCTAGCGCGAGTTGGGGACAAATTTTGTCATATTCATTAATTAAAGGGGTTAATAAAAGAATTTACATAAATGTTCATATTTATGATATGCAGCTGCAATGACTTATCATGATGCAGAGGTTGCTGCCGTTGACCATGGGCTTAGCATTGTACTAGAATTTTGACATCCAGAGACTTACTGTCAGCAGCAATTAAGGTGGTGCCCATTGTTGTCGGTCAAAAGCGTGCAGCGTTTTCTGGAGATCATACGATTTTATTTATATATTTAGCGACTTTAATAAAACATATTAACTACGCTTACCATCCAACCGTTAATTACGATTATCGATTTATGATTATGAGGATGTGCTCTATTTGATTGTACCAAGTCGATCGTACGTCCATAAAAATCGGAAATTACAGTTGAGTGATTCGATTTTAAGGTATTCATTTGCTTTATCACTTTGATTAATGAATATTATTATTATTATTATATATAAGGTAGGTAGTTATATTAGAGGGAAGTAGTGTACTTTTTTAGTAAATATGAAAAAATGGATACCTTTGAAACGGACGTCAAAAATAGTAAAATGGATACCTTAAAAGCAGACGGAAAGAGGGAGTATAACATTTCTTTTTAATTTATATACTATATTTTTCGAATAAATAAATTGTAGGAATAAGATAGGGTGAAATTTAAAAGATGGCATCTAGGAACTGCAAATGATAGCATGGAATGAATTTACAACATGGAGTATATTTTGTGGCCAAACATTTGGTGAGACATATCTCACTTGGAAGTTTTTATGAGATAGGACCAAAAATGATAATTTTTATAAATAATGATGGCTGAAGTAATGAAAAATTATAATTGTACAATATACTCCCTCCGTCCTAGGTTAAGAGGGTCATTTTACCATTTTGGTTGTCCCACCTAAAGAGTCCCATTTTCTTTTTTGGACACATGGGACCCATCCACACCACTAATACAATTAAAACATGGGTCCACACCCACTAATGCAACTATCCACTACACATTAAATAATAATACTCTTTAATCCACGTGCCCAAAAGCAAATGAGACTCTTAATTTGGGATTGAGGGAGTATTATTTTTTAAACAATTTGTAGTAATAATAAAAATTAATAATTTTTTTATTAAAAATTAATAACCATTTAAACAATAGTAAAAATGATCTCGCATTAAAAAAAAATTAGCGGGTCAAAACTTTCTGCATATTATTACTCTTTTATAAATGAAACTTATGACAAATGTGATTTTCTATTAAATCGTCATTTTCAAAGATTAAAGATTTATTATTAAAAAAATTAATAAATTATCGTGCAGGTGACATCTCAGTCCACATATAATACTAATTAGGATTCTTTTATTTTTATTTTTTTATAATAATATCGAAATTCTCGACTTTCATCTAAGGAGATCATTCAGAATACCTTAATAACGATTTAATGTAGGGTCACAGAATCAATTGAAAGGAATAATTAGCAATTGTGAATTTGTAATTCTCTTATTTGATGAAATTATTTTAAGATAAAAAAAGAATTTGATATGATTCAAAGTAAGCAAATAATTGGTGGGAAGATGCTATAGCACGTGACAGATCCCAGACTAGAATTCTAAGAATTTCGAAAGTTATCGTTAGAAGTTTCATAATTTTAATAGAAAGTTTCGCTTTATTAATTAAATTAAATTGATCCACTTGCTTCATCAAAGGTAGAAAAAGGGAGTTCAAAAATTTGAAACTCTTGTTTTTTTGACTAAAGTTGAAATAAATGGGATTAATTACCTAATGATTATATTTTCGTCTCATATTTCCTTTATTAAGAGCATGCTTGGCGTGTTTCTTGGGAATGCATTTTTACAATTGATCATTTATTAGTCAAACGTAAAAAATTAGTTTTCAAAATAAGTGTTTTAGGATCTGTACAATTTTTCGATATCTCGTTTATTTAGGTATTACGGATGCACTCAAACGATTTGGGATATCTATAGCGATTTTCTCTCAAACCCTTCAACAAATTTGCTACTCCATATTAGTATAATTTTGTGAGGGAAAAAAAAAAGAAAAAAAAAGAATGTCATCATTTAGGAATATCTTGTACCATCAATATGAAAATCTATAAATGCTTTTGTAAAGAAAAGTGTCCATAGATGGATATATTTTAGAGAATATGAATTCATTAGAAGTTTTTCATTTTGAATGTAATATGATAATAATTTGGCCTTGGAAAATTGTGTAAAATGTAGTATGGTGATTTGAATTTAACTGTTACTCTCATGAGATTCCTTATATCCACTTTAAAGTTTAAATGATATAATAAAATAAAATCATTTTTGCTGTTTAAAAGAAAAAATAGAAATGACCCACTTGGTTTAATTAATGGCTTAATTGTGAACCAACCCATGACATGACGTTGGTTAATATCTATTTTGCTTTAAAGCTTCCAATATAGAGTATATAAATATTTTATGGAGTTATATTGTTAGCTAATTAATTGTAAACTTAAAAAATTATAGTATATTTTAGGGGATAATTATTTTTATTAAAAGATACTAATAATTTTTTAAAAAATACTGAGAATATTCTGCAAGAGTTTAACTTGAAACTAATTTTAAATAAAAAGCCAATTATATGAAAATACGATACTCCTATCGTATTTGATTTTTATTTTTTTCAATTTATACACATTTAATTTTTATAATTCGCATAAATTTTTTTATGTTTACAACAAACTTTTTTCACGTTGTTGAGATTGTGAATTAAGTTACAAATTTACTCTTATTCTAATTATAAAACTAGTATATGTGACATTTTTTGCGGATACCTCAAAATCTAATAAGTTAAGATTGATATATAGATGAAAAAGGAAGGAGCAATATTTACTTAAATAAAGATGTAAATTACAAACTCACCCTCATACAGCCTTAATTACAATACACAAGGGCATAATGCAAAAGACTAAAGAGGACATTTTCCCTCTTTGTCCTAATTTTGACTAAGTACATAATATAAATTTGCTTAGTATTTTTCTCATGTCACTAGCAAGAGAATACATACATATGTTATACAAAAAAAAAAAAAAAACAAAAAGTTAGTTAATTTGGCAACGACATTTTGATCTCTTCAACTCGTCTTCTCATCCTAAACTGACGTCTTAACGACATTCGTTTCCACCCCACCAATCGCCTCAAGAATGTCATCACCTCCGAAGGTTCTTGCAATGAATAAGATGCGTTCGTGTCTTTTGGAGTCTTCGAGACAAGGATTCCGAACCCTTGACCTCTTTCGCGTAGCACCTAAACCATCAAAAGCAAACAATCCAATGTTAAGTTCTATATCATGTCTACGGATTGAATGCCGATGTTTTAAAGAAAGAAAAAAAAAACCTTGAAAGCATCTTCATCGGTTTTATCATCACCAATGTAAACGGGGAAAACATCAGCACAATTGGCATACCCTGTAATAATCAAAACATGGGTTCAAATTAATGATCATTCAAATCAAATGGAATAATTGTGAATTAATTATGACTAGTCCACTTATTAACTCACCAAGTGATTCTAGCAAGAATTCAAGAGCCTTCCCTTTGTCCCACTTAATAGTAGGACGTATTTCTAACACCTGCATTATTTCAGCATCAATGTACAATCCATTAAAGCGTGTCAATCAAATCAAGATTTGTAAACTTATTACAACCATGGAAAATCAGAAGAGATAGAGAAAGAGAGAGAATAAAGCAAATGAATCTCACACACCTTTCTTCCTTGAGTCAATCGGAGGTTTGGATACCCTTCAACCACTGATCCAACTTGCTTCAACAGTTCACTCCATTTCTACAAATTTAATTATCAAATCAGTGTTTTTCCTTCTCATGGATTACTAAATTTTCAGACAAAGAATTAATATTCCATACATACCCTCTCATCAACACAGCGGAAATGTACAGAGCAGCAGAATTTGTTGTTCTCCACTCTAGCACCAGGAGTTGATTTTGTAGCCTCCAACAGGGCTTTATAAACCTTAAATATTCCAAATATTCATGTCAAATTACTATGATTGTAATCTTGAAAAGAAATGGTTTTTATATTAAAAGAATGAGGAAATTCTTACTTCATCAATCATGGGTAGAAATTCAGTGGCTGGCTGGAAAAGAACAGCTTGAGTACTCTGTTGAAATTAACAAGTTTAGAAGATTTGCATGGAGGACAAAGATATGATTAGAGAAATATATGAGAGAGAAAGTGTGTATGTGTGTGTGTGAGAGAGAGAGAGAGCTCACTTTCTTGTAACCTTTTGATGGGCCTTTTATGTCCATACCATGGCTTCCAGCATAATACAGCTCTGCTAAACGCACAAAACTGTAGACCTGTATATATATATATATATATATATATATATATATATATATATAGATACAGAAAAGAGTGTGAGTACTTGGATTAAAAGTGGGAATTAAGAATTCATGCAGTTTTAAAACAAACGAGAAACAAAGTAATGATTGTACCTTGTCTCTGCATCTTCCACTCACAATAGCAGTGGGGAAATATCTAGCAAGTTTTCTCACTGTTGCTCTCATCTGCAAAACAAAATCATACTTATATATATGAATGTGATTCCTACACACACAAACACGTGTACTCTGCGTGTGTGTGTTTTCTCTACTTACAGCTTCGGACATGAAGGCTCGATCGGGATCTTCCACTATGGGAGAAAGGGTGCCATCGTAGTCCAAAAACATGACTATCTGCTTTCCCTTTGAAGCATTCGTAATTTCGTCGAACATATCCAGTGCAGACGGATGGCGCAGCTGTTTCATACAAAAATATTCCCACTTGTCATTTTTCAACTAACCGACAATCAACATGGAAGAAATTATTTCTTACTAATACATATAAAGCAACACGCGCACACACACGTGTGTGTGTGGTGGGGTGGCGGAGCTTACTATCCAGGAATTCTGATCATCGGAGAGTGGTGGGGCTTTGATGTGAGTGGGGGAAGAAGCTCTCATGGAATCCAGCCACGTGTTCATTCTCCCACCATTATTGATGTCCAGATTCTGCAGAAGCTTCTTCTGCGAAATGGTGAAGTACGTCCCTGGCACCGCCGGCGGCCGTTGCGCCGCCGGAGTGAAGAGACCCGACCCGGATAGCTCCATATTCTGCTTGATCATTTTAGAGAATGTGTGAGAGAATTGAGAGTGTGTGTTTTGTGGCGGTGGTGAAAAAAACAGAGGACTCTGTTTTTTTGCTTGTTAACAAATGGGGGAGAAAATGGGGAGAAAATTGAAGGAAGAGGGTAATTTCAGGACAAATTTTAGGCCACTCGCAGAAACAAAAGATCTGCGAAAAGCTGAAACAAAGAAAGAAGACAAAAGGAGAGGCAGGGAGAGGGGAAAGAGTGTGTGTTGTCTGTGAGAGATTTAAGGGTAGTTTACTAGTTTTATAGTTGTAGCAGAGCGCAAAAAGACAGAAACACCCCACCAATCGCCCCCAATGGGACCCACGTCCACGGACCCCACTTCATAAACCCCTCTCTAACTCTTCACGACGCTGCCGGGTATCCATCTGCCACCTTTCGCCACCGTCAGCAACCACCACCACCGCCAGCCACGTGTGACAACGAACCCTTGCAATATTATAAAATTATACTCCCTTCATTGTTGATGAAAGTTGTTTTTCTTCATCAAATTTGTTCACCTCAAAGAGTATTGTTATATTTTTAACTAATAAAAATATATAAAGTAATATTATGTGTAAAAATGAGTGAATAATTTAAAATTAAAATAATTTTTGAAGTTGTTAAATAAAGTGATGTTATAGGGGTGAAAGGTGTCGTGGGACGAAAAGATATATATATATATTTTTTTAAATTTCTTGCAAGATGCATGTTTATAAAAAGAGAAATAAAAGAATGATTTGGGATGTAGAGATATTAGAGTAGATCATGGATTCCATTCCACAACACAACATAAATTATTAATGTGTATTATAGGAGTATTATAAAAATGTAGTGATAGTTAAAAAATAATTAGGAGATTCTAAAAAATAAAAAATAAAAATGGGTTGCAAGTTGCAAGACCCCACCCATTGAATCGGGCACTGCATTCTGATTAGTGAGTTGCCTAAAAAGGATCCGAAACCAGATTGAAGAATAGCAGACACCCATTAAAACCCCCATATAAATATATGAACTTCCCAAACATAGCAAATGGTCCCTAAATTTTGGAGGGGTCGCCAATAAAAACAACCACCCAAACAACTCGCCAATGGATCAAAACCATCTGCCTTTTTTTAATATGCTCCCTTTACATCTCTATAATTTTGCTCTTCTTTTTTTAAGTACTCCATAGATGGCCCCGCTCCTAAGAATATCATTTGCATTTCGTACTTAAATTAAAGAGTATTGTTAATTAATGTGTAGTAAGTATTTTTATTAGTAGAAATGTTGAGTCATGTGTAACCTTTAAATCAATTTCCCAAAATAGATAGATGGTATCTCGTCACATAGATGACTAAAGATGAGGGAATAGTAAATTTATCAATATGCTTTTTATTCCTCATACATGAAGTTTTCTCTAACTAATTTTATTAATGTTTTGCACGTAATAAAGTGTAAAGTAAGTTATAGTGTGAGTTATAAGTTTTAAAGTAAATTTGAATGTAATTATCTAGATCTTGTGAATTCTCTTGGTCATGCATTGTTTTCCCAAGTATAAGACTACATGTTTATTACTCCTCTCGAAAAAGCATATTTTCTCCTAGTAAACAAAAGTTAAATACTGGAGTATTTATTTTACAACTAATTTTATCAAATAGAGATATTGACAAATTCACATCGATTGAAGTATTAAATAAGAAAATATGTTTATATTGTGGTATATATTAAAACGAAAACGAGCCCATCTTAATAGAATGGGGCACTATCTTTTTAGCTTTTAAGGTTACTAAAATAATGTTCTAACTTCTAATAAGGAATTCAAAGAACTTAATATTTGATTTTTATTGAATCAAAATTAATAATGATTATAATCTTAAATAAATGAATAAACTTTTAACAATATATATTGTCACTTTTAAAAAATAAATAAAATGTTGGAATCCATATCATTTATGTGCTAATGTAATTCAATTGGCATGTTACTTTTAACCCTACATTAGTATAACCTTGCTTTTTCCCCTTAGATAATTGGTGCCACATGAATCAAATCATGTTTTATTGGGGCAAAGCACGATTCTAGGCTAGTGGACTATATTATATCCTTCCTTTTAATAATAATTATAAAAAAAAAGGATGAAATTGATGTGCGTTTAGTTTATAATAAGAAAACGGGATAATATATATATATATATATATATATATATATATATATATATATATATATATATATATATATATATATATATATATTATAGGAGGTGAAAATAAATCGATAAACTTTTATACATTTGCTTACTAATTTAATTATATGTTTTCTTATAAACGATTGATAATTACACGAGAAAAAATTATTAAAAAAAATCATTTGAGGAGCAACAGTATGAAAATATCATTATGGGTTTGAAGTTATATATTTAGGTCATACTAACCTTATTTTCTCCTTTATTTTAATATTAAGATATAATTTTATTAGAATATAAGTAATTTTTAGATAACAAGCATAATTAGCATCCTTTTTCAACTTGGCAAAAACTTGTGTCACACCGTCTTACATTAGGGCTTACATAAGACGATCAGAAAGCGATAATTTTTATACTGAAAAGTAATACTAAATCAATAAAAAGTGATAATGTTATTTCATGAACAATCTATAGTATAAATGAAAAGTGATAATATTTTATAGCGAAAGTGATAATTATTTTAAAACGTGTAAAATGGTCTCACGTGAGACGGTTTCTCACGCAAGACCTACCCTTTCAACCTAGGTACGTCTTTTTTTTTTTTGAATTAAGTTAATAATTTTTGCAAATTTCCTTATATATGTGAAGGATTATGGGTTAAAAAAAAATCAATAAATCCTTTATTGTTAGTCCAAAGTTGCGATCTCAAGAGTCAAGACAGAAAGTACTTACTGATACAGACAAGCTCTCTTCCCAGAAAAAGTGCAGTGTTAAAAAAAAAAAAAAAGGTAAATGCGAGGTCCCACTTTACACGAAAGGTAAAGCATAGGACATAGTACTTTTTGGTTTGGAGTAAAATTATAGAAAAATTGAGTAAAATTTTATTGCGAAATGATAAAATTGAATTTTAAAATAATATTATTTTTATTATAAAAAGTGATAATATTATTATCATTTTTATTATAAAATGTTATCATTTACGTTATGAATATATATATAAATGATAACTACGCCCAAGTAAATATTGTAGAAAAATTGAGTAAAATTTTAAAGAAATCATTCTAGATCTTAATAATTTATTTAGTTTGGTAAACTAGTCCACATATGAGAAGTCATTGTGATTTCCTTAATTGCTACTAAAATTGATTTCTTTGCCTATCTAATCCCATATGGTTTAGTCAATCATTTTGTGATAAATGGCAAATAAAAATTTTCATGTTAATATTAGGATTATATATTTATTTATTTAGCTTATGGATTACTAATTACAAAAATAATCTATAGTATATATGTACAATCAATTCATATTACATTTTTTTCTTTACACAAATTTTATAGTAAAACGTGTTAAAAGTATACTTGCAATATACTAAAAATATACTAAAAATATGTTTATTGTTAGTAATTAATATAGTATATTAATTCTAATTAAAACTTTTTACATTTCATAATTATTCCGCTGACTTTGTGTAGTTTAATGGACTTGCCCTAGTTAATTATGAAGGGCAGCTTTCAGCCCTTCACATTCAATTACATTTTCCATTCACTCCTATATAAATAACACGTAATTTTTTAAAAAAAAAATCAAAATTTTCTGTTTAAAAAATTAATGCTGAAAGATATAGATTTCATTAATTATCTCCTAAGTATAATTTATTCAAAGATTTATAATAGAAAAAAAAAAGTACATTGAAAGTGACAGATAATTCAGACCAGCAGGCTGCTCTAATGAATGAATTTAATGTAGAACGAGTTTGGAGTTAAACGTTAATGTATAAAATGAACCTGTAATAATTAATCTATTTTAATTCAATTAGGTTTCAGGTTAAATAGCACATAATAATATTTAAATACAGGTATACAACTCAAATGTAAGAGATAATCATATAAATAAAATTTATATCATATATAATTTCAATGTTTATAGACGTAAGTCTTGAAATCAATTTGAAAATCAATACTCAAATTCGTTCATGCATAATTTTTTTATTTTTACATTAACAATATAATATGTTCTATTTTTCGGGAAAAATTAGTTCTGGAATAATACAGATAAATTAATTATATTATTTAATTAAAAATTGATTTGAGAGATATAAGATTAATTTTGAAGGAATTAAAGGTAAACTATTAGTTATTTAATTATATTATGTAGATAATCGTGGTGTATTTATAATATCAAAATCAAATTTTATTTTAATGAGTGAAAAATTGAAGTGTGAAGTTGATTTGGAGTAATAGAGTTCATGTCACGTCTAATATCCATGGTCATAATGGGTACACTAAAAAAAACCTTGAATAGAGATGGTTTTAGAGACGGCTTTTAAAACGGTTTTATGGCCGTCTACAATTTGTGCGTAGCTAGAATAGAGATGGTATTAGAGACGGTTTTATTTTGAGACGGTATTTGAAATGGTTTTTGTACCGTCTCAATTTTGAGACGGTATTTGAGACTGTTGTAAATCGGACCGGTCGGTTTAATTTGAGACAGTATTAAAGACGGTTTTTACCGTCTCAATTAGAGATCGTAAAAATATCGTCTCTAAAGCCCTCTCTAATTACTAGCTTTGCAAAAATGAACGGATTAAGGTTTGAACCATGGTTATCATGCCCCCAACTGAGGCTCGAGACCACCAGGCTAACATCATCTTTTTTTAGCAAGATTTTTTAATTTATTTTTAATTTATTTATAAGAATATTGTAATTTCAAGCCTTAAAGAGTTTCGAATCCGGACCTGTAGGCATTGGGAGCCCATGAGCATCATGTATACCAACTTTTCTAGAAGTTGTTCTTATTATGTATCCATCACACTATATATGTATACATACACTTATTTGACTTTCTATTCATTAATTTTAGTAAATTTAATGGTTAGAGAGGGCTTTAGAGACAACTAAAAACCGTCTCTAATTGAGACGAAAGAAAAACGTCTCAAATACAATCTCAAATATAAACCATCTCTAGTTTGAGACGGCAAAAAACCGTCTCTAATTTGAGACGACATTAAACTGTCTCTAATACCATTTCAACTTAAAAACATCTCTAATACCGTCTCAAATTGAGACTGTTTGCATCCGTCTCAATAATTGAAATGGTCAGAAATCGTCTCAAAATTACACGATCCGGTTCACTAGCCTGCCGACACATTCCATCTCTAAACCCGTCTCAAATAGAGACGGAAAAACTCCGTTTCTATTTGAGACGGAAGAAAATTATTTCTAAAACCGTCACAATTTAAAATCGTCTCTAATACCATCTCAAATTAGAGACGACAAGAAACCGTCACTAATTATGACGGAAAAAACGGTCTCTAATACCGTTTCAATGAGAAACTGTTTCTAATACCGTCTCAATGTAAAATTTGTTATTGTTGACCAATAGTCAACAAGAATGTCGTCTCTAATTCTAAAAAATTGTCTCAAAATCCATTTCAAATAGAGACGGCTATCATGCCGTCTCTAATTTTGGTCTCTAATTAAAGCTTTTTTTTTGTAGTGGTATGTTGATAGATCATACACATTTCAGTTTTTTTTTAATCCAAAATTATATTCTATTGTGATATATATATATATATATATATATATATATATATATATATATATATATCATTATTTTTCCACAATTAAAACTCATCAGCCTAACTTTGTCAGAGCTAGAACCAAATTCAAACTTGTTATATATAAACCAAACTTGTTTTAAATTTTAAATTACCTTTTCAAAATCTAAGCTAACTCCGTTGAAAAAAGTTCATTCAATACTTTAAAAAAAAACTAAAAATGTAGTATTATTTGATTCAAACCAAAAGAAATTAATATTTATAATCGAAAATTAAATGATTGTATATAACATTGTACATTCTCAAGTCATTGTGATACGTTATTAGGCAACACTAAAAAAAAATTTAGCAACAAAATTCAATCTGTTGTTAATTATTAATGAATTAGCAACCAAAATGATATTTTTCTATTAACAATGGAATGCCAACGGATTTACTCTCTATTTTACCAACGGATTACCAAAAAAATCTTTATATAAATTACCAACAGAATTTTTAGCAACGGATTACCAACGGAATTATTTATCAACGGAATTGACATTTTTTAGCAACACTACAACGGAATTATTTAGCAACGGATTACCAACAAAATTATTTATCAATGAAATTGAATTTTCGTTGCTAAAAATTTACCAACCACCACTTTACCAACGAATTTCATTGCTAATCCGTTGGTAAACCAATTTAACAATGGAACTAAGTCGCTTTTACCAACGGAATATTCCGTTAGTAAAAAATAGTTTTTTCTGTAGTGCAAATGACATCATCTATTTCACAATGATATTTTATCTCCTATTCCACGTATTATATAATTGACGCGTGTGACCATGATTAATGTTTTAATTATCTTCATGTATACAAGAGTTTATTAGTCAATAATTAGAATATAGTATTTTAATAAAAGACAAATTATGAAACACTGAGTGAAACATCATTGTAGAGTAGGGGATTTGAAGTGATTATTTCTTGCACCCGTATGCCTCAGGATATTGCTCTTTGGTTAATATATATATATATATATATATATATATATATATATATATATATATATATATATATATTAGATTTATAAACTATTATTCTTCTTAATAAAAATATTAATCATAGTAAAATTCTAATACTATATTGTAATTTTTTTATATTTATTTATGCTAATATGAATAATATTTTAGATTTAAAAGAATAAAGTTTATTAATCTAACTTTTTATGTATTAGAGACTAACTTCAATAAAATTAGGATGTACTTATACAACAAGATTAAGTGGTTATATTTTGTCATATATGTACAAGTTTTACAGCATGTGGCCCAAGATACCTCCAAACATTAATTATATGAACAGTCTTAAGACAGACTATTTTTATATTTTATTAATTAATTACCATTTATTAATAAATATATTATAACCTTTTATTTATACTACAAATTATTTATAAAATAGTTTTATTAATATATTATCACTTTTTATTTATACTAAAAATTATTCATAAAATAGTTTATAATAGTTATGCTCCCCTCGCAAGATTAATAGTATGTATTTGATCCCTAATTAATCTTGTAATTAATTTGTAGGAAATGGTTTCGAAGGTTCTTACCACGATGTGAACCGAAAGATATCGAGAGAATATAATTAGTGTGACAAATATAATCAAACAAAAGCTTTTGAAAATACTATTCTGAAACCCCATTAATTATTCGGACCATAATTTCTTCACGCCACGAAAAAGTATGAGATTCTTGCATATTTATAAATCACATGTACTTTGGTTTGTATTTAATAATACTAAATACTAACTTTGCATGTTCAAAAGATCTTCTTGTGCACGTATTGGGTCAATATTACACCAACTATAAAGATTCTACCTTCCTTCCATCTCATGTTGGCAAGAAAAAATTAAATAAAATATGACTTTCTATTGAGTTTTTAGATCATATTATATTGAATCAATACATGGTTCGTGCATGAAATTCGTATACCGATTATAGACAATTAACTATTGTGTGAAATTGTCATGTAATGTCAAATGTAATGAGTTTAAAATTGTATGTGATAAAAATCTAGTTCATATGCAATTCACTCATTTATCCACTAGTCCAATTTGAACGCTTATTCACGCTCAAACACTACCTCCGTTTAGATAACACTTCACCTTGTTATTCTATATATTTAATAAAAATAAAATAAAATTTAATGACCAATTTCTATTGACCTTTTGGATTATTTAATAAAAAGAATATTGTGGAAGAAACGGTGATAAAGAATTAGGGTTGGCCAACGGTGAGGGTTTGAGGCAAATAAAGTTTATATAGTTTTCAAACTCCACAAAATCTAAAAATAAATATCACTTAAAGTAAAAGCAAAGAATGGTATGAAATTGTCATACGACGATATCATTTTAATTTTTTAATTAATTATTACTTTTATTATTAATATTATCATTTTTTTTTTTAAAAATGTACCACTATTTATTATACTTTAAATTATTCATGCAATAATTTATTATATACTACTACTCTTTTATGATTAATGGATTTATTTTTCATTTAAAATATTATATTTTTTCATAGTAATTGCATGTTAAATAATTTGTTAATCTCAAGGGAATCCGGTTTCGGCGCCTAATTCGTCGGTCAGTGGCTTTAAAGTGTAATCCATGCTTAGTGGTCCTAATTCCTAAACAAACTCTTACCACATTAATTATTTCTTTATAATCCCTGTATAACTCTATATTACGCGGGGGTGGGGGTGATGCAAGAAAGAAAGATAGTTAGTATAATGAATTAAACATTTAAATACGAAATATTTTCATACTAAGGATTGATTTTAAAATATTATCTCAAAATAAGTTTTAATTTAAAACTCATCTCAAATTAAGGCCTCTATTTTTTTTTTCTCAAATTAAGATTTACATTTATATATAAAGTCTCAATTCAAGACCAACTAACAGGATTATCAAACAGTGTTAACTATTTCTTTTCTCCCTTCTATTTCACATTAACTTAGTGCAAAACTCGTTCACCAAATAAAGAAGAGAAGGGGAAATACGCAGAAAATCGAAGTCCACCGAGCCTTGCATCTTGAAAATTGCCTTCAAAAAATTGTTATTACCAATTCAATTTCTCAAACAATAGTAAAAAGAATCATTGGTAACGTAGGAAGAGTATTCGATTTCTGCTAAATTTTCGTAAATAACAACAAAATATTTTCTCTTTCTAAAGTATCAATGGTTGACATCTACACTTAAAAATAAGGATTCAAGTTAGTTGTGTTCATTTTATGCGGATTACATAATTAATAAAATTAAATTAATAAGGATTAATTAAGTTGTTCATGATCGTTTATTAATTCTTCAGTGAATGTGTTTCAACACGAAGAAAAGAAGAAGATGAGAAATTTTTTATATAAATCAATAAATTATTGGTCATCTGAGAGTTGAACGATTGATTCAAAATCAAATAAAAGAACTGGAATTTTATGGCTTGAAATAATGAAAGAACTGGAATTTTATGGCTTGAAATTTATTGTATTTATTTAGGGTTTATTGAGAAGAAAGAGAAAAAGTATTTGACTCTGTTTGATAATCCTGTTAGTTGGTCTTGGATTGAGACTATCTATATAATGTAAATCCTAATTTGAGAAAATCAAAAAATGAGACCTTGATTTGAGATAATGTTAAATTGAGACTTATTTTGAGACAATATCTTAAAATCTGTACTTAATATGAAAATCTTCCTTTAAATATTGAGTTAGTCCCCTGTAATCCGATTCACAGTATAACTCATGTAGTTCCCTTTTTTAATTTAAACTCTAACAATACATAGAATATAATATAATTAGAAAGATGATCACAAGGTTTACACTGTAAACCCAGTTTACTCAATTATTTGCTAAATATGACAAACACTTGTGTAAACTGGGTTTACATACGTTAATATGTAAACTCTGTTACTCTTTAGTACAAAAAATTACTTTTTACACACATAAATTGTTACTCTTTTAAATTAAAAAATTACTCTTCAAATTCTTATAAATCATAATTTATTGATTACTTTTTAGTACATAAAAAATTACTCTTTAGAGACATGAATTATTACTCTTCTATATAGAAATTATTACTCTTCAAAAAATAATTCTTTTATATACTAAAGAGTAATTTTAAAAATATAAAATTTATATGTAAACCCAGTTTACATGACACCCACTCTTCAAATTATAGCATTAGTTTGTTACGATGTTCGATTATACACTAAAAAAAGGTTTTTTTAGCAACGGAAATTCCAATGGAATTCAATCCGTTTGTAATTGCCAACGGAATATCAACAAAAATGACATTTTTCCTTTAGCAATGGAATGCCAATGGATTTCTTCTCTAATTTATCAACGGAATTCAATATGTTGGTAATTACCAATGGATTACCAACGAAATCATTATATAAATTACCAATGAAATTATTAGCAATGGATTACCAACGGAAAAATTTATTAACGGAATTGAATTTTTATTGCTAAAAAATTACCAACCACCGCTTTACCAACGGATTCAGTTGCTAAACAATTTTTTTTAGTGATATATTTCGAAATTAGAGCAATTAAGTCATGCACACAATTATGCATCCAATTAAAATACTAATATTTAATTACTTAATGCATTTTATAGAATTGAAATTAACATTTACCTTAGAAATAGAATGATTTAATTTTTAAAAATACCATTAATTCCGTTATGTGAAATTATAGAGGTTGAGGAAATTGAGTAGTTGATTTGTTTTGACATTACCAACTATACCACATCATGAGGATCACAAAATAATTAAGCATAAAAGATGCCTAAAATAATTATACTTTCTACTTTATTTAAAGATAAATATAAACGGATCAAATTGATCCGATCAATTGAGTTGTTATGGTAAGTTTTGAATAATTAAAAATGTTCATAGACTAAATTACCCTTTTTAACATATAAGGTAGTATTAATTATAATTTAGGTAAGAATTTATCATATTAATTGAACTAATGAGATGCATTTATTGTTTTACTTTTCTTATAAAATAATTTTAATTATAATATAAATATTAATCTATATCTAATTTATTATTATTAATTAAACAAAATTATATATATATATATATATATATATATATATATATAAATGGGTTTATAATTATTAGTAAATAATTATATTTACAATTTTAATAATAAAATTCTTCATTAGTTATATTTATAAACTAATAATTATATACACTTATATTTTATATATATTCATTTAAATAAATGCTAAGATGTTGTTTAGCGTATAATTCATTTAAATAAATGCTATGAAAAATGCACGCAACAATTTTTTTTCTCCTGTTCATAATATTTAAAATAAATAATTTTTCATTTTTATAAGTAGTATACTTTATTTTATTAAAAAATATTATTAATTTTTATAACTAAATATTAATTACGAAAGTTATAATTTTTTATTTATTAGATATCATTTTTTATTAATAATTTATCACTTTTATCTAGCTTTTAAATTATTTTTCATAAAACAATTCAATTGATTATTATCACTTTATTATTATAAAATATCATTTTCTACTAAAAATATCATTACTTTTTCATCTATCACACAAATTTACTTTTTCATCTATCGCACAAATTATTTATTAAATAATATATTGGATGATTATAAATTTTCATTGATCACACATACTAATATATATTAAAAATATTATCACTTTTCTTGAGACCTCAACCATGATAAATATGATGTTGCACCAAAAATGCAATTTAATTTGCGTTATTAGTTAGAAACTTAACAGTGAATAAAAAAATCTTCTAAAAAACGATAAATCTGGATCTCAAAAGGATCCCTCTCACAGAATTAGATCCGTGAGACTATCTCGTACAAGCGTTTACCTTAAAGTTAATAGTTCATTGTATATTATAAAATGAAATTATTTTTTTACTCTACTATGAAGTAATAATTTATTACTGAGTATGTTTTTTTTATGTTGTAAATTATATTATATAAATTAAAAATATATATAAATTTAATATCTTTTAATATTTATGTTTAAAATTTATTTAAATTAACTTTAAAATTTAAAATTATATTCATTTCAAACTAACTTTAAATTTAATAACACTACAAAAATACTGAAGTATTTTTTACCAACGGAATATTTTGTTGGTAGAAGTCTTAATTACATTGTTAAATTGATTTACTAGCGTAATCCGTTGGTAAAGTGAAGGTTGATAAATTTTTAGCAATGAAAATTCAATTCTATTGGTAAATAATTTTGTTGGTAATTTATATAAAGATTTCCTTGGTAATCCGTCGGTAATTACCAACGGATTGAATTCCGTTTGCAAAATAGAGAATAAATTTATTGGCATTCTGTTGCTAAAAGAAAAATGTTATTTTTGTTGCTAATCTGCCGTTAATTAACAATGGAATTCACTGTTGGTAAATTTCATTGTTAAAAAATAATTTTTTTTGTAGTGTAAATCGTCCATGCCTTTTTTAATAAATAATAATTAATTAAAATTAATTTTAAGTATAATATATATAATTTAATAAATCATCCATACTTTTTTTCATTTTTGAATAAATAATTATTAGATAAAATTAATTTTAAATAATATATATATATATATATATATATATATATATATATATATATATATATATATATATAAGAAACAAAAAAAATAAAAATAGTAATACTAAGATACGATATTCAAATAAATTTAAATTAGTTATAGTTTATTTATGAAAGAAATTAATTAACCTAATTAATAAACTTATATAAGTTAAATTAGCAGTAAGATTAAAACAGTAATTGGACCTTATTAAAAGGCTATTGGTCCGGATCAAATTGATCCAAATAGCAAGATCCTTTATTTAATTAGGTTGAATGTTTGACAAAACTTTAATTTCCCAAAAAATATTAAATTGCGACAACTTCCAAACATTTTTCTTGCAAGCAAACGAAAGAATTCATTCGTGTTTTGAAAATCTTTTTAAGAAAATATAATTAAGGAATCTTCTTTAAATTGCCATTTGCCTAATTATTATCATTTAATTAAACCCAACAAACTTCACCCTAATTATATACCTGGCGTAAAAACGACTTTTTAACTATAAAACATAATTGGGAAGAAAAACATAATTGGGGGACAGTCATGACAATTTTACATTTTTTTTAATTAGTTACTTTTTTTTATATTATCACTTTTTATTTTTACGAGAATTTGTTTATAAAATAATTTATTACATTATTATCACTTCTCACACATTGATTATCAAATTTATCAATTTTCATCTTTGTCACCGAAATCATCTTGTAAGACGTTTCAAACAAGTTTTTGCCAACATAATTAGGAGTACATATAATAAATTAATTGATTGTTTTGACTTGTTGTATTTTTAAGAAAGTAAAAACTTTTTATGTGAAATTCCAAAATAGAATGAGTAAAAACTATTGAAAGCGAGTGGGAGTACGTAATTCATCCGTCCAATCGAAATGTCACCATTTTATTATATTAGGCGTTCTATTCAAATGTCACCATTTCTCATTTTTAGTAAAAAGGTACAACATGTGGTCCATCACTCAGTACTAATACAACTACTCACTACACATAAAATAATAATACTTCTTAATTTTCTCACAAAAAGGAACCGATGACGTTTGGACGCGACGAGGGAGTATTTATTATGGAAGCCAAATTAAAAAAGTTAATTTTACACGTTATGAGGCCAATCTAAAAATTTGGAACAGGTTAAATTAAAATTAAAATATGAATGTCTCACAAGATCTTACAATTAACCTTTATCAAATTCCATATTTATTTGCTAATTATAAAAGGATAAATATAAATGGATCAAATTGATCCGAATCAATTTGATTGTTATGGTAAGTTTTGAATAATTAAAAATAATCAAAGACTAAATTATCCTTTTAACATATAAGGTAGTATATTAATTAAAATTTAAATGAGAATCTATCATATTAATTGAACTAATGAGATGCATTAATTGTTTTACTTTTCTTATAAAATAATATTAATGAGAATATATATATATATATATATATATATATATATATATATATATATATATATATATATATATATATATATATATATATTAATATTTAAAATATATATGGATTTATAATTATTAGTAAATAATTATATTTATAATTTAAATAATTAAATTCTTCATTAGTTATATTTATTTACTAATAATTATATACATATATTTTAAATATATATAATAAATATATATCTTTATCTACATTAAATTTTAATTAATAAATAAAATATACTAATAAACAATAATTATGGGGTTTCAACATGAAATATATTTAATATAAAAAAATACTCTTTTTGTTCATATTTATAAAATGTGTAAATGACATAAAAATAAAAAACTCTCACACCTAAAAAAAATAAATAAATAAAAATAATAATAACATAAAAACTTAACATGTTAAAAATTTACAATTCTACATAAAAAAAATAAAATTATCATATGTAACATAATAAATAAAGATTAAAAAAAAAGCTCACGACAATAATAAGAGAAAAAAATAAAGTTCTCATGAAAAATAAAATTAATTAATCAATTAAATAAATTGCATACAGTAAATTCTTTAAAACCGAAAGAAACTTGAGAAAAAAATTTATGCCGGGAGTGAAATAAACGAAGGAGAAAATTATTTGTGACATTATTTATATGTGGTGAAAATTAAATATTTTTATTAATATTTTATATTAGATTCAAAACAATTATTCGTATTTATCTTAAAATAATTATGTATTTATCTACATTAAATATTAATTAAGAATTAAATTTAATTATTTGATAATATTTATAAATCCTAAAATAAAAATATGTACTCCCATTATTAAATTATAATTAATAATTAATATAATTGAGAAAAATTGTAGAGATGACACCTCATCAAAATTAACATCTCCTTTAGTATATTAAATATAATATATATATATATATATATATATATATATATATATGTATATATATATACTAGTATGAAACTAGCGTATAACGTGGGATCATTTAATTATTATTCTTATTTTTATAATTAAATAATCCATGTTATATAACATAACAACATTAATTAAAGAGTTTTTTTGTTATGACTATACAATTTTTTTCATTTATATATAATTAAATTAATAATTATATATATTATTTTATGTATAATTGTGAATATGCTACTATAGATAAATTTTATGAATATGATGTGTTGCAACGTGGTTATTCGTTATATTTTTTATATATTTTATTTTAATATTACATATATAATACTTCAAGTTTTATTTTTTATTATTATATATTAACATTTATTATTAAATCACTATTATATATCTAAAAATATTTAATTAATTATTTCAAGAAGATAATTATTATAATATATTGAGATTCAGTGAGCTGTTATATGAGCCGAGCGAGTTCGAATAGTGGGTACTCGAGATCGGGTCGAGTAATTATCGATCCGAGCTCGACTCGTTAAAGAAATGATCCTAAGAGCGAGATCGAGTAATTTTTTAGCCGAGTTGAGCTCAATTGGACTCGTTAAGTAAAATGAGTCGAGTTTATTAAAAAGAAAAAATGAGACCTTTGAGTGTGACGCCTAATATAGTAAAATTGGGACCTTTCGGTGGGACGGAGAGAGTAGCAATTATATAAATTAATAATTTAACTAAAATATTTAATTAACATAAATATTATGTCCATAATAATAATAAAATATATTTAACTAATTTAATTTAAGATAAAGTATACTAATAAATTAGTGTAGCACGAGAGAAAAATAATATATATATATATATATATATATATATATATATATATATATATATATATATATATATATATATATATATATATATATATATATAGCTGTGGGAATATATTATACTATACATTTATTTTTGGTAAAGATTAATAGTAATAAGATTACTCTAAATGAGTCGTGGAAATAGACTAAATTATTAAGAGGTAAAGATTCCAATTAATCAATATAATTTTCCTAATTAATAGCCATATAAATATAATCATCCATAATTTAATTAATAGCCATGAAACACAATCATCATAATTTAATTTAATTTTTTTTATTGTCCATATATATATAAGAAAGAATTATAAAATGGTGTTTTATAATATTATAAGTTAATTTCTAGTGATTTAATTTATCATGAATGATGTCATTGAAGGAACTCAAAATGAGGATAAAACAAATCTTATAAACCAACTATTTGGTTCATGCAATGAAGATAGCATGATGGAAGAAAAGGTGGGAAATCTTATGAATTTTAATATCTTTTAATATTTATATCAAAATTTAAAATTATATTCATTTCAATCTAACTTTAAATAAAATAACACTACAAAAATAATGAAGTATTTTTTACCAAATGAATATTCCGTTGGTAAAAGCTATAATTTCATTGTTAAATTGGTTTACCAACGGAATCAATTGGTAAAGTGGAGGTTGATATATTTTTAACAACGAAAGTTCAATTCCATTGGTAATTTACATAAAGATTCCCTAGGTAATCCGTTGGTAATTACCAACGGATTGAATTCCATTAGTATAATAGAGAATAAATCTGTTCGTATTCTGTTGCTAAAAGAAAAATATCATTTTTGTTGCTAATCTGCCTGTAATTACCAACAGATTGAATTCCGTTGGTAAATTTCATTATTAAAAAATTATTTTTTTGTAGTGTAAATCGTCCATGCCTTTTTTTATAAATAATTATTAATTAAAATTAATTTTAAATATTATATATATATATATATATATATATATATATATATATATATATATATATATATTTATATATATATAATAAAGGGTATACAATTTAGTACAAAATTCTAAAGGCACACGGAATGTGCTCCCGTGTGCCCGGGCAAACACAAGTTTTTGCCTTAAATATTAATTGACATTGTCTAATTTAATTAAGTTATATTAAATAATAGTATTTATTATATATTTATTTTAATATTGATTCATATAAGGCAAAGACTTGCACGAGACTGTCTCACTGATCTTATTCCGTGAGACGGGTCAAGTACAAACCAACTTTTATATATATATATATATATATAATTCAATAAATCATCCATGTTTTTTTTATTTTGAATAAATAATTATTAGTTAAAATTATTTTAAATATAATATATATATAATATAAAAGAAACAAAAAGAATAAAAATAGAAGATATTCAAATAATTTGAATTAGTTATAGTTTATTTATGAAAAAAAATTAATTAAATAATGAACTCAAATAACCTAAATTAATAATAAGGATATAATAGTAATTGGAACTTGATAATATGCTATTGATCCGGATCAAATTGATCCAAATAGCAAGGTCTATTATAAAATTATATATATATATATATATATATATATATATATATATATATATATATATATATATATATATATATATATATATGAGACAATTTAAAGGTAAGAATTAGTGAATAATTCTCCCCCATCTCATTTTACTATATTGAGTGACAATTCAATAGTTACCATTTTTTTCATTTAGTAAAAGAGTATCATATTTTATCGAAAGATTCTCATTTTACAATATTAAGTGTCATATTTAAATATCTTTATTTTTTTCTTTCAGTAAAAAAGTTCTACATATAACCAATCACTCACTAGCTACTAACAAAATTATTCATTATACGTAAAATAATAATACTCCCTCCGTTCTGGGTATTTTTACCCATTTATACGGGCACGGAGATTAAGTCGTTTTATTTTTTTAATATATAATGTAAGAGAAAGTAGAGAAAAATAAGTAATTTAAAAAGAAAAAGTAAATAAAGTTATTGAGAATGATGAATAAAGTGTAAAAAAGTAATTAAAGTTGTTGGGATTGTAAAAAGTAGGTAATAAAATATTATGTATTTTTGCCAAAAATGGAATGGGTAAAAATACGTGGGACACCCCAAAATGAAAAGTGGATAAAAATAAGTGGGACGGAAGGAGTACTATTTAAAACACGTGCAAAATACAAATGAAAATTTATAAATGGAACATGGATGGCGTAACATTATCTCGTCGTCCTAAAAATGAAGGAGAAAAATGTAAAAAGAAAGGTTTGGAAGTAAAATGGAAGCGTCGATAATAAAAATTTATTATTATCAAAATAGCAAAATGGATACCTTATAAGACGACGGAGGGATGTTAGGCTTTTATTGCGCACTCCAATTAAATCCCCAAATGTAGGGATGTCAATTGTAATGGCAAGTACCCCAGTCAAAATAAATATCGTTCTCACTGAGACAGTTGATTATTTATTTAATTTCTATCACTCTTTAACCAGAATTGTGGTAACCAATTTTCAAGTGTTTAAATATGTTTAATTACTAACGTGCTGAAATAATAAATATAAAATTAAATAAAAGCAAAAATTAATAAATATAAAATTAAATAAAAGCAAAAATTATTTCAAGGTTGTTCAAGAGAAATTTAATAGCTCTAAGGTTTCAGGTGTAGTGCAATTGATTTGGTCTCCTAGACGTCCTATTGTTCATTCATACTGTTTTAATGGAAATACATTTGAGATAACGCGTGAAGAATTTTGAACCTCCCTCCTTCCTAAATACTAATAAGGCGAATTTCATAAACCTCCGGATGGTCAATTTGACTAACATATATTCTCTGAAAATACTATTCAAACCTATTCACTTCTTACTTGAATTCTTAATTGCATTATTCCACTAAGAATACAAATATCTTATTTACCAGCCCTTAGGATTATCGTGTTTACGGGCAAACTACTATAATCCCTAACAAACAAACAATATTAAACACGAATGCACACAAGCTAACACAACATACTACGCATCACGGGCAACATCAATAGCATGCTATAAAGACGCTACAATCATGTAATAAAGTCTGGATAAATCAAATAAACAAGAAACTTAATAGCATGAATTAACAATAATAGTCTAGGGTTCCCAAATCAATTATCATAACCTTCAATCCTTAGAATTGTAAAGAGTTTTTAGCCCATGAAGTTACAAACAACCTTCATGGCTATCAAGTTCATAACAAAATCAACAATTGAAAAGATAAGAAGAAATACGAAACCCTAGTGTCACGTGGTCTACGTTCTTTCTCCATCTCTTCGATTGAATTGCCTCTCTCAATAGCACTTGAATCTACCTCTGGACCGATTGGATGGATGGATGGATGATCTGGTGTGTGTGGATGGATGGATGGGTGGTGCATGAATTGAATTCACGTTGTGTTGTTGTGGTGAATGATCTGTCCCTTTTCTCCAAGTGATCTGATCCTTTTTATACATTTTTCCATGAAAACTAACTTGAATGAGCTGTTTTTACACGTTGTCACACACAGGGGATCAAAAATCTCAATTTTTGGCCCAAAATAACCCAACACGAGTTGGCCCTACGTAGCTCAAGTTACCCAACTCGACCATTGTTGCACCAATATGACTCGAGTTAGTAACTCGAGTTGCGATGCTTTGCATCCTGGATCACTTTCGGACCTCAACAAGACTCGTGTTGCAAGTCGTGTTGGCTCCTACAACTCGTGTTGGTTCTCTGGATGATTTTTGGACGCTGCTTTGCCCCCTACTCGACTCGAGTTGGACCTTACAACTCGAGTAAGCTCTCTGGATGATTCTGGACACTTTTCGAGGGCCTAACTCAACTTGTGTTGCAAGTCGTGTTGCAACTCAAGTTGGGTCTTTTTAGCCCCGTTTCTTGCTTGTTATCGTTACTGCTTCATTTCTACCCTATTTTAATCTTCAAAACTCAATAACCCATTAGTAGCACCATAATCATGTAAAATATATAGACTACGTAATCCAATACTAATGTATGACCTTATTCTAATAAAAAAGGTATTATAAGACCAAAAAGACGTAAATTTTCACTCTCATAAACCCCCAAACTACCATGTTGTTCGTCCCTGAACAACGAATTCAAAACAAGAGAGAGATGAGATTTGAAATTCTACAGCAAATAAGGGATCACCTATATCCAAACCCAGATAATATACTCAAATGACAAAATTATTATTCAATTGAACATGCACGTCAAATTAGTCACTTCACATTTCAGAATGCTCATCTTTCACTCTTACAGATAGTATTTGCACTCATCGCTCAAGTGTGAGCTATTTACTCTCATGACTAATACACATACACTCAAATCAATTCGCATGCACGCATAACCATAAGCTTGACAATCATCTAAACTCTCCACTAACTCCAAAGACTTAACGATGAGATCACAAAGGACTAGCTTAGGGTTGTAACGTTAGCTCTTTGGACAAGGGTAGGTAAATATAGGATAAGTGACTCAATCACTAGTAGATAATCAACTGTGGAGATACATTTCAACACATATACTTGACAAATCAATCCCCTCCTTTTTTTTCTCTCTTTCAATTTTTTTCATCAATTCAATCCTCCCTTACTTTCAAGCATCAACGTCTTATTTTGATTTCTTTCTTTTCTTTTTTTCAATTAGGGTACCAGTTTTAGGCACTACCCTATAACTGGGGTACCAGTTTCAGGCACTACCCCTTTTGCAAATTTTAACCATTCTTTACTTCCAATCACTATCCATCAATATTTATCTTTCCAATTTTCTTTTTCACACTACACCAATCTTTCTCCTTTATTTCTCTACTAGGATAGGTAAAAAGGCTTTTAAAGAAATAATTTGGCTATCTTCATAGGCTTCCAACGAAATAGGCTTATAGGCTCAAACGAAAAACAATGGATTAAATTTCAAGGTATGATAAATATTTGGCTAGTGACTCAATAAAGAACAAAATGGCCTAAGGTCATTTCCCATCATCTAATCAATCATCTAGTCTCAAGTAGATTAAGAGTCAAGTTCTAGAATACATGCATGTGAATGATACTCTCAAGAAATAAACCAACCATGTATGTTCATGATTCATTGAAGCTCAAATCTCACATGGGTTTTACGGAATAATGAGCTCTCCTACATAGGCTTATGAACCAATTTTAATACATGCAATAATCTTAAGTATTTCAACATCCAAGTACACATCTAGCTGGATCATCACCATTATACCATAACAACACATTATCACAATTTCAATTTAATCAAGTACTTCAAAATATCCAACAATCATCATGGAGAACCAACAATTAACCACATAATCACTAGGATTAACACGCAACAAACACAACTAAGCGACACACACCTGGACAATCGCAAAAAATTGACATCTTAATATCATCAACTGAATCGAAAATACTGAAAAATCGCAAAAAATTAATCATCCAAGCACACAATGAAGCAATTGGTGTTGCGAGACACAAGTATATACGTATCCCCCCAAACTTAGATCAAACAAAGTGAGGGAATAAGTTTGAAAAGAAGTATACACTCAGATGAGCAACACCTAATAAAATTCCTACATTGATACAGACTCAATAATGCAATTAAAACGAGAGGGTCGGCCCCCAACAGGCGCTCATGTTTAACGTCGGAGAGTCACGACGGATACCTCTTTCTCGAACTACTGACTCGGAGTATAGTCCTCTCGCATTCGTACCTCCAAGTACTTCATTCCTCTATCATTGGCAACTACAACCACCTCACCTCTCTTCGTCACCAATACAGGATCCTCCTTGTTAAAACACGGACTGCAAAAGTTAGAATACTCAACTTCTATATAAAAAGGAAAATCTGGAGGTAAGTCAGGAGGCTTCAAATATGGATCATCCATATTTCCTGCAGTCAAAGCATTATCAAACATAACATCAGAGTTAGTAATAGGAAAAGTAAGAATCCTCTTACTTTGTCGATCTCCTCTACTACTTCAACTCTCTTCTTCTCATAATCAACCTTCTCGGCCGCAGGTCTCATTTTCTCTTCATCAACACCCTTCTTATTATGATTCATGTCAGCTGTGGTCCTCCTTAGCTGTACATCCCTGTCATCTCCTAATGCAAGTAGCTTCTCAAGGTATTCAATACTCGCATCATTGGACAAACTCTCAAACTCAGCATCAGACGAGGCAAAGTTCTCATCATGCTCTGTGTCCACTACATCCATAGACTTGCATTGCTGCTGATTTTTAGGCCACTGCATCTCCTTATTCAACAAGAAACTCACTTCCTTATCATTGACGCTAAGCTTTGAAATGGGATGAAGGGAGTAATTTATATAAAAAAAAAAACTAAATGATATCATCATTAAAGGAATTCCTCATTTTCGTTTCCAACTATAATTATTTTTTTTACTTTCTCTTGAAAATAGATTTCATGTTTGCTTATGATCAATGAACATTAGAAATTGCATGTACTTGTTCGATGATTAACATATTATTACTGATAACCTTTAAGTTAAAAAGATGAATTAAATTAAATCGTATAAGATATAATATCATGTTTTTTAAACTATCGTTGTTATCAATGAATAGGAGTTTACCCATTTGAGAATATTATAATTATTCATAAGTCAAAAAAAAAAAAAAAGAGTTTAAAAAACAGAGCAACTCTCGCCAATCGCCATCTTGTATTTGATATATTGTTTATGTACGCTGTCATACTTTGATTAAAGTATATAAGTATATGTAACGTGACGCGTGACATAAATTAATTAATATCATGTACTAGGAATTCGAGATAAATTGAAAATGAATTAATATATTTTATATTTATCAATTTACTCCAAACAAATTAATTTGAAAATGAGTAGCCACACCAGTTATCTTGATGAGAAACAAAAGCATGTGTTTGCCAAACATCTTGACTAAATTGAGAAAATGATTGGTGGTCTAATTTAGTGAATCACCAAATTTCAAAGGGCCAATAGAAATTATTTCACATGTCACCAATGGCTATGATTCAATTACTAGAGTTGGAAGACACAAATAGAATTATACTAATTATTGGGACACATATCCACCAATTATTACTATTATTATTACCACGCATAATCCCCTGCGGAAGGAGATAAAATAATTTATTATTATAATATGATTGTTATATTAGTAAAAATTTAGTTAAAATATGATTTTTAAAAATATAATAAATGATACATTAAAATATAATTTTAAAGTGTTATAATATAATTCGCTAAAATATAATTATTGATTGATAAATTATATTCTACTATAATTCACTAAAATTATATTTTAATACATAATCATCATATTTTGATAAATCATATTTATAAATTTTTAATTTACCTATATAATAATCATATTGTATTCATATAATATTTATACAACCTCATTTCACATCGACATTTCATGATAAGAGTGTGCCCCTTATTATTATTATTTTGAAGCAAATATTAGTCTTTAATTAAATTTTCTAGTAATTTCATTACGTTAATGAAGTAAATAAAAATAATTTGCCCAAAATTACAATTTGCTAGCTGCCACTTTCTCCATATTCTTTTCACATGGCTTGTTTAATTAAAACTTTCTTAAGTAATTAGTGGGGGAAATTATAAAGGGATTTGGTGAGATATTGTTTTTCTTGAAGTTATTGAGTAAGATGCATGCATTATTTGGATTCCCATGCATTATTTATTTTTGACTAATTACGTTCTTTAATTGGTCATTTTCAGGGAGCTTCTTACAACTTATTATGTTAATCATTCTTTAATTGTGGTATGGAGAATTTAAGATTTGATTCCTTGTATAAATCAATTTGTTTAATTTGGGAGTGAATATAACTAGTGATGATACCAATTTTCTTTTTAGTTTAAATTTAAGTCAAATTTGTTACGCGAGTTCTAGTTTAATTTAATACTTCTAAATCACAAAAGAACTCTTTGTAAAGATTACTTAAATATTAATAATAATAATAATAATATTATTATTATTATTATTATTATTTGTTGGTGTGAGATCCATGTAGATGAAATATGAAACGGATTCAAGTTCAATGCATCACATAATATTAAAATAATTAAAGTTTAACTATAAATGCACGACTAGCAATTCATGTGCCCAAATTCTAAGAATTAATCTTTAATTTGTAAAATCAGTTTATATGCCATTTGAATTTTATTTTAAGAATATAAAATTCTAAAATCATCATTAAGCTCTAAAGTCAAATTTTGGGGAAAATATTGAGAAATTCTCGTGTGACACGGGTTATTTATGAGATAGATGGGAGAGAGATCGATCAATTACTAAAGTATGCTTATTGTATAGATAAAATATGCTCATTTGTAGTTAAAAGTATATTAATAATAAATCATATTATAATACACTAAAATCATACTTTAATGCATAATCTATCATACTTTAGAAAACATACTTTAAAAAAATTGAACATACTTTATCTATACAATAAGCATGTTTTATTGATGGATCGGCCCGTCTCACATCCGTCTCACAAATAACCCGTCTCATAAGAGATTTTGTCAAATTGAAAGTCTAAAATGATATACATTAATTATAATAATTAAAAAAATCCTAAAAAACAACATTTAATTGCCTAATTAGGGCAAAGAGTAAAGTGGGAGTTTTAACTTTAAAACCAGTACAATATAATCCATTTTTAAGTTACAATTAGTAATCAGCTTTAGAGAGTTGGTTTAAAATTAAATGTCTCATCACCAATTAGTCGGCAGTGTATTCTCTTATTAATTTCTCCATTCATTTTGCCAATCTATCTTTACTACTCCCTCCGTCCCAAATTCAACTTCACACTTCCATAAAAGGAAAAAGCAACAAACTAATATCCCTCTAACATACTTTAATTTCAAATTTACCATCACCTTTTTAACACACATAACATACTTTATTATTTATTTATTACCCAAAAATACCATACTACCCTCAAAAGTAAATCAAAAAATGACTTTTCTTAAACTCCGTATTCACAGTAAATGTGAACTTGAATTTGGGACGGAGGGAGTAGTACAAAGTAAAATGAGATGTGACAAATGATAGTCGTATAGAAAGCGACTTCAATATTGCAAGATTTTTTTATTTTCATTACTTATTTTTATATTAACTCAAAAATAAATAAACATATTATAAACAATATTCTTAGTTCACGTGATGTCTCAAAAAATCCTACTAGTAAATTAGCCAAGAATTTGGATCACTGACTCATTGTAAAACTCCTCTCTATTTTATCAAACAAAATTCAGTTGGTGTTAGTAATTATTTACGGTTTAACAAAAGAAAAAAAATATTTATCTTTTAATAAAGAAATATCAGTTGATTTATAATGTTTTTATCAATAAAAGAATTTCCATTGTTATTTACCAATAAAATTGTAATTAATAACATATTACAACAAAAATATTCATAGATGAAAGAGGATTTTTTTTTAGTAAAAAATCATCCACCAACGTTTTACCAACTAATTTTGTTATTAATTCATTGTTAATCAAATTCAACAAAAAAATTAAGTTTTTTTTAAAAAAGTATTTAGAGTGTAAATAAGTTGAGTTGAAAGCAGGATAGTTCAATTTTGTTTGAAATTTAAAATATATTTCTAAACTTATTTGATATGCAATCGAAATGTGCTTGAAAAACTTTTAATATAATCACACATAACCCAAAATCGAGTAATTTAATTTAATAATTTAACACTTACTTTTACTTATAGCCATGAATTGATCGAGTTCTTTAATTTATGAAAGAATAATTTAATTTGATTTTCACTCTGTCCCCAATGTATTTTTATGATGATAATAATAAAAATTCTCCTTTAAAAAAGAGATTAAATTAAATAATTTTTTTTGTACTTATATAACTTTAATCAACCTCGGGTGATAAACTATTTGAAAAATTATTCATATAGTATATAATTTATTTACATAATTATTTAAAATAAATCAAAATTAAAAAAAAGTTGTGCGTGTCGATTGAGTGTGCGAGAGAACTAATAGTCGGCCCACAGTTAGAAACGTGGGTTAGAACCAATAATTGGCCCACTTGGCAACTGGACGCAGTTATTTAAATTTCCTACTTATTTCTCAAGTTAAATCAACACTACTGCTAATTAATTGAATTCATTAAATTCTAAACTTAAATAGTGATTATGTTACTGCTATAATGATTGGAGTAAGTATTGGTTGACAACTAACTGCCAGGTTTAATTAAAAAAAAAAAAGGCATTTTCAGGTATTTTTTGAATTATTCATGATGAATTTATAATGGTCAGTGGGTCCAATTATTGAGGTTGTAGAATTTTTTTTTTCCTTTTCTATTTCCCCCAATGTTTGGCATTACATAATTGTGGAAAGTTGCTATCAGATACCTTGCAAAATTATATGATAGTTGGACAAATTAATATTTAAACGCGTTTACTAAAAGGCGACTACGCAATTATGGTAAGTAGGTGATTAATCCATTCGATACAGATTTCATATGTATTGTTGCATTTTTTTATTACATCTTTTGTTACATGCGTTAGATGGTGACATCTATACGTAAAGAATTTTTTAGGGTTGATTATAGATTTTATTATATTTCACGCTTCAATTATCAAACGGTTTCCAACCAAATATATAATAAAAAGAAGTTAATAACAAGGAAAATCGCGAATTTTACTCTTATTACAAATTAATTATCACTTTTATGAAATTAAAGAAAAGAACCCCACCTTTAAACATGGTCGCAAAATGAATCACAACGAGCAATAAATGTTTGCCCGACTATTGTCCATTGAGTGCATTTTACAACAATGTTTAAAAGTCGAGTTAATTTTTGTAATTTATTAAATATGGGGATCAATTTACAATAAGAATTACATTCATAATTTTTCTTAAGATTAACCCTTAAAAAATTAGACAAATTCTCCTGTGAGACGTTAAATATGTGAGACAGTTCGTGAGACGTATTAAAGTATGTCTATTATATAGATAAAATATGTTTAATTATTTTTAAAGTATATTTTCTAAAATATGATAAATGATTAATTAAAGTATGATTTTATGGTGTTATAATATGATTTACTATTGGCATACTTTAATTATAAATAAGCATACTTTACCTATATAATAAACATATTTTAGTAATGGGTCGACTCGTCTCACAATCGTCTCACAAAAAACTCGTCTCACAAGAGAGTAACTCAAAAAATTAATGCGAATCGAGTACATAAAAATTGAATACAAATTAATATACACAATGCTAAATAAAATGGATAGGTCTTGCGTGAGACCGTCTCATGTGAGACCATTTTTTAAATTTTAAAATATTTATCACTTTAGTTATAAAATATTATTACTTTCGCTATAAAATTTTATCACTTTTTATTTATACTATAAATTGTTCATGAAATAGCATTATCACTTTTCATTAGTTCACTATCATTTTTATTTAAAAAAATTATCACTTTCTGATCGTCTCACGTAAGAGATGTCTAACACAAGTCTTTATCATATAAAATTAATACACATTGAAATTAACTTCGTATTTAATATCAACTAAATCAACTATTATTTTAATATTCTTCTTACGATATTTAATTCTTATATATATATATAAAATATCCCAAAAGCAGTCGTGAGAGAAGGAACTTCAAAAAAGTTTCCTCTCTCCTAATGATCCTAACCTTCAATTATATACACACCATGCCAAATTAAAGTTTCAATTCAATAATCATAATTATATTTATAATCGTAATAATTATAACTACTACTATTATTTAAGCCTTTAAGGTGTGACTTCAATAACATCTCGTATCGCTATCCAATAATAATAATATCTATTGAAAATTGATTAAAAAAGAAAAAGAATGGATTGCATGGCTGAGAATGTGACAAATAACCAACATAACTGCCACTGCTCCAACACTCTTTCGGTCTTGATGTGCCCATTTTGATACTCACATTTAAATAATTATATTCATTATTATTTTCTTTTAATATTAAAAATTATACGAACTAATATATATTAATATAAACTCATGTAATTTATATATTAGTGCCAATTTCTAATATGAGAAGAAAATTTTATATGTCTAATTTTATGTGGATTAATTTGATTTATTTTTTAGTGATTTATTTAAGATAAATATAATGTGAGTTTTCCCTAACTATCACCACTTATGCTGATTAATTGCATATCGCATTCGCTATTTACATTTATGTATTGCATCCTTTTTGTTGGTCCAATAAAGACACCATCTTTTAATTTTATGATAAAAATAGAATCAACCAAAAGGGGAATTATTCCTTGATAATTTTAAAGATGGGATATGCGAAAAGAGTTATTAAAATAAAATAAATAAAAATAAAAAAACAGGAATGATGTTTTGATATATATATATATATATATATATATATATATATATATATATATATATATATATATATATATATATAGCAACATTAAATTGTTTCTTGGTTGTATCAAAATGACACAAGAATCTAACCGCCCTTTTCTATTGAAAAATTGTGCATGTCAATCTTATCTCGTAACAATATTATTATTAATTAATACACACCTACAAAATATTAGTAGATTAATAAAACAGAGTGTATAATGACTAATGAGCAAGATTTAGATAATCTATGGAAAGCAGTATTACACTTTATATCACTATAATTAATTCTTCTTAAAAGATTTTTTTTTTTTGATCGACATAATTATATCGTTTTTAATTAACATCTTTTTGGCCTTACACATTATTATATGCTTTAAACATTAGAGATTTGCAAGTACGTGCGTACGTATACATTAGTCCTAAGTTAGCTTTCACAGACAAAAATATTAAGTGACGACATAATTATAATTAATTACTAAAACATAATCATAATGTTCTTACAATGTACAACTCTTTTTCTTCACGCACTGTGCATCTTTTGTGACTCATACTGTACGTATCTTTTGCACTTATTATTTTAAGGCAAAACTTGTGTGAGAACGCATGAAGTGGTAACTGGTACTCAGTTTTATATACAATCGATGAAAAGTGATGATACTAATGTGATATTTTATGAATAATTTATAATATAAATGTAAAATAAAATAATTTTAAAAGAGAAGTAATAACATACTGTATTTAATAAAAAAAATAATCTAATTACAAAAGCATAAGATAGTCTTATTGCTAAATGGTCTCACCCGAGTTTACCTTTTTTTTTTAATCGGACAAAGTTAGTTGTTAGTACAGTTAGTAGTCAGTACACAGGAAAATTTCACATTTGATCCCATAAGAATTCCTTCAATTCAATTATAGTCTCGTAGGAATATACTAGTCTCATAGCTAGCGATTTTGGTCCCACAAGAATATTATAATCGAAAAATTTCATTCCAAATTAACTTATGTTATTATAAACTACCAAATTTATATTATTTTCTGTATTTCAAAATAGACATAGTCCGTTTTGATCTTATTAATGGTTCAAAATATTTCGTCAACTATTAATAATTTAGATGAAAAATTCCTATGAGACTAAATCTGCCAGTTTTGGGACCTTTTTAACATTGAACAATTCTTATGGGACTAAATATGAAATTATCCCATTAATACACCAACTCTCCATACACTCTTATTTCTCCAAGTCTCCTTATAACTTCCTCCTATTCGTTTTCAATGAGAATCGAACATAGGTCTCCCACCTTAGTGAGGAACGCAGTAGCCTAGTACCCGAGTTTACCCCTTATTTTAGATATAACTTTTCAAGTGATTATTAGCTACCTAAAGTTAAATAAAATTAAAAATAAACTACCATTGTTACCGACTAATTACTGTTAAGCATAATTAGGTGAATTAAGAAACATGAATAAGTTAAACAAAGAGATAAACTCGAAAATCTTTTTATCCCAAGTGCCTGAAAGTACTGATCTATATTTAATCCTTATCTGATAAATATCTTTTTTCTTTTTTGTTCTGGTGATGAATCATTATAAACAAAAAAAAAAAAAAAACTTGTCATAAACTTTAAAGAATTCTGCAGTTTAAAAATCTAATCCTTTGTCTGAAAACTGTGTGGTCGGCATATCCATCAAATTCTGGACACATTAGAAAAGTTTTGAAATTAATAGTATTTCTTTATTTATTTATTTGCCTTAAATTAAAATCCTAGAAATAATAATGGCCTGTAAATTGGGGATTGTTGTCACATCTTTATGATTAGCTTTCTCCATGGATACATCTGCTTTCCCTTTTTATCTTCATCTGGATAATGACTCCTCACAAGTGTCAAAAAAAGAAAGAAATAATAATTATATACTTTTATATATACTATATTAATATAGTTTTTTTTTTATATATATTAGTCTATAAGATATTGATTTTATTTGATTATTGTATTGTTTATTAATTGAATATCAAGGGTAGTGAGCAGCTGAGATATAAAAAAAATTCTTATTGATAGAGAAAAATAATTTATTTTTATTTTAATAGTGTTTTTAGTTTAAGTTATATGGGTATTATCTGAATGTATATTATATGAATATACATAGACATTTTGCCTACATGTATATACAGGTTTCATTTTTATTTTGGCTCATGAATATGCATGTAAATAATGTAAAGATAATACTATACGATAAAAAGAGGGCTAGAAAAACTAATCTACACATTATTATATAGGGATAATTTCATATTTAGTCCTGTAAGAATTGCTTAATGCCAAAAAGGTCCCAAAACTGACAAATTTAGTTTCATATGAATTTTTCATCTAAATTGTTAATAGTTAACGAAATATTCTGAACCATTAATGAGACCAAAACGGATCATGTCTATTTTGAAATACAGTTTATAATATAAATCTGGTAGTTTATAGTAATATAAGTTAATTTGAGATGAAAATTTTCGATTATAATATTCTTGTGTGACCAAAACCGCTAACTATGAGACCAGTATATTCCTACGGGATTATAATTAAATTGAAGGAATTCTTAAGGGACCAGATGTGAAATTTTCCCCAAAATATATACATGCTCATTATTTAATGGGAAAATATCATATTTGGTCCTATAAGAATTCCTTCAATTCAATTATAGTCCCGTAGGAATACACTGGTCCCATAGCTAGCGATTTTGGTCCCATAAGAATATTATAATCTTAATTTTTGAAAATTTTCATCCCAAATTAACTTATATTATTATAAACTATCAGATTTATGTTATTTTCTGTCATTCAAAATAGACATAGTTCATTTTGGTCTTGTTAATGATTAGGAATATTTCGTCAACTATTAACAGATTTTGATGAAAAATTCTTATGAGACTAAATTTGCCAATTTTAAGATTTTTTTGGCATTGAGCAATTCTTACGGGACTAAATATGGTCCTATAGGAATTTTTCATCAAATCTGTTAATAGTTGACGAAATATTCCGAACCATTAACAAGACCAAAATGAACTATGTTTATTTTGAATGACAGAAAATAATATAAATCTGATATTTTATAATAATATAAGTTAATTTGGGATCAAAATTTTCAAAAATTATGATTATAATATTCTTATGGGACCAAAACCGCTAGCTATGAGACCAAAACCGCTAGCTATGAGACCAAAACCGCTAGCTATGAGACAAGTGTATTCCTACGAGACTATAATTGAATTGAAGGAATTCTTATAGGACCAAATGTGATATTTTCCCATTAAATAATGAGCATGTAATATATTTTGTTTAAATAATCAAAAATAATATTTTAAAAAAGGAATATAGTGTTTTTTTAATTTTTAATGTAAAAAATGGAATATAGAGTTAAAGATAAATTATTGAATTAATTGCATTTTTTAGTTGAATGTAATGTAAAATAGAATCTAATACTAGAAATAATTTATCCTTTATTCAAATTCAAACTAAGAGTCCAATTAGGGTGCACCGGGTGCATTGGAGCACCTGGACAATTTTAATTGTTGGATTAATATACAATTCAATCTTAATTATTAAAAAATAATTAATTAATTTTTTTAAAAACAAAAAACTACCCCTATTTTAACCAAATGTGCACCCCAAAACTACCCTCAAATTAAACTCTATTAAAATGGGATGTCGCTAAAAGAAAAAAATGCTTTGGGACCACAATTTTCGGTTGCGAATACCCTTATAATGCAATTATTATTTTAGCTTGAGAAAATTGTAAAATCAGTTTGGTAATTTATATGTTCTTTGGAAAAATACTACTAGTTATTTATCTTTTTATTTTACATTTTTGGACCTTTAATTTTGTAATCGTAAATTAATCATATAACTTTTAAAAATTATGTTGATCCTCAAGTGGTTACAAAATTATCGAGGCTAATAAATTAAAGAGTGAGTCTCTTGTGCGTCCGGACACACGGATTTAAATCTGTGCTACTTTGCAATTTCCGTGTCCCTTTATAATTTAAACTCTTTAGCAATACAAAAATTTAAATAGAATAGGGAGAGGAAGAATTGTGTTCATATTGAGATCTATCGAACATACAGGGAATTGGAGGTAGCATTCTACCGGTGTTATCGGGGGCGCATGAACTTTTGCCTAAATAAAAAGGTGTTAGTGTGCAACTTAGAGCATGAAGAACTCATTTGAGAGGATTTGCTCTTTATAATGTAGTATATGGTTATTCTATTCGAAATAATTAACAATAATATTATTTTTTTAGAAGAGTAACCGTCTCTCATACTGTATAATAAATTAATCGTAATTTTGTTAAAGAGTAATCCCAATTTCCCATTTCATTGCTAGATTTTTTGATAAATTAAATATAAAAGTATTATCTAAAAATTTTAGAACTAAGTTACAATAAAAAAATAAACCAACTAGAATTTATAAATTAAAAGATAAATAAAAAATTTTAAAACATATTGTAAATTACAAGATTAATTTTACAATTTCCTTTTTCTCTTTAAAGTTGAAAAAAAAAACATTATTGTTGTAATATATGTATGTATATATAAACTCATAAGAGAACAAATTAAGAGTCAAAAATTCGTATACCTAATCAAAGAATGTACTTTAAAGTTGACTTTGAATACATTTTGACTCTTGAGATCATTTCAACTTGAATCATGATTCTAGATCTAAAACGATGCTCATAATCCCTACCAATATAAATAATAATAATAAAATAAATTTAAAAAAAAAAAGGAAGAGAGAGAATGGTGTGTGTGTGATAGAGAGAGGGTGGTGTGGTGGGGGGTGGGGGTGGAGGCTTTGGTTTAGTAATCCTTTCTTTTTACGTAGTGTAGTATTTTATTAAAGTCGCATATCCGAATTAGCACTTTTATTTCCAACTGAAACAGTTGATGATGTGAACCAAATGGGCCCTTCTTACATGGCTCCACGTCCGCATGATGCCCTTCCACCTCTAACCTTTTTATTTTTTTAATTTAATATTAATTGGGATTAACATAGAAACTCTAATAATTATAATATTACTTAATCTACATACCTACTTTAATCAAACATCCAACCTTAATTGAAAGATGGAATAGCTAAAAAAAAAGTTCAATGATTTTGGCATGTAGAACTAGCTCCTAATAATTAAACGCTAAAATTTATGCTCACCATTAATGTGCTTACATGCATATATAATTTGCAGCTTCAACTTGTCAAATAAAATATTACTATTAGAATATATATATATATATATATATATATATATATATATATATATATATATATATATATATATATATATATATATATATATATATATATATATATATACCACCTTCCTTGTTCCCTGAAATGTATGTATTAATTTATCATGAATTAATGAGTTTAATGTTTAATGTATTAGAAGTAGATATGTTTTGAGTATCCATTTATTTTTTACTCCTGAAAAGTTTAATAATGAGTACTATCAAACCTTAAAAAAAAAAATTAGAACCACTAATCCCTCCCTCCCTTTACACTTTTTTTTTTTAAAGATTATCTTTACATTGTTTGTGGAGTTATTAAATTTAGTGATATTTCCTTCTTTTCGAATATGAAGATGATTTTACGGTAAATAAATTAATGAAGAAAGCGTAAAATTAATTTTGAAACAAAGAAATAATGCATACTTACATAACGTGAGAGGAAAGGTAATTAATATATATGCAGATGTGTCAAACGGCTCGAATATAAATTTGTGGTTCGGCGTAAGAGAGTTACTACAATACTACATACATGTAAGAGACTATCACACATATATATTCGATTCGTCATATTTTTGTGTTATATTTCATTTGATATATGTCATATTTTTGGGTTATATTTCATTTCATAAATGGAACGAGTGATACTTGTGAAAAATGTAAAATTTATATTGTAAAAATTTTATAAACCCCATAAAGCAAAAAAAGTTTTTTTTTTTTTTAAATTTTATTATGTGCACGATGCTCATTAAAAATTTACTACTCGTAAAAATTTGTATGGATTATTCATTTTTGATTAGATATAATTTTTTTTAAAATTAGAATATTAGTAATTATTTATAAATTCTACAAATTATATATAAAATAATTTAATTATATAATTTTCTAATTTTGATTTCCCTGCTCCTCGTAAATACTATGTGCTAATTATTAAAAAAAGGTGGGATATAATTGCTTTATGAGAAAAGCAGTGAGTTAGACTAAAGTGATTATGATCACAACTTAAAGGGAACGTCATTTCAACTTCACAAAAGGCCAGAATAAATATGAAGATACATCCCCTTAATTATCAGCTTATATATAATTTTTAATATATATCCAAAATTAAATAAAAATAACACTTAATAATTTACATCAATCGAAATTTAAGGTTGCAGTTTCTACGGCCGAAGAATCTCTTGAATACATGCAAATTATTAGGAATTACGTGGGGGTGTTATGAGTTACCATGGATTTAATTATTAGTACAAACATTGGTGTTATATATCTCACACCTTTGTGAAATGGATAAAAAAAGATACAATTTAACAAAAGTAATACAGTTTTCGGGAAATGGATAAGAATTGATAATAATTAAAAAAAAGTAATACATAATTTAATGAAAAATAATAATTGTGCATTGAATTATAATAAACAATTTGTAGTATTCATTAGCAAGGGTCTCATTTTGCTGTTTTGGATGTTTGACTAAAATAATTTCATTTCTTTTATAAACATGTAGGACCACACACATTACTAATACAATTAAAATATGAGATTCGCATACCTCACTAATATAACTATGCACTACATATTAAATAATACTAATACTTTTTAATTTACGTGTAAAAAACAAATAACACAATTCCCTGCTAATCAAGGGGGTAATAATTTTAATAAAAATAAAACGTATACTTACCCATTAATATTATTAGTATAATATTCTATTCGAGCTAATATCTAGTACTATAATTCACATTGAATAAAAAAATAGATAAAATTAATTAAAACAATTTCAATGCATTAATTATCAAAAACTTAACTGACTCGTATATTAGTTAATAAAAAAAAAGGATTTATTTATTTATTTATGTGTTAGAAGAAATGGCCCCCTACCATGAAAGAATTTATGTGCAATCTAATCAGAGTGGCAGAACACTTCCTCCGGACAGTAGACAAATTTTCTATTGAGAATTGACTATTTAATATTAATAACAAGAATTCTCTATCAAACAGTTTCATGGAATTTATTGTGACTCCTATCAATCTTAAATACATGTAGTCAAAATTCGTGTATAAAGATTAATATATTCGTACATGTCCATTATTATTTTTTTAAGAATGTAACACACAACTTTATAAAAAGTTGGGCTAAATTACAATTTAAGTAAAAATTGTGATTTTTTTTTTGTAATAAATTAAAAAATAACATGAAAATTATGAGGTAAATGCCAGCACCATGTCAGTGATCGGACAACTGATCGATGGGTGCACTTCTCAACAAACTTCAAAGGTGATGATATTTTGATAAATTTTAAAGGTTTTGACTAAATTAAAATTGAAGTAAAGATTAGTAATATTTTTTTGCAATTAAACCATGTATCTATCAGCTATCCCTCATGCAATCAACTAATTCTACATAATATTATACATAATTATTGTGTAATGGGATTGTGATTACATATGATTTGAGATTTTAAAGTAGTGTATCATCTATAATGAGGTCATGGAGAATATTTTATGGTAAAAGATTTTATACTTAGATATGGTTAAGATGAATTATTTATATGTCTAAAGTTAGCCTACTAATATTTCAAAGGGCATGCATTCTCTAAACTGAAAATCTACAAACTTTATCTCTAGCCTTTTTAGGATTTATTTATATTTATCCCCTATAATTTATTATTTTTTGGTAAAAGAAAAGTGGGAAATCTAAATTTTTTTGTGGGCATGCTTTAGCTATGCAGTGAGAATAAAAAACAGTAAAATAATCGTATAAGATCGTATCATGATATGTATCTATACATTTTTAAATTGAGTACGATTCATAGATAATGGAAAAATTATTATAATTACACATATAATAATCTTAAAAATATAGACTTCTAAAATAAGAATGTGTAATTAATAGACTACATGAATAAATAAATAAATAAATAAGGGTATAGTTTAATCTTTCAGAACTCGTTTTTTTTAATACCACTAATTACTTGTATCCATCGTATATACTCCATATAATATGAACACATTCATGATTTTTTGAATTTTGATGTCTCAGCTCATTGTTTAAAATTGAAAATATAATAATAGTATTTACACATGATGTACGTTAAAAAAAAGAAAAAAAAAAGGTGAAATCCTTCAAATCACGAATACTAGGGGTAAAAATAAAAAATTAGAAGATATTATGAAATTTTATAGTATAGTAGAAGGATTGGGCTAATGGAAGTGTGTCCAAAATCAATCCTTATGGGATTACTTCTTAGGCTGTGCGGATAATAATTATAATTTTTAGATACATTTTGAATTTTTATATTTAAAATATTTGTTTGTGCTGTCAAAATTGGGTTCAACCCGTTGAGCCAGCCCACCCACCATTGAAAAGGATGAGTTAGATTTAATATTTATGAGACCATTTAAAGATAGGCCTATATGACTAGCCTAAACGGGCCGCGGGTTTTGGCCCAATATTCTTTGAATTTTGAACTTCTAAATTCACTGCATTTGGGCCCAAATAGATGGCCTAATTTCGACCATACGAAAAATAATAGGATCTTGAACTCAAACGTAAAGCCCGTTCTGTTATGGTTGGATGCCTTCAATATTTATCTCCAGAGTAGTATTTAAGCAAATTGAAGCAAAATTATTTTCTTTCCTTTTCAAAATGGAGTAGTAATAAATATCATTTTACAAAATTTTAAAATAGCAAATAGGCTTCATATTCCCTTTATAATTTACAAAAGAAATGTGCATTCTTCGAGACGAGTAAGATTATTTTCGGTTGATCTTACATCTATAACGTACAAATGTTAAATTCATAATGGAAAAAACTCCACTAAATGTACCAATTAAGATGCTAAACCTCAATAAAATTCTAAAAACATATCGCATACTATTTCATGTGCCACATTATTGTATGAATAATAGCATGTGAAAAAGAAGGATGTTGAGCCCTAAAAAAAAAGAAACATAAACTCTAATGACGTGATTGATATAAATGAATTAAATGGGAATGAAATCACAGTTCCATATTGTATTCTTATTCTAATGATTGGTAAGTTTTTTTTAATGGGAATCACCATTCCATAAGGAATGTGTATTCCTTTAAATATGGAAATGATAATTTCTCTCGATTAGATGAGTTTAGCTATCCATGCATGTAGGAATCAAACTAAAATTTTTATTTTAATACAAATAATATATATTCATTTATTTTTTTAATTTATAATATTATCTTTCATTTCAAATATAAAAAAATTCATTAAAATAATATTTTAATTATTTTTTAAATCTTATTTAATTATTCAATTAATATTTAAAATATATGAAATAAACAATAAAAAATAAATCTTATTTAATATAAAATGAAGTATCATGTAATAAATTTAAAACATAAAACATATGTTATTATAATATTTCTTGTGAATTTTTGAATTGATATAATTTTTTTAATATTTAAAAGATTTTATTATTATATAAATATATTACCAAATAAAAATAAATAAATATTTCTTATATTAAAAAATATAATTTAGTTATTTAATATAAATAATACAATAATTACACTATATTATAGAATATCAATGAAATTGGGATTAATAAAAAAATGTAATTTTCATTACTTAAGTTATTCCCAAGTAATACCAATCACGAGAATTTTAATTTTTAATCATTTTTTTTCCATCTTTATTCCATTTATAAACTCATTCCATTCCAACATAATTTCATTCAATCATACCAATCATACCGTAAAAGCGATGATTTTCTATAATATGTGTTACTCATATAATTACATATAGAATTTTTAAGAAAGTATCGCACAAAATCCCAGTTAAAAAACAAAAGAGAGCGGGTGAAAAGGGAGAAGGATAACAAAATAAAGAGGTGAAATTGAGAAATCAAATAGAACGATGTGAATGAAATAAAGATTTTGTTCCAATAAAAGGTATTATTTCTATATTTTATCCCATGTTGCGAAGGCAACTATATGTGTAATGAATCTAATTATATGAATTATTATTGGTAAGATGAGATATTATGGTTAATGCCCTTTCTTCCATCACATTAAAGAATCACTTTATGATCAAACATTTTCTTTTTCTTTAGCCAATCGTTCACACATCTTTAACCACAAATTGAACCCTTTTAACCTAATAAAATTCAAATATCTACAATGCTATACTTAAAAAAGAAGAATAAATCGGTAAACATAGAATCTTCTAGGGTATAAAGATAAAAAGGGATTTCTTAATGCTCATCTTTGAAGAATTCTTCGTGAACTTTTTCCAATCAATTTTTTCTTTAAAGAATCATTTCTTTCTTCAAAAACTGTCTTCCAACTAATTTTCTACGGTAAACTAATTATATGTTTAATCGTTCTAAGGAATCATTGTTGGGTTTATCCGCCCAGGGAGTCGAGCCCACTCAATTCACTAGCATGATATTGTCCGCTTTGGGCCGCCTATTGACCCGCACGGTTTTACTACTCTGATCATCACACTCAATCCACTAGCATGATATTGTCCGCTTTGAGCCGCCCACTGGCCCGCACAGTTTTACCACTCTGGGTATCACACCCAAAAGGACTCATACTAGGGAGAGTTCATCCCTCATTTATAAACCTCTCGTCATCCCCACTTCTAACCGATATGAGACTTTGGTTGACACTCAACCAATATCACTTGTTTGGTTTATCCGGCCCAGCGGAGCCGGACCCACTCAATTCACTAGCATGATATTGTCCGCTTTGGGCCGCCCACTGGCCCGCACGATTTTACCACTCTGGGTATCACGCCCAAAAGGCCTCATGTTAGGAAGAGTCCATCCGTCATTTATAAGCCCCTCGTCATCCCCACTTCTAACTGATGTGAGACTTTGGTTGACTCCCCACCAACAATCATTTCATGAGACAAGCATTACTTGTTTTCTCCGATAGTATATCATGTTGCTATTTGTGCTATAACAAAAAGGCCAAATATGTTTGAATAATTGAATTGCTAGGTAATAAGAATCCTCGTTACTAGATGGTGGATTCAAATTTTCTTGAAATCGATCTATTTATGGAAAATTAATTCATCCCAAGAAAAAAATAAAAAAAAAATACAAAGAAGATAATGTGAGAACACTGAAATTTATTGGAGGTGGAAATTTGGTGCAAATTCCCTGTCCCTTTTCTTTGAACTGAGATAAGGCGCCTTTAATTTTAATTGACTAAAGAGGAAGAATAGGCTTAATTATATCTTAGCATAAGAGAGTTTAATATTAAATATTTACAAGTTGTCATGTTTAAATCACATTTTAATACATTCCACGTGGCGATGATGTCATTTCAATATTGTTGATTTCTTAGGCTAACCTCAAATGACATTTAATCTCACAACTATGAGTCCTCGTTTTAGTTTGATTTGTTTGAACTCTTTATTATCCTATGTATGGTCAAAGAGCCCTAAACTGCGATGGCTTTGTTGAAATATAACTAATGGCATTAGGGATGGCAGTTTAGCAGGTTTTCCCGGGTACCCGACCCGACCAAATCCTAATGAGATGGGTTCGGGTATTTATAATCGCGTTTGGAATAAGTTTGGGAAAAAATAAAAATTTCCATTAGGGTTCGGATTCACCCCCTCGGATACCCGCTACCCGGATAAATAATCGGACAAGAATAGCGGGTACCCGCATATACTCGTCACGTTTACTTGTATGTATGTGTTTTTTAGAGGGTTCGAACACTTAACCTCATATTAAAAAAATATCCGTTCATCATTTAGACACAAGTAATTCTTGTTATATGTTTCAATATTTAAATAAATTTACAAATCATTAATCTAACCTATCATTTTATTTTATTTGTATGTTATTTAAAGTTTGAATTGAAGATCTTTAAACTTGTGTGGTGATTTTATGTCATATTTTAATTATTATTGTTTAATATTGTGACCAAGAATATTTAATGTTGTAGACACATCTATTTATTTGTTTGAGGCTTGAAATTTAATATTTTAAGTTTTAAAAAAAAAGTTTGACGGGTTCGGGTACCCACGGGTAGAAACAATCGGGTTCGGGATGGATACGGGTATTGCAAATAGTATTTTAAACGTGTAATGAGACGGATATGGGTAGTGATATTTTTAACGGATACGGGTTCGGGTATCCAAAAAAATGCGGATACCGTACCCGCTGCCATCCCTAAATAGCATCTTTATGTAGAATATAACTTGAATTCTTTTAGCGTTACGAAAACTTGTGAATATTTATGATTATAGCACAATAAAATACTTGTAATATGTTATTATAAAATTCTTGTTTTAAAAATATTACTTACTTGAGTTGTGAATTATGTTGTATTCTTCATAATAACTTATATAATGAGATATTTAAAAAAAAAAATGGTACACATGAATTACTACATCTTCAAGTGTTGATAAAAAGTTCAACCTTCCAACAATGAAATCATTTTTCCAAATCTTTTCAATGATGTAAAGGGCTCAATGTTGCATTAGAAAAAGAAATAGATGGTGGCTACAAGCTAATTGATATAGTCTTGAGGGAAAGAAAAGGGATGGCTCTTAAGAAAGTCATTAGTCATTCTTAAACCACTCAAAAGTAGTAATACTACTTAAACAACCTCATTTTCATGTCCTTTGGCACTCCTAGCTAGCCAACCAAATTCTTTGTCATTGTCCATATCTTCTAATGCATTATCATTATCATTAGAGCTACTTATTTAACATAATCACCACCAATCATTATTTCATTACAAAGTTACCCCATATCCACAACAAATGTATTTGAAGGGAGAGTAAAAAAGTTTTCCAATTAAAATGGTTATATAAAGTAGTAGTACTACTTAAACAACCTCATTTTCATGTCCTTTGGCACTCCTAGCTAGCCAACCAAATTCTTTGTCGTTGTCCATATCTTCTAATGCATTATCATTATCATTAGAGCTACTTATTTAACATAATCACCACCAATCATTATTTCATTACAAAGTTACCCCATACCCACAACAAATGTATTTGAAGGGTGAGTAAAAAAGTCTTCCAATTAAAATAGTTTTTATATAACCGAGTTATTGCCAATTATATTAAAAAGAAAAGGTAAAAAAAGTTCATCTAGCGCCATCCTACTTTCTATACGAAGCATATACTTAAATTTATTGGAGAAGTGAGTAATCAATTTATAAAAAATGGACATGAAAAGACAATGAACTCCTAAAAGCAATAATTAGGTGCATCCAAGACTCTTCTTTATTACCATTACTTCGAAAAAATGAACCCCAAAAATTGTGAATACAACAACATTAGGGTTCTATTATCTCTGTCTTAACTATTGATTGAGAAAGTAAATTGTAAAATATGATTAAAATAACTTATGAGGTATTGTTTGATGTAACGAATAGTATTTATATGGAGAATGGTTAAACATAAAGATAATTAACATGATTCTTTAAATGAACAAAAATCTTGTTCTATATTTCTCATTAGCTAATTAACATAATGCGTACATCTTGTAGATGTAACGACGTCGTTCATATGTGTTTGATTGAAATTGAGATCCAAGTGTATATATATAAACAAAAAAACAAGAGAAAATAGAGCATAATTTTTACAAGTGTAAAAGAAAAATTACAAAGGATTTTCTTCGAACCCAAAATCTCATAAGGTCGTACATGGATAAAAACGAACGACCAGCAGACCAAGATTCTGAGATCTTACATCTTAGCATCCACTACTTCATCTGCAAATTCACTAAAAAACCACTGCAGATGGTGTCAAGATTTCAGCATTGCATCGTATAGCGATTCCCAATCAATCTCCACCGATGGATACTTCTCCAATCGATGATCATCGTATTCCTCGAAATACGATTCCGAGGAATCCAATGTCGTCATCACCGATTCAGGGGAACCTGATAACTCCTCAGACGGAACAGAGGCCTCTGTTTCCGCCTCCACCTTCACACTCAACAGATTCTCCGGCGAAGAAACGCCGCCCTCCGCCGGAGTTTCACACTCCTTCTCCCCTGAGTTCCCCTGTTTCGCCAAGCTCCGACAAATGGCCTGAAGCTTAGCATCAACAGAAGAATGCAGGGGTTTGAAGTCGGAATAATCATGGCTCAAATGATGCTTCAGATTGGGGAAATTCAATCTGGCGAATTCCCCCCTGAGCTTAAACGCCGCCTTATCATACGCCAGCGCCGCCTCCTCAGCCGTGTCGAAGGTCCCGAGCCAGAGGCGGGTACGGTTCTTGGGTAGTCGGATCTCCGCAACCCATTTGCCCCAATGCCTCTGCCTTACCCCTCGATACAGTTTTCCGGGCTTGAGGGGAGTTCCGGGCTTCTTCATCTGAACGGGCTTCGGCCCGAGAAACCGTTGCTGCTGCTGGAGATGATACTGAGCTTGGATTTGCAGGATTTGGGATGGGATCAAGTTGTTGAGACCAAAGATTTGGTCATTCCCAATTTGATCGTAGTAATTGGGAGTAAAGATTAGGGCTTTAGATGGGTCAGTGGAAGGAGGACATTGAGAGAGAGAAACAGAGGAGAGAGAAGATGAACTATTTTTCATAAAAGGTTCAAGTGCCACCATAAGCTCCCCTGTGTACAAAACTCCATTGCTGCTACTATTACAATTATACATATCCATAACTGCTGCCATTGATGCTTCCCAAGATACCTGATATGATAATTCACTGAACTAAACAAACAAGTGATGATCAAAACAAGACTTAATTAACCACTGGTTTCTATTACAAAATAACTGGCTTTCATAAAACACAACCAGAATTTTTGTTTTGAAATCAAGAAAATCAAACCAAGATTTTTTTAAAGATGCTGTTTTGAAATACAGAAGGGATGGAGGGGGAGGGGGGGGGGGGGGTGTTTAGAGAAATTAGCAGTTGAGATTTTTTTTGAATTCTTGAGCAGAATGTGATGCTTCTACATCCGCATTATAAAGGAGCTGCTCGTGGCTTTCTCTCTCTTAATGACTTTCTCTCACTTAAAATAACGTTATATTTAATGATTCCTATCTCAAGTTATCCTATGTTTGTGAGCGTCCAATGGAGTGGCGACACTTAGACGGGGAGCTGGAGAGGACTGCCAGCCGTCGGTGGATGTACCACGTGGCTTGTTCTAATCTGCTATGAATGTTGGTTTACTTGCAGTAGGCGGTGAGGTTAAGGATTTGGAGTAGCATAAGAATTTGTCTCATTTTACTGTGATGGCACGCCTCGGTTTATGACACCTGAACGTGATGAAAGATTAGGGAGGCTATGATCTGCTACTTCTCGGACCATGCTAAAGAGTATAAGTCATTTAAAATAAATTATGAAGGATATTCATATTCTATTTGTAATTTAACTAATTCAAGGAGATAAAAAATCTTAATCTAATAGCATGAAACCTCGTTTCAAGTAAAAACTTCACGCTTATAAAATTAACCCCATTTCTGGTAAGCACTCATCTCAAATTAGAATTTAACGTTTTGGTAAATTGACTCCATTTCGAGTTTACCCATCTCAAATTAGAATTTAAAGTTTTGTGTAGATTGACTCCATTTCGAATTTAATATAGGATAAATTACAAAATCTCATTTCATGTTTGTCCAAATTACCAAATCAACCACGTACTTTGAAATACTACCAATTATTTATTTTGACTTTTTTTTATTTGAATATTAATAAAAATACTCATTTTTTTAAATGAATAAAGTATTTAACATTGTATTTTTTAATTTCACTAAGATTGTGTTTGGATTAAGTCATTTCAAATACAATGAATTTGAAAATGAGTGGATTTTAAATTCCTTGGATTTTAAATCAATTCATTTGAATTCCACTGTTTGGATAAATTATGAATATTTGGAATGATTTCAAATTCATGATTCAAAAATTATTTTTAAAATAGAATTTTATATATGATAAATAAAAATAATAAAAATTTATTATATTTTATTAAAAATATTTTTTTTGGGAGGGAACTCTATCACCTAACCTACCCCTACCCACAACCCTCCCACCACCCACCCTCAAAAAAAAGTTTTTTTTATAAAATTTTAAATTTTTAATATTTGAATAATAAAAAATATTACCACACAACCCTACCCCTACCCACCCCCCTCACCCAACACCACACCCACCAAAAATTTTTTTTATATAAAATTTTAAATTTTAATATTTAAATAATAAAAATATTATCACTCAATGCTACCACCCTATCCATCCACCCACCTCACCCCCAATCTCACCAGCCCCCCAGCCCACCAATTTTTTTTTAAAAAAATAGATTTTAATATTTAAAAAATAAAATCTAAAATTTTATTAAATTTTTTTGGTGGGGTGGGGTGGGGTGAGGGTGGTGGAGGGGGGTTTGGGTGGGTTGGGTTGGGTGATAATATTTTTATTTTTTAAATATTAAAATCTAAAATTTATAAAAAAAATTTTTTGGGTGGGGAGTGGTGGATAGGGGTAGGGCAGGGTGATAATATTTTTATTATTCAAATATTAAAAATCTAAAATTTTATTAAAAAAAATTATTTGGGTGGGGTGGGGTGGGGTGGGGTGGGGTGGGGTGGGGGAGGGGGTAGGACAGGGTGGTAATATTTTTATTATTCAAATATTAAAAATCTAAAATTTTATTAAATTTTTTTTTTTGGGTTGGGGTGGTGTTGGTGGGGTGGGGTGGGGTGGGGTGGGGTGGGGGTGGTGGGTAAGGGGTAGAACAAGGTGCTAATATTTTTATTATTCAAATATTAAAAATCTAAAATTTTATTAAAAAATTTTTTTAGGTGGGGGTGGGTGGGTGGAGGGGGTGGGGGTTGGGTTGGGTTGGGTGGGGTGGGGTGGGGTGGGTAGAGGTAGGAGGGTGATAGGGTTTAAAATATAATATATATATATATATTATATTTTTAATTAATTTATTAATTTTATATATTATTTTTATATATTAATATATCAATTACACAACAACGGAAGGATTTCAAATGACACGGTTTCAGTGAGGATTTGAAATCTATTAAAAAACAACTAAAAAAATTCAAAATCAAATCAATTGATTTGAAATCCATTGATTTAAAATCTTTGATTTATAAATTCATTGATTTCAATTGTTATCCAAACATGATGGAAGGATTTTTTGAGAATGATTTATAAATCCATCCTCAAATCTTTCCATCCAAACACAACCTAATTTATTTTTAATTTTTAATTTTTTTAAATGTAGAAAACTAGGATTAGAGGATTTTTTTTTTAAATTTCACTAACAAGGCAATCAAGTGTTTTCACCCCAAATCATAACAAAGATTACCTTGAAATGTGTGGGTGGGGTGAAATGGAGTGGGCTAGCGGCAGTGTGATGGGGAAAGTAGAAGTAATATTTTTTCAATGATTGTGTAAAGTCGATCTAAAAGACATTATACTAATACATGGTTCAGGTGAAATTCCTGAATTCGCAGATTAGAAATTGATAGGAAGATTCGAAAAAACTTTGAGTGGCGATGGAGAGAGTAGTTGTTAGGTTTGAAATTGGCGAATGGACAGATGAAAACTGTTCTACAGAAGCTGGAGTGTGGGTGGTGAAAAAGAAATGGAGTGGGCTAGCAACTAGGACTATTGAGCTATCTCTATATGTATATATATTGTGTATATAATATGTTGGATCTCTATTGATAATATGTGAATCTATGATCTTTATTTATGGTATGTAATTTCAAAAGTTGTATCATTTTATCCTACACTTATGAGTTATAATTTTGTGATGAGAGATTTGATGGTCCACGGAAGAAGGGTGGTCGAAAAACACAGGATTCCACATCTTTAATAATTCTAATCCATACCAACTCCTAAATTTCTGTTTAGCTTTATCTAATCCATCATTATAAGCATTAATTAGTAATTAAATGTAAGTCCATAAATAGATAGATATAGATTCAATGTTCTTGTTTATGTAAGCCAAACTACTTTAACGTGCTTACCTTTTTATATTCAATCACAAGTTCCAAAAATAATTTTAAATTACTAACTCTGTTCCACTAATAAGCCCCTCCCTTAACATTATCCTCACTCATAAAATTTTCTAACGTAACTGAGAATGATGAAATTTGAAATTAAGGAAGAAATAAGATGGTTAAGATTAATGAGGGTGGTGGGTCCCAGTAGAATAAAAGTCTACGTGGAGGTTTCTATTTCTATTTTTGTTTCTTAGAATGGGGTTTCTATTTCTATTTTTGTCATTTACACAATTACACCCCATTCTTGCATCTAATATCCTCTATGAATATGATGTTATAGTTCACAAATGAATAAGAAAATCCAACTTATTATTTTACAGAATTAATTTTAAAACAATTTAGATCAAAATTTTAAGATCAACTATTTGTGAAAAAAAAAAACTAATTATCTGTTTAATTGCGTCTACAAGAGTTAATGTGTATAATTAGAGAGATAATTCTATTGAATTGAATGATAGGTGACTCTTTTGAAAAATATTTTAGAGTGTCAATGATGAATTATTTTAAGAATATCTATGTGATAGATTTACATTCTTCAACGTTGAGATGGTAATATTTTTTCGAAAGAATGACAAAATATCATACATAACATTTTTTTCCAAATAACATCCCTTAATCTATAATAGTATATTAATTAACTATTTGAAAATTAAAAACAATTTAAGGTCTTAATTATCTATTTACTCCTTGTCAAGTATTAACTCACAAAATTCTATTAATTTAATCGTAAAGCGTCCAAATGCATTGAATTGTACAGCTTCTTATTAAAACATTAAACATTTTATTATGTAATTTCCAACATTAAATACTATTTTTCATTTTTAAGTATTGTAGAGGTGCATGTGCAATTTTTTTTGAAATATGTAATGAAGAGAAATAAAAAAATTCTAAATGAAGTGACAACGTTGATTATCCATGTTACTTTCGCCCATGGTTTTTGTTGTCTGAATTTCACGTGCTTTTTGGTATTTTTTAAGTGCGTAATTGTTTTTATTTGAGAAAATATTTCTTATAATATGATTGCACATGTAACTATGTACTTACTTTATTAATCATCTTAATTATGGTTTAAAGTTTTTTTTTAGTATTTATTACATTCTTTTATTAAAATTTTTATCATCAATTATTCAAATTTAATTGATTATACTTAGACATACAAATGTGAAGTATTATTACTTTACTTTTGTGTTAAAACTCATCCTTTACTTTTGTTATTATATTCTCTTATAAAATTCTAAGAGAATTCTTATTGTTCATTCATTTAAAATTAAATTAATCAATCAGAATACATGACCTTTTAATATATGCATTTGAGTATACATCATATCACCAATTACAATTAAATAAAAATAAAAAAAACAACAATTGAGCTACACATAAATAAATATATTTAAATAATTGTCATATTATGTTAACTAAACTGGCTTAATGCATCAACAAAGGCCATTAACTTTTCGAACTCTAATTACAAAAGATTTTTGTGACTCATACCACACTAGAATTATATATAGCTGATAGTTGAGGTCACTGGATAGTAATAATAATTTTTATTATTATTCAATTGCATAAATTTCTTTTTGCTATCAATCTGTGAACCACTCGCCTTAAAATTCTTAAAATGTAAACATTTTAATTTGTATAAATTACTAACATAATAAAAGTTATTTTTCTTGTGTACTATATACCACGCTAAATAGCTTCTCCACGAAGTGGGGGATTGGGTCAAGTAGTGTGTTTCATTACATCCACAAAAATTATAACCAAAAGTGAAAATGTCAACTCCTTTTCCACTCACTAATATTATTAATAGGAGTAATAGATTCAACTTAGTAAAAAAAAATCTTGAACTAAACTAATTTTTCATACGTTCTATTTTAATCACTCCAGCCGGATATAAAAGAACTAAGTACGATTTCATTTCATAATTGTAATGATAATAAAATAGTATATGGAAATCATTGTTTTTCGATGAACGGTATTCATTTATACATTAATTAATTTTTAAAGGTCAAAACTCACCATCTATGAGATCCCTATTAAAATCAGAAGTTTATGTTTTGTACGAACTGATGTTTTAATTGTTGATGACACTTCACGAATTTAAAATTTGAAACCTTAAAAAGTTTCATCTTAACCCAGACAAAATCCTCTTGGACAATCACTAGAGGGCTGAATTGAAATAATTATGATTATTTTAAATGGAAATATAGTGCAAGTGAGGCGAGATGAATGAATTTGGCTCACATCCATCTACTACTTCCCCTTATAAGTCAAAAAAATAAACAATAGTATGCAATTAGTGGAGTTCCTATTATCAGATTAAAAGTCAACTGTTATATACAATCACAAATAATGCATTTGATGTTAATATTATACGCATTATGATCAGTGTTGAATTTTGACCTTTCATGAATGTGGGATATTCATCCAACTCAGATATCCATTCAAAAAAAAAAAAACTGTAGAATGAAACCAATGAGTTATGGTTATTAAAATCCATATAGACCCATTTTACAACCCTTATTTATATATTAAATCACAATGCTTACCATTTACTCTTATTAACCAAGTAAGAAACCAATACAACCAACAAAGTAGTATCAGCAAATTAAATTGAAATCATATCAGGAACAACAGTTCATCGCTACTGTTGCAAATTAAATGCTACTACTTGATTTAAGCTCTTTTCCCTACAAATTAAGTTATCATCCGTTGAAACCAAATGCAGAATGCAAATCATGGATCCTAAACACACACCACACCCAAAATCATTACTCTTTCATTTTTTGATCAAATATAGTATGTCCTCAGCCTCGCCTTCACCTGAAACTGAGACAATAAAATCACAAATTAATAGGAAATATGACACGCTGATTACATCTTCTAATTTGTTGTTCTTGAACAAATGCATATATACTTTTCCTTTCAAATCCATGCAATGACACATTTGTATTGGGCAATAAATGTTTAATCTGAATCTATGTTCCCTACATCCATATTAAGGAAATCCTCCCTATTAATATTTTTAGAAAACATGATGAAAGTTTCTTTAATTTTATTTCTGTAAATCAAGGTGGTAATCAAGAGGAAGCTGATGGAGAAGGGATTTATTACTATTGCAAGTATGAACAGAGTAAGAAAAATTACTTTATGACACTCTATTCAAGTAAACAATTCGAATTTCTTAGCATGAGCTGATCGGTTTCCCTAGAACTAAAAGCCCTAACAAATAGAGATGGGGATTCAACAATGAAAAAAACAAAATACTCAGAGTGTGAACTATCCTATATGAAATCTTTTTTTGTTTTAGAAATGGAGACAACTAGGAAGACAGTTTATTTATGCAACGATCTCACCATCTAAAGATGAAAGTCATCCAACACTCCACTTCGGTGTAGGCAATCCTGAAGATGAAGTAACTGATTCAGGAACATGTGAGTGATAAAGACATCAGCTTCAATACCAGTAATTTGAATGTGAAAGATTAATTAGTCCCTAAAAAAAGATGATAAACATAAATAAATATTTTAAAATAAAATTATCATAAACCTGATTGCGATTGTTGGCTAGATGCGCGCCAAGATTTCTAACGCATCTAACAAAATCCCAATTTGTCTCTCGCAACAACACCCTCTCCCCCAGCATTATTGATGCAATACCATTTGGGGGAGACTGGAGTTGTTAAGGCGGGCGTGCCAATTATTTATCCTCATTGAATCAACTGCTGCTCGGTAATTCGCCAATGTATGGCCTGGGAATACATTTTGCATCTTATGAATTGCAACGAAAAAATCCAATTTCACCTTCGTTGGCAAATGATTCACTAGAAGAGATTCATCATTATGCCTAAAATAACAAAACTATTAGACATAGTAAACACAAAATAAATAATAAAAAAATTAAAGAAAAGTATACGCACGTTGCATTATTCAACAGGTCGTCTGGAAAATTCTTGTATTCCTTGAACACTTTCTCTTTCAAAAAATTCCTCAACATCCTCCAATCTTCACGGACAGAAAATTCTTGTATTCCTTGAACACTTTCTCTTTCAAAAAATTCCTCAACATCCTCCAATCTTCACGGACAGAATAATGTGTTCGTGGAACAAATTTGACGCGGCAACACTTTATAATACTTTCTTGACTCACAAAGTTACTCAGGTTGAGAGCATGTACTGAGTGATCTTCGTCGTCGACGGAATCTATTGAGGCATTGTGGTATGTGTGTAGATATTTAATAAACGAAATCATTCCCCGAATGATTTCTCGAAACAGGTCCACAACATGTGTGTTTTGAGCTGTTTCAGTAAGGATTATATCATGTAATCAATGCTGGATTTTGTTCAAAAGTCTTATATTTCTGTTGTTTGTTCATCTGAGTCATCTTGAAATTCATTGGCTTATTAAACTATATGTCTTTGTAAGTTGGCAGTTTGAGAACTTAGTTAATTGCGAATAAAATTATCACTTACATATTATGTTTTTGAATTACAACTAATGCAATTATTTATTACTCAGAAATGGCTGGCAAGATCAAAAGACAATATACAACAGAATACGAATTCTCCCGAGATAGTGGAAAAGGTTCAATTAGTGAGACGTACATAGCTATTAGAATGTATGAGACCGACGTGGAAAAATTCAGTAGGACTATTGCCCAATCAATCAACCATGCTAACTATGTCAACTGGACGACAAGAGGGGTTTTCTACATTTGCAAACGGGTGATACTCAAGAATTTTCAGACATGGTGAAATATTGCACTAAGGATTCCGTTACTGATGCCCCAATCAAATTTGTAAATTGGACAGACACCAATAATTTACCATTCCAAAAATCGTATGTTGTGGACCTGTTTCGAGAAATCATTCGGTGAATGATTTCGTTTATTAAATATCTACACACATACCACAATGCCTCAATAGATTCCGTCGACGACGAAGATCACTCAGTACAAGCTCTCAACCTGAGTAACTTTGTGAGTCAAGAAAGTATTATAAAGTGTTGCCGCGTCAAATTTATTCCACGAACACATTATTCTGTCCGTGAAAATTGGAGGATGTTGAGGAATTTTTTGAAAGAGAAAGTGTTCAAGGAATACGAGAATTTTCCAGACGACCTGTTGAATAATGCAACGTGCGTATACTTTTCTTTAATTTTTTTATTATTTATTTTGTGTTTACTATGTCTAATAGTTTTGTTATTTTAGGCATAATGATGAATCTCTTCTAGTGAATCATCTGCCAACGAAGGTGAAATTGGATTTTTTCGTCGCAATTCATAAGATGCAAAATGTATTCCCAGGCCATACATTGGCGAATTACCGAGCAGCAGTTGATTCAATGAGGATAAATAATTGGCATGCCCGCCTTAACAACTCCAATCTCCCCCAAATGGTACAAGATTGCATCAATAATGCTGGGGAGAGGGTGTTGTTGCGAGAGACAAATTGGGATTTTGTTAGATGCGTTAGAAATCTTGGCGCGCATCTAGCCAACAATCGCAATCAGGTTTATGATAATTTTATTTTAAAATATTTATTTATGTTTATCATCTTTTTTTAGGGACTAATTAATCTTTCACATTCAGATTACTGGCATTGAAGCTGATGTCTTTTATCACTCACATGTTCCTGAATCAGTTACTTCATCTTCAGGATTGCCTACACCGAAGTGGAGTGTTGGGCGACTTTCATCTTTAGATGGTGAGATCGTTGCATAAATAAATTGTCTTCCTAGTTGTCTCTATTTCTAAAACAAAAAAAGATTTCATATAGGATAGTTCACACTCTGAGTATTTTATTTTTTTCATTGTTGAATCCCCATCTCTATTTGTTAGGGCTTTTAGTTCTAGGGAAACCGATCAGCTCATGCTAAGAAATTCGAATTGTTTACTTGAATAGAGTATCATAAAGTAATTTTTCTTAATCTGTTCATACTTGCAATATAATAAATCCCTTCTCCATCAGCTTCCTCTTGATTACCACCTTGATTTATAGAAATAAAATTAAAGAAACTTTCATCATGTTTTCTAAAAATATTAATAGGGAGGATTTCCTTAATACGGATGTAGGGAACATAGATTCAGATTAAACATTTATTGCCCAATACAAATGTGTCCTTGCATGGATTTGAAAGGAAAATGATATATGCATTTGTTCAAGAACAACAAATTAGAAGATGTAATCAGCGTGTCATATTTCCTATTAATTTGTGATTTTATTGTCTCAGTTTCAGGTGAAGGCGAGGCTGAGGACATACTATATTTGATCAAAAAATGAAAGAGTAATGATTTTGGGTGTGGTGTGTGTTTAGGATCCATGATTTGCATTTGGTTTCAGTGGATGATAACTTAATTTGTAGGGAAAAGAACTTAAATCAAGTAGTAGCATTTAATTTGCAACAGTAGCGATGAACTATTGTTCCTGATATGATTTCAATTTAATTTGCTGATACTACTTTGTTGGTTGTATTGGTTTTTTTTAATAGATATCTGAGTTGGATGAATATCCCACATTCATGAAAGGTCAAAAGTCAACACTGATCATAATGAGTGAAAGGTCAAAAGTCAACACTGATCATAATGAGTAAAATATTAACATCAAATGCATTATTTGTGATTGTAGTTGACTTTTAATCTGATCCGTGCAAGTGAGGTGAGATGAATGAAGTTGGTTCAAATCTATCTACTACTTCCCCTCAAAAGTGAAAAAATAAACAATAGTATGCAATTAGTGGATCAGATTAAAAGTCAACTACAATCACAAATAATGCATTTGATGTTAATATTTTACTCATTATGATCAGTGTTGACTTTTGACCTTTCATGAATGTGGGATATTCATCAAACTCAGATATCTATTAAAAAAAACCAATACAACCAACAAAGTAGTATCAGCAAATTAAATTGAAATCATATCAGGAACAACAGTTCATCGCTACTGTTGCAAATTAAATGCTACTACTTGATTTAAGTTCTTTTCCCTACAAATTAAGTTATCATCCACTGAAACCAAATGCAAATCATGGATCCTAAACACACACCACAACCAAAATCATTACTCTTTTATTTTTTGATCAAATATAGTATGTCCTCAGCCTCGCCTTCACCTGAAACTGAGACAATAAAATCACAAATTAATAGGAAATATGACACGCTGATTACATCTTCTAATTTGTTGTTCTTGAACAAATGCATATATCATTTTCCTTTCAAATCCATGCAAGGACACATTTGTATTGGGCAATAAATGTTTAATCTGAATCTATGTTCCCTACATCCATATTAAGGAAATCCTCCCTATTAATATTTTTAGAAAACATGATGAAAGTTTCTTTAATTTTATTTCTGTAAATCAAGGTTGTAAATAAGAGGAAGCTGATGGAGAAGGGATTTATTACTATTGCAAGTATGAACAGAGTAAGAAAAATTACTTTATGACACTCTATTCAAGTAAACAATTCGAATTACTTAGCATGAGCTGATCGGTTTCCCTAGAACTAAAAGCCCTAACAAATAGAGATGGAGATTCAACAATGAAAAAAACAAAATACTCAGAGTGTGAACTATCCTATATGAAATCTTTTTTTGTTTTAGAAATGGAGACAACTAGGAAGACAGTTTATTTATGCAACGATCTCACCATCTAAAGATGAAAGTCGTCCAACACTCCACTTCGGTGTAGGCAATCCTGAAGATGAAGTAACTGATTCAGGAACATGTGAGTGATAAAGACGTCAGCTTCAATGCCAGTAATCTGAATGTGAAAGATTAATTAGTCCCTAAAAAAAGATGATAAACATAAATAAATATTTTAAAATAAAATTATCATAAACCTTATTGCGATTGTTGGCTAGATGCGCGCCAAGATTTCTAACGCATCTAACAAAATCCCAATTTGTCTCTCGCAACAACACCCTCTCCCCAGCATTATTGATGCAATCTTGTACCATTTGGGGGAGATTGGAGTTGTTAAGGCGGGCGTGCCAATTATTTATCCTCATTGAATCAACTGCTGCTCGGTAATTCGCCAATGTATGGCCTGAGAATACATTTTGCCTCTTATGAATTGCAACGAAAAAATCCAATTTCACCTTCGTTGGCAGATGATTCACTAGAAGAGATTCATCATTATACCTAAAATAACAAAATTATTAGACATAGTAAACACAAAATAAATAATAAAAAAATTAAAGAAAAGTATACGCACGTTGCATTATTCAACAGGTCGTCTGGAAAATTCTCGTATTCCTTTAACACTTTCTCTTTCAAAAAATTCCTCAACATCCTCCAATCTTCACGGACAGAATAATGTATTCGTGGAACAAATTTGACGCGGTAACACTTTATAATACTTTCTTAACTCACAAAGTTACTCAGGTTGAGAGCTTGTACTGAGTGATCTTCGTCGTCGACGGAATCTATTGAGGCATTGTGGTATGTGTGTAGATATTTAATAAACGAAATCATTCCCCGAATGATTTCTCGAAATAGGTCCTCAACATACGATTTTTGGAATGGTAAATTATTGGTGTCTGTCCAATTTACAAATTTGATTGGGGCATCAGTAACGGAATCCTTAGTGCAATATTTCACCATGTCTGAAAATTCTTGAGTATCACCCGTTTGCAAATGTAGAAAACCCCTGTTGTCGTCCAGTTGACATAGTTAGCATGGTTGATTGATTGGGCAATAGTCCTACTGAATTTTTCCACGTCGGTCTCATACATTCTAATAGCTATGTCCGTCTCACTAATTGAACCTTTTCCACCATCTCGGGAGAATTCGTATTCTGTTGTATATTGCCTTTTGATCTTGCAAGCCATTTTTGAGTAATAAATAATTGCATTCGTTGTAATTCAAAAACATAATATGTAAGTGATAATTTTATTCGCAATTAACTGAGTTCTCAAACTGCCAACTTACAAAGACATATAGTTTAATAAGCCAATGAATTTCAAGATGACTCAGATGAACAAACAACAGAAATATTAGACTTTTTGAACAAAATCCAGCATTGATTACATGATATAATCCTTACTGAAACAGCTCAAAACACAGGGGTGAGCTGAAAACAATGTATTAGCAATTGATGAAGAAGAATTTAAAGTCTACCATTTTTTTGTGAAAATTCTTTCTTCTTCTCCATATATAATAATAGGCCTGTGTTATTTATTTAACTTTTGTAAAGGTAAGAAAATATTAATGTAAACTAAATACTACCACATACAATTCAAAGCAAGCACCAATATACAAAAATCATGTTAATTGTACTAACTATCTGATATTTATAAGTACTGGTAAAACTGGTGTTCCCCATCCTATCATCCTACATGACACTACATTTCGTTGCTTGGGGTGCAGCAAATAGAAATAGGAGACCAAATGAAATAGAATCCTTCTCACCGCCCACAATGTGACACTTTTTTGTTGTAGGAATTAAGAAGACAGAAAATTTTATACAATAACTAAACAAACTTATCCTCCTAAAATGATAGAGATTGAAACTGGGTAAGTAAACAGCATGCAAAAGCAAAAACCCACTACTCAGATCTAGCTTAAGAAGACAAATTAGTACTAGAATCAAGCATCTTCATCCTTTTTTCTTTTTACCCAAAAACCCATTACAACAACAACAAGTGTAAGGAGAAGAAATCCCGTTTATGAATTTACCTTGAGTTACACTTTTTAAGCTTTTTTCCGCTGCGAGAGCTTTGGTTTCACAGAGATTTGGTTTCTCAGCAGATGAAATGAAGCTGAAGTAGGTGCAAGAGTTAATGTAAAATATTTATTAGTATCAAAAGAAAATCTGGATGCAGTATCAGTATCGTACCATACTTAATACATTATCATGCAAATAGCAACCACCCTAGCATGCTATTGCTTCGGGTGCAGCAAATAGAAAAAAAAGAGCAATTGGGTCTACTAATTTGAATAGGGAGCAGCTTGTTTGTCGTGTTTCTCACCACCCACAATTGTAATACTCCTCCGGTCCCCTTGATAAGTGTCCGTTTGTTTTTTGCACGTGGATTAAGGAGTATAATATTTTTAAGTATAATGAGTTAAGAGAAATAATATTTTAATATAGAGTGGGTAGTTGTATTTATGTTGAGTGTGGGTCCATGTGTAGTGTGTTGTGTATAATAGTATTAATGTGTGTTGTCACATCAACCAAAAAAGGAAATTGACGCTTTGATTGGGACGAACAAAAATGGCAAAATTGACACTTATCAAGGGGACGGAGAGAGTAATTTTTTTCATTTAACTTAGATTTTCAATATGTAAGTATTTGAAATTCTTATAGTATTTTTTTTAAAAACAATACTCAAAATTCTTATTTTTTTATCTTTAAATAAATAGAGTATAATTTTGACATATTTTGAATCACAACAAAAAAATTAATATTTGTTCAAAAAATTAAAGTATTATGAGTACATTTTTCCGACTTTTAAACATGGTTAATTATACTGTGCACCCGGATACATCCCAACATACGATGCACCCACTTTCAAAAACGTACTACAAATATGAACAAAAATATATACAATTATGAACAAAATTATATACAATTTACTCCATCTATTAATTTTTTTAATGAAAAATTAAGTGTGAAAAAATACTCATTCCGTCCCCATTTCAATGTTTACGTTTGTTTTTTGCACGTTGATTAATTATTATAATATTTTAATAGATAGTGGGTAAAAAATATAATATTTAATGTGAAGTGGTAAGTGTATTAGTGTTGGATGCAAGACCCATGATGATATATCAATTGTTTTAGGTACGTCCATATTCTAAAAAGACAAACATAAGCATTGAAATGAGACGCCCAAAATAGAAATATGTAAACATTGAAATGGATGGAGGGAGTATATATAATTATTAAAGTACATGTATATACACTATTGAATAAAAAATTATACACATAGATGCTATTTTTTAATGAAATTTTGAGTGTAAAAAAATATACAATTATTTAGAAACATGTATACAACATAGAATAATATGTAGTACTCCCTTCGTCCGCTCAAAAAGGGTCTTTTTTCCATTTTGGTCGTCCATTACAAAAATTGTCATTTCCTTTTTTACATACATGGGACCCACATACACTCACTGATACAACTAAAATATGGGTTCATACTCCCTCTAATACAACTACCCACTACACATTAAATAATAATACTCCTTAATCAACGTGCACAAAACGAAATGCCCTCTTTCTGGCGGACGAAGGGAGTATTAAAATAGAATAAAAAATTATACACATATGAGCACTCAGTATACCTAATATCAACTTTTAATCCTATACTCTTATATAAACTAATGCGAATATTTTTTATCTTTATTGGATTATTTATTTTATTTTCGGCAAACAGTTGCAAATACAAGAATAAGTTTAAGAGCCCAACTTCAGTGCATTATGTGCGCAGTTGGACTGAACAATCTTAATTATTGAATTATTTTTTAGATCAATATGCACCATTAAATAATATAAAATAATTAATTTTAAAAAAAAATAAAAAAACCCATTCCACCACCCTTTAACCTATAATTTAGGGGTGCAATCAAATCACCCTAAATTTAAAGGCTTAAAAAATAATCTAAAGCATGAAACATTTTGAAAAATTTTACAAACACCTCATAATACACAAAACATTATTTAGAAGACTATGTTATCCTAAAAAATTAATTAAAAGAATATTTTTTAAATTCTATACATAAATTAGGGCAAAAAGTGTAATTGAACAATAAAGTAATGAATTGATATTTTGTATATCAATTAGCAGCCACGAAAGCTTGCATATTTCATGCTTATTCTTCAAGAATGTGAATTAGCCAGATTAATATACCAATTTAGTTTCTATTTAGGGAGATTAGCAGAAATAATTAATTATTATCTAGTTAATTATTCTTGATTTTAATTAATTATTGTCTAGTCTAATTAAATGCAATTCATTCCTTGTAAAAAAACTATTGGGCGGCTCCGTCCCCTCCATGATGTAATTGATACATGTCACATGTTAATCTACACATATAATCACCTACATTACCATAAAAAATTTATATGTACATGAATTTCACTCTCTATTTTCATTCATCCCATATTAAATATCACTTCCATTCATCCTAAATTAGACTTTAACAAATACATAACCTACTTTATAATTTATATATTTATTACTTGAGATGCAACTTTTCTAAACTTCATTTCTTCATAATTGTACATATAACGGCAAATGGGAGAATAATCTCATATGAATGATCACATGAAGGATGAGCTGCATGAAGAATGTGGGGTCACAATAAAGATGTTCAACAAGAAAAGACATTTTTCAAAAACAAAAAAATTATACAGAATAACATCCGAAAAAAATAATAAGTACAATAAAGTATTAATTAATAGTGATATTTTCATAGATACCAAGCAAGCAATCCATATTAAGGTTCAAGAGAAGTGTATCATCATCTGAAGTTAACATCAAACTTCATAAACCACAGGCATCCATGTGAAGATACTGGTCTGGAACAATCACACACCAAATAACCTCAGTCATCACTAGAAGAATAGCAACAATTGCTTAATACTCGTACTCGCGAGAAATGGACCTATCCGCCGATGATCTGTCTTGGGGCTCAGATGCAGCTCTATCATCATCCATTTGATCATAGCGATCCTTATCACGATCATATTCCCTGTAACACTCATACTTACCCTGCCCTCATATTGGCCCTGTCCTTGGTTTCCGTAGTAGTCATAACACCCGTGCTCATGCTGATCAGACCACCCATGATTATCTTCTGCATCCATACTAGAATAGTTTCTCTCTTTTTCACCCCACTCAAGCTTTGAATCACTCCGCTCATAGTCATAGCCTCTATGGTGCCAACGCCCACAGCACACTGGAAGTGGAGGTGGCAAATCAAGTGTTTTTTATTTTTAATTAGCCTAGAAAAGTTACACATCAAATATTGACCATGTGCTTGCTATTTGCAATACAAAATGAAAAAAGTGGATGGGAATAATCACAATGAACAGTCAATTAGCATGAATAACCTATTGGGATATTTGATTAGGGATTTAGTATGCAACTGGTAGCTAATTTCTGGGTTTGGTAATCCTCAAGAATGTACATATTATTTGTTTTAGGTTCCAGTATAGATGGTTTTCAAAATCCGGATCTCAAAATCTTAAAACAGAAAAATTGACCTCAACAGTCCTCAATCAACAGTCCAATGTAAAACTTATTGAGGATAGCGACTAAACATGGTTCAAATACATGGATGCATAGCATGCATCATAGATAATCAGATACCTCCCCTATGGAGAGTTCTCAGTTTAATAAGAAAAAAAGTGCATGAACAGAACCTCATTGTATGGCAAAGTGTGCATATATTAGAATATCACTAGATTACCTTCCCAATTGTCTAGTGTCTTCACTGCCAATACGAGTAGTTCCAAGTCCGACACAGTTTGGAACAGTTCTCCCACGTTCAACATCTACAAGGACCCTCCTGTTATCAATCTTTTTCCCCATCTGCTTGTTTATAGGCAGCCGCATGATTATGTATACATATTCATAGCCTAATGTAGTGTATGATTAAAGAACCTTTCATATCTCTTGTATGCACATATTCAATGAAGGCATATAGCCCCTAGGCTTATTTCTTTATCTGTAACCAAGCGAACCTGAAACTCAAGATGTCCCGGTTAGTGGAGTAAGACCACGAAGTGGATTCATCTGTCAGTAGGAGCAACATTTTTCCAATCGCCACTTGATTCTCTAAAACTATTTTATCATGCAATAAAAGCCTAAGAGCACGACAGACAGACACATTGCCTAATTAGTCATGCTCACCTTTCAATAATAGAGCTTTTCCAGGCGAGACGCGTCACCATCACTGCTAGAGATATCTTAAAATCGTGGCAAATTTACCAGTTGACTCGTACTCTAATCTCCCCTTACCAGGGAATGTTTTAAAATAAATAACACTGAAATGACTTGAGGAATATTTGATACCAGTATATCTTCCAAATCGTTGAAGCATTTTTTGACAGCCTTGAAGTCCAAAAGTAAGATTTCAGTATCAGGAAGGAATTGTGCACTAGAAAGTAAAGGAAGAGAGAGATACTAATACTCCAAATGCATTTTACCCAAGTGTGTATATTTAACCCCTCCAGATTCCTTGAAATAAGAGCCAATGGCACAAAGCATCGTTGAACATCACAAATTAATGCATTCACTTTTGCTTGAATGAAGCAGCATCTTTTGATTTTGAATAACTTCTCGAGGAATATAAATGGAAATTATAAGTGAACGATTTTCCCTCATAAAGGGTGTTGAAACTTACATGATCAACTATACGAATGAAGAGGTGACTAGAAATTAGAACACCATCCTAGCCTGAGGCGAACTCGAAGATCAAATAAGAAGAATGGAATAAGGATTAATCAAGCAACCTAAATTTGATCATGATAACAAATTATACCTCGAATACTTCTGATCCGAAATTTTATCATCTACTTTGTTCAATTGAAAATTAAAAATAAAATTCAAAATCAAAATGAGGACTAATATTTGTTAGCAGGTACAGCGAAGTTGACAAGGTAGTATTTCAAACTTAACAAATTTGGTCAAAAGCATTAATGATCAGTATTAACTACATGCTATTTAAATCGGTTAAAAAAAATGAGAGACAGCAAGATATTACAGTATGCTATACCTAAATAAACAAAAGCATCAAAATTTTCAAACCATCTGCTTACCTAAATAAACAAAAAATAAAACAAGGTTTCTTTTATCCTTCTTCCCCTTCTTAAGGAGTGGGGGATGGTCATCGAAAATCTTGGTCTGAAGATTAAAATTTCTAAGCAGATCTTTTTTCCAGCCAAGAGTGCAATACCAGGACATTTAAAAATTCTTACCAACTGCCAATAACCCAAAGGCCATTTGGGTGTTCCAAAATACCTACCCACTTGATAGGACCATAAGCCTCAATTTCCCTTTTGATCCTGCTCTCTGTTGTCTCATAACTCTGGAAAGGAAAAATGCCTTTTAAGCAAACTAGGTAAAATACCATACATTAGATCTTTATAAAAAAAATGCCAACAGAAATTACTACTTAGAAGCCTAGCTACAAACAGTGTTTTGTAAGGATCTTCAGAAACAATTGGGTCACTATTTGGATCATCTGAGAATAAAAATCACATAAGCACTTAGACAAGGCTGCCAAAAATTACAGGATTCGTATGTTAAGAAAAAAATCTAACTGGGGCAAATACTCAAGAAAGTAAATAAACAAATAAATAAAAGAGAACAGATTCCATTGTCACCAACAAAAGTAACCAATTCATAGAATATAAATGAATAGAACTATATCACATTTCTCAAGCTCCACTACTGCTTTTTTGGCTCCCTCCTCCAGCTGTATTTGATGAATCCTGGTTCTTCTTTCTACCTGGATAATCAGTATATAATCACTAAGCACGATGAGTGGTCTCACACACGCCTGTTAATAGAATTTTGCATCCCATAATACACAACAGACAACCATAATTAGCAATGTACTCCAATTTACAGCCTATTACAATGAGGTATAAATGTGAACATCAAAGCATCTAGAGGACCAGTACATAACCATATTCACATAAATCTATGCAATTTTAAAACATGAATCAGATCAATATGCTACTGCACTGAATACATTTACAAAGCAGGATATCATACTGATAAGTTGCGTAAGTGTCATATTTTATTATCATGTTTTCCCGTATTTTAGGTATCAATTAATCTTTTGCTTTGATCAAGTTTTATGTTTTGCAGGTATGATGTAAATATAACTGATATACGGACCCTTTGAGGGATTCTTGAACAATTGGAGCTTTCAAGACATGCCAAACAAGGATTCTGTATAAGTTGAGGGCTGAAGAGGAATGGTGTCTAACCAGGTTTGTTCTTATGTTTTTTTTTTTCATGTCTCATTCTTTTCAAATAGGTTAACTTGAATTTGTTCCCAAAATTGAATAGACTATTCCTGGACCAAGGAAAGGAACAATGTTGAGAAAGAAAGCATCTACTCCATCATCACCTTGTTTATGTTAATGAAATTTCGATGAGAGAGGTGGAAAAACGTCTGGGAAGGATAACATACCATCCCTTATTCGTTCAATACTATGTTCATATACTGCAAGCTTCTCTTCCGTAGCCCAAATTTGAGAACACTGCCAAAGAAAAGTAAAATTATGACATGAGTGTCAGATTTTTTTCAAAATGTGTAGATGTCAAAAGTATTTTAGAACTCACATACTCCACTTATTTATATTGTTTTTAAAAATAAGAAGGAAAGTCCATCTTAGAATTAAAGTGTAACAAATTACCAGTTCCCGTCTTTTCCTATTGAGAAGTGCTAATGCATTCTGTGAATTTTCTGAAGCACTAGTATTGTGTGGAGCATCAAGCTTAACTACTGCATTCTCTGTTGCAGCATTCCCGGTTAGGTTGAATGAAACAGTCGTAAAACCAATTTCAGCAGTTATCTTCTTGTCTCACATGGACTTTTTTTTGGTTTAAGAATGTCTGCTGTTAGGTTGCATGAGACAGTCGTATCACCATTTTCAGCAGTTATCTTCTCGACTCTACATGGACCATCTTTTGATTTAAGAATGTTTGCTGACTCCATCTATAAAAATGCATTTCACTAGTCAATGAACAGAATAAGCAAATGAGACACCACTGAGTCTCCACACTTAGTTCTCATATTGTAGCACTATTGAACAATTGAATAGCACGAAATCAACACCAACTTGTCTTGGCACAACACAAATTTCACAATAGAGTATTGTTTTCGTTGTATAGTAGTAAACTGAAATTTTCTAACCACATTGTATATAGTAGATATCAAAAGGCATGACTAGAATTTTGGTAGGTTGCAGGGTAAATAAATATTCTGTTTCTTTTTGAAAGTTGATATAATCTTTTAACAAATAATTCTGTAAATATCTTGATTAGGTAGTTGAATGGATTCAATATTGAGGCATACAAAACACATGAAATTAAGATGAAATAACAGACAAAATTCCAGAGAGCGCTATGTTTATAGATGGAAAAAGCTACTATGGCTGACTAGCTTATAGTGAATCATTGACAGAAAAGACAAATGAAGTAGAGAAGTATATACATGGTTCGACGTGAATAAAATACCAGAAACTTGTAATTTACTTGAAATTCACAAGTTCCAATGAACAGATGAACGTACTTCTTACCCATTTAGAAAAAATATACTTGATCTTCCCTATTCCATAGTAATAAGCCCATTAACATGCATGTATAAAGTGCCATCTATCATGTAGATCACCACACAAAAAATAAATAAATAAATAATCTTACCTTCAAGTTGACACCATCGTCTGGACCATTCGCAGAATGCTGAGCACTGGGAACATTCTTTCTCCTCTGATAACTAGCTCTGATTCTTGAACTCCTTCTTTCCTCAGTTTAAAAGGAACTCTTTATGTAGTCATTAATATCCATTTCCTGCATACTTTGTAGCTACTGTTGGTGCTTCGAGCATTGCAGCCGCTTAATATTGGCTTACATGACTCTTTCCTTTGGTCAAATTATACATAAAATTGCGCCTAATACAATAGTGAATGATCTTAATTCATACAAATGAGGCAAGAACTCATTAGTGTCCTCCATATACCTGAAAGTAGCACGTAATCAGGAAATACACTGATAAATTCATTTTCAACAGTTAAAATCAAATACAATGATGGAAAACTTCCACAATTGTTCTCCACAACTTTCTGGACCTCATACCTTGGGATCCAGCTTGAGATGAACCCCACATAAGGAAGCATGTGATGATAGTCAACGAGTGGTGTATTCAACCAATTACCATTAAACTCTACTGCCACAGATCCCAGCAAGCTACCGAAGTAGCAGTATATAGCTGTCAGAAAGCCAAGAAATATGTGACCATCAAATAAATATTATTAATTCACTAATGTATTATTATTGTTATACATAAACGCAAAAAATGCAGCTAAATGTCTGAAACTACTTTACGCATTAAATTTATATAAAGGAAATATATCCAATACAGAAACAATATTTTTTAAAACAGACAATTTTTTGTTAAATATTGTTGTTGTTTAAACATTTTTTGTTTTAAGGAGATACACCAACCATTGGGCTTTTGTCGAAAAAGAGGACATGAACTTCAAATTTTGTGAATTTATCAAATCAGTTTTTATGTGAATTGCCAGCTAAAAGGGCAGGAAAAGAATGTTAGCCAATTTTCGAGAAAAGCAATCATCAAGATTGATATGTCCTCATAAAATCACTGCCATAATTGCAACCAAAACCATGATTCAAGTGAGAAAACCAGTGAATTAGACTGTCCTCTCAACTAGAAATTCAAGAGGTACACTATGCCGTTCGTCAAAGGAATGAGAGCAAAGCATCATATAATATTGAGCAGCAGACTTTTATTTATTCAATGAATGCACAACATGAGACTCCAAAACCACAAGATCAGAGCTGTAAATGCCTGCTACATGCAACATAACAATCAAGAACTTCTCAGCTCATCCTATATTAGACAGATACATGCATTGAATACTTCCAAAAATGAATCTGTTTTTAGTAGTTAATACTACATTTTTCATGTCTCGTAAATAGATAACATTCTTTAGCACTTTGCAAGTGAATCTCACATATGATGTCTTCAAATTATTTGTGTGACCATATACCCTCCTCTAAACATATATTTGAGTCATCAATTAGTAGGAACGAAGTTCAAATTCACGGGATGCATCAAAGAAAAAGGATTACCTCATGGTAGAAAGTTTTGGATTTCCCTAATATAAAGAAAAGAGATAGAGATACATCCATGGCTTCATATCCTAGCTGCAGATATGTAATTGTATAAGTTGAATCAGGACGCTGATAGTCCATTTTCCTCTTTCTACACACTATTTCTTCGGCAAACTTGGCTAACTTCTCTAAACTGTTGCTGGACTCATTAATTTCTAAACTGTTGCTAGACACATTAATTTCTTTTTCAATAAGTGATCACACACCTTCAGTGCTTTGGAGGTGGATAGACCAAAGCCTCCATTAATGCCAAGACCACATTCTGCGACAGGCCTTTTCTTCTCCTTACACCATCCCGAAGCAATTACAAGGCCTTCCATCCTCAATGCTAACATAAAAAGAAACAGAGATAATCAAATAAATAATTCAAAAACATACAATTGCGACAAATTTAGCAAGAACAAGAGGTTAAATTGGGCTCTTAAAGTTGAACAGGCCTGAATTGAAATGAGGTTTTACACGCATTTTGTGAGCTTTAATTGATGGTAACTTGAAAAGAAGCCGAAGTAGTATGAGGTGGATTGTAGTAATTGTTTTCAGAATCTTGAATTCTTTATAGCTGTACAATATATTGGGAAAGTGATATCTAAACTAGTACTCCCTCCGTCCCAAGCAAAGAGTAGTATTTACTTTTTGCGCATAGATTAAGGAGTATTATTATTTTATGTAAAGTGGATAAGTGTATTAGAGAGATGTGATGGGTAGTAGTAGGCCATTGGTGTACTTTTTTTACTAAAAGAGGGAAATTGTGCAATTTGGATGGGACGCCCAATATAATAAAATGATGTTATTTGGGTGGGACGGAGGGAGTACTATAATATACCTTGAGTAAAGGTTGAGTAAACTTTAACCTTAGTAAATGTGTTTAGGGTATTGGTAGATCAATTTAAGATGAGTTAGCTGTTAAATTTAATGAAAACATAAATTTGTTTATCTACTAAAGATATCAATAAATATTCATTTTTTAAGATAGGTTAGCTGTCAAATTTAATGAAAATTGAAATTTGTATTGAAAAATGGTCATATTAAACTCTTAGTATATGTATTTTATCTTAACAAAGGCATCAACAAATCTAATAGAAGTGACATTTTACGTCCAAGATCATCAACACATTCAAACAACAAGAAACCTCTAAAGTCAAAACCACAAGAATCGCATCCAAACTCAACATGACTTTCCCTGTCAACCTTCCATCCACAATCTCTGCAGACATCCACCACCTTCCCACACCACACACAACTTCCCATCCAAATTCACCAGTCACCATTGTCCAACCACACAACAACTGGGCAACCCCTTCACCACCCCTCTCAATTCCTTCCACACATCATATCCTCAAATCTTCCCCAAGTCCAACTACACAACAACTTGGGCAACCCCTTCACCACCCTTCTCAATTCCTTCCACACATCATATCCTCACATCTTCCCAAGTAAAGATTCAAGTAATTTTAGCTTAACAAATTATATCCACTAAGTGAGGAAATAAAAAATGACATGCAAAATTTATGACACTCGTTTATGTCACTATTAATAAATTCAAGAGTTTATGAGCATGAAATTCATACGGGCCAATTCAAGCAATTATTAAGAAAAATATCAATGAATGCTAAAAAAAAGTACACATATGAATGATAATAATATGATGAACTTTTACTGTCATATCATAAATAAATACCAGTAAAGCTAGTCATAATTACAATCTAGCTCATATCCTGCAAATACTTAAATACCAAAAAAATACGCTGCAAGTATTTAAGGCACATCCAGTTCACCCTGCAAATACTTAAATACCAAAATATCACATCCAGTGAAGTATTTAAGGCACATCCAGTTCACCCTGCAAATACTTAAATACCAAAATATCCTGCAAGTATTTAAGGAACATCCAGTTCACCGCTTTCTCATCTGCATCCTCCTTAGCATCCGCACCCGCTTTCTCTTTCTCTTCCGGGATGCCCTTGGTACCCGACACAAGGACAATGAACCCATATGCAGAGGCCTGAGAGTGGTGCAAGTATTTACGACAAACTTGAAAGAATTCTTGATCTCCACACCTATAGGTAATTTCAATTTTTCCTGGCTCGACTCCCTCTGAGGCAGATTTGATTCCACCGGCTCCTCTATCTCAATCTTGAGACCTCCAGAACTCGAATCCCTCGATTCCACCTGTTGTTTAATTTCATTCCTCTCAGAGAATGAGACTGAGACAGAGAATGTGCTAACACTGATTTTAGTGGTAGATGAATTTCTTAACGTTCTTGCTTGTACCAGGTACAAACAACATCCTCCACCTCCATCTCCACCAGACACAAAGATTGATCGATCGTCACTTTCATACAGGTAACTTTCGTCCAGGTAATTCGAATCTCTGAAGCAGGAGCGAATCAAATACCTCTCCCTCTTGTTTTTTATATCAAAAACTTTTGATGGACTAAAAAATAACTGATCATCCACCCCATCTACCAGAGCTGCTGCTGTAATATTTGTCAACTCCATCCGTCCATAACCCAATGATTTAACTCGTTTCCAAACTCTTTCACTCATATCCAATTCAAACTGCATTGGATGGCGCCTCTCATCCAACACTCTCACCAACAAGGTTTGCTCGTCCTTGAAAAGGGCCCAATCGACCAAGCAGTTTACTTGACAGGAATTATATGGCCAAAACCACTGAATTGGGGGAAGCTCTTCCCATTCATCGTTATCTGCATCGTATATTTCCATGTCCCTCTTATCACCCCAGCAAGAATAATTCTCATCATCCCTCCCCACAGCCGACGGCACACACGTGTCCACACCTATGAGCTGAGACTGAAATAGCGATGAGTAGACAAGCAGTTTTCCATTTAGTGTGGGAACTGCCACAGGACAACTTTTCGGAAAATTCATGGAAGTCCTATATTCGATCATAGGCTCCTCCAACGACAAATCACTACTACCGAGGCGCAGAAACTTGGCCAAATCTAGCGTGCCAACCCTCTTATCAGAGGAAAACATAAACAGCGTGCATTCTTTTACCCAAAAACAACAGAATTTAAAATTTCTACTTACTCGCAATTTAGGAACATCTTCCTCCGAATATTCACGATCACCACCTTCTGCCTTTCCTTTGGATAATTTCACAAAGAATATGTGATAGTTATCATTCGGATATACATCACTCCTAGCGATGCAAGGGACACATAACCAAGACTCTGTCGAATCCATATGCTCCTTCGCGAATCTGAGGGAAATAGGAATTAGGGTTCACGCGTTAATTTGAAAAGGAAATTAAAGAAAGAATAGAACAGGGAATTAGGGTTCACCTCTCCTCATAATATTAAAGACGGGCCTTACAAACTTGGTCCTTAAAAACTTAGGCCTTACAAACTTGGGCCTAATCTATTTTTATATACTCCTAAACCAAACATCACAACACCTCACCTTAGCCTATTTCTTCAATTCTTTTCTATTGGGATTTATATCTATATACTGTTCTCATTTATTTTACAAATTTATTAGAGAAAATATTAAAATTGGATACTCATGCGGACCCGGAGTTCATCGTACACAGTTTATACTCATGTGGACCAGGAGTAACATGCAGTTTAGGATTAGGGTTCGATTACATGCTTGCTTAATTCGATAATATGTGCAAACCCAACTCGAATGAATTTAAAGATTTAAACTTTAGGATACTTCAAGCGCTGTAGAATTCGGATTTCACCACGGAGTCACCCAAAATAATAATTTAACAAATAAAGCTCACATATTATCGGATCTTACAACGCACCTGATTCTCTGCTGAAAAGGTCGATTATGCTGTTCGTTGCAATCGAAAAGTAAACTGAGCAGCTGGAAGACAGGTATGGTGACACGGTTTACAGAAGGATGGGATGAGGAAGACGAAGAGTTGAAATTGGATGTGAATAATTAGGGCACGCTGATTTCGAATTGGGGAAAGCGGTTGAATAACTAGCGTCAGGGTTCAATGCGTTATTAATATGTTATGTTGCTGTCAAAAGTCATAATTATTGGGCCACTGAATGATTAGGCCCATTTCAGGGCCTGTATGATCTTGTTATTGTCGAAATGAGCCCCTGAATAATCAGCCCAATTCAGGGCCTGTAAGACCTAATTAGTGTCGAAATGAGAAAATTATTGGGCCCCAGAATAAGTAATTTTTAATTTATTCGACTATATATAGGTCCAAATTAGATAATCAGTGTCCTTTATGTTTCTTTTATTCATTGAACTGCGTTTTTTTAATATTAGCATTTACTTTTATTCATTACATAAATAATTAAATTTAAAATTTTTATAATCTTAATTAATATTATCACTAACAAATACTGGAACCATGCTCACAGTTTTGCACATTCCCACTAGTGTCATTCTGCTTTGTAAATTACAATGTTCTGAAATAATTGTAACAGATCTAAAATATTATAATAATATGATCATTCTGAATCCTCAATTCCACAGTCATATTTCACTTCATAATTTATAACTTCTTTTTTACGAAAATACAGCAATTCCCATCATAAATGAGAATTTTTTTACAAGCATTAGAAAAAATGTATTGTCAACAATCCACAAGCTCAAAGCCACATAAAAATTAACTAACAGCAAACACGAGACCTCATGGGGCATCAATAATCAACAATTATTAAGCTCGAAAACTCTTAAGACAACAATAATCAACAACTAGAATGTTAAAGCCTCACAAGGCAACAATAATCAACAACTATCAAGCTCAAAGCCTCACATGGCAACAATAATCAACAACCAGCAAGCTCAAAGCCTCACAGGCAACAATTATCAACAACTAGCAATTTCAAAGCCTCACAAGGCAACAATAATCAACAACCTGCAAGCTCAAAGACTCACAGGGCAACAATAATCAAAAGACCAGCAATCTCAAAGCCTCACAGGGCAACAATAATAAACAATCAATATGCCAAATAACTCATAGGGCATCTATAATCAACAATCAATATGCCTAAAGCCTCACGGGGCATCTATAATCAATAAACATGATAATGCAATATAGTGCAAGTGAGGTGAGATGAATGAAATTAGCTCACAAATAATGCATTTTGACCTTTCATGAATGTGGGATATTCATCCAACTCAGCTCTCCATTCCCTACTAAAAAACTGTTGAATGAAACCAATGGGTTATGGTCATTAAAATCCACATAGACCCATCAAAACCTATGTCCATCAGAAGTTTACTCTCACTATCAGTGGTTATAATTCAATGAAAGTTAGCTGGCCTAAAAAGAGGGAGAGAGAGAGAGAGAGAGAGAGAGCTGAGCTGCTTTTCATCTAATAGAGAATTCAGATCTAATCAAATGTAAAGAGTCTCAGGATTACAATAACAAGAGGAATGAAAATTAAAAATAGCACAACAGAGAAAGTTGAAACTAGGTAAAATGACCAACAATAGAATAGTGATACACATCTTACACATATTTCATATTTCCTTAACAGTATTAATGCTTTTCTGACTGCTTAGCTCTAATTAGCTCCAAATCGGCTTTGCATTTCTCTCTCAGATTGTTCAGTTGTAATAGATTAGCCTCCTATAAAAAGCATTAAATAATTCAAGAATATGCTTTAAATAGCTCTAACTATATACTACCAGATAAGAAAAAGCATGGCTTACAAGCTGATTAGTCTCTTCTTCCCATGTGTTGGACATATATTTAAAGAGGGCTCTCCATTGATGCATCAGATTGGATTCCAACGTCGAAACTTTGGTGATGCTTTCAGCCCCATCGGCCTTGATCCTGCAACTTCTTTCAGCCAATATACTAGCATCTTTCTGGCTCTTTTTTAATGCTAAACAAGTGTAAAATGATCAACATATTATAAAAATAATCAATCGCATTATATTGTTTTCAGCCAAAATGTTTCCTTCTTGCTGATCCCTTTTATACAGGTGAAGAAGTTTGACATAATAGTTAAGTAAACCAAAGTAAGTAACACAGTTAATGAATTACTAACTGACCTAATGTTCGAGCCTTAATGTCCTTCTGATGGAGGTCCAACCAAATATATGCAGCTGGTTACAAAACAGTCATTGCCTTAAATATTAATCAATTGAAGCTTAACAATCATTACACTAAATAGGATTACTAGAAACAACCAAAAGTGAATTGGAAGGCACCATACCTTTTGTGCAAAAGGAATAAGAACAAGCTCTGATTGAGTTAGTAGCCTCACTCATGTTAACGCATTCATCCTCCTTTAGTTTGGTGGATCCCTCAATTCCAAATGCTCTCGATTCCTGTGACTGAAGTAGAACCGTGCAATCAATAGATCCTGACTGACTCAGGACAAAATTTTCAGCATTAGGATCATCCACACCATTATGGTGGGAACTGATTTCACTATGAGTTCCTCCAGAATTCATATTCACTTCAAAAGTGTCACAATTTTTTCCATTGTGAAGGAAATCATCACCAGTTTCACTCACTGTCTTTGAAGTGTCAGCAGAAAAACTGTCACCCAACTCATCTTTAACTTCAGTATCGATAGACTGGTTAGTACCCCTCCAGCGAAAATCTAACAAGTTAGGATCAATTTCTTCATTGTGACTTTCTAAACTCAAAATTTCACCACCTCCACCATTAATCATAAGATCAACCACCTTCTTTCCATCAGGGTGCTCAAGATTAAAGCACTTGTTTTCACTTGAATGAGACTTATGAACTTTTCCTCCATCTTTATCAGCCAAATTCAATTCATCCTTTGAGTACTCTTCACGGTCACAACTGACCCCCAAGTCATCACCAACAATATCCAACTCATTAACACTTGGGGAAACAGCATTCCTTCCCCTGAACAGTTTCTTGATATCATCATTTCCACCAACACAATCATCATATACACCAGTTGAGCTCTTTGACACAGCATAGCCGCTCTCCAAACCAGCTAAATTGGGGTCCCCATTCACACTGGTAACTTTTGAAAGACCAGATATAACATTCCCTTTCAAAGAATTGATCTCGGAGCACGGGGGAGGTGAAACACGAGCACGCTTGCATTCATCTTTAACATTGAAATCATTGTAAATGACCTCATGCTTTCCTGTGCCAGAAAATCCCCTTTTACCTATCCGATTCGTAATATCACCCAAAACAGACCTGGATTGACTTTTCCCACCAGAAGTATCCCCATCAGCCATCACTAAATTGTAAAATCTGAACTTATAAACCCACTCGATATTATTCAACCTCTCCAAATCCACGACATAAAAAATATATACATCAGCTTCCTGATCCACAAACAGAGGTAGACGCAGATCCCAAGTTAATCCTACAACTATAGGTTTGGTGATTGTACAAATTCAGAAACTAACGAAATAGAAAACCAAAAACCAAAAATCCTAACAAAAATTGAAATGAATCAATGATTCATGAATCTGTAACAAGAAGGAATTAAAAAATTGTGACTGACCTGGGTAGAGACCTGGAAGACGTTGCGGTTGCAGAGATAAGAAGATATGGAAATGGAGGAGAGGAGTGGGAAATAGACGGCGGCAGTGACTCCCCCCGCCTTGCCCTTTTCGAAATTCTGAAATTTGAGCGCGCGGATTTTTTATATTCTCTCTCATGGTATTCGCCAAAATACCTCTGTATTTCTTTTTTACGTATAAAAATAAATTCTAAAACGAGTAATAATTATAAAATACTTGATTTTTTAAAAATTAAAAGCGGCATTAAACCTAACTCCAATAAAAATAATAGTAACATTTTTATTTATAATTTTAAAAAATAACTATTTAAGAAAAATAAATAAGATTCATACAAAAATATTAGTCCTTAATTCATATAACGTATAAAATCTACTTTTAACACAAAAAATAGTTAATAATGTTCTTACATTTTGAAAATACATTATCTTTTATCATTTATTATAAAACAATATTGACCACTAAATATTCTGTTTGAGGAGCAGAAGTTCATCAATACATCATATTCTTGTAAGAGAACTGTAGAATTCAACAACAAAAAATACATACATTCCACCACAGATAGAAGACATGATGAGCATCAAAACAGTGAACATAAACAAAAGGAAGCATTATCATGATTCACAAACATCACTACTTTCAAATGCTGTAAGATCTTGATTGTGGTCTGTAATTCTCATACGCGTTTCTAGCCGACTCACATTTCTGCCATATGTCTTCACTCATTTTCACCGAAGCCTCCGAGAATTTGGTCAGCCTGTCGAGAACCTTTGTCAAGCTCGGTTGCACGCAGCTTACAGGTGACGGCTTATCCTCGTTCTTCTCCTGTTCGTCTCTTTCTCCAGCTTCGTTGTTCTCAGAATCAGCCGTGGTTGCCGTTTTCCTTGATTCCTCAGCTTGGTTTCGAACGGACAGGCGTAGATCAACCAGAAAAGCTTTTATTGCATCACTGACTTCTTGAGATGGCAATGATTTGATCCCGGATGACCAGTCCCTACAGAGGACGAATATTGGTGGGGCTAGGTAGCGACGAGGGGAGAACGCTCGTCTCCATTTTTGACGCTCCCGGGGTTGCAAGATGCAGTTTTGAAGCCAGCTATTCAGAGCTTCGACGTATGATGTATAGCTGTTGATCCAATCGGCAAAACTTAGGCCAAAGTACTCTACCTCATCTTGGAGCTGATTGATAATCTGTCGCTGTGTTTCTCCAATCGGTGCGACTGCTGAGCTTTTCGTATGGTATGCCAATGAGATTGTGATGTACTGGGAGTGATGGCATTCGAGCATGGCTTTCCACATCCTCATTAATCTGCATAATAAGTTCATGAAAATTAGGGTGGATGAATGGTTTCAAAGTGGATGAATCCATATCAAATGCAGGATGATGCATCTCACCCTTGGATGAGTTCGAGGAGTTGCGGAAGCAGCTCTTCGTCCCGCATTTTTTCGATCCTCTTAGATATCGAATCCACAGCATGAAGTGCCACTCTGATTCGAGAATGTAGATCTTTCACGGTTGCCCGAGTTTTGTCGATGACTTGAGGGCTAAGATCCTTGGCAAATTGGTGGCGTAGCTGATCGCATTTACGATCATATTCCTTCTGTATGGATTCACTGGCCTATATAGACCAAATTCAGTTGTGATATCATCAAAAGGAAAAAGAAAAACAGCATCAAGAATCAGAAAGGACATCGAAATATACTTTAAATTAAATGATGTGAAACAACACTTGCAGAATCAAGTAAACAGAGGAAGCTCATGAATTTTCAATCTTATACGAGTAATAAGTTTCATCTTGTGCTCTTGATAATAATAACAAACTGCAATTTGATTTATAATATAATCTACAATAGAAAAATGACAGTGTAGTAATAAGTGAATGAAGAAGGTACCTTCACTTCGTCATATAGCTTTCGTTCCCATGCATACAGTCTATCAAGAGTGGACGAGTGACTTCCAGAAATCATGCAAAACTCTTCAATGAAATCACTGCCACTATCGTCATTATCACCCTTCGTTGCAAGAGGGTTCCTTGAGGAGGATGACTTGGACGACGTGGTCCTTTTCCAAGTGATAACCTTTGTAACAAGTTGATCTAATTTGGAAAACGCTAAGAGTGAGAACAAAAACAAAACAAAACAAAAAATAATTGTTTTCTTTTATCATGTTGAGTTCTTATTATATCACAGCAACAAGAATTTGAGCAACATCCCCTAATTAGACTTGTATTACTTACATGATCAAACTTTTATGAAATAATTGGTAATCAATTCCCAAAACATTATGGATCAGTTTCAATTTCAGGTGGTCTAAAGCTGGAAAAACTTCATGCTTGATTTATAGCTATACATACCATCAGATACATTTGCAATTCCCCCTTGGCAACAACCCGATCCGAAAGAGCTCAAGTAAATGGAGGCTGATGAGGCACCTACAAGCACAGATCAAGAATGAAGATGACAATATGGAAAATGAATTCAGAGTAGCACACAAGAAAAAAAGAGTCCAAATTGATATCAAAATTGCCAAGGGCATTTCCCTAGTTCATCAAGAACTCTTTACCTCTAGCCTCAGCAAAACCAACATGGATTTTGTTGGCCTCGAGCATTCTCGAAACCTCCCTTCCTGACTCAGATGCCCTAAAGAAACGACTATCTATGTCCTTTATGCTAGAGAGAAAATCCTTAGCTCTATGTGTAATGAACTCCGAAGGATCCTCCCTTTCGGTATGCAAATCATTCTCTAAAGTAGGTTTCTTTTTCCTCGAACTAGATTGCCCTGCCGAAGCCTTTCCAGCTGTAGATCGTGTTGTTTCTTCTCCCATGGCTGTATCCTTTACTTCACCCTCAACCCTTTGCTGATTACTTTTTTTCTCAGCAGCCAATTTGTCATTTCCATTTGCAGGGGTGTCTGATTTGGACAAAGGATCACTGGTTCCACTCAAATCAAACCCTTTCTTCCCAAATTTCCCATACATTTTCACATCATCAACGTCCTCATCCAAACCATTTTGCCCCAAGAACCTAAAGCTCTCATCAGCAGGGTCAAAGTAATCCCAAGAAGCCCCTGATTCTGGCGGCGGAGGGGGAGGAGGCGGCATTGAGAATTCACCTTCCTCAACATACCCATTCCTAGGCATAGGATTCATCCTAACTGTCACCGCAACTCCACCACCACCGGACCTCATATAACTAACTCTAGCCGTAGACAGCGAAAGGGGGCTTCCATTGAGCACCGGGGAATCGGAAACACCGCCGAGGTGAGAGGTGGATGGAGAAGGGTATGAACAATGTGATGGGGTTTTATCAACCTCAGTACTTGCTGAAGCAGACAGTGTGGTTTCCACTAAAACTTCTGCCTCAGCATATCTACGCAGAGCAATGCCTATGTTTCTAAGTGACTGAACATATGAAACATGGGCAGCTGCTAAAGCATATCTAGAATCAATAGCTTGTTTAATAAATCTTTTCCTCTCTTTACACAGCTTCAAAGCAGTACTCCTCTCAGTTTTCGAATTTGAAATGCCCATTTTTGTAAACCTAATTGGTAAAGCTAACTCACTATAACTTCACAGAATGATCAACCATCTCATTTTAACATTCACACAGCACCCAACAAAAAGAAGATGCATAACAGAAATCAAACAGAAGCTTAACTCATCAATCACTCTCTCTAGAAATCCCAGACCTGAAAAGTGAAAACAGGGCGAAACAGAATGAGACGGTGTGAAATAAAAGCAAACAGCTGGAGATTCGCCACACAAAGGAAAGAAAAGATGACAAGTACAAAGGGGAAAGGGTTATCTTTCCTGTATAATAAATTGAAAACAGAGAGAGAGATAGAGCCCTAGTAATGCAGTTTCATGAAAGATGCAGAAAAGGTTCAGAAAGATACAGAGAGGAGTAAATGATAGTAGAAGGCATTAAATTCTGAGAAGCCCAAAAAGAGAATTTAACCTGAGGAGATTGGTGAATCAATGTGGAGGCCTTAAATCATTCACAAGACTTCACCTTTTTCTTACAGGCCTTTGGAAAATTAATACCAGTACCAGCTTCTTTAAGCAGGGAGGGTGGGGTGGGGTGGGGTGGGGGGTGGGAATGTGGAGAGGAAGGATGAACGATAAACAGAGAAGAGAAGTCGAGTAGAGTTGGAGAGAGAGAAACACAAGAGGAGGATTGTAGCATCGGAATGCGTGTAAACGTTAATCTTTGTTCATCTCAGCATTACACAACTAATGCACTTTCCCCTTTTTTTAAGGTGGCAGAAATTAATACCAACACAAATACAGCAGCAATATTTTGCTTTATTAAAGGAAAAAAAAAATATAGTAAAACTTAAAATTATTAAAGTGGAAAATGCAGTAAAATTGCTGATTGCATTTATAAATATTAAAAATAAGATTTAGGGTTTTGGGTTTTTGCCTAATCTAACTGGTCAACGAGATGACTTTGCTCAAAGATCAAAACCAATTGCCGCAAAGTGAATAATCTCTTAAAATTAGGTGATTCACGTTTGTAAACTCAATTTATAATGATTCCATCGTTACTTGCCCAAAATAGTATTTCTGTAATTTTGCGTAGATATTAATATTGAAAGTAGCAAGTATCATCATTTAAAAAAAAATACTTTAAAAATAGTGGTCAGAATTAAATACTAGTAAAAAAAATTGGAAATACTTGGACCTATCTTCTTAAAAATTTCTTCCCTCAAAAGCACTAACCTTTCTTTTCCTGCCCTTTTGCTGGGGGAGACTCGGATTGGAATATTTTTTCTCTTATTTTTTTTTTTATCAAATACTTATATGCATATGTTTTTTATAAAGTTGATGAGGATGAATTAAAATGTTTCGTTAAAAATTATTAAATTAAAATTTTATTTATTTCATTATTAAATAAATAAAATAGAGTGTATATTAAGTGCATTCGGGTGCAACCTTGCACCCATATATGTATAACTTTTTATTTTATTTTGTATAGATGTTATTCTCTTTTGTATACGTGATTTGTAATAATTGTATATTTTTTTCACACTAAATTTTTCATTAAAAAACTAGCATTCATATGTATATAACTTTTTATTTAATAGTGCACACATGTATTTTAATAATTGTATGATTTTTTTCACTCAATTTTTCATTAAAAATTAACAATTAAATTGTATACATTTTTACTTATAATTGTATATGTTTTTGTTTATATTTGTATGTGGTTGCACACTATATTTAGCCAATAAAATAATTAAAAATAAATTTAAAAAGAGAGGATAATGTCCTAACCATTTCTTAATTTTAACTGCTCACGGTAAGTATTGGTAATCTTGTGCTTACCCCACGTTTTTTTACCTTACCCCCAATATCGAATAAAAGAGAGGATAATATTTATATCACGTTCATTTCTTGTACATGTAAAATTTAAAGTCTAGTTATTGGGTTACCAAATGCCAAATATATCCTTTTCCAATAAAAAAATCAAAATATTTTTGATAGCACTCAAAATTATTATCCATATTTCAAAGTTGAATCATTTTATAGAAAATTATTTTATTAATCTACTACTTAGCATTTGAAGCTAAAGTTATAATCATTTAATTTTTGCGAAATAGGGTAAGTGAATGAATTAAATACATCCTTAGTGTGTGTGGTGTTATAGGTCAATTGCATTAATTTCATATTACAATAGTGAAATGCAAGCAAAAAGCCTTTTGGCACAATGAATGCACTTTTGTTTATCTAAGAGTACATAATTATTGTGTAATTTAATACTCTTAACTTTTATTAATTCAAAATATACTCTTATAAATATATTTTACTTTTTAACATATATTAAATATATAATTCAAGTTCTATTTCTGTAAAGTAATCTACCAAAACATCTCATATATAAAATTAATAAAAAAAAACACTATGGATGAAAGTATAGTAGAAAATATATCTTTAATTTAATTATTTCCAATTATTATATCTCAAAAATTCTTATTAAATTCATGTGTTAGTCTTTTATGAACAAAGTTTATAGTGTAAAGGAAATTATAAAGTTTATACCGTGAACCTTATTTATACAAGTATTTACTTGAATTTATATATTTATCTTCTAATTAATTTATTCCTATAAATTAGAAATTTATTAAATATCCTTTAATGAATAAATAACTTAAAATTACACTTCTACTCTAAGATTCTTTTTAATATACTAAATTTTAATGAATCTTATTAAAAGTAATGATATTTTTTAAATTAAAATTAATACATTTATTTTTTTAAATACGAAAGAGTAATATTTAAGTGAGTTAATATTCTCATGGGCAAATGGTCGTGTTGATCTTGAATTTTAGTTTACGGATCATGCATGTTTGTAAAGGTTTATTTTTTATTTTTAAAATGAACTCCTCATCTTGTGAAAATAATTGATCCTAATTTTATATAATTGAAGAAACTAAACCCTTTACTTATTCTTTTAGTTATTCATCCCTTTGTTTTTTTTTTTTAATAACTAGACAAATATACCCACCATCTTCCATATAAATTAAACATAAAAATACTTTATCCACTTTCTCGTTGAACTTTTTTAGTTTCTTTTGATCATACTCTGTACTTATTAATTTAAAAAACAAGGGCTTATTATTTGACCATATTAAAAAAGATAAGTGGTTTGCATATATTTAAAAAAAACACTAAGGGATTAATTGATCGCATTAGATAAGATGAATTCCTAATAAATTAGAGAAAATAATTTTTCTCTAATTTCATGGGAAATGTGCAATGACAAGAATTCCCCTAGGTTTTACAAATTAAGTGTGTACACACATTTTCTCTAACGGCTTTTTTTTCTCAAATTTCTTTAGTCTTAGGATACCTTTTAATTCAATGAGTTTTACAGTACAACAACCATTAGAGCATCTCTCCAAATCAGATGATCAGAAATGTTCCATTTAATTACCACTTTTTTTTTCTTGAATATTCAAAGAATCAAAGTATATCTTTCTAATAATTTAATACCATTTTTATAGATTCCAAAGCATCTTCGATTTGCTTTTTATATGCAGCTTTAGAATTTGTTGCGTTGGAGAATTACACTTCAAAATTCCCATTTTTTAACGTATAATCGCACCATACTTAATTAAAATAATACTGTCATAAAGTTCTTTTTTTTTTCATAAATAATTTTTAAACATATATACTCGTGAAAATGAGTGGAAACCCACTAGTTTCTTGTCAATTTTCTCTTAGAAAAATCAGTGGCAAAGCAAGGTATAATCCTTTTGCATCTCATTCCTGCGGTATAATACTATATTTTAAAGAAGTGACACAGTGTGATATATGTACCATGTTAGATGAATTTAATTAATTAATTTATTAAAATTTTTTAAAGCTTATTAATAAATGAGTACTTAAAGTTAAAATATTGAGTATGATATGATTAATTTGAATTTATTTTATTTCTTATTTCACACAGGAAATGCCTTTGAGCCCATCTTCAATTCAAAGGAAAGGATTTCTTAATAGGCTCATCATGCAAATGAAAACAAATATTTTACTTATTGGGCTTGTCCCCTAAAATATTAGGCCCACATCATCTTTGAGTTTGGGCATAAAGTTTCCTTCGTTCTATATTTAATTGAAAATGAACGATAGCTACTAGTCCCTTCGATGGTATTTTTATTTGCTTTACATTTTTTAATCATCTTTCACCCGTTTTATTAATCATAAAATCAAATTATACATCTTATATACATTTTACACTATATTCATCCATCATAAATAATTTTATTTACTTTTTTACAATTTATTTATTATTCTCAACAATTTTATTTATTTTTTCTCTCAAAATTATCAATTTATCAATATTTTTTCTTATATTCTATATTAAAAAAACACTCCTTAATCTTTGTGCTCATATAAATGATAAAAATATCCGAGATATAGAGAGTATTTTACTATTTACTCATACAAATGGTAAAAGTACCAACATGGAGGGAGTATTTTATTAGGTGAAAAGTAAATAGCTACTATTATAATTTCTATCATGGTATTTTTATGGATTATGGTCTATTTTACTATTAAGAGAAATTTTTTATAAAATTTAGTGTTGAGCACTTAAATTAAAATTTTAATGAAAACTTTTAATAATGTTCAACATTAAATGTAGTTTACGAATGTTCTTAAAAATACTAAAATATCTGCATATTTATCAATGAGCAAAAGCAAAAATAAGAAAATAATAATATACATAAATAAAGTTGTCCCTGTATAAACTTGAAAAGATTCCTTCACTATTAAGAAAGGGGACGACTATTCACACCCGAAAATACTAAATATACTCCACAAAATATTTAAACTAAAATATTCTTAAGTAATTGAACTAAAATACCCTTTTATTAAATATCCCTAATATTATATGGTATATTTATCCATTATATATGGTATATTTTATCTAGATCCCCTCCAAATAGGAAAGTTTTATCTATCTTCGTTCTTATTGTACATCTTCTTCTCATCTCAAATTTTCTTCACACTTTGTCTCCTAATCGTTCTTCGTCTGCCTGAAGCCCATATGAGGCTTAATAAAACTTTTTGTACCAATTAGTTCATCAAAACTACAATATCTTGTTTTTCTTAATTTTCACATGATTATGATTGACTTAATTGAAGCCCATATGAGGCTTAATAAAACTTTTTGTACCAATTAGTTCATCAAAACTACAATATCTTGTTTTTCTTAATTTTCACATGATTATGATTGACTTAATTGATGTGAATAATTCGTGAATGCAAGAGTTGGATTTTTTTGTACAAGAGCAAGTACATCTTTGGGAGTAGAAATTCTTTGTAGCCGTCGTTGTTCTCTATTGCCAAGATATTAGTTTGAACAAGGTATGAGTCACCAGTGGTGTTGCCTAAAAACACAAAATCAAATTCATTGTGATATGGTCCTTCTATGAGATCTGCACATTGGAAGAAACATCATCAAAATTATTGCTCAATTCCGAGTACATAAAGGATCAATTAAACGTTTCCCTGACAAAGTATGGAGGTGTTCGTTCAATCGCTCTTTTCTTTCTTTTCAATGAAGAGCGTGAGTTCTCAAATATTAAGAATATAAATGGAGCTTTTAATTATAAATGGACAAAAGTATTTTAATTGGGGTATGTTTATTAGTATCATATCAATTATTAAAATACATCGGGGTGTATTTAGTAGATGAGGTTTGTCAAGTAATTTGAGAGTGTTATTAACATTTTTAATTGAAAGGGTAAAATGGTCTCAAATGTGGTATATTTTGAAATTTATATAGATATTTCTTAATTTTCATGGGGTACGTTCAGTAATTGTGATACACTAAACTTGAAAAGACTCCTTCGCTATTAAGAAATACTATTATATAAACTTGAACTTGAAAAGACTCATTCGCTATTAAGAAATACTACTGTATTCGCATTCGCTATTAAAAAATATGATGTACAAACTTGAAAAGACTCCTTCGCTATTAAGAAATATATTATACAATATTATACAAACTTGAGAAGACTCCTACAAACTTGAAAAGACTCCTTCGCTATTAAGAAATATACTGTATAAACTTGAGAAGACTCCTACAAACTTGAAAACACTCTTTCGCTATTAAGAAATATACTGTACAAACTTGAGAAGACTCCTTCGTTATTAAGAAATATAATATATTCCTATTAATTCAAATTGAGTTTCATGTTGCAAATTATTTAATGAGTGTCACCTGAAATACCAACGTCAGAAATTACAGCTTTTCCTATTTTTAGTCTGGACAATAAAATAAATTATAAATTATGGGTTGATAAGTTAAAACTCGAAGAATAATAAATAGAAAATCCACATAACTTCACGTACTTCTTTCAAATTGTTCAATATGCAATTCCACGTATACTTGAAAAAACAAATTGATATTAATGGTCTTTTATATCTTCCATTGAGCATATATATGTTCGTTTTTAACTACGCACATCTCACTCTAGAAAGATCTCAATTCCTTTATAATAGGAGTCGTTGTATCGTGGATTTAAGTAATGTGATTTGATTTTCTTATAAAACATAATATTGAATTAAACATTCCATTAAGCCTAAGATTGATATGAATCCATATCATGTTTGATTCAAGATATTTTATTTATTTCTACTAATTTTTATTTATTATATTATATTTTTATTATCTTACCCTTTCAAAAGAAAAGAATTGGACGACGGGCTACAATCTTGTGCGACGCAGATGTGTGCTGGGGTGGTGAGATTGTCACCTACGTGCCCAACATGCACGGAGCGACCATTCGGAAGTTCGAAGCGCCATCTGCTATTCTGCGCCGGTTTCATCACGGCTTACGTCCGCCAAACTCAATACTCCCGGCAAAATCCCTAGTTTTCCTCAATTTTTACCACCTCATCGCTCATCGTCATCCATCACCTCCATTAAGCAATCGCTTTCTGACATGAACTTATATATTCCCAATTTGCTCTCTCATTTTTGTAAATTCTTCTTCCAATTTGTCTATCTCCCCAATCTCACATGTTTTTCTCACCGCTACAGTCTGCATTCGACACGCGAATTCCACAGAGGAGAAACAATGGTGAAGAGGAGCTTGCATCAGGAAGCAGCTCGCTGGAGATGGGGGATTTGAGCGAGGATATTGAAAGCATAAGTTACGAAGAGCTCAAACAGCGCATGTGGAGAGATCGGAGGCGTATGAAGAGGATGAAGGCGAATTGGGAAACAGAGGAGGCCGATTCAGCTGCGAAGCTGGAGAAATCACGCAGAAGGAAAATGTGCAGAGCCCAATCTGCAATTCTCAAATACATGATAAAAATCATGGATGTTTGTACGGCCAAGGGATTTGTGTGCGGAATCGTGCCGGAGAAGGGGAAACCGGTGACCGGCTCATCGGAAAGTCTTCGCGAGTGGTGGAAAGATACGGTGAAGTTTGATAGAACTGCACCGGCGGCCATTGCTGAATTCCTGCCGAAGATCGTCAAGGAGGACTTGGATTCCAACTCACTCATGCATTTGCTGCAAGATCTGCAGAATTCCACATTGCGGTCTCTGCTTTCTGCCCTAATGCAACACTGTGTGCCGCCGCAGAGGAGGTTCCCACTGGAGAGGGGGTTGCCGCCGCCTTGGTGGCCGACCGGGAAGGAAGTCTGGTGGGGTGATCAGGGGGTGGCCAGGGCAGAAGGCGTGCCACCGTATCGGAAGCCACACGATCTGAAGAAGGCGTGGAAGGTTAGCGTGTTGGCTGCAATTATCAAACACATGTCCCATGATTTGGATAGGATGAGAGGGATTGTGAATCATTCCAAGTCTCTGCAACATAAGATGACTGCAAAAGAGACTCGTACGTTCGCCAAAGTGGTTAATCAAGAAGAAGCCCTCTTGAAGCTTACACAGAGATCTCCAAGAATCTCAGAGGAGGGTGAAGGAAGGTGTTCTCAGAATCTTGCCTTGGTATGTAGGAAGAGGAAGGACAGAGATGCAGTGAATTTAAGAACCGATCATGAGCTGATTTGTTCTTACAGGAATGTTTGCGGTGATGAGGAGAACTTGAACGATTGGCAAAGTGTGTCAATGGAGAAGACTAGAGAAGAAATCATGTTAATGAATGAACTTGGAGAAGGGGGTGGTTGTAGTTCCTTTTCAGATTCTGGATACTATTGGGGAGAAAATGCGAATGATCTGCATCAGCTCGATCCCGGTTATGGAACCATGAATATGGATGGGAAATCAGTGGATGATCAGAACCTTCAATCAACTTCTATTTGGGACTTAGCATATGATGACATTGCGGGTTAGCAGAACATGGATTATAGGTTTACTATTACCCAACTCTGTGTTTCAGTGTAGTTTTCGTGTGAGTTTTATATGTGTACCTGATATGTTCAGGTTTGTTTCAATCCTATTATGTTTTTGTTTGTGCTTAATTTATAATCATGCTTTATATGATGATATTCAGTGTATGTATCGGTTTATACACGTGTTCAATTAACATCATCTTGAGTGAAAATGATGCAATTCTCATATTAAGTGTGAGTTTTCAGAAGCCACTACTTATGTAGAATCTGCTGTATTTTCCCAGAGATCAATTTAAGCATCTGGCTTCATATTACATACTCAGATTTGTTAATTCTATTTGCTAAAAATCACAAAAACTATGCCTTTGAGGAATACAGTCTTCGAGTTCGAACTTGGTGGCTGCACATGAATAACCCTTTCTAAACTTTGAGTTGTTTTTGTTACTCACCTCCACCTCAACCTCCACTGCAAACACGGCACACACCGGCCTATGATCTGAAAACCTTGACTCCCCTCGTATGTAAGACAATTGTTCAATACCATCCCCCTGCCACAAAATTCTGTCACACCTGAAATCCATCAAGAAAATACATAAGATACATAATTGGCCATTTTCTTGATGACTATTGTTTCCTATCTTGATCTTTGGGGGTTGGGGTGGGGTTGGGGGGTGGGGGGTGGGGGTTGGATTACCATGCAGGAGTCCTCCTTTTTCTCTTGGACTTAGTGGTCTCTCCAGCATATAAATCAGAATTTTGGGTGTACTTGTAAGTTGGTGCAAACTGGATCTTGCCTTCTTTCCACCCACTAAAAACTCTTCCAGCTTCTTTCTCAGTATTCAGCTGTTCATAGTCAGAAGTCAGACCATGTAAAAACATTAATCATTAAACATAGACTTGCATATAGAACTTCCACGTATCACCTTAATTATCAACAAGAGTTGATGATGCAACTATACCAGTGTTTTGACTTGTAAATCCCCTAAAAGTCAACACAATTTTAATAAGAGCTAACTAACCTGATCTCTCTCTAACAGGGACTCCCAGTCATTATCCTCTAACAGAATCCTTGCATCCTCGTAGTTCAATCCGATACGGTAGTTCAAGTCGCCTAGCCAGATCATACGGCTGAAATTGATCAACTGATTTTGTTAGTGTGTATGTTCATGACTCCTGATGAGTGAAATAAACTGATATAACTCACTCATGATCCATGATTTTTTCAGGTATTTGACGAGTAGGATTCTTGCAGATCCTAGGGAAGACAGTTCCTTTAAGAATTTCAGCCACATCAGAGTTTCGTCTCAGCTCATCCCCTTCCTTCTCCCCTGAGGCCAAATGACTGCAAACAATGCAGAAGCTTGTCCTATGCACTGTCATGCTTACTGATATACACCCCTGCAGACCCACAATTCATTAATTAAATAAATGCACTTATATATATTTGTTTGTGTGTCTTGAGTCTTTGATGAATCATGTGAAGTTCACATATCGAATTACCTTGTTTCCTAGGTACCCCATGATGCCTCTTCCCATGCAAGAAATCCTCAGGTGACCTATGTCTTTAACGAGCTCTCGTCGAGCCCATATTGAAAGAAAGAGGCCGACCATTTGCTTGCTAGCAACAACCTGGTAGTTTAGTTTTGTGGGCAGCGAAAAGTCAGCCATTGAAGGGATCTGATCATCATTGCTTGAATCAGAACAGCAATTATTTGGATCAGCGCAAGGGTCTCTAAGCTTCCTACCCCTCCCATTCGAAATCGAGTCGTCTCCGAAACAGTTGCAGCCCTTCAAGTGTTCACTGTCCACCCTCAGATGCTTGCTTACTGCTTTCAAAGTTAGCTTGTGAAAAATGTTACTATTACACTTTGAATCCTTTGAGGTTGTGCTGTTGGAGTTTCTTGTTTCAGACAATAATGAGTCGTGGTATTGTTTGTTTAGTGCACTGCTTATGAGTGCTACCCATTTTGATGCTGGTTCATTGTCTTCTATTACCAAAACATTTCCAGCACTCAGTGGCACAATTTCTTGAAACCTGAGGTTAATTATTAACTTTATACTCCATATGAGCTAACAAAACAAAAACACACGATGTTTTAGATCCGTCGTGTGTTCACGGTGGCAATTCAGCACCAACTGTTATCAACTTTGACAAATTTGGCATCACAAGTCCGAGTCGTTGATGCTGAATTGCCACCTTGTCAACATGATCGACGGATCAAAAACACGTGCCAACCCCTCAAACGAGGGGTTTCTTTTTCGAATATCACAAGCTTACATCTGCTTACCCTAGTACATAAATATCTGCATATCCCTCCACCTGCAAGAAATCCTCCAAATTGAGACCATGGTTAGGGGTGTTTCCTCCTACATTCCACGTTCCAACGAAAACCCTGCATTTCAAGAACCTCTCTTTATCAGACAACCTTAACATACAAACTTAAAACAATGATCTCTTGCAACGATCATATATGTATATACCTCATGTCTTGAATTACTGTATCTGGGGCCATTGATTGCTCCAATACTCTATCAATGGCAGTCGTGCTATGCCTTTCTGAGAGGGATCCACACCAGAAGAAGTTATTACAATGGCTATTTATGTAATTTAATCATCTGCATGTCTTATGTTCGAAAACAACAAAATCTATTTCTAAGATTTTGTTATTTCCTAATTACCTCATAATTAATGAATGCCGTTTGCAAATTGCAATTATAATACTGTGAACGTTAGTCTTGTATTAGGTAAGCTACCAAAATACGTACACAAATACGATGTATGTAATTTTCTTCATACGTGGCGATCCCACGTTAAAGTTGATACATAACAACAATCTTGAATTGTTAGGATAACATAATTTTTTGTTTAAGGAGATACGAGAATCCATTGAATATAAGGGCTTTTATCCTAAAAACATAACTTATAGTGTTAGACTTATATTATAATATGAAGATGTGATTTTCTGCACATGATACAATGATTTATAAAAATAACAAGTGTACGAATAATTAGAGACAATTTTTTTAAAAAATAATCATGATTATATATATACCTGAGAATGCTCTTTTGATGAAAGTTGAATTCTCTAGAAATTCTTTTGTTCGTGATGGAATATTTGTATCTAATTCTGTCCTCAAACCAACATCATAAGATTATTTAATTATTTAATCTAAAATAATGTATAACAATTAGAAAAAAATAAAATAAAAAAGACGAACCATTTTCATTTTCCCATCCATCTTGAGGAATTTCCTCAACTGAGTTTTCTCTGCTGTTTTTCTTGGAGGAAAAGATCTTTGGAATGATGGACTTTAAATCCATCCATTTATAGCAAATGCACAACAAAATTTAGATGAAATAACTTTAAAGATTAAACTAAAATAAAACAATTATTTATAATGAGGAGAATCCAAAAAAAATACATATACACACCTTTTTCTCTTCACCTTTGTTAGAATTTTCCGGCGTGGTGAGGGCGGCGGTGGGGGTGCTGCCGACGGCCTTAGTCATAACGTCATCGGCCTTGTGAGGCCTTTCCAGCGATGACGTCATTCATTAATTCATAAAAATAAATCTTTGACAATTAATTTATGTTGAAGACCACCATCATCATTAATACAGTATTTTCTTCTTGGATTTCCAATGTTGAAAAAAAAAAGAACGTGAATTTGTGTGTCTTGAGTTTTAATTTTTTTTGGGGGAATTTTTTGTATTTTAGAAAAATAAAGTAAAAATATGTGATGAGGTAATGACGGCATGTGTTTCGGGATGTGGACGATGTAAATGGTTGAGGCACACCTCAGCATAGACTGGTCTACATGGCATGTGACGTGGTTTCTCTCATCTATTTATTATTTTTTGCTACTGTTATTAGTTCCTTATTATTACTATTATTTTCCTAATAAGTTTTCTTATTTTGATTCATGAAAGAAACTAGGTAACAAATTTAAGGAGAATAATAAGAGGAATTCTAGGACTATGATATTGTTAATGTAATGGTTAAATATCATCTAACGAATTATTCATGAAAAGTGAGTTTCTATTTCAACATATAAATATTACTCCCTCCGTCCCAATAAGTATTTCACGTATTGGTGTGCGGTGAGTTTAAGAAAATTTTGTATTTTTATATATAAAGTAAGAAAGAGAATATATATTTTAGTTGATTTAATAAAAAATGTGTGCAAAGTTGTTGGGAGATGTGAAAAAGTAAGTATTATATTGGGACGTGTGTAAAAAGTGAATATTGTTATAATGTATTTTTTTTTACCAAATTTAGTAAAAGTAAAGTGTGAAATACTTTGAGGGACGGGTGAAAAAGAAAAATGTGAAATACTTTGTGGGACGGAGGGAGTATGTTCCAAATACATAATATGTATAATTGTACAACATTTTTTTTTTTCAAAGGTATACATTTTACTTAAAATAAGGGTATAGGGTTTACACAATATCGCAATAATTTATTTGTTGATGTTCCTGTGAGAATGTCTCATTCTAATATAACGAAAATGGAATGAAAATTCTTACATTTTATTCTTTGGAGAGCTTAAACCAAAATTAGGATGGAAATAATAAAAATAAACCAATTTCTTAATGAATTGAGCCCAATAGAAAAAAAAAAAAAAAACTTCGGGGTTTTATATGCAGTATCATTGTTCATGAGTTGGGCCTCGAATTCTTGGAACTGGGTTTCCTATTCCAATCAACTTAGATTAATTTTAGAACTTCTTCATAAATTCTTTCTTTTTCACAATTTGATTGAATTTTATTTTATGCCCTCTTATATCTTATACTAGTGTAAACAAAATCTTAAAGTTGTAATCCTCTGCAATTGAGCAGAATATCATTTCCTAATAATTAAGTGTCTTTAAATCTAACTTCTATTGAAGCAATTAAATAACCTTCACCTTTCACTCGATCACCTAAAAACAAATACTTCTAATTTAAAATTACAGAGATTTTTCAGCACGCTTCAACTTCAATCAGATAAACAAAGTTTTGAGTAGGACGCCAAGTTTATAGTGGCATTCTTGATCCTCCCATTGGAACTCGGAGATGAAACAAAATAGTTTACGATTCGCATGTCAGGCATGCCACCAACGAATATGTATTGTCTCAGATATAATTGGGTGTTTCGTCTAATTTTCGTCTGTACACAGCCAAACTCTGCAAAGAGAAGATAAACAGGCATCCTAGGATGATATCTATTGTATAACAATGTCAGGCAAATCGAGTTCAATATTACCCTCTATTGACAAGTGCAAGAAGCAAAGATTTCGATATTTCATTGGCTGCTAGATGAAGGGCGAACAAAGCAGTGAAATAATATTTCAAATAAGCGTACAAAGCACTGAAGTACTTTAAGAGTTCTAGGAATAATCTTCGATGCTAAATAGAGAAGATAAATCTTCAGTATATACATCCTAGCATGGAATTTAAGTTGTAGAGAATAACAGTTTCCCTCACAATATTGAAGTGAGTGACTTTCAAAGTTTGCTAACTCATTCAATCTAATCATGCATTATTCCAGGAATTAAGCTTCTAAGAGGATAATGTATATTTTGGACTAATCGGTATGGGGAATCATCATTCAGCAAATACTACATAAATGAGCAAATTTCATTGAAGTGAGTATTGCAGGCCAAAAATATTTATACCTCTGTATAAGCGTAAACACCAGCCTCAGAAGATCCATGGGGACTTCCTCTACGAATGAAGTTCCCTTCTTTATATAGGTAGAGCATGGGTACACCAGTTGAGAGCTCTAAATTAATAACCTGTCAATGAGAAATCAGTGAAGCCCTTTCTTTGTGATTCATTATCAAGCATTGTGTTGTGCTTATAAAGAAGCTCAAACAATATTCATACCTCATCAGAAGTCAACTTATCAAGATACATAATAATGGACCTCAGTGAATTTGCATGAGCAACGACCATTACATGTTTCCCCTTCATAAGCAGAGGCTCAATCTGCAAGGTGACAAGAACTTCTTCTTAGTAGATAATCCTTCCTAGCCAACACTAAACTTTCAGTTTAAACGTTCAAGTAAATCTATAACCAGCTTACATGCTCTTTGAAAAAGGTAACTGCTCTTCCTAAGCACATCTCCAAGCTCTCCCCATTAGGAGGGCGAACATGGTAACTTCTACGCCAGTTATAAACTTGTTCCTTCCCATAGACTTCAGCTGTTTCCTGCTTATTAAGACCTTGTAGCTCCCCATACCTATGTTTAAAATCCATACACTGTCTATAAAGGCAAGAAACAAAAAGGGAGTACAATATATAAGCTGAAGGTAGACAAAAAAAATTAAATATGTTATTACATTCTCTCATTCAATTGCCAAGCTTTGAGTACAGGAATCGACTGTTTCTTGGTTTTTTCACTATAAATCTGAGTCCATGTCCTTGCCTGTTCAGTCTCATCATGATGCATAACTATAGGCACCTGAAAAACTTTATGTTGAGTAGATTAATGGCCAAGAATATATATTGGTCTATCTCAACAATCATTGTTTATTGCCTCCGTATTGTGAGTATATATTTCAAAGAATTGGTATGCATTTAACAATTTAAGAATCACCATTAACCATGTTTTGATTGACTTGCTTAGACACTGAATGAATGATTCACAGCAAAAAGTTGATTTTGATACTTGATTAGTTTTGCACTTGTGAAATTTATGAATCATCATGAAGTTCTCATCAACTTCTGATTCTAGTTTAACTGAATTTTTATTTTCTCCTCCAAATGCTCACAGCAGCAAAACATGTATACATGAGACGCTTGCAGAATCAAACTAAGACTATCACTACCAATACCACAGATGGTTTAAGACCAACGACATGCGGTTGAGCAACTTAAACCTAATAATTTGATACCACAATATAATGCTTGCAAGTCTAACATTCACAAAATGCTACCTTCATGCAGTGGTGATGTGTTAGGGCAAGCATAGTCGTCATCTGAGCACGAATCAGAGCAGATGTGTAGATGATGTCCAAAGGAAGGTTGCTAATTCTCTTCCCAGCTTCGATCGCTTCTTCTACGCCTTTACTTGTCAACGGAACATCCACACAACCAGTGAATAGGTTCTTCTCATTCCACATTGATTCTCCATGGCGAAGCAGAATCAAAACAGACTCCTCTGTGGATAAGTATGCATCATGAATTAACATAAAGGACACAGAAGAAGCATAAAAAATTAACTGGATTGCAAATTCACTTACGATCTGCCATCGGAGAACCAGGATGATTTTGTAAGGAGGATGAACACAATCTAGAGAGCTTAAATCTATTATTTCTTCCTAGAAAACCTACTGAATGTGATCTAATTGATAATCCGTTAAATCCCTGACGAGTATGAGAATCGCTTCCATCTCTCACTGGCCAATTGGAGTTGAAATAGTGAGAAACAGCACAGGTCATTCTCGACACCCGAATTCAATCAGCGTATACCATCAATTCAATCAGAACAAAGCACTTATATCGACGAATAATCGAAATTTTTATTTGAACGCATGTTTATGTGATGAAACATGACAATCTGCACCATTTTAAACCGCTTTCATTCCATAATCGAGCAGTAAACTTTCATAAAATTCTGTTAGAGAAAGCTGCAGATCGAGAGAAATGCAGGTCAGAAGAAAAGGCGAGAAGAATTACCCAAAAATGGGTGAAAAGATCGATAAAATCAGATCATCTTAAACTGCGACGTTTATAACTAAGGTTAGCAATTTTGAAGATGGGCTAATATTTTTATGGGCTTTAATTACTAAGCCCACATAATTTGTATACCATTCTCAGTAGGTGGTTAATATTTTTATTTCTGATTAATTTAATTTATTATTGTATATTAATAGCATCGTAGTCTAATGATTTAAATCATCTAAATGCATGGAGTACTCTAGGATCATTTGGGGTCAGATTTTAATTAATATATTTAACTCGATCGAATTAATTCGTTGGAATCTTTTTTATTAGTCTAATTAATTCACTGCATATGCAGTTGAGTAGACATGCACCCCGGTTCGGAACCGCCGGTTCCGATTTTAAGGTAGGGGGAACCGGAACCGAACCGGGGTACGAAGGTTTCGGTTCCGGAACCGTTTCGGTTCGGAACCACCGGTTCCGTTTTTTTTTTTTTTTTGGGTTTTAAGTGTAAAAAATAAAAAAAATTGAAAAACCGGCGGTTCGAAACCGGAACCGCCGGTTTTTTCCCAAATATGAGGAACCGGAACCGAACCTTCCTTAGCCGGTTCCGATTTTTTTTTGGCCCGATTCGAACAGCCAGTTCTGGTTTTTTTGTGCATATCTACAGTTGAGCTTAAAGGAATATACTCTATTTGAAAAATAATATAAGGTGTTTGCATTGAATATTGATACCATGTTCTTTTAATCACAAATTCCTAGTTCTATATTAATCTCTATGCAAGTTTAGATTATTAATATTATTGAAATTACAAGATACTATAAATTTTGGAGTTCTACAATGCACCTGTAGCACTGTTCACTGGACGATTTTAACTATCAGATTGAATTTTAATTTAATTTATATTATTAATTAAATTAAATAAAATAATAATAATAATAATTATTATTATTATTATTATTAAAACTAACTACCACCCCCAATATTTTGAGTATTGAGCAATCCTATGTGCAGGTGCACCTTAAAATCACATTAAATTGTGATGTTAGTCTTTAAATATAGAATCAGATTGCTTATTTTTTACGCTAAACAGTCAAGGATCCAAGGATTTATGAAAGATCCAAAATTAAATGCTTCACTTGAATCCCTTTGAACTGTTTTCAAAAGTGAGATTGTGTTAAATACATCTGCATAACTTTAATCATAGTTAAAATGAAATCGCAACTCACTAATTAACCACTGACTTTCCTAATCGTTTTAACTGTTTTAACTGTTTTGAATGAATAAAGTGAAATGTATATCCAGTTGTAACAATAAGGAAATGCTGAAGTGACTTTTAAAAACAATAGAGAGGATCTATTGTGACAATGTGATCTTAAAAGCCACATTTAAGTGACTTATACAAAAATCACACTTTTAATGTGCCAGAGAGAGGAGAAAAACAGCATGATCTGAAACTGTGTGAAATTGAAGCTACAATTTAAGAAGGTGGATCTAAGATGAAGGGAAAGATTAAACTGATCTCAAAAGGGGGCACTTCATATCTCCTCAGCTTCCTGATACTTCTGCAGGATCTGGCCACAGTTGGCCAATGGTTTGTCTGCAAGGAATCCCATGGCATTGGCATAACGAGTGCTGGAGATCATGCCGTTGTTGTTAGTAAGGATCACACGAGCCCTGTCGCGCCCAGCGTTTGGTGTGCTGCAAGCAGAGTCTGAACTCTTAACCAGTACAGCATCACAGTAGTCTTCCCCACAGTCTCTTTGAACTAGGATACTGAATTCTCCTTTCGAATTGGTCACACCTTCTTTGGAGTAGGTCAGTTTAGCAGTGTCCCTGTTCCGGCACTCAACTCTTACAACAGCACCTGTTGAAGATGGAGTAGTCATTTGACATGGAATTAGAGTGGGCTTAAATGTCTACAGAAAGATAGTGTATCTTGGTTTGAATACAAGTCTTGAGAGGCATACAGAAAGGGTCAAATTCTTGCAATGCTGATATTTAATCAAGAATGCAAAGACTATACGTTTTGTGGAGCCATTATATATGATACCATAAGATCCAAATGCAATGGATAAATAATCACTGGATTGTTGATTCTGATGTGAGTTGGTTATGAACTCCTCAGCAGATTACAAGATCTAACATAACATTAGGCATACTAGCCCCAAATTTTAGTGTTTCCCTTCTGAACTAAAGCTTGAGCTGTTATCCTATTGCATAGGCCAAAATCACCCAAAAATAAAAGATGAAATAAAATAAAACAAGCAATATTTTCAACAACAAATTCAGCTTAATTAAACCATAACTACAAATGAATTTACAAAAAATCAGCATCCTACAGCCTACTTCATGAGCAGCAAACAAAATCACAATTGAATTTCCTTAACAACTACACACACAGTTCAACACGATAATACACAGATCCATCAAATGCAGCAATTATACAACAGCAAAAGTAGATCTAAACTATAATTCAGAGTTACAACCACTACGCAACACAAACACGAAAAAATTGAATTCACCAGAAGCACAACAACACTATAATACACAGATTCAACAAATGCAGCAATTACACACAGAAAAAGTAGATCTAAACGATAATTCAGAGTTACCACCACTACACAACACAAATAAGCAAACATAGAATTCACCAGAAGCACAACTCCCCGATAGTCACCGTGTGTGTGTGTGAGAGAGAGAGAGTAGTAGTAGTTACCGGCCATATACTTGGTGGCATCAGTTTCATAACCACAGCGGCAAGTGTCGCAGTACACCTTGCCCTTCACCACAAATGGATCAGTAAAAAAGTGAGCGGAAACAATAACGGGAAGAACGCACACAGCGAACAAGGCTAGAAAGATCCTCGCCATTTTTGCTTCAATGGAGTGATCAGAGAGCGTGATTTGGAGGTGAGCGTATCTTTATAGCGTGGGGTGGAGGTGGAGGTGGTCACATGGGGTATGGTACAGTTCGAATTTCTTAAAGCGCGAGATTCAAAAAGCGCGCTTCACTAATTCTGCATGGATGCGACTTCTGTTATTATATTTAGTAGGAACAAAAATTAGTCAAGTTTTGGATTAAACTCTCTCTCTCTCTAACTTTAATTTGCTTGAGATATTTAATTTAATTTACTCCACTTGTGGAACCACAAAGACTTGTTTTTAAGTTTAGCTTGAAGAATAATACTCTTTCTGTCCCATTTTACAAAGGAAATGTAAAAGTTTAGCAGGAGGGAGTATAATATTTAATGAATAGTATATGTTTTTTATTTTTATTTTTATCTTTTTATTTTTCTAATTTTAATCTAAATAATGTTATGCAATATTAAATAATGGTATAATTTATTTTATTATGGAACCTTAAAAAGAAAATACTAGTATATATCTTGTACATATGTCAAACATCGTGTTAAAAGTGGTTGTGCTTATAACAAAAGATTCTATCACTAAATAATTATTTCTTATTAAATCAAATTAGAAAGTGTCACATTTTTAAATGACAAATAGTAACTCTTATATTAAATAAATACTAAATAAATAATGTATTAAAATTTTGTCACATCATGAGATTTCAGAGCATAATAATTTATATTCACATGAGTTGTAAATTATCATGCTTAATAATGATATTTCTAAATTCAATTTCAAGCGAAATCGATTCCATAAAATGTCCCCTGCATTAAAAAAATTAAATACATACAACACAAAGCAACTATAATTATGATATTTTATTAACATGTAGGATTATTATTACTAACGACCATCTTCCCACCATCCAATAGATTCGAGGTAGCATGTGGAGAAAGCTAACTTGAAGGAAAGGCAATTTTCAGAATACCTTGGTAAGGTTAGATCCAACATGTGAATCTGGGTTGACCCGTATTATTAAAATCGGAACTAGATTCTTGATATTAATTGATCTAAGCAATCAATACCTAGGTTATCAGCAATAGTCATTAATTAGTGATTAATGTCTGTCTTCCTTCTGCTTTAATTCTCACGTGCACCGCACATGCGCATTTAAATCTGGATCGCGTCGACTGATCTGGACTGGGCCTCACGAATTATAGTTTGGCCCAAGTGTGGACTATTCTATCGGCCCAATATCATATATAAATGTCACCTTGGCCCAAACTAATATACAATTACACACCCAAACCTTTGTTTTAACTGAAAAATAATGGCATTAGAATAAACTTAAATCTAATTAAGTGTGGACAACTAAGTCCAATTAGTAAAGTTGGTTCAAAATCACACCTAATACATAGTAAGAAAATGTTCATTTCTTGGATTGTTTAGAAGATGGCTTCTTCCTAGGAATGCACTTCCCCTTCACCCCCTTCTCGTTTTCCACTTCCTCATCCACTGCTTCAGCTACCCCAGCCCTTTGGCTCCTGATCATCGAAAAATCGAATCGAGACGAGTTCGAGTACATTCATGTAAGATGTTTTATCCACATTTGTAATTGTTGACCAAACAAATTGTAATGAAAGGAGACAATAGGACAAACAAGTAATGTTGGTTCTATAAAATTTTGGGCATTAGTATTATACCAACATGTTGAGACTAAAACCAAAACCTAAGGTTAAATGCACCTAAGGGTGGAAGTCAAAGTGGATTTCAGAGGGAAAAGTCAATTGAATTTTGTTGTGTATATAATCCCAAATGGGACCCAATATTAATAAGTTTGTTGCAAAATTCAAAATTAGATGTCTTTTTCTTCCTGTTTGTAGCATCTTGGTATCATTTTCTTTGGAGTTTTGTTACCAGAATACAACTGATGATGCACTTTCAGTTGACTTCAGTTCAACTCCAACATTTGACTTATGATCTTCCTCTATCATTATATTGATTTTTTTTTATATATGTTAATGTTAGAAAACAATTAGATAATTAATTAAATGCTCACCTTTCTTCGTTATGGGAGGATGATTTCTTCAATCCAACCTCCATTCTTTCTGCAGCTATGGCTTCCACGATGCTCCCACTGAAATACTCCTTCTCCTCAGCCTGCGGATTCCCGAACCTCGGATTCTCCGACATCGTACCGATCATGATCTCGTCCTCCTCCGCCGCGATCACCTTCTCAGCCGCTCTGCAGACCACCCCTTTACGTAGATTTTCACCGCCGGCGCTCTTCCTAGCCGCCGCGGCAGGCGGTGGCGGAGGCTCTGTTTTTCGGAACGAGACGGAGCCACCACAGGCGATGAGGCTGAGCAACATAGAGTTTCTACTCATGATCAGGGGATCGCCGTCTTCGAACCGCTTGCTGACGGTCGTTCCGTTGTTTGCCTTGTCGGAAAGGGTGGAGGACGCCGTGGACGGCGGCGAGGAGACTGAGTTGGCGTCAGGGGATAACTCGGAAGGGCGACGAGCGTTGTTCTTGAATTCTTCAATTTCGTCAGTGGAGACACCTCTCGAACACCTGGAGTGCGGTGTGGTGCTCCGAGTGTAACTCGTTTTCTCTTCGTATTCTTCTTCTTCCACGTGCTCTTCGTCCGATTTATGACTCGCCATTTCTTCCAATTCGACTCGCCGACTCGACACGAACGATTTCCGCTTCTGCTGGTTGTTGCCAACTTGAAGATGAAGCAGTTTGTCTAAAATCAAGATTACAATATTAATTTTAGCCAAATGATTCAATTCATTAATTAATCAAAAAGAAGATATGATAAATTAATTACCAGTGCAACCCTGAATGAGTTCAGATCCTTTGAGAACATACTCAGCTCCTTCTGATGGATAAATCACATCATTTTCTGCTACATCATTCCACACATACCCATTCTTGTAGCTCCTATACATACATACACATATACATATACATAAAACATTACAACATCCTAACATAATCATAAATACATGTAAACTCCATATATAAAAATACCTTTTGCAAGACCATGAGTAGAGTAAAGGCATCCCTTTACCCCTGAGAATAGTGAGGCGATCCATAACATCTACACCAAACAAACAGAATTAAAAACAGGGGAAATTGAGCTTTAATGTATTACTGATATATACCTTTTAAACGAAGTGGTTGATTGGCAAGATGAGTAACTTCCATGAAATGGGGGTGTTGAAGGTGGCCATTTCTGCAGAGATAGTAAACAATCTGAACTTTCTTGAATGTGGGATTCATCACAATTCTTGGTTGACTACACACTTTACCCCTTTCTGGACAAACCCTTCTCCCTTCATCCATTCTCTCTCTTCTCTCTTCGTCTCCTCGTTTGGATTAATAGGATAGAATGTTGAAAGCTTTATACAGAAACAATACAGCTAGAAATACCCATTTTAATATAAGTGTAACACGAGCAAAAGAAGCAATGCAGAAGACAAAAGGATAGAGACAAGTCGAGAAAGCAAGAGAGAAAGCCTCGATCAACGTATCTACAGAAGATTCTATTAATCTAGAGAGAGAATGAATGTGTGAGGTCAAGGTCAGAAAGAGAGAGAGAGAAAGATGGAGTATCTACAGAGATTTCGTAAAATCTAGAGAGAGACTATGTTCTGTTCTGCGATTTGGGTCAATCCAAATATCCAACTAGTTATTCACGTGCTGCTTCGTATATTAAATAATTATAATTATAATAATATAAAAACTTGGGTTATGTTGAGAAAATATATTTATATTTAATTGTGAATATCAGAATATGTTGGTTTTGGTATTTTTCAAAAAAAATTAATCCCTTCGTCTCAAAATCAAGTTCACATTTAATATAAATACGTAGTTTAAGAAAAGTCACTTTTTGACTTACTTTTGAGGGTAGTATGATATTTTTAGGTAATAAATAAATGATAAAGTATGTTATGTGTGTTAAAAATGTGATGACAAATTTGAAATTAAAGTATATTAGAAAAATATTAGTTTGTTGTTTTTTCCTTTTATGGAAATGTGAAGTTGAATTTGAAACGGATTAAAACAAAAAATGTAAAATTAAAGTTGGGACGGAGGGAGTACTTTATTTAAAATATGCATAAAGGGGGTGAGGGTGTTGGGGGGGGGGGGGGTGGTATGACTTTGAAAAACAAAGTATAAAATGACAGCTTTGCAAGTGCAGAATATAGGATCGATGTTGCTAGTTTTTGCCTCTGCATCGCAGAATGTAATAAATGTAACCCTGCATGTTCTTGTCAACTGTCCAATTTATTTATTTATCCACCTTCTTTGTATATTTTGAGTATTTTTTTAACACTTAATAATTATTGTGATGAGTAATTACTGAGTATTTTTTATTTTAGTTGGTATGGTCATATCAATTCTCCTCTTCATCCCCTACCTTGTTTTAATATTTAGATTCACCTTATTCACAGAAGGGTCTCTCTCTATTTAATGCTACTGTTTGCCCTACTGTTGTATGCAATTTTTTTCACTGACATATTAATAAATGAATAAAACTTATTTCTAAACACCGTTTCCAACACTACGAGCTCCACCACCAAAAAATAATTTAAATAACTAATAAAGAGGGCTCATTATTTGAGCGAGATTACAATGAGTCAAATTTATATCAAATACAATGCAATATAATTCGAAATCTCGCTATGCAACTGAAAAGACATTACACTGAGTTAAAAATTTGTTATGTCGCATAACTTTTTAACACTTTAAATTTTATTCTAAAAAAAAATTTGTATCAATTTTGTACCATAACTATCAATTTTAGTTTAATTTTACCCAATTTTTATCGGAACCTTCGATTTTTGTTTGGATTGGCCCAAGTTTGAGCACCACGTCATCTAAAGTCGCCGGTTTCCCACAAATTGAACAGTCACGTGTGATGCACGTGACCGTTTTCCAGTGAAAATCTAGGGTTTCGACAAAAATTAGATAAAATTGAACAAAAATGATAGTTATGGGACATAATTGATAAAAAAAACTTTTTTTTTTTTTGACAATTTCAAGTGTTAAAAAAATTATGAAACAAAACAAATTTTTAACTCGACATTACACCCTTCTTTATACCTCTTGAGATATGTCATGGGTCAATTAAAGTTCTTTCTTTTAAGATAAACATATATAACTGAGAAAAAAATAAGACCTCATTTGAGTTGATATATTATAAATCAAATCCACAAGATGTTTGAACTTTAAACAAATGAACCATTTGAATTTAAATATATATATATATATATATATATATATATATATTTCACTGTATGAATGGAAAAAAAATACTAATACTTAAATATTTAATCTAGTAATTTTCATAGAAATTTATACAAGTCACTAAAAAAATCGATTTCTCCAATATTTAAGATTTCCTTTTGTAGGAATTCTCCAATATTATTAAATAATCTGACTATTTTGTGCTCGAATTATTGAAATTTATTCGATATTTTGTAGACGAAAAAATTTATGAAAGTAATAAATATTGAGGGCTATATTCCAATTCCCTTCATTAAATATTCACAAATCTTTAAATGGGATGAAGACGGGCCCGAACTGCTCGCAGTTAAAGTCAACTTGGTAGGGGACCGGCTTGGACCCAATCTAATTCACCTCTTTGAGTTTGAGGTTTGCACAAATCATACAATACATAGTTATAATTAATGTTTGTTTGGTTTGAAATTTAATTTTATGTATAGTCGTAAAATTATACTCTCTTTGTCCCGTAAAATTTTTTAACGTTCTTTATAGAGTAAAAATGTCAAAATAACAATCATCTCATGTGTACTCTATTTACAGAAAACTCATTCCACCTAATTAATACATCTATATACTTTTATCATTTAAGAGTATTTTTATTTAAAAATACCATAATACCTCAAAAGATTATACTTTTTAACTTTTTATATATAGCTAAAAATGAAAATTTTTGTGGGATGAAGAGGATATTAGTTTAGGTGGTTAGGAAATGAGAAATGAAAGAGAAAGACAGAGTATTTTCTTAAGGAGAGAGAAAATTTAATAATGGAAGACATAGAATGCATGAATGAATGTATTAAAAATTAATAGAGTTGCTAAGTCGGTAAGATCTTGGATATCCTGTTATATTTTGGTGTTACATCTTTTCTTACACACGTTAAATGAGTGACACGTATGTGGAGAGAAAAATCACAACATTTTCCCTTAGAGTTGATTGTTAGGGTATAGAATAGCTAATTTATCATACGTGTCAATCATACAACGATTTGTAATAGGAGATGTAATACCAAAATGTAACAGAAGATCCGAACCGGTGTGTATGAGTGATTTTAAAATTTAGGTAATGATTGTGAAAACTTAAATTTGGAATTATTATTAAACTAAAAATAGCTTACCCCCTATCCCACAATGTATATGTTTGCTTTTTATTTTTAAGTAGATTGAGAAGTAAGATTTTTTAATGGTGTTAGGTAAGTTTTAGTAATTACTTACCTTTTGCTCCTAACTTTAATTTCAATAGATAAATAACAAATTGGGTAATATTGTGGAATTTTTAGGAATTTTAGGAAATAAAGTATATGGGGAAGTGTGATTGTTTTGGTAATAAATAAATGATAAAGTATGTTAGGTGCGTTAGGTATGAGTGATTTTTTTGTAAATAAAGTGTATGGGAAAGGGTGATTGTGTTTGAATTTTTGTTTTTTTAGGAATGTGCAAACTTTTGTGGGACAACCCAAAAATAGAAAGTGTGTCATCTGAAATGGGATGGAGGGAGTATGTATTACTTCCTCCGTCCATGACAAGTGGAGTATATATTTTGTCATGTTGGGGACCGCACCAAAGATATACATTTTTTTTAAACATATGAGACCAACAAACATCACTAATTAATACAATTAATATATGAGATCGACTTACACATCCCAACAATACAGCTACCACTACACATTAAATAATAATACTCCTTAATCCACGTGTAAAAAGTAAATGTGTGCCTATCCGACGAACAAAGGGAGTACATTTTAGCGTGACAGAAGAAGTATATCTTTGGATTTTGATGTTTATTCTTAGAATTTAGGGTATAATTATAATTTCATGTAGTTTGTGAAGTATCTTACCATCCATTATGTATTTTTTTCAAGTGGTTCATAATTTATCACGCTATAATGATTTATAGCATATTCAATTCAAAATTATAATTATATACATTTAATTTATAAATAAGGAGTGTTAGCCATCCATAAATAAAGATTTTTTATATTTGCAATACATAAAATATGTTTACGTACATGTTTAAATAGATAGAGAATCTCGTGCTGATTTGCGGGTCGGTCTTTAAAGATTAAGGCCCATTTGGAGTCTATTAAATTCTATAATTAAAGTTTCAATCATTTTAAGGAAGGCCCATTCGATCAAAAAAAAGGAGGAAAATATTCAATTAGATAGGGCGAAAAAATTAAAAATAAATAAGAATAAAAGAAATAAAAAAGCGCAAATAAACTAAATAATAAACTAAATAAAGAGTAGTTTGCATATATCTCCGATAAAAGGATAGCTATGCTCTAGAAGAGCTAAAGCAAACAAAATACACTTGCAATAGCCACATTAACTCAATAAAAAGAAAAAAAGATTAACGTCCCAATACTTAAATAGCCACATCACAGTTCTTGAATCAACCTATCTCAGAGAACATGATCACTTGTATTCCAAGATCATGTTGTTTTCTGGAGCCAAACCAACACAAGCCCTGAATATGTTCTCGAGCATTGCACGTTGCTTCGACAGCGCATTCACCACCGGAGTCCCCGGAGGCACCTGTTTCAGGACACAATCTATTAACAAACATGTTGCATTCAATCACTCACACACACCTTATCCCGAGAAGGCGATTGCGAAGAAGCTACGAGTGTTCCGTAACATGTTATGAGACGGACCACACGTTCCTTATCGTTTTACTTAGTTTATACAAGTGGTTAACATAGACCCGTCTCATTCACATGACCACAACCGTTTAAATGTTAACATAGTGACTAATTGTTCAAAGAAAGACTTCTGAAATGTGCTTACCAGAGGGGCTTTGGTAAGGTAGCTTAGGATGGTCGCCACCGGGTGGAAGGAATGGAATTTAGCCTGCAAATATAGGAAATTTGATTATTGTTTAGACCACATAAATAACAACGTTTGAACATATGTTGCTGCACAAGAACGAAACACAGACCTCATTCTCGGCTTTAAACTGAATACGGTTGCTGAGTTCTGCAAGGAGGACCAAATCCAAGATGATTGGAGCTGCCAAAAGAGAGTCCTCACATGTGTTGTGCATAACTATTGTGCTTTGCCCTCCCATGAAGATCTCCGATGTGTATTCATCCATTGCTCTTTTGCTATCTCCAACATATGGAACGTACTATACATCAACCCCACAATTTGTTAGCTTAAAGCAAGTACAACATCGAATTTTGAGGTAGATCAATGATGAAAATGTCTTTATACCTTAATAACAACTACATGATCAGGGTGCTCCCCTGGTTCGTAGAGGATGCCATTGCTAGCAACCATGTCATCCACCACATTGCTCTTTGAGATCTCCTTGGACCGGAATGTTTGAGGGGCTGAAAGATTCATCCCATCATTGTTTCCTAAATGGTTGTAGCTCACTATAGAGGTTGGCTGTAGCAAAGCAAATCAAATCAAGCCACCAAAGAATATATGACTAGCAGTGTAGATAGCATGCACCATTTATCATCTTTAGCGCATGATAATAAAAAGCCATTATACCTTGATACCAGCTCCAACAAGGAAGTCAACTAGAACAGATTTCATCTTTGTTTGGCCACTCTTAAAATCATCTCCACCAATCAAAGAATTCCTCTGGATAGCCAATTCAATAAGCCCTACAAGAACGAACCTAGGTGAATCTTGATTTCTAAAATTTTGTCAGAGGATTCGGTGTTTATTTAATTGCTTCAAAATATATACCTGGGACAAAGGTGTTTTGAGGGCTACCATTGATGTAGGGAACATTTTCAAGAATACAAGCTATACCAAATAAGGTTGAAGGAGATATCTCAGATTCATTCCTATCCAATGAAGCCATAAGATTCTCCATGGTGTCATTCAAACCAACAACAACATTACTGTATCTTTCTGTGTTAGCAGTCCACAACACCACAACCTTGTCCACTTTGTTTTTCTCCTTGAAATCCCTATCAAATACAACACAATAATCAACAAGAATTCACTAAATTTGCTACAACAACATCAGAATAATCATCAAGATTTGGTAGTAAACAAGGCTAAACTTTGTTAAAATCATTCTACCTGATGTCTTTGATGACTTGTTGAACTTGTTCCTTCCTGGTTCCCTTGATCACGTTGTTGGCACGTGACCCCTGGTTGGCAGCGATGAAATCAGGGTCGAAGATTCCGGGGAGTGGGACCATATGTTCCATGTAGGGCCTTAGCTGCTTTTGGAGATCAATATCTAATACCTTAGATCTGCCCATGGCATCAGCCAAATTCATGTTGTTTATATCCCATCCCCCAAAAACTATGTCATCCGGGTTGACCTGATATCATAGTCAAATCATTAAAAATCATTTAATGATTAAAGAAACACAGAACGTCATCATGAAAAAAACATGGCGAGAGAGAGAAGGACTACCATGGGAAGCAAGCACTTGAATGGAGCATAGATTTCTTCTCCATTGAAGGACCCAACTCTAATGGAGGACGCTTGAGTCAATGACCCAAAATAATTTGCCTGCTGCACCTTGTCTTTTGTTGCCCATGAAATTCCCCTGTTCATCAATCAATTTTATATTTTTATTCAGATTTCTTTTCATAACATAGAGGACCTCAAAACAGGGATCTTATATTTTAATTTCTCACCCAAAAAAAAAAAAACTAAAAATTGATGAAAAATCCAAAGGCAACGTCGTGCGCTAGAAAATGTAAAAGATGAAGAACTTACTCCCGATTCGCAATCACACCAGCGGTGAGAGTACAGCCATTGTTACCTCCCCATCCAACAAGCATAACCCTATATACAAACACACAGTTATAATTTAATTTTAAAAAAAACAAATTAAAAATATATAGCAAATCAAATTGAGGTGCGAAGAAAAACTACCCTAATTTAGGAACACGCGCATCAGTTTTGAAGTCATATTTAACAGATTTGGGCTTGACAATCCACTGATAGGTTCCATTTCTGCTCTCATGAACAAGCTCGGTGGTTTCATAGTTATACACAGCGTGAATTTCATCGGCTGTGTACTTAACATTGGGGCTATCAACTTTGAAGCTCTCGATAAACATTTTCTTCCCTCTTGATATCAAATTTAACAAAATCAACAGAAAAATTCGCTTAAAAGAGAGATATCTGCACTCCTTTTAAGATATTAGGATTGGGAGACAGGTGGCTCTCTCTCTCCCCTCTCTCTAAAACTCTCACTGCGTGTGTGCGTGTTCTATCGGGTGGCACCGAGAAGCTTGCTATATAGGCAAGAATGGAGTACACGCGGCGCCCCCTTAGTGGACGTGGCCCCACCTTTTCAAATAAAGGGAAGCTTAGCCATGCAAATTTTATTTTACCTTTTCTTTTCTCGTGCGATCGCACTTTATTAAAATTTTAATGTGACTATATTTGATTAAATTAAATGAGGAATTAGAAAAGTTGAAATTACAGCAAGAAAAACATGAACAATATCCGTCTTTACTGCATGACAAAGAAAGCCTATCACCTATTATGCTTGATATAAATTTATCAACTTCCACTCTCTCGACGCAGACTCACTCATCCTCTTAATAAATAAATAAAAACTGATTTAATTTTTACATTTCCTACTTGTAGATTAAGAATATGGTTACCATTTAGAGGTTATTTTGGAAGTAAATAAATATCCCTTTAAGGAGTTTTTTTTTATACACATAAAAATCACACACACCTAGTAATATAATTAAAATGTGGAGTATACACTCCCACTAATACAACTCAATACTACATATTAAATAATAATACGTGTAAAAAACAAAATACTCTCTTGATATGGGACAGAGGAAGTACCTTAATCAATCTTTAAAAAGTTAGTTTAAAAAAAAAGTAATTTATCCTTAAAATATATGTTGTATATTAAGTAAGAGTGATATTTTTGCTAATAAATATGTATAAGGTAGGTAAGTTATTTTGACTTTTTTAAAATTTTTAAAAAATAAAGAGTGGACACAAACTGAAAACTAGAGTATTTTGGAACAAGGGTATTCCTCAAAATTATAGTTTAAAAAATACAACTTCATTTTAAAATTATCATCATTTTAATTAATATGTAAGTTACTTTTTAAAAAAATATTTTTGAAAAGTAAATATGAATATACGCAACGATGGAGGTGTGCTGCTTTTCATTTTTATGTGATAATTTTCTTCTATTGAATATAAATAATATTTTCATAATTATATATCATGGGCTCAATTTTATTTTATTTACCCCTATTCCACTGAATTTAATAATTAAAATATTTATACACTTATAATTTTGTGCCACATAAATTAATGATTATTCTAATTAAGTTTAATTCGTATTCTATTAATTAAATGTATTTTTGAAAAAAAAATATTATAGAGAAAAGTTAATTATTACACCAACCCAAAAAGTTCAGAAAATAGAAAACCACATGTAGATGATAGAGACGAGGGAATGGGAGGATGTGGAGTGGGCCGTACGCGTGGCAAGTTTAGAGGGCCATATCTGTGGACTTGTCATTGGGCCTTGAAATGATGGCCCACGATCTCCATTCCATAAACGTACGAGAACAAACTATCAATTTTAAGTCAATTACTGTGCAACCGCTTCAATTGAAATATGTACCCTTTTTTCATTCTCCACTTTTTTCCTCTTCTTTAATTAATTAGCCGAAATAAAGTAAAAGGTTTTCTACTCCTTTCTAGTCCGTTCTTAATTTTTTTTAAAAAAAGAACACACTTAAAAAATAAAACAATATATATTATTATTATTATATTATAAAAATATCACTTTTTCTACACACAATCTAATGTCAACTATATCATTACTTTTTATTCAATTAAATTACCAAAAAATCCCTTACTTTTACTAGCATGTTACACATAAAGTCATTTATCTTAATCTAAGAGTAAAAATCAAAACGTGCAAGTATTTATGGATCGGAGAATACTAACGTTTAAAAAGTACTACCACCATCCATTATTAATTATAGATGTATTCATTTACTTTACATTTTATGCATTGATTGAAAAATCTTCATCTCACATTTTTTTCCGTCTTTCTAATATGGAGATTAGAAAAAGTACTACCACCATCAAGAATATATTGCATCATTCCTCTACTCTTTTTTTCTTTTTTCATTCCTTTTCCTACGTCCATTATTATTTTCTTTATCATATCTCTTTCTTTTTTTATCTACTTGAATCTTCTTGTAAACAATCCAATCAACTTATTAACAATATATACTAGCTTAATTCCTCCATTCCCACCGCTATCTTTCTTTCATTTTCTTTTATATTAAAATTTATATATTTCTAGAAAAATAATTTACAATATTAACAATCTCACTATATTATAATATGTAAAATTAGATATAGTAAATTTATTATTTATGATTTGAGAAGATAATTATATTCTTAAATATAATATAAATCATAATTTTGAAATACACTATAAGCTACAAGGATAAATAATAATGAACAATTAGGACATATATCATAAATTATAATAATGAAATTATAATTGTATTTTATAAATTAACACAAAACCCTAAAAAACATTAAACTTTTAGGGTATCGATATAAGGTAATTATGTTTGGAATACTTTGCTATTTAATTTTGTTATTGATTAAATTTGCAGGGGATAATAATTGAAAGCTAGGATTTGTTTTTTCTATAACAAATTTAACTAAATTAAAACGAATTTTATATATTAATTGAATAGTCCTTTTCATGTCAATTTCATTGAGTAATTAGGCACTATATGAAAGCAAGTAAGCAACCAATGTATATTATAACTTATATGTCCGTTTTCACTTATACTAAACTTTAATTTATATTTATGATAGCAAAAATTTATGAACATTAATCACACAATTTAAATTATAGTCATTTAATAGTAAAATATTACAATGTAACATTAAAAGTATTATATATATGTAAAAATATTGCAATATATATACCAAGGAAAAAATGACACGTATATTAAACCATACATAACTCAATCATGAATCAACTTGCATATTGTATATGTATTTTTAATTAGTTTAATAAATAAAATCATGAGTTTGATTAATGCACACAACATAATATATCAATTATATATTAATTAGTAGCTAGCCAGTAATTAATTAACACCTTTATACTAAGTTATTACAATCTACTAGCCCACTTGGTACCTATCAACATGATGGATAAAAACAAATTTAATACTTTGACCTCGTAATTATTTGTATAAAGCCAAAATATTCCTGCAAGGGTTCGCCCTACACCATAATTTATATCCTATTATATTTGAAATGCTTAATATTTATTTTTAGAATTTAAAATATTTTAAGGTATATTTTTCTTTTCAACTTATGAATAAAGCAAGTTTATGACATAATGATTTACAAGAGTGGACCGAAAATGAAAACAAAAATTAGAGATATACATTATCCTGTTGCAGTTGTGACATTCTTTTCTAAATTCATTACATGTATATTATTATTATTATTATTATTATTATTATTATTATTATTATTATTATTATTATTATTATTATTATTAGTATTAGTATTATTATTTACTATGATCTTTGCAATTTTCAATCACTTTCAGTGTGACCATATTTTGTTTGCCTTTTTTTGATACATAAATCATGTATTATTATAGGTGGCTAAAATTATTATAATTATTTAATTTTTTATTTTTACAAGAAATATATAGACTGTGTGTATGTAATAATGTAAATAATACGTTAAGCAAAACTAAAAATAGATGCAAGAATTATTGGAGTGAAGGATCTAGAAATTATCTAGAAAATAATAATAGGGAAATTGGGGGATGGCATGGGGGATGGCATGGAGGAAGTATCAAAATATAACTGGTACACTTATTAGCATGAATCTAGACCAGCCAAAGTAATGGTCCTTCTATGCAATTTGAGTATATATGACTGTGACTTTAGCTTGTTAACTAATAAATGAATATAATATAATACTACTATATATCTAATTAAATTAAATTAAATACATTATAATTTAATTTTTGAAATGACAAGACAGGACAGAGTTATATCAAAAGGGCTTGTTTTATGTGAAAAATGGATTTACATACATCATCATCATTTATGAAGTTAAAAAGTAAAAATAAGTTATGGATCACATTGTTAAGATTTGACACGAATTATAAAGGTAAAATAGGTTGTATATCAATGATAAAATATATCATGAACAATAATAATAAAATTACAATTATATCCTAAAATTTAATATTAAAACAACCTAAATATAAGCATTAATTAATCTAAGAATAATAGACATAAACCATTAATAAATACTCCTTCCATCCGTCAATAAGATTTTCATTTTGCTATTTTGAGCATCAGTCTAAAGGATATTATTATTTTTTTTAAAAAGCATATGAGACCTACACACATTAATAATACAATAAAATATGAGACTCACATGCACCTTCCACTACAAAAAAAATTCCGAATTCCAACAGTGAAAAATTATTGGAAAATGCAAAAATATCATTGGAATTCATGATTCCAACAGATATTCTAACAAATTTTTTCTATTGGAAAAGTAGCCATTGGAATGTCATTTTTCCAACAACATTTCCAACGGTTTCAAAAATCCAATGGTGAATCCAACAATATTTTTTTGTTGGAATTTTTTTTATCTAAAAGTTATTCAAACATTTTTCCAACGAAATTTTCTTTTGAAATTCGAACCCTTAACCTCTTGCGTATATCATTTTGTCATTTACCAACTTAACTAATATGTATTTTATGTTCTAAATTGACATTTAAATTTAATGAAGTCTCTTTTTTCGATGGAATTTTCATAAGAATTTTCCAACGGCTTAAGTTTAATTGGAATTTTAATTGAAATTTTCCAATGGTTTATCAAGCTATTGGAATTAGCATTAAAATTTTCCAACTATTTGAATTTATATGAAAATTTTCATCGGAACTTTCCAACAATTTTAATGTTTTATAGAAATTTTTGTTGAAAAATTTCAATAGTTTATCAGACTATTGGAATTAGCATTGGAAATTTCCAACGGTTTAACTAATCCATGGGAATTTTCGTTGGAATTTTCCAATGGTTTAAAGTTTTATTGGAAAATTCGTTGGAACTCTAAAATTTCCAACGAATTTGCTTTTTGTTGGAATTTTTCTGTTGAAATTTGACATTTTTCTTATAGTGTTCCACTAATATAATTACTCACTAAACATTAATTAATAATATTTTTTAATCGACAAACAAATGATATCCGCGATCGGATGGAGTATAATTGGGTACTTAATGAATACTTTGCTTAGTATAGTGGTCATTAGTGGTTAGGAGTAAAAATACATATATACATGAAGATTAATCATCAATTGTTTAATGTGAAAATATGTGGATTGTATAAAACAAGAGTGTACATGCAGTTTGAACAAATAGTATTCCATCTCCATCAAGAAAAAAAAAAAGAGTTAAATCATAAATTAAAACTCTTAATTATCCTTCACAAAAGAAATTAAGAGAGAGAAAGATCCTCAAAGTATTTTGGTTTTGGGACCAATACCCCATAATTGGAAAGACAAAATTTAGGCCGGGCATAACTCAAGTGGCAGAGGGAGGGTGAAAAGGCCTTCCAACTGAGCTTGGTTGCTACAGGGTGGGAGTTCGAATCCTGCCTTTGATATGGATTTGGCCCTTGCAAACACAAATTTAACAGTGAGTCTTTTCTATAAGCCACTTAAGGCACATCCTGTGATTTAACTCCTCCAACAATTCCCAGGCCAGGGGCGGTGGGGGCTCCTAATGGTGGGGTACACCATTTTTTTTGGAAAGACAAAATTTAAGAGTATTGGCCTGTTATGACAAGTCTTAATCATCTTTCACTCAAAGCCAAAAGATTAAAAAAAAAATTGTACAAGAAAATAAAACTAAAATTATTGTACAAATTAAAAAAAAATTAGTATACCACTAAAATTGTATGTGGCCATGTGCTCACTCATCATATGTGGCCAAGATTGCCCATCTCTTCCCCATTACATGGAAATAGAATGTATATCCTAGCTAGGTATATCAAAATTTCACAATTATTTGAGTAGGGTACAACCACATTTAGCATTTTTCTACTAATGAGGTACAATCATTTTCATTGCAATGGACCCCTATTTACCATGTTATGAAGCCTAGTTTCACTTTCCACACTACCCTACCACACATGTTAAATGATTTAGTTAAACACACACTATTAATTGGGAGTTAGTAGGATATATAATTCTTGATTTGCTAGTAGCTTTATGGTTTATTTGTGGGACTCATCAATCATCATAATTTCCATTTTAAAACTTGTGATTGAAATTTGGTATGATTTAATAGTAGTGAATATCAATAAATGATTGTTTTGTGAATGGCATGCTTATTTTGAGAAAGTGGTTTCATTTTCCATTTTATTGTTAGGACTTCACTTTTCGAAATCCATGTGACAAATTTACGAATTATTCATGAATATGTGAGAAAAAGGCATTGGTAGAGTGGATGGTTATCATGAAATGTGAGCATCTTGCTTTTAGAATTTAGGGTTATTCTTCTTTTCGCAATAACTTACTCCCTCCGTCCCATCCAAAAAGTATTTTTTTGCTATTTTGGGCGTCCCATCCAAAGGGTCCTTTTTTTACACACATGGGACCCACATATACCCTCTAATATAATTAAAACATGGAGTCTACACTCCCACTAATACAACTACCCACTACACATTAAATAATACTCCTTAATCCACGTGCCAAAAAGGTAAAAACTACCCTTAGCGTGAAACGGAGGGAGTATACAGTAAGAAAAACATTGTTAAAATTACTAAATTGAAAATTAAAGTTAAATTTATGTGGTTGAACACAAATCCTTGATAAGTTCAGTGTTGTTGTTGTTGTTTTTTTTTTTTTGTAGTAGTGTCCGAGTTATAACTTATAAGGCCATTTGAATTAAAGCAGGTGCTGATTTTGTTAGAAAAGTTTTTTTTTTTTAAATTATTATTGTGATACCCGAGCTTCTCACTACTCATGTGTCTATATAATTTAATTTGTATTATGTGCATTTTATAATTATGTGATAATTATGTGGTAATTATGAGATAATAATGTGACAATTATGTGAAAATTGTTTCTATATTTTATTTATCGTTACATTTTATTTGAGACATTCGTGATAAAAAATTGGGACAGTGTGTGAATATATGGGTGTATAAATATTTATGTGCATTAATTTGGATATATGAGTAAATTATTTTATGAGCATAAATACACTTTTCTTAATTATTAAGTATCACACGTGTTCTCGTAATAATAATAATAGTGGGTAGAAAAATGTACACGTATGTGTATTAATATGTAAATGTATTATATCTTAGCTATTAAGTATTGCACGTAAATTAAGAATGGATAATAATATAAAAAAAAAAAAAGAGGTTGAGGCGGTGGGAGAGTCGTGTACGACTTCCACCCCACCCCTCTATAAATACATAAACCCCTGAGAGAGTAAACAAGAGTTCAAAAAAAAAAAAAAAAAAAAAAAGAGAAAGGAAAGGAGAGAGAGGGAAAGGAGAAAGAGAGGAAGAGGGAGAGAGAGAAAGGGAGAGAGAGGAGAGAGAGAGAGGAAGAAGAGAAAGAGAAGAGGGAGCGCGCCGGAACGTGCGTGTCGGAGCGAATTAGTTACAGTTCTTTACGGGGTTTATATTACTGTCGGAATCCAGGTAAGTAGAAGTCCAACTACAATGCATAAACATGTTGTTTGTGAATTATTTGTAATTAATATGTGTTAATTATGTCATGGATTATTTGTAATTAGTTTAATTACGATATGAATTATTTGAGATTAATTTGTTATACAAGTTGTGGATTTATGTGATTTGGAGAAAGTAGGGTTCATATTTAACAATAGTATTTGTAAATTATTTGTGATAATTTTGTGATACAAGTTGAGGATCCATATGATTTGAAATAATATCATCATCCTATATAGATCTGTGTGATTGGAAACTGTTGCAAATATATTTATATGGTTTGAGAAAATATTGGTTATAAGGATCTGTGGGATCCAAGATGAAGTTTGATTCCAAAAAGAGATCCGTGTGATCCCAGGGTGAAGTGATTATTCTATAAATGGATCTATGGGATTGAGGTGAAGTTGTTATTTCAGAAGTGGATTTGTGTGAATTGAAATTAAGTTGCTGCTTTATGGTGATTAAATGTTGATATTGATATTGTAAATGGTTTATGATGCACATTTAATTGTTTTGGGTGCATACCATGCATAAACATGAAAAGTATTTTTCCTCAAAATTAATAAGATACTAATGGTGTGTGCGGCCACTATATATGCATCTCTGTCAGGGTTCGGAAAAAATCGTTCCCGACATTTTTATTAGGGGTTCGGAAAAATCGTCCCCACCACTTTGCCAGAGTTCGGAAAAATCGTTCTCGGCACTATTTTCGGGGTTCGGAAAAATCGTCCCCATTGAGCTCATTTGGGGTGCATATCATAAGTGTGTCGTGGGGATCCCGCAACGTGAACAGTTTTCAAAATAAAAGAGATCAATTAGAAAAATTAGGAAATAGGCGATAGAGAACTAAATGCATTCTCATGCACTGACATGCATGATTTCTACTTACTGAGATTTTTATCTCACTAGTTTATGCATTGTAGGTGAGCCTGTTGATGATTGAGTTTGTGATGTGACTGTGCAAGCTGTGGAGCTCCTTCAAGGTTTTGAGCGGATGTACATAGATGACGACCTGTTGGGCTAGGCCGTGGGTTTATTTTGTTTCCGCTGATGTTTTGATTGTGTAATATAATAAGTATTATCACATGTTTGTGTGGTTTGAAGTGGTATCAGAAACCAGTCACACATGTTGAACTGGTGTGATGGTGTTGGTTATAAGCATATTATGTGAAAAAAAAAAATATATTATATGCAGTTTTTTTTTATAAAGATGATGTTTATGTTAAATAATATTTAGATTATAAGTTGTGTAAGGTGGGTCGTGTCAGAGTGGTATCAGAGCACGGTTTGGGTCCTGCAGACTGTCTATGTACATGAACTCATTCTTTGGGAGCGCAGCTTTGCAAGTAAGTGTTATTTTCATTCTGTATTGTTATGTGTCTTATAAATTATATTGGCTATGTGATATAGGAAGTGTAGTTAGTAGACAAAATGGTAAGAGCTACAGGTGAAGGTTCTGAAGGGGATAGGACTGTTGAGCAAGCAGCACTTCCTGAAGGGAATAATCGTGATGCGGTCATTACTCGACTAATGGAACTGGTTGAGCGTCAGTCCCAACAAATACAACAACTAATTCAGCAGAGAGATATGGGTGGACAACCAGAGGGTAATGCAAATCAAGATAGACGTCAAATAGAACGTGTGGAAATGGTTTGTGAGAGGTTTCGAAAGCTGAGCCCTCCAATATTTGAGGACGCAGCAGACCCCACAGATGCAGAGGATTGGTTACGCACGGTGGAAAACATGTTTCAATACAGTAGAATTACAGATGGGGATAGAGTGCTATGTGCTTCTTTCATGTTACGAGGAAGTGCGGGCCACTGGTGGGATACGATTAAAAGTATCGAGGATGTCACGACTATGACATGGGAAAGGTTCAAGGAGCTTTTCAGAAACAAGTACTTTACGGCACCAGTGAGAGCCATGAAGATGAACGAGTTCATACAGTTGAGGCAAGGTGGCATGTCAGTCACAGATTACCTTCGTAAGTTTGAGCAGTTGTCGAGGTTTGCTGAACATATGGTGAGTACGGAGGCACTAAAAGTGGAGAGATTTGTGGAAGGCTTAAGGCCTGAACTTTACAGAGATGTGAGTATGGCGGGACTGCATAGAGCAACATATTCACAAGTTGCAGAAAGAGCTCAAATTGCTGAGCAAGCGGAGATGAGGATCAGACAAGCGCAGGCTATCAGACCTCAATTTCAGCAGAAACCAATGCAGCAGTTTGGGAGAGTTGATAAGAGGCCGATGCCATTTCAGAGGCAGAATTCAAATGTTCAAGTGGAGCAAGGACAGAGACGAGGAGAACCTAACAAGCGTCCTAAATTCGATCAGGGTAAAGTGCCACCGGCGCCGCCACTACCTATATGTCCTAATTGTCTTAGATCACATGGTGGGGAGTGTCAAATTCCTCCGAGAACGTGTTACACATGCGGGGAGAAAGGACATGTGACTACTACTTGTCCTAAGAAAGGGAAGCAGGCACAACAGGGAAGAGCTCCAGCGAGAGTGTATACTTTGACGCGAGAGGAGGCAGACGCAAATCCCTCAGTTGTCACGGGTAAGTTCTCTATTTTTGGCACTTCTACATATGTGCTATTTGATTCTGGAGCAACACATTCATTTGTATCCACTGAGTATGTGAAAAAGTTGGGTGGAACACCTAACTTGATAGAAGCTAATTATGAGGTGATGATACCTTCTGGTGAGTCAAAACAAACTAATCAACTTCTTCGAGGTTGTGTTATTCCTATTGAAGGAAGAAGACTCCTCGCTAATTTGATTGTGTTAAGTATGAATGATTATGATATCATATTGGGCATGGATTGGCTGTCAAAATACGGTGCTACAATAGATTGTCAGAAGAAGAGTATCACTTTTCAGCCAGTGAAAGGAGAACCGTTCACTTTTGTTGGAATCAAGAAAAGCTTTCGATTTCCGATGATATCAGCAGCAAAAGCACAGCGGTTGTTGGAAAGTGGTTGTGAGGGGTATCTGGTGAGTGTAATGAATGTTGAGGGACAGCAATGTCCAGTTCTTGATAGTGTACCAGTAGTTCGGGAATATCTAGAGGTATTTCCAGATGATCTTCCAGGTTTGCCACCAGAGCGAGAAATAGAGTTTGTTATTGAGTTACAACCAGGAACTGCTCCTACATCTAAAGCGCCATACAGAATGGCACCAACTGAACTGAAGGAATTGAAGATACAGTTACAAGAGTTGCTAGACAAAGGATTCATCCAACCTAGTTTCTCTCCTTGGGGAGCACCAGTTCTGTTTGTTCGAAAGAAGGATGGCACATTGAGGATGTGCATTGATTATCGGGATCTTAACAAAGTTACGGTGAAGAATAAATATCCATTGCCTCGCATTGATGATCTGTTTGATCAGTTACAGGGTGCAGCTATCTTTTCAAAGATTGATTTGCGGTCGGGGTATCATCAGTTAAAAATAAAGAAGGAGGATATTCCAAAGACTGCATTCAGTACAAGGTACGGGCACTATGAGTTCTTAGTGATGCCGTTTGGATTAACAAATGCTCCTGCAGCATTTATGGATTTGATGAATAGAGTATTTCGGGAATTTCTCGATAAATTTGTGATTGTGTTTATCGATGACATTCTAATTTACTCTAAGAATAAGGAGGATCATGCACTGCACTTGAGAAAGGTGTTAGAGATTCTGAAGGAGAGGCAGTTGTATGCGAAGTTCAAGAAGTGTGAGTTTTGGTTAGACCGAGTTGTTTTCTTGGGGCACGTGGTATCGGGAGAAGGAATTTCAGTGGATCCAGGTAAAGTTAAAGCAATCCATGATTGGCCACAACCCTCAAATCCCACTGAGGTTCGTAGCTTTCTTGGATTGGCGGGATATTATCGAAGGTTTGTTGAAGGATTTTCTAAGATTGCTTCACCATTAACACAGTTGACCAGGAAGAATGTGAAGTTCACATGGACGGAGGAACGTGAACAGAGTTTCCAAGAATTGAAGAGACGATTGACATCAGCACCTATCTTAACTATTCCTACGGAGACAGGGAACTTCAAGGTTTACAGTGATGCTTCAAAGAATGGTCTTGGGTGTGTATTGATGCAGAATGGAAAAGTGATAGCATATGCATCCAGACAGTTAAGGGAGTATGAGAAAAATTATCCAACTCATGATTTAGAGTTAGCTGCAGTGGTGTTTGCACTCAAGATATGGAGGCATTATCTGTATGGGGAACGTTGTGAAATCTATACAGATCATAAAAGTTTGAAGTACTTTTTCACTCAGAAAGAGTTAAATATGAGGCAAAGAAGATGGTTGGAATTGGTGAAGGATTATGATTGTGTTATCAATTATCATCCGGGAAAAGCCAATGTGGTTGCTGATGCATTGAGCCGAAAAGCAATACAGAGTGTAGCTGCTGTGATCGTAAATCAGGAACCAGAGTTGCTTGATTTGCAAATGATGGGTGTGGAGATCATTCAAGAAGGATCGTTGGAAGCAAGGATAGCAGCTCTGACACTTCGACCAACTCTGATGGATAAGATTCAACAGAGCCAACAAGAGGATAAATTGTTTGACAAAATAAAGAATGATATCAGCTCTGGAAAGTCTTCTGACTTCCAATTAGGAGATGATGACGTGATTCGTTATGGAGGTCGATTGTGTCTACCTGAAGTGAATGACATTCGAAAAGAAGTGATGATAGAAGCTCATTCAACACCCTACTCTGTACATCCAGGAGCTACTAAGATGTATAGAGATTTGAAGGCACATTATTGGTGGCCAGGGATGAAGAGAGATGTTGCTCGATATGTGGAGCAATGTTTGACTTGTCAGCAAGTCAAAGCCGAGCATCAGAGACCAGCAGGAACTTTGCAGCCTTTATTTATTCCAGAATGGAAGTGGGAGAATATCACGATGGATTTTGTTATCGGGCTACCGAAGACAGTGAAAGGTCACGATGCCATTTGGGTTATTGTGGATCGATTGACTAAGTTAACTCATTTTCTTCCTATTAGCTCTACGTATTCCATGGATCGTTATGCCCAACTATATATACAAGAGATTGTCAGACTCCATGGAGTACCACTTACCATTGTGTCAGACAGAGATACGAGATTCTTATCTGCTTTCTGGAAGAGTTTACATAAGGCGTTGGGGACACAGTTATCTTTCAGCACAGCATTCCATCCACAGACAGATGGTCAATCAGAGCGTACAATACAAATCTTGGAGGATATGCTCAGGGCGTGTGTGTTGGATTTTCAAGGTCAGTGGAGTAAATTTTTGCCTTTGATAGAGTTCTCATACAATAATAGTTATCAGTCTACTATCGGGATGGCTCCATATGAAGCATTATATGGGAGGAAGTGTAGATCTCCAGTTCATTGGGATGAAGTTGGAGAGAGGAAACTTTTGGGTCCAGACTTGATTCGTGAAATGTCAGAAGCTGTTACCCGTATACGAGAGAAGATGAAAGTTGCTCAAGATCGGCAAAAGAGTTATGCAGACAAACGGAGGAGAGAATTGGAATTTGAAGTGGGTGATCAAGTATTTTTGAAAGTATCTCCAATGAAGGGGATAATGCGATTTGGAAGGAAAGGGAAACTCAGTCCAAGATATGTTGGTCCGTTCACTATCATTGAGAGAGTTGGCAGTGTTGCCTATAAATTGGAGTTACCAGCATCGATGTCTAGAGTACATGACGTGTTTCATGTATCTGTGTTAAGGAAGTATGTTCCAAATCCATCTCATGTTCTCAGACAGGAACCAGTTGAGTTGAAAGAAGATTTGAGTTATGAGGAGGTACCAGTTGAGATCTTGTGGCGAGAAGTGAAGAAGCTCAGAAATAAAGAAATACCATTAGTAAAAGTATTATGGAGGAACCAACTAGTTGAGGAGGCTACTTGGGAAAGAGAGGATGAGATGATGGCTAAATATCCAGACCTCTTCAGGTAAGTAAATTTCGAGGACGAAATTCTTATAAGTTGGGGAGGATGTGATACCCGAGCTTCTCACTACTCATGTGTCTATATAATTTAATTTGTATTATGTGCATTTTATAATTATGTGATAATTATGTGGTAATTATGAGATAATAATGTGACAATTATGTGAAAATTGTTTCTATATTTTATTTATCGTTACATTTTATTTGAGACATTCGTGATAAAAAATTGGGACAGTGTGTGAATATATGGGTGTATAAATATTTATGTGCATTAATTTGGATATATGAGTAAATTATTTTATGAGCATAAATACACTTTTCTTAATTATTAAGTATCACACGTGTTCTCGTAATAATAATAATAGTGGGTAGAAAAATGTACACGTATGTGTATTAATATGTAAATGTATTATATCTTAGCTATTAAGTATTGCACGTAAATTAAGAATGGATAATAATATAAAAAAAAAAAAAGAGGTTGAGGCGGTGGGAGAGTCGTGTACGACTTCCACCCCACCCCTCTATAAATACATAAACCCCTGAGAGAGTAAACAAGAGTTCAAAAAAAAAAAAAAAAAAAAAAAAGAAAGGAAAGGAGAGAGAGGGAAAGGAGAAAGAGAGGAAGAGGGAGAGAGAGAAAGGGAGAGAGAGGAGAGAGAGAGAGGAAGAAGAGAAAGAGAAGAGGGAGCGCGCCGGAACGTGCGTGTCGGAGCGAATTAGTTACAGTTCTTTACGGGGTTTATATTACTGTCGGAATCCAGGTAAGTAGAAGTCCAACTACAATGCATAAACATGTTGTTTGTGAATTATTTGTAATTAATATGTGTTAATTATGTCATGGATTATTTGTAATTAGTTTAATTACGATATGAATTATTTGAGATTAATTTGTTATACAAGTTGTGGATTTATGTGATTTGGAGAAAGTAGGGTTCATATTTAACAATAGTATTTGTAAATTATTTGTGATAATTTTGTGATACAAGTTGAGGATCCATATGATTTGAAATAATATCATCATCCTATATAGATCTGTGTGATTGGAAACTGTTGCAAATATATTTATATGGTTTGAGAAAATATTGGTTATAAGGATCTGTGGGATCCAAGATGAAGTTTGATTCCAAAAAGAGATCCGTGTGATCCCAGGGTGAAGTGATTATTCTATAAATGGATCTATGGGATTGAGGTGAAGTTGTTATTTCAGAAGTGGATTTGTGTGAATTGAAATTAAGTTGCTGCTTTATGGTGATTAAATGTTGATATTGATATTGTAAATGGTTTATGATGCACATTTCATTGTTTTGGGTGCATACCATGCATAAACATGAAAAGTATTTTTCCTCAAAATTAATAAGATACTAATGGTGTGTGCGGCCACTATATATGCATCTCTGTCAGGGTTCGGAAAAAATCGTTCCCGACATTTTTATTAGGGGTTCGGAAAAATCGTCCCCACCACTTTGCCAGAGTTCGGAAAAATCGTTCTCGGCACTATTTTCGGGGTTCGGAAAAATCGTCCCCATTGAGCTCATTTGGGGTGCATATCATAAGTGTGTCGTGGGGATCCCGCAACGTGAACAGTTTTCAAAATAAAAGAGATCAATTAGAAAAATTAGGAAATAGGCGATAGAGAACTAAATGCATTCTCATGCACTGACATGCATGATTTCTACTTACTGAGATTTTTATCTCACTAGTTTATGCATTGTAGGTGAGCCTGTTGATGATTGAGTTTGTGATGTGACTGTGCAAGCTGTGGAGCTCCTTCAAGGTTTTGAGCGGATGTACATAGATGACGACCTGTTGGGCTAGGCCGTGGGTTTATTTTGTTTCCGCTGATGTTTTGATTGTGTAATATAATAAGTATTATCACATGTTTGTGTGGTTTGAAGTGGTATCAGAAACCAGTCACACATGTTGAACTGGTGTGATGGTGTTGGTTATAAGCATATTATGTGAAAAAAAAAAATATATTATATGCAGTTTTTTTTTATAAAGATGATGTTTATGTTAAATAATATTTAGATTATAAGTTGTGTAAGGTGGGTCGTGTCAATTATCTTTATTAAAAAAATATTAATACTGTATTTTTCATACACATGATAAATTATTTATGAAATAGTTTAATTTAATTTGTATCATTTTTCTTTGATAGATCACTTATCTTTTTTTATTAAAAATATAACATTTTATCCATTTCACAAATCCCTTTTTCCATAAAACAATCTCATACAAAACATACTTTAAATTATATTTCCATTACTTAAGTTTATATAGAAGTAGATTAAGCAGTGCTTAATAATGAACTGACAGAGGACATTATGAATAAAATAATATTGATTCTCCTTTCTCAATATTTGTACTGTGAATTCAAATTCTTTAATCATGAATATTCACTCTTTTCAATCAACGTTCATTCTAATTATCAATAATTCTCGAAATCAATATTATTTTAAAATTTAAATTAAGCACCCTAAATTATAATATAATAATTGTGAATTCATTGGCCTCACAAAAAACCGTTCAAAGATACAATATAAAGTGAGACTCAAAGTTTGAAAAAATCATAAAAGATATCTTTTTGAGTTTGAAACAATCGAGGAGTGGATGGAAATCCAAGTGCAAATGGTTCAAATCCTTTCTTTTTCACAAGTTGTTCTACTGTTCTACATTATTAATTACTAAAAATTTATGCAAAAAATTGTGGAAGTTATTTGTGAGCGAGTCCAATGGAATCCCAAAAGTGTAGCTATTATTTTATGATGAGATTGTTATATTTTATTTTATTTTATAATTAATTAATTTTTATTTTTTATTGATAATGTTGTGACTTTTTCTTTGTACTATAAATTGTTCTTGAAATAATTTACTTTGATGATTAGTATTTTTTCATTACCTATGTATCATTAATGACATGTATGCTATCACTTTTTATTTGTTTATTAAAACTCATTTTATAAGACAATGCACAAATATTTATATTTTTCTTGATTGATTACCACTTTTTTATCATAAAGATATTTTTTATTTGTTTTACATGACTCATTCATGCGAGTCCCAATCAAAAATTTGTCAATTCTTAACTTATTCTCATGAAACAATGTCACGTAACTTTTTTCCGATTCCTAAATGTGTTCTTCTTCCCTTATTATTGGGTAGTTAAAATACTCCATAAATTACTAAAAACATTAAAGTGTGATTTTAAAGTTTTATAGTGTAATTCATTACCAAATAAACACTTTAATGAATTATATTATAAAATTTTAAACCATACTCTCTCTTTTCGCCTCAAGGAGATTCATTTATTTTTTTCACATGAATTAAGAAGTATTATTATTATTTAAAGTATAGTAGGTGTGTGGGTCTCATAATTTAATTATATTAGTAGGTGTATGTGAATCTCATGTATGTAAAAATGAAATAGAACCCTTAGGGGCGAACGCCCATAATGAAAAAATGAGACTCTAGGACTAACGAAGTGAGTGTTTTAATGTATTTAATCATATATTAATCACTTAATAATGATATTTTATCAATACAATAATAAATTTTAATAATAGGTAGGTCAGTATTACATACTCCCTCCGTCCCGCACCAAGGGTCTCTTTTTTCCATTTTAGTCGTCACACCCAAAAGGTTCTATTTCCTTTTTTATACACATGGATCTCATACTCACCCACTAATACAATCAAAATATGAGGCTCACTATCCCACTACATATTAAATAATAATACTCCTTAATCCACGTGAAAAAAAAAATGCACACTTGATGCAAGACAAAGGGAGTACATAATTTCACACGAGATTTGTACTCATACATGTATGCGAGTGAAAGAGAAAGGATCCAGCGGTTGGATTCCTGATTCCCAATCCACTCCTTTTTCCCTAGTATAAAAATTCTCATTAAGTTAGGAAAAATTAGGAAAATTTCCTTTTGTGATATTTTGTTTTTATTATTAGTATTAGGGAATATAACCAATAAAGATAAAAATATTCTCATGAGTTTTTTATATGATTAAAAGTCGAAAAAATGTATAAAGTACTATTAATTTTAAAAAATATATATTTAAAGTGTGCAATGTTTTAAAAAATACTTATCACATTCACATATATGCACACACACTCAGCAAATCTACATACACATTCTTCTTCTCCAAATCGCATGTAGATTTACACACAATCGCTTACACGACCACATATATGCCATATAAAAGACCTACATATAATCTCACATCATAGGTGTGCTTTCCTTTGGTTGCTCCGTCTGTGGAGTATTAATTATATGTATTTGTGACACTGGCTTCGGCCTCTCGTTTTTGAATAATTAACATATCATTTCACTAATCTCACATGATCACATGAAGCGCTGCATGAAGAATCAAACATGGAGTTGTGATCACATGTGGGGTCACTATAAAGATGTCCAAAAAGAGAGAACATTTTTCAAAACAAAACATTAAACAGAATGCAATCCGCAAAAAGAAAAAAAAAAGTATCAATAGTGATATTTTCATAGATACCATTTTTTATCCCGATGTGCATACACATTGAAAATAAGGGAGCAAAACAATTGACAAAAATGCAATACATGGGCAATAAAATCACAGGTGCAAGCAAGCAATCCATATTAAGTTCAAGAGAAGTGTATCATCATCTGAAGTTAACATCAAACTTGATAAACCAAACAGGCATCCATGTGAAGAAACTGGTCTGTAATAATAAAACATACCAAATAACCTTCAGTCATCACTGGTAGAATAGCAACAATGGCTTAATACTCGTACTCGCGATCCGAACGCCGATGATCTCTGTCTTGGGGCTCAGATGCAGCTCTATCATAACAATATGTATCATCATCCATTTGATCGTAGCGATCCTTATCACGATCATATTCCCTGTAACGCTCATACTCACCCTGCCCGGCATATTGGCCCCGTCCTTGGCTTCCGTAGTAGTCATAACGCCCATGCTCATACGTTTCTGAATGCCCGTGGTCATGCTGATCAGGCCACCCATGATTATCTTCTGCATCCATACTAGAATAGTTTCTCTCTCTTTCACCCCGCTCAAGCTTTGAATCACTCCGCTCATAGTCATAGCCTCTATCGTGCGAAAGCCCACGATCATGATCTCCAATTTCGTAGTCCTTGTCTCTATCCTTCTCCCTCTCACGATGACGATCACAATCTCTGTCTCGCTCATGCTCATGGTCACGGTCTCGATCACGACCTCGCTCTCTACCCCGATCACGAGTCCGATCCCTTTCACGGTCTCTGTCACGATCTCGACCACGGTCCCTCTCCCGGTCCTTCTCTCTGTTCCTGTCACGATCTCTGTGGTGCTTATCATCTCTATGGTCACGGCCCCTTGATCTTTCATGCGATAGCTCACGAGATCTCTCCCTCTCTCTCTCCCTTCCCATTTCCCGAGACTTCTCCCTGTCCCTAAAATGTCATTTATTTGTCACTCACCAGCTTTCATTTAGTGAGGAATTGATTATGTAAAAAGCAAGAATGAGTAACTAAAACGTGAAAAAAGATGGGTTTTAGTAATTATCTCAACATTTACGTTATGCACTTCATATAGCAGCAGACTTTATGTCCACTAACTATCTACAAGTCCCCAAAATTGAAACACAACTTCACGTGAAAATATGGTTCCAAAATCTAAGAGGTGACTGGTCAGAATCAATAGAAGAATCATGATAAATTGCTGCAGAAATACCTTTCCCGTTCCACTCTTGGCTCCTCCGATCGAGATATTCCTCCAGACTGCATTTGCTCTCTGTAACATGAATTCGCCAATAATCAGATAAATCAGGCAATCTCAAGGAAGTACCAGCTACTCTTTACAGTGTATATAACTTTTATTGTGCATGAAAATATCTGCCCTTCAATACTAAAAGGAATATATAAATCGTGTTAAAGTATAACACATCAAATATGAGAATTCATTTCCAAAAATATCGTAACTGGTCAACCAATGTTGATATAAGCATGCACACTGGAAGTGGAGGTGGCAAATCAAGTGTATTTTTCAATTAGCTTAGAAAATTTACACATCAAATATAGACCATGTGCTTGCTATTTGCAATATAAATTGAAAAAAAGTGGATGGGAATAATCACAGTGAACTGTGAATTAGCACGAATAACCAATCAGGGATATTTGATTTGGTATTTATTATGCAACTGAAAGCTAGTTTCTGGATTTGGTAATCCTCAAGAATAATACATATTTGTTTTAGGATTATAGTGTAGATGGATTTAACTTAATGTCAAAGTAATCAATCAATGGGTAAGAAGATTGTACTCTGTAATTTCAATAGGGAAAATATATTTTGTCCCTTAATTTTACCCTATCATAGCTTTCAGTCAACTTAATGTTTTTGTTTGATTTTAGTCCCATAACTCTGGTTTTTTTTTTCCATCTTTTAACCTATTGTAGACAGTTATATTTTAACAAAAAAAATGTTGTGTTAACTTAATGAGTGGGAAAAAAAAAGCAACTATATTTATAACATGTATATTATAAATACTTTCAACAAAGATTTGTATTAACTTGAGGACTAATGACCAAAAATAAAATAAAATTCAAAGTTAATGGACTAAAATCAAAACAAAAAACTTAAGGCGACTGAAAGCAAAATATAGTAAAATTGTGACAAAAATATGCATTTCCCCAATATTATCATATTGTTGCCACTTGCCAGGTGTAATTGTAAATTTTAGATTATATTCGTAGGGATGGTTTTTTAAAACCGGATCTCAATCTTAAAACTTGAAAATTGACCTCAGAATCCTCAATCAACGGTCCAATGTAAGACTTATTGAGGATAGCAACTAAACATGGTTCAAATACATGGGTGCATGGCATGCATCATAGATAATCAGATGCCTCCCCTATAGACAGTTCTCAGTTTGATAAGAAAAAAAAGTGTATGAACAGAACCTCATAGTACGGTAAAGTGTGCATATATTAGAATATCACTAGATTACCTTCCCAATTGTCTAGAGTCTTCACTGCCAATACGAGTAGTTCCAAGTCCACCACCAAGACGGCGAGGTCGCCAGTTTGGAACAGTTCTCCCACGTTCAACATCCACAAGGACCCTCCTGTTATCAATCTTTTTCCCATCTGCTTGTTTATAGGCAGCTGCATGATTATGTATGCACAATTATAGCCAAATGTAATGTATGGAATTAAAGAGGACAAGAAGTGATAACTGAAAGAGAACCTTTCATATCTCTTGTATGCACATATTCAATGAAGGCATAGCCCCTAGGCTTATTTGATTCTTTATCTGTAACCAAGCGAACCTGAAACTCAAGATGTCCCGGTTAGTGGAGTAAGAAGTAGATTCATCTGTCAGTAGGAGCAAAATTTTTCCAATCGCCACTTGATTCTCTAAAACTATTTTATCATGTAATAAAAGCCTAAGGGCACGACAGACAGGCACCTTTCAATAATAGAGCTTTTCCAGGCGAGATGCGTCACCATCACTGCTAGAGATATCTTAAAATCGCGGCAAATTTACCAGTTGACACGTACTCTAATCTCCCCTTACCAGGGAATGTTTTAAAATAAATAACACTGAAATGACTCAAGTAATATATGATACCAGTATATCTTCAGAATCGTTGAAGCATTTTTTGACAGCCTTTAAGTCCAAAAGTAAGATTTCAGTATCAGGAAGGAATTGTGCACTAGAAAGTAAAAGAAGAGAGAGATACTAATACTCCAAATGCATTTTACCCAAGTGTGTATATTTTGCCCCTCCAGATTGCTTGAAATAAGAGCCAATGTCACAAAGCATCAATGAACTTCACAAATTAATGCATTCACCTTTGCTTGAATGAAGCAGCATCTATTGATTTTAAATAACTTCTCAAGGAATATAAATGGAAATTAAAAGTGTACAGGGATAAGAATTTCCCTCATAAAGGGTGTTGAAACTTACATGATCAACTACACGAATGAGAAGAGGTGACTAAAAATTAGAACACCATCCTAGTCTGAGGCGAACTCGAAGACGAAATAAGAAGAATGGAATAAGGATTAATCAAGCAACCTAAATTTGATCATGATAACAAATTATACCTGGAATACTTCTGGTCTGAAATTTTATCATCTACTTTGTTCAATTGAACATAAAAAAATGAATACTAATATTTGTTAGCAGGTACAGCAAAGTTGACAAGGTTGTATTTCAAACATAACAAATATGGTCAAAAGCATTGATGATCAGTATTAACTACATGCCATTTAAGTCAGTTAAAAAATGAGAGACAGCAAGATATTACAGTATGCTATAATGATAAAATTTTTAAACCATCTGCTTACCTAAATAAACAAAATAAAACAAGGTTTCTTTTTTCCTTCATTCCCTTTTTAAGGAATGGGGGGTGGGTCATTGAAAATATCGGTCTAAAGATTAGAAGTTCTAACTAGAACATTTTGCCACTCAAGAGTGCAATACCAAGACATTTAAAATTCTTACCAAACCCAAATGCCAATAACCCAAAGGCCATTTGGGCGTTCCAAAATACCTACCCGCTTGATAGGACCATAAGCCTCAAATTCCCTTTTGATTCTGCTCTCTGTTGTCTCATAACTCTGGAAAGGAAAAATACCTTGTAAGCAAACTAGGTAAAATAACATAAACTAGATCTTTATAAAAAAAATGCCAACAGAAATTACAACTTACAAGCCTAGCTACAAACAATGTTTTGTAAGGATCTCCAGAAACACTTGGGTCAGTATTTGGATCATCTGCGAATAAAAATCACATAAGCATTTATATAAGGCTGCCAAATATTACAAGATTCGTACACGTAAAAAAAAAAAATCTGACTCGGGCAAATAAAAGAATACTCAAGAAAGTAAATAAACAAATAAATAAAAGAGAATAGATTTCACTGTCACCAACAAAGTAACCAATTTTTAGGATATAAATGAATAGAGCTATATCACATTTCTCAAGCTCCTCTGCTGCTTTTTTGGCTCCCTCCTCCAGCCGTATTTCATGAATCCTGGTTCTTCTTTCTACCTGGATAATCAGAGGGTATATATTTATTCACTGTATGCCGAAACAATAGATTAAGAACATAACCACAAAAATAGAAAATACAATTGCATACTAAATTTTATCAATATCTTAAATAATTAGCCCAAACTTAAACAACATATAATCACTAAGCACGATGAGTGGTCTCACACACACCTGTTAATAGAATTTCGCATCCCATAATACACAACAGACAACCATAATTAGCAATGTACTCTACTTTACACCCCCTGTTTTGTAGGTATGACGTAAATATAGCTGATGACACGGACCATTTGAGGGATTCTTGAACAATTGGAGCTTTCAAGACATGCCAAACAAGGATTCTGTGTAAGTTGTGGGCTGAAGAGGAATGGTGTCAAAACAGGTTTGTTCTCATATTTTTTTAAGCCTCGTTCTTGTCAAATAGGTGAACTTGAATTTGATCCCGAAATTGAATAGACTATTCCTGGACTAAGGAAAGAAACAATGTCAAGAAAGAAAGCATCTATCATCATTACCTGGATTACTTTTGACCCTTGATTCAAATATTTCATCTAGTGGAAGAGATTTAAATTAGAATTTAGAAACAAAAATGGCACAAAGAGATAAGATTTTGAAAGAACTAACTGCACTAGATCTTGACCAACAACTACTACTTTGTTTTCAACATCCTGATACAGAGTCTGGGCTAATCCATTTGTTGCCTAGGTTTCATGGTCTTGACAATGCCACATAAGCACTTGAAAGAGCTTCATGTTGTTTGTTCTAGCTTAAAAACACACGGAGTGTCCGAAGAGAAAGTAAAATTGCACTCAGAACATAATCAGATGCTTGAAAGAAGATATACTGCATTATAAAGCTCTCTTAAAGGGAAATGAGAACATATTGATAGACATGGCCACATCGAATTTATCTAAGATTGGAAAACCCACAAAATACCAAATAAACAATGTGTGTCACACTAGACTATGACGTATAAAACACTTACCGGAGTTTCACCCTTCTGCACAGGAGGAGCATAATCAGGATCACCAGGCTCAGCATAATTACTAACAAACTGTGATATCCCTGGGAAAATAAAAGAAAAAATATGAATGTATAATCTGGAGTTAATATAAGTAAAAGATTCACCTCAATGTAGACCTAACATGGTTATAGAAACTATATACCTGAATATGGCGGGCATTTCCTCTTCTCAGGAGGTGGCTTGTATTCCAAAGGTAGGCGGGGCTCAAACAGTTTTAGAAGACTAGTCGTCAAACCAGTTGGATGACTCTGACCAATCTGCAGATTATCCAACAGAAAAACACAATTGATAGGACTTCAAATATGCTTAGAAGTATATGTGAGAAGATGTACAAAATTGTGTAAAAGAGCAGTAAACACAAATCTGAATTTGAATCAATTGATAAATCAGAAGTCATCACCATCTAGGGAAACGCCAATTAAGACATAAATCTTTCCAAATATCTTAACCACTAAATTCAAATTACAGATTACCAAATTCCAAATATATTACCCATTAAACTCGGATAGAGATAGATCAATGTGATAAATTACTGTTTTTTTGTGAGAAACCTAGATAAGTAAAGTTCAAACAAATCAAATAAGAAAAGAAACCCTAGAATCGCGACTGCTGGAGGATGGGATACAGCATATAAGAGATTACCAATTTGAGCTGCATTACATTAGCCCTATTCTGAGCCTTGGTTCGGGCCTGAACGGCGGCGTTCTGGTTGCGCATCATGGCATCGCCATAATCCCCCATCCTTCTCCGATTACTTAGGGTTTCTCAGGATTAAAGTAAAAAAAATCGATGATGAGGAATGGAGATTCTTCAGAAAAATTCTGGGTGCTGATCCCTAAAGCGGCAGCGTTTAATAGTTGGTAGATGGGCCAGTGGATTAGATATTGGGCTCTTACGTTTGTCATCAGAAATTGGGCTGACCCTTCATTACTCGGAAACGGGTACCCTTATTATACAATATATAAGTAAGTAGGTTTAGATTTCTTTCCGTTAATTTTTAGGGTAACGTGGAATTTTAAATATAATAATAAATGAATAATGAAGTTTTGTGTATGAGTATCTTTAAATAAACATATCTTTTTAATATTGTCCACCAAGTTCTGATTTTATGTTCTAGTATTTTTACGTGGTCAACATTCAATTATCTAAACCATGGTAGTGGACTCACCAGCCGTGTTGGTCACCAGACTAACTCAAATTAAAACTTAATATGAACAAAAAATTATTAAGAATGTATCTAGGACAAGTGTCCAATCTGTAGGAATGTTATGCATATTTTTGGCTTTAATTTGTTGCCTTTTAATTTCTTAGTTAGCAACACAAAGTTAAAGTCCTTAGCTAAAGCAGTTATCTTATTCTATTAATAAAATATATGTGGTGTTAGTTAAGTAAACAACCATAAACAGCATCCTTGGAATCATATAATAACTCCTAATTATCGTATATGCTATTTCAATCAGTAGTGCATAGTCGAGTTTATACAATTAAGCATTAATGTTTATTGTGATAGAGTGATAACGATCATCGGTTTCTGCGAAATTGGTGTCCGATGTTATGGTATTTATTGACAAACTACAATCTGTTGTTGAAATTCAACAAATTCAATGAAAACTATATATAAAATACATTAAAATAATAAACTAAATCAAAGATTAACAATTAGGGTTTAATATAGAATTGATGAACTTGTTCATAAAAATAATAAATTAACTTACATTAATTTGCTTTTCTGTCTTCATCTCAATACGTTCTTCATCTTTTTTCATTTCAGTATCTTTCTCCATCCCTAGAGATACGTAGAATTCACAGGAGTGTATATGACGTGGTATAATTTAGGATTTATTTAATTTATTTAGTATAAAATAAAATATATAGGGGGTGTGTATTTAACAAATTAAGGATAATTTAAATTTTTTAAAAATATATTTTTTAATTATATATTAATGGGGTGTGTATTCAATAAAAGGAGGTACGTATTAGATGAATTTGATTTTTTTTAATATATTGCACATTTTAAATAACATATACTATTTTTTAGGGTTTTCTCATATGAGATGGGTGTAAAATAAGTTGATTCATCACTAAATTATATATAGGTGAAGAAATATTTATTAGTAGTTAAAGTATATTGACGATAAATTACTTTATAACACTTTAAATTTATATTAGAAAAAATATATATATAAAATAATGGCAAAGAGTGTAATTGAACCATAAAGTAATGAGTTTATAAGACCTTACTTGCTAAGGAATTTGGTTGAGTTATAAGACGCAACAATTGTTTTATGATGAGGGCCTTATTAAATAACGTCAACTCCTAAATCCTAATCCTCCATTTTTCTAGGGCAAAGACAATTTCTCCCAATTTTTCCAGTGCATCTTGTTGTCCCCTGATTCACTTCCACCCCACCAAAACCTTGCTACTTTTTTTCCTATGGCTTGGCAAGCACTAACAGGTAGCAGAAAGTACGACATAACATAGACTGGTAAAGCATCAATCACTTCTTTGATCATGACTTCTCTGTTTGCTGTACTGAGGAACGTATTTTTCCAACTTGAAATTTTGTTAGCAGTAGCCTTAACTGTATATTTGAATGTGTCCTTCTTAGATTTTTCAATTCCAAATGGGAGCCTAAGATATTTGCAACACTTCTTTTCTTTAAACCCGCTGAGAATATTCTGAATGCTATCTTTTATCTCCTGAGGGGAATTCTTGCTGAAAAAAACTGATGACTTGTAAAGTTAACTGCTTGACCTGAGGAAATACAATAAGAGTTAATGATTTGTGCTATAACAATGGCTTGGTTTTTGGAAGCCTCACAAAATAACAAAGAATCGTCTGCAAAAAGGAGGTAAGAGATGGAAGGGCCTTTTCTACTGATTTTAAGGGCTTTGTAAGCTTGATTTTGATGAGATTGTTTAATAAAATTAGAGAATGCTTCCGAAATTATAAGGAAGAGGTAAGGATATAAATGATCCCCTTGATGAATTTCTCGAGAAGTATGATATACCCTGAAATCTTGCCATTAAAGGAGAAGGAGAAAGTAACTGAACTAATGCATTCAAAAATCCAGTTTATGAATAACACCGGGAAACCTATTTTCTCAAGAATGATTTAAAAAAAATTCCACTCAACATGGTCATAAGCTTTAGCCATGTCAAGCTTGAGTGCCATAAAACATTTTTTTCCCTTACAAGTGGAATTTAAAAAATGCATGCATTCGTGTGCAACTACAACATTTTTTAGAATTTGTCTCTCCTCTACAAAGGTTGATTGGGCTTCACTGATGCAATTATGAAGGCATTTTTTGAGTCATTGGCAATAATTTTAGAGATAACTTTGTAAATGACATTACATAAGCTTATAGGTCTGAATTGAGCCACTGATGCAGGAGAAGAAACTTTAGGAATTAGGACAATATTAGTATGGTTCATAGCTTTTAAAAGTTTTCCAGAGGCAAAGAAACTTTTAATAGCTAAACAAATATCAGCTTGGATAATATTCCAGAAGTGTTGAAAGAAAATAGGGGTCATACCATCCGACCCAGGGGTCTTATTCAGGTTGATCTAAAAAAAGCCTCTTTAATTTCTTCATCTTTAACAGGTTGAATAAGTTTGTCTTTCATCTCTTGATTGATAGATTCTGGGATTCCATTAAGATAGTCGTGATTCTGAGTAAAATTTCGAGATTTCTTCCTCAATATCCTCCTCTGACTCAGAGAGACTCCCATCATTTTTACCAAGCTTACCAATTGTATTCCGCCTTCTCCGTTGTTTGGTGCAAGCATGGAAAAATTTGGTGTTCTTGTCACCTTCATGTAGCCACTGAACTCTAGCCTTTAGAGACCAATAAATCTCCTCCATCTTATATGCCTTTTCAAGTTCCTCTTTAAGTCTGTACCATTCTTTCCAGTCCCTGTCACCTCTATCGTCTCACAATGAATTCAAAGGGTCTCCTTTATTTTTTAACCTGAGTTTATATTGCTCCACTTAAGTAGAGCCATTCTGCATTTTTTGATTTTCTGATGAACTTGGAACATTGGCGTCCTTGTATGAGGTTCTCTCCAAGCTTCCTCAATTATGTTGTTGACTCCTTCCATTTGAATCCACCTTCGATCAAAATGAAATCTTCTTTTTCCTTTCTGACATGTTGGCTGGTCATCCAAGATAATTAGGTCATGATCTGATGCTTGCCTTTGGATATGATCCACTGCGGCTGTAGAATTCCTTAGGAACCATTCTGCTGATCTATAATCTCCATCTCTTTCACATCTACTTCTTTTTCATTCAATGGAGTCTTGTTTTTGTATTTTTTCTGATCCTTCATCTTCTTTATCATATTCTTCACATTTTTCCACCTCTATAGCTGTAACTTCCGTGGTTTTTTTTCCCAAATTTTCCTTATCTCTCATGGTCTTAAAATTCTGTTGAAGACTATTTTCTCCAAGAGATGCAACATGGTTTAGAGAAGACATGATAATCCGAACTGCTCGTCCATACCATTTCCTACTACAACTTCCTCTTTCCTTTTCAAACAAGATTTTTCAAGATAATAACAGAATTCAAGTAACTGTTCATACCTACCCAACAAGATTTCATCCCCAGGTTAATATTTGTTCCTCTCAAGAGTGGCTTGTCTAGCTTGATAGAAGCAAGAATTCTAATGTGACGTGCTCTCTGGCTCCCCACTTCTGGAATAATGACATCTTTGATTTTGTAAAACATTTTTCCAATTCTTAATCCTGTCTCCACTGTAACCCAATGATTTGGTAAATTCCATACCTGAATCCATAGATCCACCATTTTGAAACATTCATCTTTTGTATCAACATCTTCGTTTCTGTCGTGAAAATTGGCAGAAACTCAAAACAAGACTCATTACACCACATGCACAAGAACTCACATTTGAGATAGACGAAAGAAAATGAAAACACGAGAGGATTTACGTGGTTCGGAGATGAAACTCCTACGTCCACGGGAGAGAGCTTCTTTATTGCTACATTGATAGGTGAGGTGATTACAAATACAATAGGCTGTGTAAACAGCTTATATACACAAGTATGCCATCATTCCTAAGTTATAGGACTAACTTGATGAGCACTCTTTCCAGCTGGTATTTCAGTTGCAACCAGTTATGGAATGAGCTGCTATAACTTTCATTCTGCAGCTGACGTGTGAGGCTGTTAATCCAAGCCATTAACCGCTGCAAACAGATCCAAACAACAACCGAAAACATCCTCCAAACAGCTCATGTCAACCATGCACCGGTGACATGATTTGCTATACACTTGAATGAGGTTTACACCTCACAGTTCCATTCTTTCTGAACAAGATACTGGTTTTCGTAACACCAATTAAAGCCTTTTGCCACAGCTCCTTTATCCTCCATATCCGAGAAAACAAACTGAAATCCGTTAAACCCTATTTCCCTCATGATAAATGGTATGCTCACCAAACATTCTTTCATCTAATTAATAACGTAAGTGACTCCAAAGTTAGGGTCCAAAAAATTAATTTTGCATATCCTATCCTATTATATGTAATAATGTGTAGTTTTTTCTATAAATGAACTTTTTCAGTGATAAAATGAAGTACAACTCCCTAGATCTAAATTATAGTTATAAAAATAAATATTATTATTATTATTATGGGATATGTGTACAAATTACAAAAGAATTAATGAATGATAGAAAAACAGATAAATTATGAAGCATTAATAAATATATGTACATATTAGTACTGCAATTAGGTGGTCATCGAATGAGTGAATGCTTCAACAAATTGTTGAGAGCTGGAGTTCTTGCATTGTATATAGCATCCTTCACTTTAGCCGTCATCTGCACTTTCATGAATATATATAATTATTCATCTTTATTGAAAAAATAATTAATCAATATCTTTAAATGAATTACCTTTCCAAGAGTACTTTGTCTAGCATAAGGGACAGCTCTGGTGTTATGATGAGCTAAAGAAGCTGCCGAAGGAGGAGACTTCCTCCGGCTCTTCTCCTCCCTCCACGCAGATCTCCCCGTACCCTTTTCATCCAAACCCTCTCTGGATTGCTGCAAACAGACACATACATCACTTTTAATTGAGAAAGAAATTAGTAGTATAAATTAATTATATTTTGCATGCATGCATGCTTACGAGTAGGCTTCTGCTTCTTGTTGTAACGCAGCTGGTCATGTCGTTTTTATGCCATTCACCATTCAATGCACTAGGAGGAAGGCTTGATTCCTAATAACAACACATATATAAATATATATAATTAGGGTTAGATATATATGATAATAATACACAAACGCTTGTGTAAACCAGGTTCATGATGTAAACTATATGACCCCTTCCAATCCTATATACCCTATGTATTGGTAGAGTGTTTGAATTAAGAAGGATCACATGGTTTACAAGAGTTTATGATGCAAACCCGATTTATAAGAGACTAACTCATCTTCATAAATTTATATGCTTATTATAATTCATTTAAATTTATGATGAAATAGCTATTACCAGAAATAACACGGTTGCACAATTCTTCAGTACTTCCAGGTTCATTCTAACATCCTCCAAGCTCCTATATTATTAATTAATCATTCAATATTATAATTATGTTATGTATATATAAATTTAGTCTCTAGTATAAATTTTATTCACTGCTACAATTAATGAAAGAACCTGTGTTTCTGTTCTCCAAGACCAAAATAAGTTGCCAACGTTGCCATCTACAAAAACAAAAACAATGCAACCATAATTACATACATAAAATCAAGAAAAGAATAATAATTAAAAAATAGATGTTTATACCTTCATATTACCAGCTCTTCTGCCAAATTTCTGGGACAGAAGTCCCAAGGAATCGATAATGGCGGCGGGCGACGGCGGAGGTCGATTAATATGAGCAAAGGCTTCTCTGATTCGAACGCAATCAAATCTCCGAATATTATGGCCAGCCCATATTCTTCCATCAAGAATCCTGAATATGTCATCCGCCACCTCCTCGAACGGCGGCGCCGCCGCCACCGCATCCCGAGTGATTCCGTGCTCCCGGCTTGAATTGAGGCCGACGGCGGACAAGTCCCCGGGTCGGATCAAGGTGCAGTAGCTATCCAGCTCCACCAGTTTCTGCGGGCACACCGTGATGGATCCGAATTCAAGTACCCAGAATTTTTGACCCGCTTTCTTGGGGACTGTGGTTTCAAGATCAAAAAACACCATTTCCGGAGGACCCGACGACATTGCTGTGTGGATTAATGGTTCGACTATTGGAGGGGGGTTATAACTTATAAATGAAGAATATTAAGAGATTGATTTTCTTGTAATTAAAGTTTGATTTTGTTTATGTTTTTGGATAAAGTTGTCCTTAGCTTCTTCAAGAGGGCCTACTTCTTATAAAGGTAGCTTCTTCATACGAATCCTTGATGGAAGGAATGAAAATTCAATTTATAATGATTTCGATGATCTATTGAGTTTTAATTTTGCACTCTTCAATCGCTAAAGTTATAATTTGGATTTTTTTTTTCTTCCAATTTTTTTTTTAATTGTTTAAATAAAATCTTACACAAGTAACCTCGTACAGAGGTTGGAGATGTTCAAGTTTTTTAATTATCCGTACCGTAATTGTGTAGAGACGTGTTCAACTTATTCAAATCATTTATCAAAATTGAATTAATGTTCACGTGTGTGTAATTATGTGTACGTATGTACTTATATTCTAGAATAAAATTTGATTCAATCAATAATTGTAGGAAATTAATGAGATGAATTAGAAAAAAAGAATTTAGTAATGTATTACTAAGGTAATTGTGCAATTTGTGTTAATAGGTTATCATAGAGGAGGGAGTTGAGAATGGAATATTAGTAAAGATTCGTTTGTGGTGGCAAATGCAAATAGTACACGAAATACCTTACTATTAATGTTAGCGCTCTCTCTCTCATCTCATCTCATCTCATGCAAGTTAACTCCTCCTTTGACTTCTCTATTTGGGTTACCTCTATTTATTAACTATTTAATGTCTTTTTAATTTTTTTTTCCTTAATGAAAAGGACTAACTGTAATTCGTTGTGCAAAAGATCGGTTCGATCTCTTGTTACATTTTGGTGTTACATCTCCTGTTACAAACTGTTAGATGATTGACACGTAGGATAAATTATTTCATACCCTAACAATCAACCCTAAGAGGAAAAATTGAGATTTTACTCTCTGCATACGTGTCATTTAATGCCTGTAACAGAAGATGTAATACCAAAATGTAACATGACATCCAAGATCGCAAACAACCTGTTATTGTGAATAATTTTTTATTTTATTTTTTTACAAGAATTTGTTCAGTATTAAATTTCGTAAATCTCGTCCTAATCATGTACATGGCTAATACCTATATTTAATTTTAATTTTTTTTTATTAATTTACGTAAAACTTGTAAATGCATCAAATATGATAGTAGAGTAACGAACATCATTAACTGAACTGAATCTCTTCCAATCAAAGGCCAAATATTTTTATCAAGTAAATTACTTAATTGTTTTACAGTAGATGTAACACATTTCTTGAAGAATAGTCAGTACTTGAAATTATTCAAATACAAACCACAATTAAATACAGAGAAATCAAATTACAACAGAAATTGAATTAACACTTCAAATTTACCAGCCTAGTCTACACAGGAACGGCGGGCTTGAGTGAGAGCAGAGCTCCCTTGATTCTTTCTACAGCAGCCTGTAGGGTGGTCAACGATTCAGCGTACGAGATGCGAACGCACGTGTCGTCTCCAAAAGCATCCCCCGGAACGAGAGCAACCTAATAATTCATATGCAAAACAGTATCTCAGACATCATGATTGAGTCGGGTCATGAATGTATATGTTCACAATCCGACTCACTACTATAAATAGCAACACTATGAATGTTCAAAGAATTATTGCCACACAACAATCATTCTCTATGTTACTATAGTTATTATGCATGGAGTTTTTGCCATTTTGATGTTTTGCTCCCTGGAGAAATCCAGGGGCGGTCGGTTATGCAAATCAGTTCATAACTTTCAACGAGAAAAAGCGAGCCATAAAAGGAATGGAGTTCTTAATTACTTGAGCCTTGTCAAGGAGATATCGGCAGAGGGCCTCTGAACCATTGATTACACCAAAGTCTTCGATCGTTGAGCCATAGTAATAACTGAAATCAAGGAAAAGATAGAAAGCTCCCTGCGAGTGGATGCCAAAAAGTTCGTGCATGAGGATCTTGAGTGAGAAAGACCAGCATAATATGAAAGTTTTCTCTTCTCCACACTACAGGTCATGCAAGAATTGAATGAAAAATAAGTGAAACTGGTACCTTGGGCTCCGAGATTTTGACACCCTCCAATTTTCCAAAGCTTTCGACTAGAAAGTCTCTCCTCTCACGAAATGCTTTGACCATATGTGCGACTGCTTCTCCACCAGCATAACCCAACCCTAAGGCAGCAACAGCAGCTTTTTGAGATATGCTGCTAGCACCTGAAGTGGACTGCACCCAAATTTTTTTTTAAAAAAAAAAGTTACTTGGTATGAAGAAATAACTGTAGTAAATTCAGAATAATTATAGTCTAGCAGAGATACACAAGTGGAAATCGATAATTGCTTTTGCTTATACATTTGATGGGCATCTGTACACAAGTGATATAGGAATCAAAAGCCTATTTCATGATTAAACATCATCTGCGTTTAAGTATATATTTGAAGAATAGTTTACAACTATAGCTTCATATTAACATTTGAGTCGTAAACGAAGTTCAACGAATTGGTTTACACACCTGACTTTGGATCTTCCCGCATGCAGCGACAAAGTGCTTTGGGCCAGCAAGATACCCTAGTCTCCAACCAGTCATGGCAAAGGCCTAGTCGGACGACATCATAATAAAGTTAGAGAAGAATCATTTATAGAATTATAAAACCAGGAAAAAGAACCTAGATTTACACTTACACTTAATCAATTTTTATAAAAATGATCGTGGGCAATTTACCTTTGAAAAGCCATTCACAGTCAATGTCCTATCCCACATGCCTGGCAAAGATGCAAAGCTAGTGTGAGTTGCTGGTGCATAAATGATATGTTCATAAATTTCATCAGATAGCACCTGAAAAAAGAAAAAAAAAATTACGAGCTAGAAAATAAAGCTAAATCAGTTATCCTTAATTTAGGTCAAATTGCTGATGTGGGCATATATGGGAAACTTACTAGAAGCCTGGGATGCTTTGCGACAATCTCGGCGACCTGTTCTAGCAATTCACGAGGATAAACAGATCCTGTGGGGTTGGAAGGCGAGCAGAGTATCAACAGCCTCGACTTCTCACTCAGTTTGGACTCGAGAAGCTTTGGATCTAATAGAAAATTATCAGATAAGTTTGTAGGGAGAATTACGGGGGTAGCATCAGCCAGCCTTGCTATTTCTGGGTAGCTCACCCAAAAGGGAGCTGGTATAATCACCTGCAGAAGTGATGCTGGGCTATGAGATGGCCAGATTCAAGATTTAATATTTAATACTTCAAAGAAATCTGTATCTATGTAACCTGGCTATAAGTGACATCTTGAAGAACAAAGATCAATTTTTTTATGAGTTGATATTTCTCTTTATTAAAGCAGAACACTCAAGCACAAATTTAAGCATATATTTGCTTCTGTCTGAGACACAACATGATTTACCCTAAAACAATTATGTTGTTTTTTTGCTTTCAGAGCGATTGCTGTACATGAATAAAAATCTTGCGTACAAACTGCATAAGTAGATACCACAATATACAACCTAAGAATTTAATTTGGCCTGAAATATAGTATAAAGGTCTCGTCTTATACTGTAAACTAGCAAACATCTACTGATTATGTCAGCACTATGTATATACATAACCCTCTGCATCATGAGCAATCGGAAGAGAAATATAGACTGGTTAGTAATAATAGAACACAAAATTTTTATGTGGCACAATTAGTGTAAATGGGAAATACATCCATGCAGTGAAAGATAAATATATACCTCATCTCCAGGGGAACACACAGCCAGAACTGCCTGAATAATACTCTGTTTTGCTCCATTACTCACCAAAATCTGGTCAGGTGTGTAGGATATTCCGTTCTCCTCTATCGTTAAAAAAAATTATAAATCTGGATCCACATACTAGAAGATTTCAAAACAAGATTCACAAAGTACCTTGTAGTTTGTGGCAAATAGCTTTTCGAAGTTCCATGGTGCCTGCATTTGGAGTGTACCGAGTATATCCTTCACGGATAGCGTTGATCCCAGCCTAAATTAATAAAGCAGCAATGTAGAGAAAAAACAACAACAATGCTTTTAAGAACAAAGAGGACTTAGGACTAGTTCATAGACTTCATGAACAAAAGAAATCGGATTTTGAGCAAATATCCATCACCTCAGCGATCACTGCAGGAGTGTCAAAATCAGGTTCTCCGGCTGCTAGTCGAATAACAGGTACACCAGCCTGTGCAAGTGCAGTTGCCTGGTCTGTTATAGCCACTGTCTTTGAAGGCTTCACCGAATTCACCCTGGGACTCAGAGAGACATCAAGCTCTACTGTGCCTGAGTTGATCTTCAGCATTGCACTAACTCTCTGCAGATGCAGTTTTCTAGACGTACGTAATGATCTATACGCAAATGCAGATGAAGGCAGATTTATAACTAATCAGCGAGTAAAAGTAACTACAATGAAATATACCAAGTTTATAAGATCATCAGAAATGTATCTAGATTCTAGCTAGTGAGATACATATAACCAAAGGACGGTATAACCCGATTGATAGAACATCAACATTCTCCAAAATCAGCATCTTTTGATTTCAAAAGAACCAATGGATCAGAATCAACAAGGAAATGAGTAACATTACGGCAACATTTATAAACTTGTACGAACAGCTGAATTAACACTTCACGAACAAACTAACGCCAGAAAATAAGCATCACTCCCACGACACACAGCGAAATTCGAAAGCTTAATCCCTCCAAAATCCATAAATCTCCCCCAAACGACTGTAATACCCGGGCCAGAAATCTAGACCGACGCACAAAAGCAAAACAAAACAAGAACAGAAGCTTACTTGAGAGATGCAGGGTGCAATTGAGAGGGTAATGTAGAATTGAAGGAATCTACGAGAGGTTTAAGCTGAAGTTGAGCGGAGGCGATACTCGTCGTTGGTTGAATAGCCGCTATCATTTTTTTCCCCAAAACAGTTTGGTGGGCGAAATGGAATCTAACGATTGAAGAAGCAAAATTTTATATAGAAATAAGTTGGGTTGGTGAGAATTGGAGAGAAAGAGTAGGTACATAATATGCTAATTGCATCGGTATTCGGTGGTGAAATGGAAATGGAGGTTGGTGAGTTGCTGAATCTTCTTTAACTTCTGACTTCTCATCCTTCTCGCTAAATGTAAATTAAAAAGAGTAAAATTACCATAGCTCAAGTGGTAGAGGAGGGTGAAAAGGTCTTCCAACTGAGCTTGGTTGCTGTAGGGTGGGGGTTCGAATCTGGATTTGGCCCCTTGCAAGCACAAGTTTAACAGTGGGAGTTCGAATCCTGCCTTTGACATGGATTTGGGTGGGGGTTCGAATCTGGATTTGGCCCATTACAAGCACAAGTTTAACAGTGGGGGTTCGAATCCTGCCTTTGGCATGAATTTGGCCCCTTGCAAGCACAAGTTTAACAGTGAGCCCTCCATATAATTTACCTTCAATCCCCAGGGCAATATCAATCCGAATAGAACATAAAAATTTTGTATCGGATTCGTGTCAACCTGTTAAACGCGATTAATATTAACAGATGACTCATTAACCTTTTAATGGGTGTCAATCCGTTAAACACGATTAATATTAACAGATAACCCATTAACGGTTAACAACTCGATATAAATATAAAGTTTGGTAAATGGAGTATATAATAAAAATACTTATTAAAAATTTTAAAATATATTTCTTTTTAAAAAAATACTATTACTTTTAATTAGTTTTTTTTTCGTATTGTTATTGTATCATCCCAATATTTTTCTTGTCCGTGCCGTATCGGAACAAATTCTTATCATGTCGTGTTTGAATTTATTCTTATCTTATCAACACGAAACCCGATCCAATAGAACATCAGCCGTACAAAATAGTAGTAATAGTATAGTATTTCCTTATACTACATTATTTACTATATTTCCTGATATTGTAGTAATACCATTGTTATAATACTGGTATAGGAGTATTAAATAATGAGATGAGATTCCTCTTTATTACTCCCAATACTTACTCCCAATAATGATGACTAGAAAGAAAGAAAATGTTTGCAAATCTTTAAGGTTAGGATTTTGACAGACGAAGTGATATAGGGCAAGGCTCAAGTGTGATGTTGGGTTGGACCATATAAGAATAGGCCCATGTTTTTAAGGCCCAGCTTAAATATTAAGAATTCAATAAGCCCATTAACAGAGGTTCCATAAAATATCCCATTCAGATTCTCTGGAAGAAATCACACACTGATTTCGAAGGATGTGTTCCTAAATTGAGGTTTAATTTCGCTTCTTTTGGATCAAACAATCTACGATTTCTAACGAGTCTAAGTCGGTGGGTACGCTGAAGTTGTCGGAGGAGGTTCTACAGTCCTCGGAACCTATTGTGTTGGATGAGTGTGGCTCCCATGAAACATCGAAAACGATGTCGTTCCGGATGGGAAAATGCTAATGATGTCATCCTCAATTCTAACTGTGGTTTTGTTTACAAAGCATTTTTCCAGATGGTGCCTTGTGTCTTGTGTCGGTGGTGATGGATGCTATTTCTAACAGAGTAAAATAAAACAAGACATGGCAGGTTGAACGTTCGAGGATACATTACTGGTAGACAGACAAGTAAAATAAGGAGAAGAGGGAATTATAGAAAATGAGAAATAAAACGACTTAAAAGTGCAAGTATCACGAGAGAAATACCGAGAAACAAAAGGCTTACTTGACAGAATGGCGCAATTGAGAGGGTAAAGAATGTAGAACTCAACGAATCTGCAAAATGGTGTGGTGGACGAGTTGAACAGAGCAAATCTTGAATCCTATAAATGGAATTCAATGTTGGATAAAGTAATTTTATTTCGGTCGGTGACAATTGGAGAAGAATGGTAGGTACGGTCGTTATCGAATTTTTTTCACGTAAATTAAAAAATATAATAATTTAAGAAAAAAATATAAATTTATCTATTTTTTTTAAGAGTTCAACTGCTGTGTACTAGAAGATCTTAATTGTTAGATTAAATTTTAATTCAATTTTCATCGCCAAATAAAAAAATTCTTTTAAAGAATAGCTACTCACTAATATTATTTTTAATCTATCAACCTAGGTGCATCACATAATCACTCACTTTTTAAATGTTTAATATCATTGTCAATTATAGAATAAATTATAATTATTTTTACTTAAACTATTACTCTTGATTTTAATAAAAAAAAATACTATCACCATCACCCACCCACTTCATGTCGGTTTCAGTCGGTTCTCCATCAACATCCGTGGGCTAGGTGTTGGTTCCAATCGAT